>CM067371.1:48001845-48691845 GCA_034401795.1 Chaetoderma sp. LZ-2023a | reverse complement strand
TTTTAATTAAGAAAGACATTGCAAATTCCTGCACAGTTGTTCATACGGAAAATAAGTTTGTTTTGTGGATTAATGTACACAATGATTTAACCCATTATGACGGAGATCTTCTGTTTGGATCTGTATATATCCCTTGTGAAACATCTAAGTATCACACAAATTACCTCTTCAATGAAACTGAAAACGATATTATAAAATTAAAAGAAAGGTATGAAATAATATGGTTATTAGGCGATTTTAATTCTAAAACGGGAACAGAACAAGATTTTGAAGAATTCGACAATTTTACTCTTGCTCACTTTGCTGTTGATAACGCAGAAAATAATGACTCGCTCTCTATAAATAGACTAGGGTTCCCCCTGAAATGGTACAGTCAGTCTACAGGTCGTAGGAATGCAAACTGGGGAAAACTACTACAGCTGTGCAAAAACATGATTCTTTTTATAGTAAACGGTAGAATGGGAAGTGATGCTGAAATGGGCAACCACAACAAATAATAGTCTTATCGATTATGTTATAGGAAACAGGAAATTTATTGAAAAAATACAGAATATTGATGTGGAAGACTATGATCCAATTATATCAGACATTCACTGTGTACTAAATATGGGACGATGGACTCACAACTAAGAAGTACGGCTGTCGCTTACTAAATTGTTTAGGTATTTTCGTGCAAAAACCTACAAAACAACATAGCATAGTGCAATGATACAAGATTTTCAGGGGTCCCATGGGACTCTCTGCCACTAATTGGGGGGGGGGGGGGGCTGGCGTGTCCCAAGCTGGATTTTGGGGTTCTCAAAAGAACCCTTATGGGAATCCCTGATTGTCACAATATCATAACTTATTGTGGTTGGGTAGCGTGGCTCTGGATACATGTATACTCACATTGATAATTTTGGCAAAGAAATCAATCGTCAAGCAACAGCTTCCTGTAACACTAATTTCAAAATATTCAACATACCGTCATAGAATATACGTTTTGATAATTTAAGGCGTGGTTCAAATCAAATAGTAGACCTTTGACGAACTATGATTCAATTATTTACGCATAGATTGGTGTACTACTACCACTACCACTACTACTACTACTACTACTACTACTACTACTACTACTACCACTACTACTACTACTACTAATACTACTACTACTACTACTACTACTTTTTCTTTCTTTTTTTTTTTTCTTTTTTTAAAAACCGACGTTGACGCAGTCGGACAAACTTCACGGAGGAACTCCTTTAAAAAGGCTTGCAAACCCCCAGAAAAAAACCTGGTGAACTAGTAATCTTGATTAATATTACACCAAAACAATGATAAATAATGAGCATTAATACAATCTATAAATACATATGGCTTAAAAAGTATAGATACAAAACAATAGGCTGATAAAGCTCCGCTAGCCAAACAAAACTTAACAAAGGCATTACTATTCAACCCAGGTGTAGTAGTAGACCCGTGTGGCGAGTGCAACTATTCAACAAATGAAAATTGACTCGTCAATCAATGACAAATAAGTCAATCATTGACGCCAGTGGGCTGAGTCCTTAAAGATCAGCGGGCGTAGTAGCATTTGGGTAGCATAACATATATAGTCAGCAGGAAAATTACAGAAAAATAGATGGAAATAGATGGCGCTCTTGTTTCCATTTTTGATTTACTTTGTTGTACGGTTTTGTAAATTACCCGGGATCAAATAACCCTATAAAACTCTGTGCAAATTCCTAAAATTAGCTGGGACAATTTTATAATTCAATGGCAACTTACTTTATCGATTGATTATTAAATTACCCCAGTCTGTTTATTTGTTAACATGAATTATTAAACATAACAATATCAAAGTGCAGACTAAAATGAATTACCTGACACAGATTAATTAAAAGACACAGATAAATCAGCTGTAGTAATTAAATGATTTAAGCTAGTGCAGGCTCATTTATTTTTACAGCTCCCAACTCTATTGAAACTATGTTTGTTTTGCACCATATGTCCTTGAATACTTTTTCTTTACCATGCTGCTTTAATCTAAAATATTCGCAAGGAATATGATTCAGCAGCAATGAACGAAATATTGCCTTTATTGCTCTATTGTGATTGCCCATAGATGGATTTTTCGTCTGTGCACACCGATGTTTCCAAATGGCCCAAACACCTATGGTTAGTATTGTTATTAAAATAGTCCTTTCAGACTTTATGATATTTACACCGCTTGATCCAAATTCTCTAAATAAGACTACATGCGTGTCTAGAACAATGGGCTTCGCTCCAAATTTTGCCAAGATTTGGCTGATATAGTCCCAAAATTGTGACGATATTGGACATTCCGCAAATAAATGCTCGATTGATTCCTCGTCTGTTTGACATAAGTAACACCTATCAGAAGTCGTAATATTGCACTTGTATGTCAAGTGTCCCACCCATAGCCGTCGATGTAGTAATCGCCACAATAAATCACGAGCCATATTTGGTATGTATGGAGAATGTAAGATTTTCCATACATTTTTCCAACTGGATGGTTTATAGCTTGAGTCATCCCATCTCCTAATTGCTATGGGAGGTGTTACTTGTTTTCGTCTCATAATATGGTACCATTCCTTGGATCTCATCTTGTATTTTAACATCTCATCATCTAGAACTAATGCGGGTTGTGGAGTCAAACTATTATTATTTACATTTGGCAGACGAAACCATTCAATTGGTACAGCATGTTTTATTTTATTTAGCAACCGCTGGACATCTATATGCCTCATATGTGTTTTTCTAGCTACGTCTTGCATTGAAATCCATCTACGTGTTTGAGGGTGTATCATATCCGATAAATGTTGAATGCCATATTTTGCAAAGGACGGTAGATAAAGTACTGCATTGTTATAACATATATTACTATTGCCCCACAATTGCTGTTCTAGTACTTCCTTCCAGCACGTAGGTGGAGGCATGTATCTGTCAAATATTTCTAACTCCTTAACTTGGTCTTTAAACAAATCTGGTATCATTTGGCTATTCGGAGGTGGCTTCTTTGAGGTAAAAACATGCTCCACCAGAAATGGTTCTACAATTCTCTCCAGGAGAGCTCGTGAAACACATGCCCACATCTCATCTGATGTAATAAGATCATCCAAAAATGTTAACCTTAAAGAAACACATTTTACTTTAATATCAATTAAATCAAGTCCTCCTTCTAACTTAGCATTATTGAGAACACGATGGGAAACTAAATGATTCTTTTCTTCCCATATGAATGACAATATCAACTCATTAACCTCCTTTTCTACATGTTTTGGCATGTGTACAACAGATGCTGTATACCATAGACCAGATAATACCAAGTTGTTGACAACAAACACTCTACCAAAGATTGAAAGACGACGACGCTTCCAATTTGCTAATATTCTCTTAAGCTTAGATACTCGTTCATTCCAATTTTGTATTGTATTCGGTTTCCTGCCAAAATAGATGCCTAAAATCTTAATGGTATCATTAGACCAATTGATTTCAAGTGGCTGGTCATTCCACTCTTTCCATGGCCCCAGAAATAATCCTTTGGATTTTCCTTTAATTAATTTTCAAACCAGATGCATTTTGGAACTTTTCTAGTACGTGCTTTAAAATTGCAAAATCATTGTTTGAACTGGTAAACACAGTTGTGTCATCAGCATATTGTGACAGCATAAGTGGTCTTTCTATGCCACGAATACATATGCCTTGAAAGTTATTATTTTGCCTCAATGCTATGCCAAGTGATTCCATCACAATAACAAATAATAATGGCGATAGGGAACACCCCTGTCTAACCCCACGTTCTAAGACAATTTCTCTGGATAATTGATTGTTCACTAAATAGCTACTCTTGATATCCGTATATAAAATCTTTACCCATTTAATAAAGTTTGAGCCTAACCCAAACGATTGCAAAGAATTAAAAAGAAAATCCCATTCCACACGGTCAAATGCCTTTTCATTGTCCAAGGCAATCACAGCTGAAGGGATGCTATCCTTCTCAACCAATTGTATAAGGTCTCTTATTACCATGGTATTGGTTAGAATTGTCCTCCTGTGTATAGCACATGTCTGCTCTGTTCCAATGATTTCTCCCAAAACACTACCTAGTTTCAATGTTAGTGCTCTGGATATTATTTTGTAGTCTACACATAGTAGAGAAATTGGTCTGTAGTACTGAATTAGACGTCTGTCATTTCCTTTATATATTAGCCTTACGTATGCCCTAGCCATAGTTGGTGGTAAATGGCCTTTCTCAAAAATTTCAGTGCCTAATTCTTCCATTATTGGACCTACAAGGTGCCAAAACGTTTGGTAAAATTCAACTGGAAGGCCATCACACCCCGGTGATTTTTCTAGTTCCATACCTTTAAGGGATTTAGTTAAATCTTCTAGTGTTACGGGTTGATCACAAAATTCACTGCCTGTGTCTGACACCTTTTTGTCTATATTTGCTAACAAATCCAATTTTGCATCTTCATCAATTCCCTCTGACTTGTACAATGACTCATAGTAATTGCATACAATAGTACTCATTTCATTGTTGGTAAAGACGGTTGAACCATCCGGCATGTTTAATGAGCACATCACCTTATCTATTGCCCATGCTTTTTCTAATGTGCAAAAATATCGGGTTTGCTTTTCCCCTTCTGCGTGCATCTGGGCTCTTGCTCTAATTTTTGCACCCTCAAACTCATATTGTTCTATATCTCTTATTTTACTTTTAATTTTAACCAGTAATTCATAATAATTCTCTTCACCATTATTTACTTTAGCATTAATTTTCATCAGTGATCGATGAAGTGTTTTCTTGCGTTTGCATATTTCCTGTGCTTTTCTAATAGCATACTTTCTGGAAACATACTTTAAATCCAGTTTAACATCCTCCCACCATTGCAATGTGCTCTTGTATGATGCTTTCCTATTAATCCAATGTTGCCAACAACTCTCTATATTATTCTTATAAAATTCTTCTCCCAACAGTGTTGTGTTTAATTTCCAAAACCGACCCCTTTTGTTACACAGTCAGCATTGGCAAAGGTTACACAAACCATGTTATGATCGGAGAATGCAACTGGCTTAATATTAACATCTCTCCAGTACCCTGTTAGCAAACTATTCACATAAATTCTGTCGATCCTTGAACCAACTTTACCATCTACCGAAAAACATGTAAGATCTTTACCATGAGGTTTTGATATTCTATAGGTGTCAACTAAATTTTCATTATCACATATTTCTTTTAAGAGTCTATGTGATGTATCAGTATAAGTTGAAGTTGCATTCCTGTCATTTTCTTTGTCTAAGACACAATTAAAGTCACCACCCATTACTAAGTTTTCAGTGATGTTATCTAGTGCCGTTTTAGACATCTCCTTAAAAGAATTACGACGTAGTTGATGAGATGCAGGTGCATATATACACAGCAACGTGATACGTGTTTGTTGTATATCTAGCGTGACTCTCACCCAGCGACCATTTGCACCTGATACTGAAGAGATTATATTTACATAGGCTGAACAACGAGGGAGTATAACAATTGCTACGCCTGCACTATTATCTTGAGATAACGAATAAAATATTCTGGATCCAGAAATCTTTTCTAAATTATCGTATGATTCTGACTTCTGAATTTTTGTTTCCTGTATCAAAGCAATGTCAATCTGCTCATTTTTCAGTCTCTAGTAAGTGACGTTGCTTTATGTCACTATTTAAGCCTCTACAATTGAGTGTGCAAATTAGCATAAAAGGTAATAAAATGCTGTGTAAAACCACCATTATTAAGCTAACTAGATTTTGTTTTTTTCGACCCTCTCTTAGACCATTTACCTATTTTACTCACAAACGCTGCATTACTTAGCTCAACTTTTTCCAAATGCTTATATTTTAATATATCTGAATCATGACGCAGATGCCTATATTTAACACCATTTGCCGTCACATATGGAACTAACACCTCTCCTGCCTCTGACCTGTACATGACCATTTCATCAGGTGATTTAGAACTCTGTGTTTGAATGGATATATCAGATTCAGCGACTGACATATTATCGTCTTCTATATCACTTTCCTCTATTTCTGATTCAGAACTCTCTCCATCTTTCTGTCGCTTTGTTCCACTCAATCGATCCGAGACACCAATTACTTTCTCTATATTATTTTAATCGTCTAGATTGAGTGTACTCAGTGGAAAATCAAAGTTAGTTTCAGTATCTTGCGACCTGAATTTTACTTGTCCTAAATTAAAACTCTCTTCCAGAGGGTATTGATCATCATCTTCAACTTGTGTGGAATTAGCCTCTCTGACATCAAACTTGGATTGACTTGTTACTGGAGTAAGACTTAGCCCCTCATCTAGAACCTCTATTTCATCGCCTGCACCTACAGCGATTGGATTCTTAGTTTTTTCCCCATGCTTCTCATTAACATGGACTTCAGCTACAATCTCAGCAACTACTGGTACGATGACATTTTCCTTAGCAACGTGCTTCCCATTAGTATGGATTTCAGCTACAGTCTCAGCAGCTACCGGTTCTATGACATTCTCTTTAGAGACAACTTGCTCTGCACTTTTATCAGCACCCTTTTTGACATATTTGTTCTGTGGGCATCGCCACTTAAAATGATCAGATGATCCACAAACTAGACATTTGTTTTTGTTAGGGCAATCTGTTGCAAGAAGTTCTGTGCTTAAGCAGATTCTACACTCTTTGATTTGCCCCCTGTACCATAATGGCAAGATAAATCGCCCATCTATGGTGACCTTGCTTGGGAGAGGTTGTTCTACCTTTTCAAACCAAATTCTTCTGATGCCATTTTCTAAGGTTCGATCAAATGGATAGGTCTCGTGTTCTACTTTGTCCACTTTGCCATACTTGATCAATTCAGTGATAACCCGTTCATCTGGGATCTCTAATGGAACCTTCATCTTGACTAATAGACGATCAGAATCTATTTCCTCCACATTACACACCTCACCCTTCACGACAAGGACCTCGTCGAGCAACTTTTCCTTCACACTTTCATTAACTACGGTGACATTCCATACAGATTTGGAAACATTAACGAGACCTTGAAGGACCCGTGGCCCTGCCTCAACTACATCCTTCAACCCATGATACACCTCAATTGCCGAAACACCCCAAGCCTTTGTCGTGATTTTAAGACTCAGGGTACGCTTATATGAGGTTGCCATGGTGTTTTATAAAAAGAGGAACCCCATACTACTACAATATATAATACAAATGTATACCACCAAGACGTCGGGGAAAGAGCTAAACACTAAATAAATAGTGTCCCCTTTTGAAACCCTGACGTCTACCAACAAATATACGAATAGAGAGTACAGTCGTATATTTGTTAGTTTGAACCACTTTCTAAGTGGTTCACTAACACCTAACCGATTAAAGTGGTTTCCTAATGCATACTAACATATTACAGTCATATATTTGTTAGTCTGTTCGAGTTGGCCGGGGACAGCCAACTGACTATAAGGATTTATATAGTTAAAGAACTAGGCTTGTGGTTACAAATGACAAAGGAATTAAATCCACTCACTCAAGCGATCTTGCCAAATATAATGCGCTAGCCTACGAACTATAGAAATAGCAGACTGGCGCGGGGAGAAATGTATTGCATTGACCACAGTAAGAGGAGCCCTATTAAATGGCGGAAACCGCCAGCTAAGAGGAATGCCTTTAGAAAATGGAGACACAAAATGTGCTCCAACCAAGACAAGAATTTACAAATTAAACATAACGTTTGAAAGGAAATACTAATACGAAATATATGTATAAAATTTATCTACAAAATCGCGCTAGAAATTAGCAAATTCGGGCAGCAATTGCAGAGCTAAATAAACGTGTGTGTTCACTTCGACTACTACTACTACTACTACTACTACTACTACTACTACTACTACTACTACTACTACTACTACTACTACTACTACTACTACTACTACTACTACTACAGCTCTTACTGCAAACAACAACAACAACAACAACAACAACAACAACAAACACAAACATAAACACAATAACAACAACAACAAGAACAACAACAACAACAACAACAACTTCTGGTGGCATTTCAATTTTAATTAAGAAAGACATTGCAAAGTCCTGCACAGTTGTTCATACGGAAAATAAGTTTGTTTTGTGGATTAATGTACACAATGATTTAACCCATTATGACGGAGATCTTCTGTTTGGATCTGTCTATATCCCTTGTGAAACATCTAAGTATCACACAAATTACCTCTTCAATGAAACTGAAAACGATATTATAAAATTAAAAGAAAGATATGAAATAATATGTTTATTAGACGATTCTAATTCGAAAACGGGAACATAAAAAGATTTTGAAGAATTCGACAATTTTACTCTTGCTCACTTTGATGTTGATAACGCAGAAAATAATGACTCGCTGTCTATAAATAGACTAGGGTTCCCCCTGAAATGGTACAGTCAGTCTACAGGTCGTAGGAATGCAAACTGGGGAAAACTACTACAGCCGTGCAAAAACGTGATTCTTTTTATAGTAAACGGTAGAATGGGAAACTTTAACTTATAAATCATTCAAAATTAACACTTTCATAATGGGCATCCAAAGCGGCCCCTGTAGTGTTCTTGGGCAATGTCCATTTTCCGGCGGGGATTGGAGTATTTTTGAAAATTTACCACTGTAATGACTGGCTCGGGAACCGTGACAGTCATTCCAGTGCCATATTCTCGGGAATGACCTTGTATGTGCCTGAAAATGTACATTAAATAAGTAAACGCATATTTGGATTTTATTGAACAAATTTAGCCATTAAAAGGCATATATATATATATATATATATATTAATGCCATATGGCTTTCCTCAAACAAAATGACAAATCTCAGGCAGTAAGATAAACCAAAATATTCTAAATTTTTGAATTATTGAAGATTCTGAGCCAGTGTGTTGATAAAATTAACTGCTACTACTACTACTACTACTACTACTACTACTACTACTACTACTACTACTACTGCTGCTGCTGCTGCTGCTACTACTGCTACTACTATTACCGCTAACGCTGCTACTGCTACTACTACTACTACTACTACTACTACTACTACTACTACTACTACTACTACTACTACTACTACTACTACTACTACTACTACTACTACTACTACTAGTACTACTACTACTACTACTACTACTACTACTACTACTACTACTACTACTACTACTACTACAACTACTACTACTACTACTACTACTACTACTACTACTGCTGCTGCTGCTGCTGCTACTACTGCTACTACTATTACCGCTAACGCTGCTACTGCTACTGCTACTACTACTACTACTACTACTACTACTACTACTACTACTACTACTACTACTACTACTACTACTAGTACTACTACTACTACTACTACTAGTACTACTACTACTACTACTACTACTACTACTACTACTACTACTACTACTACTACTACTACTACTACTACTACTAGGACCCCATGCTCGCATTAACCCTTGTGTCTAGCGACACGGGCAAAGAGGAAGACGAGAATGTTGGCATGAGTGAAATCGGAAATATGAAGTCATGACTTCATATTTCCGATTTCACTCATGCCAACATTCTCGTGCGTGTGAGTATGTGTTCTTTAATTGCGCTTCTATGTATAATACACTTGCTAATATCTAGCAGCGGCCTATCAGGTGTGAATAATGACGATTAATAATAAATTACCATGGGCAATGCTATAATTGGTATATTTATATAGAGAAACGCCAGCTCAGTTGCATTGCAAAATTATACATTATGAAGCGCCGCAGGTCTTCTGTGCATACATCAATATTACCGTCAAAGCAATTAAAACAAAACGAATGCGTCACTATGTGGCGTGTTTCAGCGATAAGTATCGTAGATTCAACTCCTCTTTTTAACTTAGCTCTTTTATGGTCAAGACCGCCAAAGTGGTCTTGAGGAATATCAATTTTTTCATCCAAGAGAATTTGATTTGTGAAAATTTACAACTGGAATGACTAGCTCGGTAACCGAGCCAGTCACTCCAGTGGTAAGTTTTCAAAAATAGTCGTCTCTCAACCGACAAATAGACGCTAACTAAGAAAAAACTGGATTTTCTTCATCCTTTTTATGGTCAAGCCGGTCAAAAAACAGCACCTGTAGTGGTCTTGAGTAATGTCTATTTGCACGACAACAGGCAGTTATTTTTGTAAATTTTATTGTAAAAATTATTATTTTCTTTACGAATCCTGACCATTAAAGTGCTAATTCATATAATTAGAGTTGTGAGCGCTTTGAGGCGCGTTGACACAAAGGGGTTAAACTGGACACGTTTTATTTCAACACACTTACTAACGGAGCTGGCCGTAATGGAGCTAACAAGAGCAGTGGTTTTCCAAAATTGTCACACAGAATCAATTTTCTTTTTACATTCATTTGACATTCAGTCGTGGTGCATATGTCTAATTTGGCAATAAATAATAAACTGTGGATTGTGTTCACGACTAGACAATATGAAAAGCACGGCGCTGTCATATAATAAGTACGCATATTCCGAGCTGATGAACGTTATAGGCAAATTTATTTTCTAATTTTCCTTACTTATTACACTTGAGTATCTCGGTCTGAGATTGGTGTTGCCCGCGTGGGTGGGTCGGCGTGTGCGTGCGTGTTTGCGTGTGTGGATGCGTGCGTGAGCGTTCGTGCACGCAGGCGTTATGGCGAGGGTTAACTTGAACCATATATCCTAACTATAACAATATCGTGTCGGCAATGACCAAGACATTTGGCTTGGTAATTGGACATCAGATTTAATCGCATGAATCGTTCTTCTCTGGATGTTAATACACCCCGAGTACTTCAGCTGGAAAAGAAATCAGCGCCTGAATAATTTTAACATACATGCGATCAAACCTGTCTATAACGACCACTATATGGGGCACTAGATGATTTCCCCCAAAGTTGTGGCGCTTAACACAACTCATTTGTGTTTGTTGTTGTTTTTTGTTGTTAAATTGCGGTGGTTCCATTAGCCTTATAATTACACATCTTAAAGAACGATCACGTTGTGGTCCCAAAAGAAAGTGTCTTCTAAAACAGGTTTTAGAATACTAATATGGCATTGGAATCCGGAATTAACATTTGGCATCCATGATAATTACGATTTGTTCAGGCTAGAATGGTCACGTACATAGCTAATTGGCTACGGTATAGCTCAGAAATAACCTAACCGTTTCCAAAACTAAATAAACCGTACTGTAGAATAGTTTGACCATACCTGGATTGGAAGACATTGCTGCCTTAGGGAGCAATGGCGTACAATCCATTTATGGTCAAAATATTCAACATAGCATTTTTAGATCGTATTCAAAATTATAATAACTAAGATATTTCTAATTTTCTTTTAGAAACATTTTACTTTATTCCTTAGCTGTGCAGTATCATACCAGGTGTTCACAACGTGTGCTTCCGAACCTGGTCCGTATTGATCCGCCTCAGATTCCTGGATCATCGCCGCCAACGCCAAATGCTTTTTACCATAGATGTCTAGAATAGATTAACACAGTCTATTCTGATCTAAACCCCTCTTGCATTAAATTAACCCTTTCCCTGATTGACGTCATTACGCAGGGATTTCCCTAAGTCAACGCTCAGAGCCTGTTTGCTGACTGGTGAATTGTTTAACCAGCATCTGGTCCGTTTTGAGTTACCATTGAGCCAAAAGATACCGCGTGTTAAATACTTTCTTTGATAAACTACAATCACAATATTATTGTAGCCATACATCGTTGGAAAACTCGTCTAATTTTCGAAACATTTCTGTATTAGTTTTGTTATTTTTATAAAATATTCACGAAAATAGTTGCATAAAATACACCATTGTTCCAAATTTAGGAAATCAAAAGGTTGTGAGGGTGCATTTTAAAATTATAATTAGCTTCACAACATTTTTAAATTAAAATTAAAACTAATACATAAATGTTTACAAAATTGGATGATCTTTCCAATGATGTATAGCGTCAATAATATTATGATCATACTTCTTCATATAACCGGCTTAAACAGCGTTGTATCTTACCCTAATAGCGAAGTAATATTGTTCGAGCGTCGCCTGGCTAGAGTACCAGCCAGAAGAGCTGCTAGCGATGCATTATGGGAAGGTATTTTCCGAAAATACGTCAATCTGGGAAACGTGTATAAAGCCTTTAATGATAAAGTCGGCCAAAATCGACCTCTGTCGTGCTCCTAAGAAATGTCTGTTTGCAGGCCAAGAGAAGTGTATTTCTAAAAATTCACTGCTAAAAGGACTGGCTCGGTAAACAATAAATTTTCAAAAACTGTCTTCTGTTGCTTCAATATTGCACAGGCTAAGCAGGAACTTTATTGGAGGATTCAAGTTTATCCATCAATCATATGGCATCATAATCAACTGCGTGCAGTACGGGCTGACGTCATGAATGACGTAGATAAGTTTGTCACGAACGCTTAATTGATGACCGACTAAGCGTTGTTGTACGAATTGTATGCCTTTACTATTTAATAAACATGCTGTTGAATATTTTGAAACTAATTTGCCATAGGCAGCAACAGCACCCAGTCAATTTAGTTTCATAATATTCAGCAGCTTACCGTATAATTTTCTGAAAATTGACAGTCAGAGAATTCAGTGTTCGATCGATCCTAACACGGGCAAAGTGTGGGCGGAGCTTACCTAAAGATGGGCGGGGAATAACTAAAACTACATTTCCGCGTTATCTTGACCATTACCACTTCGATTGCCAAACGGCCTCTGTAGTGGCTCTTGCTTGGTGAATGCCAATATTTGTAGGACAATAGAAATCTGATTGTATAAGTTTCAGTGATAAATTTACAAAAATCGTCTTCTCTTGGTGTGGAAAAATCATATTCTTGTTGAAAAATCTGTAACATAAAAGCGTTATTTTATATGAGTATCGTTCTGAGGGCTTTGAGGCGATGTTGACACAAAAGGGCTATAGAGTTATTATAGACCTTAGTGCTAGTATGCCACCTTAGACGGATGCTTTCCACATATTCCGGAAGATCAGTTACTGTGGTGGTTTCGGAGTAGGAGAGGGAAATTTGAGATTTGGTTTGAGAGCTTAAGGCCTATGGCGGAGGTCGCCCATTTTCCCGCCCCAGGACACACGCGCACGCGCGCGCACGCACACACCCTCCCCCGCCCAAGTCAATAGCCACTGCTGCTGTATAGACATTACTGTCATTCGACTAATTCAAGTCGATGTTAAGTGACGGGACCCGACCTGTCACTCAAGCATCTGACGACATAATCGAAATACGTCATCTGTTAGCTGTCACAATCAAATCACGTATGTCTGACATGAAAACGGTAAACGTCTGATAGTATTAACCTTCTGAAATGCTGGTCAGTTTATAATTTCATGAAGACAATGTGAAAGTTTTGATCATCGACGACGACGATCACGACGACGACGACGACGACGACGACGACGACGACGACGACGACGACGACGACGACCACCACCAACACCACCACCACCACCAACACCACCAACACGAGAACAACGATGACAACTGAGTGTCATCAGCAGCAAGAACAACCCCCAACAACCATAACAATCAGTAACAACCAACAATAAAACAACACGCGACTAGACAAAGACACATATCACCGAGCTGCAAGATGTATTTGGTGGGTGGGAAGACGAACGAATGTAGGCTGCACATCGTTATCAATCCCTACGTACGGATGTACTGACAAATATAATATGCTCATTGGATTCTTCCTGACCACGTGGCCAACCTGCCATGACGTTTCAGCAACATACTTCGAGTATAAGATAATTTAGTAAACGATAATACAAACAACATGGTTATCAAGGCGTATTGATGGACAGGTCGACTACAAAATGTTAGCTTCTCACTTGATACCGAACCAAGAGCATTACCTCAGGAAAAGTAATGTCTATTGGGACCACTATCTTTTCATTCTGTTCACATATAGCTTTAGCAAATCAGTTTTTAATTTCTAGGGCTGCCTTTACTTAGCAGCTAAAGCCTAAAAGGCAACACTTATTGTAAAATTGGCTATAACACTGCATTAATGTGAGAGACAAAGGCAGCAATGACTTCCAATCGAATTACGTCCAAAATATTCAACAGTATTTATTTTGTCGTGCTGTATGGGAAGGTTAACCCCATATTTCAGAAATCTTGACATTGAAACCAGACCAATCACCAATCTTGTTTTGAAGTCAAATCCATCCGTCTCGTTATTAAACCAGTCAAGAGACAAAATGTCATAGGTCTATCATACTAGCAAACAGATTACTGATAAAGATTCAGATACTGAAAGAAGAATCAGCACGCCTTTGTCTCCTGTTATGAATGTAGCAAGTCCTTTTCTTAACTCTGCTGTTTTGTACTATGCCGAATCTGTCGCCCATGCCATGGAAGCTAATTCTCACTTACTTCTTTGGTGTCTGCTTGGACATGAGTCCTTTTATCGAGGCTACTTCACCAGGTATGTTTCTAATGTTGTTGAGAGCCTGACAATTTCTTTTTCTGTTGCCTGCATCTTTCTGGCGTTTATACTTATAATGGTGGAGAGACTGGTTTTACTCCCAGCTCATACACTGGTTGGACATATTACTCATTGCATTGAAAGGTGGTATCTGTTTGGGGTAGGGATCGGAGAACATCGGGTCTATCAGGACGCCATCTCTCGGTCTTCCAAATCTTTCAATAAGCGGCAAAACATCAGTGTACCACTAGTGTGTAACTGCAGGTCTCCTAACATCGGTAATGGCTGGTCTTTGATGGAGGACGCCATATGCGCACCCTGCTCATGTTCAGTAACGTTCTTCCATGGTGACCTGAAATTATAATATGATGGAGGACTGGGGTCTTCTGATATCTACTCTGTTCAGCCCATGTCAGAACTCCGTTTAGACTATTCTCTACCTGGAGAAGAATTATTTCCACTGCCGCATCCCACCCACCACCCCACCCTCTCCATTTTTCCCAGGAATTTGTCTTCAATTTCTTCAGCACATTTCTTCTTTCCTTTCATTCTGGTATTCGCGATCACTTGTGTCATTTTCCCCTGAGTTACTGTATTGAGCCCGTCTTCCAGTACTCTATCTAGCATATTTTCCATGGGTAACGCGTTCAGCTAGAAGATGCCATTCTTTTCCACCTCCGTGTCCTTTAGCTAGCCTAAATTCAGGTGAAGCAATCTAGATCTGCCTACTCTGAAATACTCCACTCTGATCAACGATACCGTACACTAAGGGATTCTCATAAACAGATCTTCTTACAGTATTCACGCCATATAGCAGAGGGGTATGAAATTTTGGCCCCTCTCACAACTGTCAGCACCAGTTGTACACATAGTACGATTTAAACTCGTAATCATCTTATCCTTCAGGCCCCACATTTGACACAATTTGTCATGGCCATGGGTGAGTGGTGGCTCAAATGTCAAATGTCTCGCTTCCCGGTTGCTCCCCGTCGATACGATGTGCAATGCTTATCACAGAATGGGTTGGTCAGGTGGATGGGGCAGGGTGGTGTGGGATACTGCAACCTACTTCTGACATGGTGGGCTTGTCTGACCGTTTCTCCATGCCCTTTTCTCAACAATAAGTGGGCAGTCGCTGATACCAATACTGTTCAAAACGGGACTTACCAAAGGAAGAATTGCATCAAAGCATCAAAGATGTTGTTTACATGGATCAGGTCAAAATAGGAGCTGAACCTGGGGATAATTGCCTCGGGTATATTAATGTTTGCTGTTGATTACACCAATATCTCCCCATTGCGTTCCCGTACGCAGCTAATATCCTAATCGGATATAAAACAGGTAGCGATACACTACCAGAGGTATCTTAATCTCAATATAAGTAGGTAATACTAACGCCTGAGGCTGATCACTAATCCAGTCTCTATTTTAAACCGAGATGCTAAATTAGTGTTTTAGAGATCTTTCACTAAGTCATTCCGGTGTTGGGCGGGGTTGGGGTGGGGGTCAAACTAGTCCGGTCCATAAATAGGCCTATTGTCCACTTTTTGTCAGCGAGATTACACAGCATTAGCAGTATAAGCATTTAACCGTGCTATCCCCCCATTTTATACACTTTAGTGAGTATCTGTTTTGTCCGAAAAGTAACCTAGTTCAGCTGGGTTCATTCCAGTGGCAAATTTTGTAAAATAGTATTCTCTTGGTTTTCAAATGGGCATTTAATAAGCACATAATTTGATTTTTTTTTTTATCATATTTAGTCATTAGAAAGTTAATGTAGTCGCTTGGAGATCATAGATCTGGCCTAACCTGATCGTGGCTATGGAATTAGCACATTTTTGTAAATAACTCACGCTAGACTAATAATAACCGCTTGGGTCATCTCGGGAAAAACGCGTCTTTATCTAATTCCTTATAGCAAATAAGAAGCATGGCACACAATACCTTTTTATCATGTGATTTTATAGAAGAAAATCGGATAACTCACTGTGGGAGGCTTCGTAAGTTACGGACGTGGGTAGGACTATACTAGAATATTAAATTGAGCACATTGTAAGATATATAATTTCTAATCTTAAGCTCTACATTTATCGATATTTTGATTTAAATGTATGAATTCGCGCAAACCTTGCCTGTTAGATAGATAGATAGCATAGATATACTTTCGCTCGATCATTTCAAGAGAGAGAGAGAGAGAGAGAGAGAGAGAGAGAGAGAGAGAGAGAGAGAGAGAGAGAGAGGAGGGAGGGAGGGAGGGAGGGAGGGAGGGAGAGAGAGGGGAGGAGGGAGGGAGGGAGGGAGGGAGGGAGGGAGGGAGGGAGAGAGAGGGAGGGGGGAGGGAGGGAGGGAGGGAGGAAGGGAGGGAGGGAGGGAGGGGAGGGAGGGGAGGGAGGGAGAGAGAGGGAGGGAGGGAGGGAGGGAGAGAGAGGGAGGGGGAAGGGAGGGAGGGAGGGAGAGAGAGAGCGCGAGCGAGAGGGAGGGAGGGGGAGAGAGAGAGAGGGAGGGAGGGAGGGAGAGAGAGAGAGGGAGGGAGGGAGGAGCGAGAGAGGGAGCGAGAGGGGGGTGGAGTGGGGAGGAGAGAGTGTGCGTGTGATGGGGCGAGAATTAGGGAAAGAGAGACAAAAAGAGAGGAGAGAGGAATATGAGAAACAGGTTATAAACTAAGAATTTAACAAGAGTGAGAAAGGTAAGGTGGTGAGGGCCTCTTAATGCTGTGTTCACCATGCTTGTACATGTTGAGCATGTTTGCATATAGCACTTATGGTTGCGAATTTAACAAATAGGAAGTTACTTAAAGCTGTTGGTATCGACTATATATTGACATACGGCGTTACATATTGTAATATTCTTTTCCAAGTCGACATTGTTAATGCCGTATAGAAGTTGATTAACTCTCAGTATGGCAAGGGAGATATTCTTTAGTACGAGCTGATTTTGGAGAGAGACTCTTTGGTCGTTAAAAAGGGGTCAGTGGAGGAGATAGTGATTTGTGGATTCATCAGTGTATCCACATGGGCAGCTAGCTGAGTCTAACAGAAAATTTTCAAAGAGATGCCGATTTAAATTACTACAACCATTACGAAGCCTACATAGGATTACGTTAGCAAACCTTTGGCCGACATAATACCAGGGAGGAGGTGGTCATATGGGAGAAATGGCTTTAAGTTTGCTCTTAAATCCCGTGAGAGTGGCAGAACACGTGACCGGCGCTGGCAGAGTATTCCATGAGCGGACTGTTGCTGGAAAAAAGGATCCACGAAAGAGCTCAACACGGAAACGAAATGGAGTTAATAGATTTGCGTGACGAATGCTGTAGGGGGTTGGTACCTGGGATAATGAGCGAAGGTGATTATTCAGAATTTCACACGTCATCCCGTTGATAATTTTATATAGCATAACTAATCTGTGAGATTCCCGTCTATGCAAAAGCGTTTCTATTCCTGTTTCTGTGTACAAGTCTTCCGTATGAGCACTACGTGTCATTCCACATACTGTTCTGAGTGCGTCTTTTTTGGATGTCCACCAATCGAGTTACAAGATACTGTGATATGTTATCCCAGACAATGTCTGCGTATTCTAGAGATGACCTAATAAAGCTTTTGCACATAATTTCCGGTCTAGGATATATTTTAGGCCCTTGAGTAAAGAAAGTTTGTGTTGAGCATTTGTTATTAAGTTTCCCACGTGAGTAAGCCAAGTGCCTTTGTTATTGAAGATAATGCTAAGATGTTTATGGTTGTTTGATGGGAGTATTTCAGAATTTTTGAATTTAACTGAAAAGACAGTGGGCTCATTACGCAGAGAAAGAAACAGACTAGTAGTTTTGGAGGCGTTACATTCGACAAACCATGTGTTAGCCTATTGCGTCATGATCCGAAGATCATGGTCTATTGTTGCAACGTGTACTTCTAAGTTATCAGACATTACATATAGGCAGGTATCATCAGCAAACAGTCCAATATTGTTTAAAATATCGCTGAGCATGTCATTAATAAAGACTAAAAATAGCAAGGGGCCAAGGACCGAGCCTTGTGGCACTCCAGCGTGCAAGCGAAGTAAGGTAGATTCATTACCGTTTATAACTACTCGCTGATAACGGTTTCTAGATAGCTTTCAAAACTTGCCAGTAAATTTCCACAGATATCGAAATTTCTCAATTTTTATAGAAGGCCACGATGCCACACTCGATCGAATGCTTTAGAAATATCAAAGAACAAGAACAGTATTTCCTTTTGATCGTCGAGAGCCTGAATGATATCAGTGTAGATGTCTAACAGTTGGTTTACTGTAGAATTTGACGGAAGAAATCCGGATTGGTATGGAGTTCTATCGTGTTTAATGTAGTTGTAAATATGTTTTAAAACAGTTCTCTCCATAACTTTGCGTAGGCAACTCAAGAGAGATATTGGTCGGTAATTTGAACATAGGTTCTTTTCACCTTTTTTAAAACATAATTAAATTAACAATATCCATATCCGCGTTGCTCATTGATTTGCAAATCAGATTCTCCACGGTGGATAGGAAAGCGGTTCAACAGTAATCATCTGAAATGTTGATGAATTTACAAATAAATAAATATTGTGGTGGATATTTTGAAACTAAATTGGCTTGTAGCTGTTGATGATAGAAATAGCGTCCCCCACCCCGCGCTCCCTCCCCACCCCACCCCGAGTCCAGTTTGTTTCTAAATCTTAAACATCTCACCTGTACAATTACCTTGAAATGAGATTCTAACAAGTCATTGTTCAAACTGTTAAAATAGGTTCAAACAGATGTACAAAGTGGGCGGAGCATAGTTGGACGTGGGCGGGGCATAGTTAGAAATGCATCCCTATAGTAGCAACGGATGATTTGTGTCAAAGCAACGTAAATTGTTCGTATAAGTTATGATCACCAATAACGACGACGACGACGACGACGACGACGACGACGACGACGACGACGACGACGACGATAGTGGCTGGAACGACGATGATGTTAACAGTGTCGGCGATGGCGGTGGCGACGGCGGCGAGGACGGTGACAACGATGGCATTGATAATAACAGGATCATCTCCACAATCATCAACGGCGTAATCATTGACGTCCGTTCTCGAGTAATTGCTCTAATCTCTTATCATTATCCTAACTATCGCCATCAGCAACATCATTAGCATGATTAATAGCCGTAACGGATATGTTTACTACCCATTTACTAAGAGTCAACAATTTTATTCCTGGTATCTCGGCATCGCGTTTGTAAACCGCCTAACGATGCAGAATGTCTTAAGGACGTGGAATATTCTGAAACCAGACAAATAGCCTACTGTCCAAAGTAATTACTCATATCAGCGAAGGTAGGTGTGAGTATTACGGTTGGCGGTGTGCGTCTGTCTGCCTGTCTGTCTGTCTGCCTGCCTGCCTGCCTGCCTGTCAGCCTGCCTGTCTACTTGCCCGCCTGCCCGCCTGCTAGCATGCCTGCCTGCATGCCTGCCTGTCTGCTTGTTTGTGTGCCTGCCTACCTGCCTGCCGGCTGCCTGCCTGCCTGCCTGCCTACATGCCTACCTGCATACCTTCCTGCCTGCCTGCCTGCATGTCTGATTTCCTGCCTGCCCGCTTGCCTGCCTGCTTGTCTGCTTCCATGCATGTCTACCTGTCTGCCTGTGGGCCTGCCTATCTGCATAGTTGTCTGTCTGTCTGTCTGTCTGTCTGTCTGTCTGTCTGTCTGTCTGTCTGTCTGTCTGTCTGTCTGTCTGTCTGTCTGTCTGTCTGTCTGTCTGTCTGTCTGTCTGTCTGTCTGTCTGTCTGTCTGTCTGTCTGTCTGTCTGTCTGTCTGTCTGTCTGTCTGTCTGTCTGTCTGTCTGTCTGTCTGTCTGTCTGTCTGTCTGTCTGTCTGTCTGTCTGTCTGTCTGTCTGTCTGTCTGTCTGTCTGTCTGTCTGTCTGTCTGTCTGTCTGTCTGTCTGTCTGTCTGTCTGTCTGTCTGTCTGTCTGTCTGTCTGTCTTTACATTGAAAAAAAACGCATTGGCACAGGAATTTAATCAAAAATTTCTTTGCCTAAATTTGTCCTATCGAGACCAAGTTTAGATTTACTTAGAGTGGTCCCCCCTTGAGATTAGTTGGGGTAAAGTGAATTAATCAGTAGGTCGCTTTAACAGGTAAAGGCTGGGATTGATCCTACATTATAGAGAAATCACCCACACGAATGCACACACATACACATACGCACGTACGCACGCACGCACGCACGCACGCACGCACGCACGCACGCACGCACGCACGCACGCACGCACGCACGCACGCACGCACGCACGCACGCACGCACGCACGCACGCACGCACGCACGCACGCACGCACGCACGCACACATCTGAACGAGTGCACGAATGCATGCAATAATACATGCACACAGTAATACATGCACGAATGCACGCAATAATGCATGCATGAACGCATGCACGAACGGAAGCACGAATGCTTGCACGCACACACCCAGGCACTAATGTACTCACGAATTAATGCACCCACACCCACATACACACGCACACATACACCCACGCAAGTATAGATGCACACATGTACGGATGTACGAGCACACACCCATACACACATACGAACAAACGCACGAACGAACGAACGAACGAACGAACGAACGAACGAACGAACGCACGCACGCACGCACGCACGCACTTTTGCAAACACAAAATTAAAAGATGTCCTACGGATATGATTTCATGTTGCCCCACCATTGATTTTGGTTGGGATTAGATTTATTTAAGAATAGGTAGGGAGGGATGAAACCTTGTCATTGTTATCAGGAACTATAAGGTCTAACTTTGATCTTACTAGCAAATCTTTCAGGTTTGGATTTCTATTGTAAGCTATTACTGGTCGTGCTTTGATCGGTTCCTTTAATTTAGATTGCAACTGTGAATATTCGTCTTTCATGGTTTTCGCTAATTCAACATTACGTCTATTGTATATGAGTTGAAATGGGATAATTTTGTTCTTTTGTGAAATTCCCGAATCTACATTTATTCCAAATGGTGCTTTTGTTTGGAGTGTTCTAATCCAATGGCCTTCTCGGATTTTGCGAAACGAACTCGTTTCTTCCTCACTATCGAAGGTCGGAATCTGTTCTATTGGCATGATTTCAAAATGATGTTCAACTGAATGATCCGGAAGTTGGAAATGTTGAGCAATTGGCGTATCTGCTGAGGTGTTAATATCAGAAACGTGGCGTCTAGCACGCACTCTAAATGCATTTTTTGTTTCACCAACATACTGTTTCTGGCAAAGGGAACAATTGATCAAATAGACTACATTCTCAGAATCACAATGCATATTAGTTCGGATATGATATTCATTTTTAGTTTGAAAGCTCAGGAATGTTTGTTGGTTTACAATATAGTTGTTTACTTTGCATCTATTTTTGTCGCATTTAGAAACTGATCCATCGCACATGATTGGTTTATTGTGTTTAATTTGGACAGGCTCAAACTAGGGTCCGCTATGAGGTTTGAGATTTTCAAGCTCATTGATGGTGTCTGCTTTAATTTTTCGAAGAAAACGGGCTGAATAGCCTCGTGCTTTCAAAGCATCAAACAGAGTAGAGCATGCACTATTCAGATTTTGCCTGTTGCTAGAGTTTCGAAAAAATCTTATGATTTGCGATTTGATCAGACCTTTAAATGTGTGTGGAGGATGAAATGATTTTTTGTGAAGCAGCTGATGTGAGTCTGTTGGCTTAAAGAATACTTTATATTCTAATTTTCCAGAGGAATCAAATTGAGGACCCTTATAGATCGTGACATCTAAAAAGTCAACCGATGTTCCACTAATAGTAGCTTTTAGCTTGATGTTTGAATCTTGGTTATTTAAAATGCGAAAAAATTCCCAAAAGTCTTCTTCTGAATGTTGCCAAACTATGAAGATGTCATCTAGATATCTGAGGTAAAGAAGAGGCTTTTTGGTTGATTTGTTCAGTGCCTCCACTTCCCACTCCGCAACATAAATCGTGGCAAAATTTGGGCTGAATCGTTTACCCATTGCGCATCCACAGATTTGAAGGTAATTTTCACCATTAAATTGGAAATCGTTTCCTTTAAGACTTAGCTCTAATAATTTTAGAATTTCCGTGTCTGGTCGATCTGGATCAGGAAATTTGACAAAAGAATTCTTAATAGCATTGACTCCAGCATCAATATCTATATTGGTATACATAGCATCTATGTCTAATGTGACTAAATATGCATCTTTCGGAACTGACAATTTGGATAACTTTGAAAGAAAGTGTTCAGTGTTCTTGAGAAAGCTCTTGTGTCTATTAGCAATGGGCTTTAAATAGTAATCAATATATTCTGAAATGCCATAAGACTCACTGCCACAGTCTGAAATGATGGGTCGTCCAGGAGGTGTCAATGGATCTAACCAGGTGCTGATAGGTTTATGGATTTTAGGCAAGATATAAAATGTCCGATTTTGTGGATTATTCTCACCTAGCAGATACTTTAGCTGTTTCTTATCGATGTACTTATCTGTATGCAATGAATTAAGTATTTCAATGAAATTTTGTCGGTTTTGAGGCCAAATTAAATTATCAAGTTTTCTGTAATGCCTGGTGTTAGTTAACTGCCTTTCGGCCTCGCGGATGTAGTTTTCTCTAGACATAATCACAGTTGCTGAACCTTTATCGGCTGGTTTTATAATAATATTTTGATTTCTACGTAATTTGTTGATAGCCTGTCGTTCGAGAAATGAAAGGTTTTGCTTATTGTTTGTAACTGGCAATGATCTGGCTATACCAGCAACCGTTTTTATGGTTGCTTTAACATTGTCATCAACTAGCCTATCTGGAGGGTCCCAACCGGATTTTCCAGTGAATGGTTTTGACTCTCCATTTAAATTTCGAAAATGATGGGCTATTTTTACTGAATGACCAAAATTAGCTACTTCAATAAGACCTGTGTCTAAAAGCAAATCTAATCCTGTTTTTGGTTTTGGAGTTGGTATAAAAGTAAGACCACGATCGAGAATTGATTTTTCAGATGGTGAGAGATCATAGTCAGCTGCTAAATTGACAAGGTTTGTTCCTAATCCTATGTTAGGGGAGCTATTGCCTTGACCCACATTTAGTTTAAACTAAGTACCGTCAACCAATGGTTATAAATACAATTAGCTGTTTCTTTCGTCCAATGGATTCTATCCTTCTCAACATGAAAATTCGCATCAGAAATTTTGGGGATGACCTTATCAACGTGGCAGTTGGACCTTGCTGATTCGTTGATACGCTTGAGACAGTACCTTTGCCTGTCTGACAAGCTATCAGAGAAGTTAATCTCAGCAAAGTGCAACTCCGCATTAGGGAAGGTGTTTTTAAATTCACGAGCCATGAACCGTAAATGGCTTGAGGCTTTGGTTGGATGCTCATTTTTGGAGTTGATGCCAATATTCAAGATGATCTTCTCCGGGCTAGGGCCATCCTGGTGTCGCATAGCCATTGTTCTGAAATGTGATAATGCGGCACCAGGATAGCACTCAACCTGGATGTCAGGATGGACATCTAAATCAATTCGGGCTAGATTAGAGGACCCTATCATCAGAATCTTTTTGGTGATTCTGGGGATCCTCCACAGGCCCTTGCTATGCGATTGATGACGGTACTTAGCAAACTTCCTGTCAGACAGGTTACTATTATTCTCCATAGGAGGGAGAGGAGGTGGAGACAGAAGAAGAGGAGCAGAAGAAGGTGCGTGAGGAGAAGAGAGATGAAGCGTAGGAGGAAGAGGAGGAGGAGGGATGGAGAGAGGAGATGCAAGGGGAGAAGATTGAGTATGAGGAGCAAGAGGCGGGATTGAGAGAGGAGATGCATAAAGAGAAGAAGGTTGAGGAGGAAGAGGAGGAGGCGGGATTGAGAGAGGAGATGCATGAAGAGAAGAAGTTTGAGGAGGAAGAGGAGGAGGCGGGATTGAGAGAGGAGAAGGAGGAAGAGGAGAAGATCGAGTCAGAAGGTGGCGAGGAGAAGATAGTGGAAGAGATGAGGAAGAGTTGCTAGGTGGTAGATTGGGGGAACAGTGAGTAACAACCCGACAACGGCGCACAGGAGGAGAATTTGTCTTTGGGAGAGCCGGCCATGACTCTGTTACATCATCAACACCAGGTGCTGGTGTTGGTGATGTATACAGATTCGTCCGCTTGGAAGTGGTAGGCGAGGGTGTGAAGGTGGTTGGTGACCGTTGTCGTTTGTTAGTCATTGTTGAATGATAACCTGAACCTGTACTCGGTGTGGCCGCCGGTGTTGGTAGAGACATCACTCTATTTTGCTTATCACTAGCTATTTCTGCCAAAAATTTCCAAAAATTTGTGATTGTCGTTGTGGCCAATTTATTTCCAAAATTTTGCCTACCCCATTTCAATGCTATGCCTTTGGCTCTGTCTAGATCAAGAATTACATTAGATTCGGCCACTTTTACCTCTGCCTTTAATTTGTCCAATTTGCTTCGATAATGGTTGATTAAATTTTCTAAGCAGCTATGAGCCCAAATTTGGTTTATCATGCTGGTCGATTTCAAAAATTCGTCATCTCGTAAGGCAGGGCAGAAAAACGAGTTCATCTCCTCCATTTTCATGCTGAGAGATTTCGGGAGAGAGTCTGATGCCAAATGCTCTCGTAAAAGACCATAGTGATGCAAGCATTGCAACACATGGAAGTACATCTTAACCAGTCTCTGAAAGGCCTGAACAGACTGGTTAGGAGCACTTTTGGTTGAAGAAAAGTTGGACGCTGGGTTGCCAGATTTGCGTCCTTTACCCACTGGGCCGCTGAAATTCTTGGCCATTTTAGAACGTAATCAAATTTCTACAGATTTATGTCAAATTTAGTCAGAAAAGTTCAAAAAAGTTAACTACCAAATATTAACTAGAGCGATATGTGTTGAAACAATTTAGAGACTGAAAAATAAGAACAATTAATACAAGATTATTATATATATATAAAATTAAAGCTTACACTGTCAGTTGCTGGAGCGCTTTCGACGTAATGGTCTTCGTCATGCAGCGAAAAAACTGGTCTAATGGCAACTGATAATTCTTACATATTTATAGGAGAATTACTGCAATGGTGACTACTGATTAACTATTAATTCAGTCTCTCCACAAAAGATCAAACTAAACCCGAAGACCTGCTTTAGATCAATGTGCGCCTTGGGCGCTACTGAAGTCAAACAGCTAATACAAAAGGCGTGATTGCTTAATTATATCGAGCTTATCTAACTGTAGCATGGGTTAGTACGCCGGTTCGTTTCAGGCGATTAAGGTGTGAGAATAACAATGAGGGCTATTTGGTCAGTCATTAGATCAAATGCTGCCGAGATATGTTTAATCATGGCGGCTGAGAGTAATTTACTTGCTGTTTGAGTACTACAAAGGACAGGTTTCCTGAAAAAAGATTATTAAAACAAATTCTGACAAGTTATACAGTTTTTTGATCTTGACAAATCGGTTCACTCAGTCATTACAAAGCGTTGATTACTTCTTTGTAATAAGTTGGCGTTGCCGTGTGTTCGAAAAATAGGAACAAATTCTGATAGTTAGGAGTAATACAGTTTTTTGATCTGGGCAAATCGGTTCACTCAGTCATTACAAAGCATTGATTACTTCTTTGTAATAAGTTGGCGTTGCCATGTGTTCGAAAATAGGAATAAACAAATAGTTTTGAGCCGGTCTTTCTGACATAGGATGATCCAATGTGGATTGACTGAATGTTGTTGGTCTAGTGAGATTCATTCAAAACAGAGGTGGTTGTAAATCACAGGTTGTTTGAGCTTTGTACGCTTATATGTCCAACAACCCATGTACTCATTCACCCGCCCAGACACCAGCATATTGATCCATCAATCAGTCCATCCTGCCATCCACCTAAACAAATACTTGATTAAGGGGAGAACAGATTTGTAAACTGATAGACAGACACCCGGTGGATGACTAGACGACTGAACAAATGAATAGGAAAATGGGTGAAAGCTACAATTTCATTTCCGAATTTGGTTTAATTTATTCACTTAGTCATTGCAAAATGCTAATTGCCTCTTTGCAATGATTTGGTGTGGCTGTTGAAAAAATGAGAATAAAATACGACAGGTGGTTGCGGAAGAGAGGTGGTTTGTACCTTTACAAACAAATATGTCCAAACAATCCATGCGCCCACCCGTGTCTGAACAACTGAATGAATTGCTTATTAATGGGCGCACAGATAATCAATTTGCATATGAGCCTGCGATGTTTAAAAATGGACGCGCTGATAACCAATTTGCATATGGGCCTGGGCCATTTACAAATATAATATAAATAATTATTTTTTCAGATTTTCCCAATGTTTTAGGTGTAGTTTATACACGCAGAGCGGGCAATGTTTTCTTACCGACGGCCATGTATTATACATGTATAATCTGGTCCATGGGTAATACATAGAGGCCGATTTAAGTACGATCATCTGTGTTCAACATACCGTTATTCCCACCTAGTGTTTCAAGCTTATCTGTAGCGACAGTATCAAGTGAAAATCAATGGGGGTAATTTCGCATATGGAAGCTGGCCCGAGAACGCGGCTCGCCGTCCCAGCACTGACAAGCTCATGCTGCGTCCAGGCACTGCCAAGCCGTCTCAGTGCTGACAGCTGCAGACAAATTTGGCGATGATGTGATAGGCCTTTGTCTGTAGCTGTCAGTACTGGGACTGCTTGGCAAAATTAGCTGTCTAATGGTTACTATCCCCATGCGTTTTGAAAAATGGAGGAACAATTGTAATCGCCCCTGTCTGTCTGTCTGTCTGTCTGTCTGTCTGTCTGTCTGTCTGTCTGTCTGTCTGTCTGTCTGTCTGTCTGTCTGTCTGTCTGTCTGTCTGTCTGTCTGTCTGTCTGTCTGTCTGTCTGTCTGTCTGTCTGTCTGTCTGTCTGTCTGTCTGTCTGTCTGTCTGTCTGTCTGTCTGTCTGTCTGTCTGTCTGTCTGTCTGTCTGTCTGTCTGTCTGTCTGTCTGTCTGTCTGTCTGTCTGTCTGTCTGTCTGTCTGTCTGTCTGTCTGTCTGTCTGTCTGTCTGTCTGTCTGTCTGTCTGTCTGTCTGTCTGTCTGTCTGTCTGTCTGTCTGTCTGTCTGTCTGTCTGTCTGTCTGTCTGTCTGTCTGTCTGTCTGTCTGTCTGTCTGTCTATATAGATATTTTTAGTTTGGATGAAATGTCGAGGTCATAGGGTACCTTAATGCATACAGGAATACACATTTTAGTCAATAACTCTGCAATACAAGAAAGTAGAACCAATAAATCTGTTATATACATTCATATTGCGGTTGACCAGAATATAAATTTTGTTCCAGGTCAAAAGTTCAAATATCTAGGCAACGGGGTCACTAGGTGCACCCTGATTACACATTTTTAGCCATAAATCTGGAACGCAAGTAAGTAGAATCACTCAATCTTGTACACACATTTATATTGTAGGTGGTTAGGAGTTCGATGAGTTAAAGCAACGATGTATTACGCCCTCTTGTTTCAACCGCCTCAAAGCGATCAAAGCGCTACTCATTTTAATTGACATATTGCAATGTTCAGGATATGTAGAAATTGCATTTGTGTTCGGTTAATGTCGATTTACAGGTCAAGAGAAGACTATCTTTTTTGTCAATTTATCACTGCAATTTACAAAAAGAGCTTTTTGTTGTCCTGAAGGACTGAATCGATATTTCTCCAGATCACCTCAGATGATAGTCTGGACGCCATAAACATTAAAACATTAACGATTCAAGATATTTTTATTTTTGCTTAATCAGGTTCTATGTGCATGCCAGCAGAAAACAATTTTACAAAAGCTTAGAACTGAAATGACGCTCACTGTTACTGAGCCAGTCATTCCCATGGTAAACATTTAAAAATAGTGTCTATTTAATAGTCTTCTCTTGGACTGAAAATGGAAATTCCGTCAGAAACCGCACAAGCGTGCGTGACAATTATAGCGCTAAGTTGACACATTGGGTGAATTCAATAAAGCGGTTTAGCTAGACCTGGTTTAAAGGGTAAACTGGGTTAGCTATTCTAGGTTTAAACCCGCATATGGACTGACTGGTAAATATCAAAAATAATTTAACACACATGTTAATATCACCTTTCTAAAGATATGTACACTTAAATCGATTCTGTGAAGGGTATAGCGTAATGTTATGAGAATATCAAAAAGCTAAACCCGGTAACAAATCAGGTAATAAACAGGATAACAATATAAACCGCTTTCAAGAAGGTAGTTTATGTACTAAACCGTACAACAAATATCATAGAAATTTTAACCTGGGGTAGGGTAGTTTAACCCCTATTGCTATGTGTAAAATTAACACTTTTAAATGTCACTGAGCCACTGAGTTAGTTTGGAACAGGGTTTTCCCATTCATATGCATAATGAGATTGACGTCCGATAGGTATTTAAGTGACCTCATTGTTTATTATCCGAATAGCGCTGATTTATTTTATTGCCAATTTTTTATTATGAATGGACGCTGTAGTAATATATTTTAATAATAAGCCATGACCCATATATATTGTTAGTTTAGAATGTAAAGGTTAAATTTCAAATTAAACCCCCGAGTTTGGTACACGAATGCTGATAAAATAAACATGGTTAAACCAGGCTTAAACCTGGTCTGGCTGATACCTGGTTTAAACCTCGTATTTATTTACGGATGGGGTTTAAGCATAAACCTGGTAATAAATCTCTTATTACTCGGTTTATGTGGCGAGTTGTTACAAGGTTTAGGCTAAACCGAGGTTTAAACCGCTTTATTGAATCCCAGCCAATTCAACTTGTTTTGCAGAAACTATTCGTATTCAATATACACAACAACTGTAAAATTCATACTTTATCATTATTCCGAGGAAAATAAAAATGTGTGGTTATTGAATGTCCATTTGCAGGCAAAGGCAAGCCATTTTTTACATTTGTTACCACTGGACTAACTGGCTCGGTTGGTGAGTCAGTTATTGCAGTGATAAAAATTTTTAAACAGCCAGCTCTTGGCATGCAAATGGAGAATCAAGAACGACATAGTCTTCATTACGTTTGGTTCTATTATAGTTTGGGTCCCTGTTAAACGAGGTGTATTCACATATTCTTCATGAGTACAATAGTGGCCATTGTCGCGTTCTCCACACATTATCGGCGTGAATGTAGCTAATTCGGTCTACCGCTCATTAATATGTGGTATTTGCGCAATAATTCACACCTATGTGTAGAGCTCGGAGAATGGGTTGATTATTCAACAGAAGGCGCATGCTCTGACGCAGAGGCTAATCGCCTATAATTAGTAAATTAGGAAATCGGACAGCATTCATCGATAAAGAGCATGGCGGCAAAATCGGGAAAATTAACTTGTCAGAAAAATATATACCTTTTATTTGAGGTCTATCTAATCTTACGTATTTCACATAGTGCATTGTTGTCATAATAATGGTACTGATATAATGTATTGCGCGTTCGCTTTCACGTAGCCAATGGACCTTCCACTTTATCCATCAAACATATGATGTCATAATCAACTACCCGATATGTAGGATGATGTCATAGTCACTGACGTCATGAATGGCGTAAATAGGTTCGTCTCGAACGCGTAATTGACGACGGACTAAGCGTTGGTGTGTTTGTCTTTACTATATAATAAACATTTTGTTGAATATTTTGAAACAAATTTGACTGGCCGCTGTTGTTGCCAATGGGCAGCAATAGCATCCAGTCAAATTAGTTTCAAAATATTCAACAGCTTACCAGTATTTTTTGCGGGGGAAATTGATAGTCAGATAGTTCATGGATCGATCGATTCCAACACGGGCGAAGGGTGAGTGTAGCTTTGCTAGAGATGGGCGGGATATAGCTTACACTGGATTCCTCTATTGCAGTTTCATAGGTACCCAGGGACTTGTTTTTACGCATAAGATACAACATAAGTGGCGACGAGTCCTGGAAACGTTCACGCGTATGTAATCTGCTTGAAAACGTGTATTTTGGCCCGAGTAAGTACGGCAAAATACTTAAACTCTTCTGCTAAAGTGAGCAGTAATAGGGAAAACATTTGAACTGTGTCGCACTTTGACGAACAGTTGCTAAATTGTGACGATTATGTATAGATTTTGTGCCAGTTTTTATTAGAACAATTACATTTGTAAAGGGGGACAAACACGTGGTGTACTCTTATCTGGCGTGGGAGTAAAGATGTTGGGCATAATGTAGCCCGCAGGGTAGTGTCGGGTCGTTCCGGTGTCTGGTGTTGACTCGTCGCGCCGCAAGTGCACGACGAATGATGACGCTGGTTAGCTTCCGGTCTTGGGGTGACGGATCCTGTATGACACTGCCCTACGGGTAACAAATACTGACTCCTAAGGCCGGTGGAACTCAATCGTTCCGGTGGGACCGTGCGACCATCGTCGTGAACAGTAAACACAACAATCTCATCCCAAGAGTTTGTTTCACCAGTCTGCCTGTCCATAGCAATTTCGTGATCTATGGACTTACAAGATTTTATTTGGTGACCTAATTAACATAAGTCTATACAATATTTTTACCTAAACAGACCATCAAGTATGCTAGATAAAAATAATGAGCATACGAAAATACAAGACATAGAGACAGCCTGGTGAACTTCTAAACGTGGGGCTCCCGGAGGTAGCACACAGACTCGTAGGTCCGCAGGGGTATCCCCGTAAGGGAGGCTCGCGTACACAAGACTTAACTAATTAACTTAATATAAGCTATTATACCTCTAAGCTGAAAGGAAAGAAAACTATCTTTGTAGTGTCGGAAAATCATGTGCCTCACGCGGGCACTACTCCTAGTGCTAGTTTGGGTGAGGAGTATTATCCTCGTGTGGACCGTCATCACTGAATCCTTGCGAGAGGCAAGTGCCTCGCACGGGCCTCCATCACAGGAAAATATCACCATCGCTTAAAGCGGGAGAAGAGTAGTGGCCGGAAGGGGTCCACTCTAATATTTAACCAAAATGTTGTAAAGAAAAGACCATACCTAGTGAGATTATGACTATAAGGTTGCGTGCTGTTTTACGTGAGACGGGACGAGCGATTCCCGAAGGATTCCCACGTCACCGTCTTATGTAATTCTCAGTATGCTGAATTAGTAGTTATCACTTTTATTTATGCGGGCCTTCTTCTATGCCTAACCTCATATTTAGTCTTTAGAGACAAGAATTATTTTAGGCCGCAAACGGCTGGCGTTTACCTAGCCTTTAGACACGGCTGTCATTGAGAATGGATGCCCTAAGACATCAATACTGAAGACAGCATGTATAAATGTCACTTTGCAAGACCTCCGAACTGGATAAGAATCCGGACGTCTCGCTCCGTAACGACATAAAACGTCACAGGACCTTGGTTACTTTTCACAAAAGCATTTTTAAGCAACTGATCTATCGTTATGGTGGGGGTCAGAGAGACGAATACCCACCGTAAATGTCCTTCCCGTGAGGGCGTGGCAGATCTGAATATCATGCCCAGACATTCTTACGGAATTCGGTGGGGATGCGCATCTCGCCCGTCACCAGGTCCTATGAACTAACTTTTTAACTTGGCGTTAAGTTTAAACACAAGTTTCCCAGTTATGCACTGCAGTGCGGGAGGATTGTTCAGCAGATTAAAGAAAATAATAATTAAGATATGTTTTCGCAGTGCTTTCCTACATTGGCAGAGGTAACTAACTACTGAGTATCCGAAGATACCGGGAAATGTATGTGACACCACAACCTGGCCATCACCGCTCGGAAACCCCAATAGTTTCCCAGGGTCGGATCAGTCCATGGTGCGGATAGGGACATCCAAACAATTAAGAAACCATAAGGCTTAGTGGAACATGAAGAGAGACAATAACTTAGAAATATGAGGCCCTTTAGGTATGTTGGCCCATCTTACACAACCTTGCCGGAGTGCGGGGCTAAATTATTGCAACTACCGGAAAAGAGGCGTACACTACATGCTCCTAACGAAGAGATTGTCTCTAATCATATTAAACCTATCCTATCGAGCTGAATAGAAAAGGTTTTTAGTCGGTAGCATGCCGGGCTAAACAGAGTTATAGCACGGACAGCGACCTCAGTGAAAAATTGTTGGGTGCTGCATATATAAATGTTGCTGTATAGTGTTTCCTACGTGCACTGCAGGCCTATATTTTTCTACAAATAAACAAAACATACAAACTGATGGCCACTTGCCATATATAAACTAACCAGAACAATCAATACAATGTGAAATGATTAGAATAATATATCTAGTACAGGTTGAGGAGCCTACTACGGCGCGGTTAGCAAAACACCTTACTGAAAATAAGAATAACTATAAACAGATACAGAAATTATTGACATTGCATCTACAGACGATAGTGTTAAAGAAACTGAAGGGTGGCACCCTCGAGCGTTTTGAGAAACTTAAGTTTTAGTTTTGACATGCCACGCCCACCTGGGCTCACTGCTTTGCAGTACTCCTGACATTGCTGCATGCCATGTCATGCGGCACATAGCTTTCCAGTCCTTCTGGAAGCTATACATTCGTAGATCAAAGATGCGCTTGATAAAAAGGCTACGTTTATGCAATGCAACCTGCGTATCCTTGATGATGTATAACTGTAACAGATGGGCAGCTGCAAAGGCAGCTCTAGACAAACCGTATGCCTGCCATCGCAAACACCTAGGCACCATCACTGGACACCGATGGGCAGACAGCATAATTTCCAACGATGCACTCTACACGATGTGTAATAAGTCGCCGCTGTCTGTAAAAGTCGCCCAGCAAAGATGATCCATGTTTGGCCGTGTACTAAGGATGCCAGAAGAGACACCAGCACAGAGCGCCTTGGAATTCGCCCTCCTTGGAGCCAGCAACTACAAACCCAGGAGAGGACGTCATCGCATACATATGCTAAGCGTGCTACGAGGTGACCTCAAGAAAGCAGGACTCATTACACTCAAGTCAAGAATGGACCTGAGGAAGCTAAGGATTTCTGGTGAGGACAAGACGCAGTGGGCTAAAGCGAAGAAGGACTGATTGTAGCTGTATGATGTTTCTACTACTACAGGCGCAGAATACAGTAATTATACATACATACGCCCACATTTCCGCATGAAACATCATATTTTTCTTTTTAACACAAACCCTATCAATATACATGGTGTAGCACGGATCGACCGGACGGGTACCGGCCGTCCCAGCTAAGCTGGGTACGGAATGGCCATTCCGGATTCGCTCCAAGCACACACCCTGGGTAGGATAGTACGCGTATATAAGCCCTATGAGAGAGTTGTCCATTAGGCCACGTGGTGCGTATGCCCGCGTGTCAGAGCTTCCCTGACGACACGTCTCAGAATTGGAAGCCAGTGCGTGCTTATAGTGTACCGAGTAGGTTCCCGTAAATAATTTTAATTGTATCATCCTCATTGTCCCTGGTAGTGATCAAGACCAGAATAAAACGAGGATTTCAGAACCGTTTAAATTATTAAAATCGGCCCAGAAACGGCTGCGTTATCGTCGAAAATCTCGCTAAATTATCTTCAAAATATTTCTCTTGACGTCTTAATCACGTGTATGTATAAATAAATAAATAAATAAGGAATGTGCTGTATACGTAATAGCCACGTCACCACTTCTGTCTGCACACTGATTGGCTACTGCTCGGCCGCTGATTGGCTGAGGCTCATTGCTCTGACGTCATGAGTAGTATAAAAGGGGTGAAAAATCGAGAATCAGGAGCATCACAGGCGTGGAAGCCGGCCCGCGCAGGATGACTGGACCATCGGGATAGACGTGTGTAACTGATTACCTACGGTGATACCTACATCATCCGATGCCAATTGGATTTCAGCTCATCCATGGTGGTAAGGAGTCATCGGCTTCCACAGTTTTTGTACACCCCCGGGCAGCCATCCGGGGGTAATAAACTAACTTAAAGTAATAATCTCCCGCATCCCGACCTTTATAATGAAGTCTTTCCGTCGGAGAGCCGTGGAGGCCCAGATGTAATTCTATGGAATGTAGAGCTGATGGTGATTCTTGGTGGATGACTCGCCGGATCTGCCAACCATGCTGAAAAGTGGACTTCAACTTCCGCACCGCATGTCATGTGTGTAATAATTAACTTTTCGACCAGTCTGGGTGAACTTTTCCCGGTGCGCTGCAAGAGCTATGTGACGTACCCCGCACCGTGTGCCAGTTATTGTACATGCATAAATTATATAAGAAGCCTTCCCTGTTAATGGGTTGCTCTCAACTTTCATGGTACTGTCGCTGGACGGAAACTTTACAATAAACCGTTTCCATTCTGTATGAGTGAAATGACTATCTAATGGACATCTCTTGAACCGTTCCGTTATCTGTCCAGAGAATGTGCCATATCCAACCTGCCTGGAGAAGTCAGCTTGCAGAGACCTGTTTGCGGAGACCTGCCTGCAGATAACCGCCTCCGGATGTCTTCCTGCGAAAATCTTTCCAGCTTCAGAGATCCGTGCCATCTCGCACTACTCATATGTTAGTGCCTCAATTTCAGTAACCCACGAACTTGTTCCGTACCGATAACTATTAGGTACTCAAATAGCTATACTATTGAACATAATTATTATTTCTGCATAATAGTACTGATGACTAACAGGTACATTAACGGTCTTAGGACCGCATCTTTATAATTTCTGTTATTATGAATATTATCCTCATTTACTGTGGGTGCTTTCAATTAGCCGCACCGAAGGGTCCAATGACCTGTGATTCTTTATAATCATTGCATTCGTTAAATTGTGTATTGGTTTGTTTTGTATATGGCAAGTAGCCATCTAGTTAATATGTTTTGCTTATTTATAAAAACTGTAGACCGCAGTTCGCTAGGAAATACTATACAGCAACACTTTTATCTGCGTCACGATTCACCGCCAGCATCAATTTTACACTGAGGTCGCTGATCATGCTCTAAATGGTTGAGGCTGACATGTTACTGACTAAACCTGCCTATTCAGCTCAATAGGATAGGTTTAAAGTGGTTAGGGACAATTTCTCCATTAGAGACGCATAGTGTACGCCTCTTTTCCGGTTGTTGTGTTAATGTAGCCCCACGCACCGGCAAGGTTGTGTAAGATTGGCCAGTTACCTATAGAGCCTCGTATATTTATTGAGCAATTGTCTCTTTCCACGATCCACCAGCTGTATGGCTTATTAATTGTCTGGATTCCCAATCGACACGTTGACCGGATCCGACCCTGGGAATCTATCGGAGGTTTCCAAGCGGTGATAGTTAAAGTGCCGATTTACATACACACCCCTCTTGTGTCTTCAGATACTTATTAGGTATGTTCCCCCCCCCCCCAAAGTAGAAAGCACAGCGAAATGATAATAATATTAATTTATATGTTGTAGTACATCTCTGGGAATCATGGAAAATACCCCTAACGACAGGTCAAATGTTAGCTCTGTAGCACGCGGTGACGGACGAGATGCGGATCTCCATCCAACTCATTGTAGTGTCTGGGTGAGGCCATAGAGCCCACCACACCCCTACTGGAAGGACTCTCACGATAGATATCCGTCTCTCTATCCACTCCATAATGACATGTCAGTATTTAAATTTGCTTGTATGAACTGTGAAAACTCGTCTGGTGATGTTATCTGTGGTTGTGGAGCTGGGTAGCCGGATCATTATTTGATTCGAAGCTTTGTTCCATGACATGTACGCATTGGAGGTAGATGCTATGCGGGACAAACTTAGGGAAGCCGGGCATCTGCACCCAATGGATAAACGTATCTAAAAGGTTGTTAAACCCTGCCACTTGCGGCCAAAGCTTTTTCCATTACTAACAACCAATTGGTTGGATAGGATGTAGCAGAAGGCCCGCATAAATAAAGCAGCAACTACCAATGCAGTAACTTTGGAACTACATAAGACGATGACCTGGGAATTCTTCGGAAATCGTTCGTCCCGTCTTCACGTAAACCAGCGTGCAATACATTAACAGTAGCTTCACAAGGCTTTTCAGCCCTTAGTATTTTCTGTTGAACAAAAGAGTGCCCCTTTTTGCCAGCCCTTTTCCTCTGCTTTGGCGTTGAAGTCATTTTCCTGTGATGGAGGTCCGTATGAGGCCCTTTCCTCTCGCAACAACAATATTTTCTTTGTGTGTGTGTTAGGGGTATACTAGTTTATATTAAACTATCTAGTGACTTCGTTGCAGAAACTCTCATTTGCAGGGATACCTCTGCGGATTCAAAGATCTGTGTTGTACCACCGGCGACACCATGTGGAAAGAACACCGGATGGCTCTATGTTGTGTATTATTGTACTCAATTACTGTCAAACGCATAAAACTGTTTGTATAGTATATTAAATTTCTCATTGTTTAATTATTCTCTTTTCCATATCTCTAAATTAGTATGGATAGGCACACTGGTGACACAAATAGTTGGGATGATACCGTGTGGTTCAATCTCGGCGGCAATGGTCGCATGGCCCCACTGGAACATCAGTGTTCCACCGGCTCTAGAGGCTGGTTTTTGTACCTTCCAGAGAGACATGATACGGGATCTGCAACCCCGAGATCCGCAGCTAACCAGCCCTCCCGTACGTCATGCATAGGAACGTCATGGCTTGAGATCAGTGGAAGGCAGATAATACTACGCAGAATCTCTGCACTCATCTCGAGTAAGCTATTGCTATCATTTACATTTGGCGTGCATTGGGGTTGATAGCGCCATACATATTAACTAACATTGCCAGTTATTGAAGTTATTTACAGTTTCACATAATCGCTTTAACCCTGAACGCGAACTATTATATATCATGGAATGCTTTTTTGGGTGAGGTACAAAGTATGCTAATGCGGAAAAGGTTTGCACAAAACCTTAGATCATCACAAATGGTTGTCGAGAAGCTTGGTTTAAACATAATTTATTTTCTATTCAAATTGGAGCACGATAAGACATATGTCTTTTAGTCGTTGAGAAGTTCCTTAGAAATATAGTACAAGACGCCACTGCTTCTGAGGATTCCATGATAATTTTATTAGAACGAGCTAGTCAAAGCAGGGCAACAAGTCTTTGCATTGATATGTTGATAAAACCCGCTCTACTAAGATGTTATTCTGTTGACCTGAGAATGGAAGGAACTGGCCACTCTATTTACTTGTGGTGTATTATATGCCTCCCTATTTTTTACAGCTGGCTATCACAATGGACGTTTCCAATTTTAGCTATACCTCGCCCATCTCTTGCTAAGCTCCACCCACAACGGACTCGTGTTGGGATCGATCCCAGAACGTTCTGACTATCAATCAATCATAGAAAGCTATGCCGAGAAGCTGTTGAATATTTTAAAACTAATTTGACTGGGTGCAGTCGCTGCCTATGGCAGCAACATCGCCCAGTCAAATTAGTTTCATATAATTCGTACAACAACGCGTAGTCCGTCTTCAATTATGCGTTCGTGCCGTACCTATCTGCGTCATTCATGACGTCATTGGTTAGGATGTCATCCTACACATCACGTAATTGATTGATGATGTATAAACTGGAAAGATCCATTATATTTATTATCTGCGGTCAGTTGATCAAGAACGTGCCATCACCTGTACTCTAAGAATTTCTCAATAAAGAGCATGTCACACGTCACAACACCGGTACGTGGAATGGCATCTTGACAGATATGATGATAGACACCACATTAATGTGGTATGTAAAGGGACCAAATGGTATTATTGACATCATAATGCAATAAAACACTCCGAAACTCGGGATGTTAAGTCTTCATACCTGCAGTATTTTGCCAAAGGACATGGATGGCATGATCACTGATGAGAAATCCACCATTAATCTACATGAAAAAGAAATGAAAGACCGGATAGCACCAGATGTCAAAGACGGAGATAATATCAGACAAAACTCGAGGAATCGATTGACCCACATGATAGCATGATCCAATTTATGAGTGGCAGAATGGCTGCTACGTCTGCGAATGTGCATGTAGATAAATCCTTAGCTATAGGTTACACAATGATGAGGGGTTATTAAAATGATTCGCTTTAATGCTTCCATTCCATAATTTCAAAGCAAGTACACATCGTGTGAGTTATAAATGCCACAAAAACATGATAATGTTCATTTAATCTTTGACATATATGTGGATTATATCATCAAAGGTGTCACTCGATCGTCACCAGAAGGAGAGGTAAGTAGGCGACATTCGCACACACCCATCCCATCCCACCCCACCCACCCCTATCTCTCTCTCTCTCTCTCATATTAGATTGTGTGGCCAGAGATGATTGCAATGGGGCACAGATGATTGTGGTGACATGCAGCATCAAGTTTATTCACACTCATACAGATACACATGCTCTAGCTATATGAATATGCACGGGTACACACCGTGCATACGTGCGTGTGATGCTCCAGGCAAAGGTCAATCAGTATGTATACGCTATTTTCAGTTTATGCAACATTAATACAAATGCAAAACATTATCATCACTTTGCAAATGCAATTTTCTTCTATATCAAACACCCAATAGCTTCATATACATGTGCTCTGCACAGGCAAAACATTTCTTATTGAAGATTTCAGGACGCTATGTATGCATCCTTCACAAGTACACATAATTCTTAAGTAATCCATTGAAGTCAACCGTAAATCTAAATGAAAGATCATATAAATGAAGGCTCCTAATATTTGGCGTCCACTCATCGGAAGCTTTCATTTGACATGCATATTGCCAGGCTTTGCCTTAAGACTGAAAGTTTTGTTTTAAAAGGTGGGCGTGCCACACTAAAAAAATGTTCATACATTTTCACCAACCGCGCAAGTGTACGAGGTTAGCACCCTACATTTTTCTCATCTGTATGTGCGAAAGATTTAAAAGCGCTACAGGCAGGGCAAAGACAAAGCTAATTATTTCGTTAATCAGGATGAATTTAATGAGCCTGATGATAAAGGCGGTGATGGGTTCGACTTGGTTCAATTTGCTTAGTGGAGGGAGAAGCACAGTGTAATTCTCCGTCATAGTAACCCCGGTTATAATATCAGCATTGAGCTTGAGGGTCACACCACCAATTTTGAAGTAGATTCAGGATGCCCATTTACCCTAATGAATGAACACGAATTTTCAACACTTTTTCCTGGTATGACTGTTGGTTCTGATCCAGGTCCGAACAAATTAAAATGTTTTCTGTGTGAGTCTCTTAATAGTGTAGGTAGGAAACAGGTGACGGTGACTTGCATTGACCAGAACAGGCAGCTTCCATTAGAAATAGTGAATGGAGTTTTATCCAACATTAGTGGGAACGAATTTGATAGAAGACCACTGGTTATCAGGTTTGCCAAGGGCTGTGAATAACATTGATCTGAAGTGTGGCATTGATGTCAGATTCCGACATATGATGGACAAACACACAGTTGTTTAAAATGATGAATTGGGCACCTTGAAAGGTACAACGGCTACAGTTTACACTGCTGATAATGCGAAACCAGAGTTTTTTAAACCACTCCGTGGCCTTTGCCATGAAAGAAAAAAATAAGTGACAAACTACATACAGCTCAAGATCAAGGTATAATTAAACCTGTTGAGTTTTCGGACTGGGCAACAGTGACAGTTGCCAAGCCAGCTGGTGGCATCATGATTTGTGGGGACTCTTAAATGTATGGTAAATCTGGCCTCGTGAGTTGAACAGTATCCTATTCCGACATTCGACTACCTAAAGGTGATGGTATGTGGGGATAAAAAATTCACTAAGCTCGACATGCCACTTGCATACAATCAATTAAAGTTATATGGCATGTCTCAAAACTTATCGCTGATAAACACCTATAAAGGATGCTTCATTATAAAAGACTCACATTTGATGTTGCTCCAGCAATCGTTTGGACAATGGCAATATTGCTTCAATATATACCTCATGTAGCAGTTTATGTGGATGGCAAAATAGTGACCAGCAAAAGCTGATGCAGACCCCGTGAAACGATTAGATGACGTACTTACCTGCCTTGGAGACTCGTGTCTGAAAGATAAGCTTCATTTATTTGGAAGATTAAGTCACTTACATTGGCTATCGAATAAATTCACACAGTATCAACCCAGTTGAGAGACAGATAAATACAATTGAAAATATACCAACATCGAGGGTAGTCAGTAGGTTGCTGAAGTCATATTTTGGAATGTTGACATTTTACTAACGTTTTATTCCAAACGTATCCAGTATACAAAGCCCATTCCATAGCTTGCTAAAAAGGACACAGCGTGGACTTGGGGAAGTGATCAGGAGGAGGACTTTTTCAGGTCTAAGCAGTGGATCAAGGCAGGTGCTCTGCTAGTGCATTTTCATCTGAATACAGAGTTGGTGCTAAGCTGTGACGCATGCCCATATGCACCAGGGGTAGTGCTGTCCCACATCCGGGAAGATGGACTGGAGAATCCAATCTATTTTGCATCCAGAACCATCAGTCACTGCATTTATGACACAGATAGCACCAACCAAACATGATCCATCTAAGATAATAAAAATGAACATCTGAATATTTATTGAGATGTGACTGAAATGCTGCATCATTCAACATTTCTAACTTCTGCTTGTTTCTTACTTCCAATAATGTAGTTATCCCAGCACTGATTCTGGTAACAGAATCTCCAATCGGCCATCCAAACCTTTTGTTTATAATTTCAGGCATTGTTTTGTGTCAGTGGATTGGCTCACTAGGAATCTTAACAGGCAGCACATGTTTTTCCATCCACTGGCATCAGATCCTATTCTGGTAGAACCTCAGTGAATGCATAAACACTCATCCTTTCCCTATCAGTTTGACTCAGGCACATGTCAAATGAAATGGTCCAATCATAACTACACGGGCATCTCTGCACTATGGACATGTCCATATGATAGGCTATGACTTCATATACATACCTAAGTCAAATGTAATTATGACATTAACATTTATACAAGATCTTAAGCCTTTGTGGCCTCCCTAGATAGGCTTTATTAGTTTCAGACTCCTGGTGATGCATGGGCTTGGAGCATCTTAGTGACGCTTTTACTGAAATACATGATTGCATCTTCCAAATCACAAAATGGCTAACCCATAACAAATGTCGGTGCATTTTACGTTTCTCCATCTTAATGGCGATGTATGGTGATGTAGAGAAAAAGCACAACCCCAGGAAAATGTGGCCATATTTACCCCCATGTCCACCACCAAGAGCTTATTTTCGTGAGCACGTATTTAAGGTTACCTATCTGGTAGGTGTTTGAAAAGGATGCCATCTACCGAAGCAAGTCATCCCTGCACCAACCTAGGAGAATGGTTGAGGTGAACAAAGTTTGAAATGCAAGTGCGGTACGGGTGAGCTATTGCCTTGTATACTCACAAATATTCTAGAGATCTGATCGTGAACAGGAGGGCCGTTCAACTGATGATGATGGCAGAAATGAAGATATAGTGACTGAGCATACGATAGTGACAGTGACTAAGTGAGAGATGATATGTTCAAATACAATTAGCAGGTTTACTGTCCTGTATGTAGAGGGTACAAATACAAAGAATTTGGTATTTGAGAATTTTTTATTTCTCTAGAAACAATGCCATGGACATTTCATTTTTGCTTACACCATAATTTCATTGTCCTGCTTTTTAAAAATGGGAATTCTAACAGTTGCCATATCAACATCATTCGGCGAAATAAATGAACATTAGCCCCTTAGATTTGTCAGACATTTCCTATCAATCACCTTTCGTGATATTCACACCAACATATTCCTTTATTCCTTTATTAGCATTTTGTCCATCAAAATGCACAGCTGACAAATTTTAGACAGTCTCTAAAATTGGTGAATTTGTACCTCTACTGACCTAATTACTCAGCTGATTTGCATAGAACATATATGAAATTTTGGAGGCCACTATAAGGAACATTGTAAGTGGTCAGTCATTAATTGGGGTTGTGTAGATGAGAAATTATCTTCATTTCATTTTGCATATCCCATGATTGGTTTTCTCGGTTGTCATAGTAACAACATTTCATGAAATAAATGAACATTGGGCCTTTATATTTATCAGATGGAGTCTAATACATAAAGTTCAAGAGGCTAAGATCAAGAAATTCCTTTATTAATACATTGTCGAGTCACAACATGGCCATTTGTCTGATTTTAAGCAGTGTGCAAAATTGGTGACCTTTTAACCTCTGCTGATTTAATTGCTTGAATGATTTACCTATATCATATGGCAATTGGTAGAGGATCATAAGAGGAACCTTTTGAGTGGTCATTTGCTGGGTTACTCTCATTGTGTCAAATGATTGAGCCATTTTTGTTATCCATACGCCTTAAAAGTGCATATTCACAGCAGACTGCCTCAAAATAAATTTGTTAAAATTGTGTACTTTTATAAGCTTAAATTGTGTGCCTCGATGCAATGAAACGAAATAAATCGTTTTTCTAAATAAACATATAATGATTTCTTTCCATTTAAATAAAATAATTTTTTTAAGTTGTAAAATTGGATTAGAGATACGATCCCTAATTCAAATTCACAACTAAACATACGATACATATTTATATGGAATGAAATCATCATATGCATAAAATATGTTTCGTGTCATTACATCTAAACACACAATTTAACACGATAAAAGTATACAATTTTAACCATTTTATTGTCAGGCATTTTGGTGTGAATATGCGCCTTTAATATATCCGTCTTCATTATGGGCCATATGCGCAAATTAAAACGAACAGAAGACATAGTGAGTCCCAGTTTATCACATGTTAACAATAATGGACTTAACATATATATTTTAATCGGCATATTTGAAGGTTACAGAAAAATTTAAAGTTTGGTGATTGGTGATGGGTGGTTGCTAAGTGAATCCCAGTAGCCCACGGATTAATACATTTCCTATGAGACTTTTTGGGGCACGGAAAAGCGGATTTCTCGAAAACCATAAACCAGATCAAAATTACGCAGGAGAGTAATACAGATCCTATGGTGCCCTAGACGTGCCATAAGTTTGGTGATGATACCCCCAAATCGGGCTTCACGACATACCAATATGATATCGAATACCGGTATCATAGCTACACAATTAGTCATACCGATATGGTTTCAGCCAGTTTAGGATATTATTTAACTGAAGACAGTTCAAATTTAGCGTGTAATATCAGGATTCGTGTAATTTCTTGGTATTATTGTGGAAATTTGCGGCGACTATTATAGCAGCGCTGATATACGTTGAATATGGAATCATTCTACTCAAGCCTCACGCCATTTTTCCCATCGGAATAATACCAGTATCAGAGGTATACCAGTATGAAAATTGCCACCTGCATTCAACGTATTATTTCTAATAGCAACAGGTTATAATTTTAAGTTAAATTTGGATATTTAGTTTACAAACACTGGATTTTAAGTTTAATTTTCCCCGTTCCTTGTTTATTTAATCACATGCCATTATTTTAATTTGTTTATTCTTAGTCGATAGTATTATCATTCAGTTTCGTCATAATATTTTTTATTCAAAATTTTCCTGATTCCCGTTTTGAGATTTTATTTTACAGACTGCCCTCAACCCCATCCCACCTCCATGAGAAATAAACTAATTCCCCCTCCCACCCCCTCCTCTACACGGTATACAACATCGACTCCTGCCAACAACATTTCATTAGGCCACATCAGACAACACACTCCCAGCAACAACTTAATTTTTTGACTTTTTTTCAGTTTTGACGTTTGTTTATATCAACCCTTCGGGGAAGCAACGCAACCCTTCGGGGAAGCACCTCTCAGAGTGAGTCATGGCCCAAATACATCTAGGTATGAGCGGCCAATAAACCAACTAACCTCCCTACCTACCATATCGATACCGAGTTTCATTTTTCTAATACAGTGAAGGCCTAAGCCCAAAGCCACATTTATCAGCAACTCAATTTCTCCATATATTTTCTATGGAGGTATTTGCATGTGATATAAATCTAAAAAGGCTCAATTGACCCAAAAATCCTTTTTACCATTCGATGTAGGTTAAAAGATTGTAGAAAGCTGTTAGTTTTTAATGTGTTCTACGACAAACTCGAGGAACAGTTGCTGTCAGCATATCGTTCCCATACATTTCATATGGGAACGATTTGGGGCAATTATTTGCAATAACAGAAAAGATAATATGTTCCATAATGATTCGATCTTATTATGTATGTGCCAAAGCTTAACCATCTGATCACACGATAAATAAGAATTATACTGATGCCAAAACATTTTGCTTACACAGCATTTTCTGAAGAATCACAGAACGAAACAAAAATTGTTTTGGACGTAAGACGTGAGTCAATAGATGCTAGAAGTTTTAACACAATCTGCAAAACCTCTAGGAGGAGTTGCAAAAATCGTGGAGTGAATAATAGTGAAACATAAGAAAAAGCATATTTCTCAGAAAACTTGGTCCAATCAAAATTTTCTTTCATACCCCAACGAGGATCATTATGTTCTAGAACTACTACATTTGAGAAAATTGGACTAAACCTATAGGAGAATAAGCGTTTTAGAAATTTAGGATTTTAACCATTTAGGAATTTTAGAATGAATGGGGCTATTCCCCGCAAACAGTTGTCCAGATCAAAATTTCTTTGAATAACATCAAAGACCACATGAGGCCCTAGATTCTCCAGGTTGACAATGATCTGATATAATCTCTAGGTGTAAAGGCGTTTTAAAAAATCGCGACAAGAATAGGAACAAGAAAGATCCTGAATAATTATAATAATCTGCGTGCACAGATGCATCGACCAATTCAGGCAAGAGCAGCTTCCCAAAAAATTAATCGGCATATTTTTAACTGTATATTTTCTACATTGCAAGGAATCTCTGGTTCCTATGATGTAGCTTGGTGAGAGTGTGGTTAGTTATAATTCAGGTTCACTCAAGGCATGGGGGGGGGGGGGGGGGTGGCTCATATAATCAGGTATCGGACTCATTCAATTCCTGATGCGTTACTTTGCCTATACCTCGATTACTTGCATCTTAACGCCTTTGGTGTCAACTTAACGGTTTAATCATCGTCAACTCGACTAAACCCTCTCTCTACACAGCTCGTGAGTAATGTCTGTTTGCAGGATAAGTGAAGACTATTTTTTGAAAATTTACCACTCGAATGACCGGCTCGGTTACCGAGTCAGTCATTCCAGTGGTAAACTTTTAAAAAAGAGTCTTCTCTTAGCCTGCAAATGGACCCTGACTAAGCAACAAGTTAGCTTGTCTAGACAATTAACCCCTTAATGGTCACGCCTGACAAAACGGCGTGCGAGGGTCTTGAGAAATGTTCATTTGGAGGCAAATAGAAAGATATATTTTTGTAAATTTCACTTGTAACAGACATAGTCTTCATTTTATTGAAACGTCTCAAACATTAAATGGTTAATTGGTATACGTAGCATACAGAGCGCTTTGAGGTGCTGTTGACACAAAAGGGGTTAAAATTGCATTGGTGCTGGCCCATTGTCTCCGCGAGGCATAGCATGTGTTGCCACGTTAGAGCTAATATAACGCATTCATTGTTATATAATAATTTTCATATTGAATATATTGAAACTAATTCGACTGGAAGCTGTTGCTGCCTAAGGCAGTCAAAATTAGTTTTCAAAGTATTAAACAGCTTTACATGTTAGGCAACAACAATTTCCAGTCAAATTAGTTTCTATATACTCAACAGCTTGCATTATGCGTGGATCCATCGATAGCATAAGAACATAAGAAAGGTATAGGAAGCAATATTTTGAACAAACTTTTAACCGAACGATTGGAAACTTGCCATATGTCTAGCACACGCTTTGAGGTCACATCAACGCTTGAACGCTTATCGAGATAATCAATAATTCTGATCATTTTTGTCATCGCTATAAGTTACATTTCTATAACGAGGAGAGAAAGAAAATTTGGCATAGACATAGTCAGTCTACCAATAAGTAGATTTCTGAATTAAAATAATTACCACGATTCTGCAATGTCAGATATAGTTATATGAGCCACCCCAATGCCTTGAGTGAACCTGAAGAGTTTTTCGTCTGTTTATAGAATTCACCAATGACGTGTTACGCAAAGGGCGACTCCACCTTTAGCTATGCACCGCCCATCTCTAGCTAAGCACCGCCCATCTCTAGCTAAGCACCGCCCATCTCTAGCTAAGCACCGCCCATCTCTAGCTAAGCACCGCCCATGTTTTGCGCGTTTTGGGTTAAATTTATATACTTTGATTCATGAATTCCGAGAATCTCAATTTCAAGGTTACTATACAGGTAACCTGTTGAATATTTTGAAACGAATTTGACTGGGCGCTGTTGGAAGAGTCACCGCGTAGTCAAATTAGTATCAAACTATTCAACAGAATGTTTATTAAATGGTAAAATAAATACAATTCGTACAACTGACGGAATATTCCAGGTTCATGACAGAGTATTGCCTGTCAATTATGATTCTGGCGTCAAACCATATATGACGTAATTCATTGTGACGTCATACACGCGGGTGGCGGATTAGACTCATGAATCCTGCGCAACTTTGAGGGCAGTATATGTTCCCAATAGCAGAATATCACCTTCCATAAGGAGGCATTTACAAAATTTGGATCGGCCCAATCATTCCCTAGAAATTCTTATTTAATCGAATAATATATTTTTCTAAACCAACGAAATGCATTCTGAGCCTAGATAACGTGGTTTAGATAACGTCTGACTGCTGAAAGACACCAGATAATAATTTCAATGGGCAATAACTATAGAATTGGTGAATATTTTAAAACAATTTGACTGAAAGTTGCTGGTGGCCAGACCACCAACAACTTTCAGTCAACTTGTTTTCAAAATATTCAGCATATATCCAGATTTAAGCCCCTGGAATATAGTCTACAGAAAATGAGCAAGCGGACAGTTAAATCTATGCAGTTGCGCTATACGCCATTCACACTTTGATTTAGTCCCCATTTGCCATGGTTCGCTTAGCACGCAGATTAATAGTTACTTTAGTAATTATGCCATAGTTCAATATTCAATTTGATGCATTTACGTAATTGAAATATTCCAATTTCCCAACTATATCTGTTATTGACTTATTTATAATTATCTCGTTATTCAATCCGCATATTGGCCCATAATAATTGCGTTCAGAATATGCGTAATTTGCAAATAAATGGCGCTATGGCTGCCCTATTTCCTCGTGAATTTTGTATTGTCACTTTCTGTCACATGTTTGATACGCCACATCCATTCTAGCTAAGCTCCGCCCACTTTGTACATGTGCTGAAGTCTATTTTAAAACTTTGAAACCCCAATTCCCAGAATCTAAATTTCAAAATTATACTCTCACTGAACTTAGTGTCAAAATATTCAACAGATTGTTTATTAAACCGTAAATTTACCAAATATATACAATTCAGACACATTCGTGGCGGACTTTTTAAGTGTTACCAATTTCGTGATTGGCTACGCCATTTTGATTTTGACATTAGCAATCAAGTAACGGATTATGACATTAAGGTCATCACAATATTGGCACTGCTTTAATTGAAAACCTCATATAATGGATGGGTAAATATTTCTCTGTCATAGTGAAGTGAATGAGAATATTTCTCATCTTAAGTTGGTCATCATATTGAATCGGGAATGAATGTTAATGTCAGTAGGAACAGTAGCATCCTCGACCAACACTAATAAGCATTGGCGGATCCAAATGTGGTTTGGGAGGTAAGGGCCCACCACTTGAAAAATAAAAAATAATAAAAAGCCGTGTACCATGCACTCGAGTTGCAACCGCGCCTGAATGGCGAAAATAAGCAGAAAAAAACTAAAAAAATTATAATAAGCAGCGCCAAATAAAGTCTGTCCAAGATAATATACGGAGTAAATAAATATTATATTGTTTGCAGAGGTTTTTATTATTTGTTAATTGTTTTATTTGTTTTAGTTTGATTTTTTATTGGGAGTGTTGAGTTTAAGTTTTAGTTTCGATTATAGAGACTTGGGTTGAGGTTTGAAATACAACTAGTAAGTTTACGCTTTAAAATACAACTAGTTCGGAGTCAGATTTGATATAAAATAAGGTAGGTTTTATATTTATATTATGTAAAGAACAGATTCTTAGATGGAGTAGACCTAACTATCTCCTCTCTTGCTAAAACTATTTTAGAATGGTTGCCATCATTCATTATCCGTTGTCGAGACGTTGTGTTAATAAATATAGCCTAGGCCGCAGCCCCCAACCCCACCCCATCCCACCTTCAAGAGCGTTATTCATGCTCCAATACACACCTAATCACATTGTCTCACCATGGTCGGTGACTAGGATGGGGTTACCGAGGGGCGCACGCGATTATCAATACATGATAGTACTTCGCCCTACAATATGCATGTATCCCAACGTAGTACCAACATATATGCTCGTGGCCTGACTTTATGTATATAAACCAAATTTCCATTTTTACGTTTTGGTAATTCTTAATCAAACAAAGACGTTATTAGACTTCTTAGCAATCGGAATTATAATCGGGGGAAAATGGGCCAGTTATCCACGATTGAAGTCCTGTCCATTAGATGCAATGTTTAACTATGCCAATTTGCTGTAAATAGCCGTCCCCGTGGTTACGACGTCACCATGTGAAGGTCGTTCCCAACTTGAGTATCGATTGGGTAGGAGGGACCAGTTAGGCCCCGTCACTTGGCTCCAAATCCTATATTGTCATAGCTTTACCTCCTGGAACACAAATTACTTCGTCCCATCCCGAAAAGCATCATCATCATCATCATCATCTTGCTCTGGTGTCAACATAATACAATAGTATGCCTTGATCAGTCAAATTCGAATGTTCTTTCTTTGAAGTAAATATCTATTTTGTTCTTGAATGATTCGATTGTTGCTGCTTAATTAAGTCTCCTCGAAACTGTATATGTGTTCGTGGCATTGGATTTAAGACTTTGAATCTGTTTTGAAAGTGCTGTGGTGCTGTGGGGAAGATGGGTCTTCCCAGCCTCAGCTGTGGCGTGCCGCCTACACTCATGGTTACACCCTGCTGCGCCTAGCATTTGTTTATGGTGTTGATATGTAGAGTTTCATAAACTTCCGTTACCGTTGTTATCATTTACCGTGTGTATCGCTACCAGAGTCTGCTTCTGTATGCTAGTGTCACTTCATGCTATCCACAAAAGTACGGCCACGGAAAATCAGTGACATATCTAATTGAGATGGTTGCCGAGTTCGATTTAGCAATATTTGAATGAGATTCTGAATCCGCACGGTACCTACTTTACTGTCTATTCGTGATACCACAAAAAATTCGGCCGTGAAAGGCAGAAAGCTATCTACCAGTAACTGGAATAGTTACCGAACATGTTCTTACAAGCTTATCTGAACAGCCTACCCCAAACTCAGTCCATTGTCTTGACAGAAATGTACTAAGACCTTAGTCAAATTCAATTTTCTGTCTTTGAAGTAGAGATCTAGTTTGTTCTTAAATGATTCGACTGCAGTTAATTTGGCTGTAATAGTTGGCTGTGAATTCCACTGTAGTACCATTCTAGCAGTGAGGAAATGCGTGTAAATATCTTTGTTGCTGCATTTTATGTTGGGCTTGAACTTATAACTACTGTTCTATGTAACACTGGATTGTCAGAAAAGGTAGTCTTTATAAATATTATATAGAGCTCTTGAATGTTTTAATTAAATCGCCTCGAAACCGTCTATATTTCAGTGATATTAGATTTAATGCTTCGAGTCTATCTTTTCAGTCTTGGCGATCATCCTAAGTAGCGTGTTAGCACTATACCCTGCTTCAGTCAGATCCGGGTTACTACCAACTAGGTAGGAGATCGGCCTAGCGGGGGCATAAACACATTTTTCTCTTCATGGTTAACGGTATGCTAAACTAAAAAGTATAGAATAAATCTCCACTAAATACTAAACACGAGGAGTCTCTCGGTACCTTGGGTTTTTATACATACATAAACATCCGAGACCATACGTCCGTAAAACCGCCGGGCGCATACTACCATGTTATAGCCAGCACATATTTCTAAAAATAACATAAAGTAAATCGTTTAGGCATAAACAATATATATAAAACCTAACATCTAAATAATATATACATCAAATCATCTAAATCTAAAAACAAAAACCGAACACAACAAACCAGAAATCAAAACAAATAAACAAATACATTCTCAACCCACCTCTTAGCCAGAGGATTACACACCCGGCTACGTCTTCTCCAGGTAATTCCATTAATTCTTTGCATTTCTCTGCCGATGGATTCTTTCAACCTTTTTGGGGTGCCAGCAGACCCGCCGGTGAAGACCACCTGCAGATAGAGCCACCTGCGGTCCCCACTGATACATCTTTCTGGCGCCGACGAACCTACCGGTGAAGAACACTTGCGGTTGGAGCTGCCTACGCCCCACCCGACTTCAATGATACTGCAGGTTGAGCATACCATCCTCCATCATTGTTACTTGTTATTGTTATATGTATCAAGAAACACCCACCTAACACGCGGGTCACCAAAATGTCTGCGGACAACATCTCTGCTTCCAAAATCACTGCCTATTCCTTAGATTCAGACACGAATTACAGCTCCTCCCTTGCTCTGAGGCTAGTTACTATTTTTCTCCCCACTCTCTCCCCCCCCCCCCCCCCCCCGTCTCCGCGGAGCAAACTGATGTGCGTAGTATAGGAACTCAATGGTGGTGATAAGCCAATTGGGAGCGAATGCGTTCCCGGACCAACAGGAACAAAGTCATTCCGTCAACTCACTACGCGATCGGCAAATGTGTGTAGCAAGCCCAACCAGCCATCTCAGATCTTCTGCCCGGAGACCAACATGAGAATTGAATCTATCTTTCTCGGACGAGGAAGGAGCGACGTCTGGTAGGTGCCTGCCCGCTGTATGCGTTAGATTATCATTAACGTTATCGTTTCCCAATCTTAGATGATATTTCTAAGCTAATTAAAATGGAAGGTAATTTGAGATACAGGCAATTCCTAAAAGTTTGGTTATCATGGGCACTACGGGGTCTGCCCTTGACTACCCAACCTTAAAACATATGGTTTACAAAAATTAGGTAACGTTCTGATTTTTGTTGTACATGTATATGATGCACAGGAAAACTTAGAACTCGCATCACATTGTAGGTGCAGATCACCAGCTCATAACCCAACCCCACCCCACCCCTCCCCCCCCCCCCCAACCCCCACCACCACCACCACCCCACCACTCACATCCCACATTTTACCGCAACTACAACTGGACACATATTACAGATATCTTCCTTTGTAGAGCTCCCAAAATGCGCGGAATGAGTTACATGAGGATTAGAAATTCGAATTTGTCTGCACACACACAAACACACATCTCCCTATCGCACCACCACCACCACCACCACCACCACCACCACTACCACCACCACCACCACCACCACCACCACCACCACCACCACCACCACCTAACAAGTCATTTTAGATATTCTTATAAATGGTGTGTATAAGTATGGTGCGCGTAACTGTTGGAGTGAATCAAGCGTTCAGTCGAGGAAAGATTTTAACAAATAATCTGTTCAATGTGTTTTTATTAATTTGACTGCCATGTCATATACAGCAACAGCTTCCAGTCCAAGTTGCTAGAGACAGTTTACCTGTATGTGTGGTTATTTCTACAATTCTCCCTAACTAGGTTCCCGTTCTTAGATTCTATGTCCCACGTTTTGGATGGGCATAGGTCATTTTCATAGAAAGAAGAGACTAGGTAAAATTATAGCAATTTTACAGAAAACAAAGGCCCCCTAATAATCTGAGTGTCTTATAAGGGGCTTTATGAGGGTATATACCCCAAAATACAAGCTTAACATGCCCAAGACCTTGTGGCAGTGGGTCTTACTGAACCCCTGAAAATCGCGCGTGATTTTTAAATACTAATTACTTTTATAGGTTTTTGCACAAACATACCCAGAAAATCTTGCATCGATCCCCCATAATTCGGTGTGCTTATGATAGTCTCTAATTTTAGCATGGATGGGAAAACTGCATGGGAACCCGAATTTCAGTTTGAGACCCCAATATATCAGGTTGGAATCCCCAGATTTCTATGTGTGTGGTCCATGGTACCTCTAAATTTTAGATGCCATGAGAAACACTGTCGTGGACCCGCCCCTTAGAATAATCCTAGATCCGCTCCTGATAAGGGATGTTACTGGGCTGGTGTGAAGATCTGGATATATTGGCCTGATATTCATTCCAGCGTCGGCCCTATAATATGCGTTATCAGGGACTGCCGTCTGACTCATATGAATTTAATCAGCCATGTGTAGAACGTTGCCAATTGCGTTAGGAATACCCGCTGAAACAACCGACTGTTTTGAAAGTTGGCAGCCTTCTTCAGCTTCACATCACATACATTGTGCCCTAATTTAGCGTTAATTTCTCGGATATGTTGATTACCTCATTGCCTCATTCTTGGCCTTACTGTGGAGTGTTTTCTGATTAACGCGAAATCTTTGAGGTCAATTTCAAGTACCACATACTATCAGCATGGGTGTTTTAGATATGTAACCTGCTTCTTTATCTGTGGAATGTCTCATAAGATTTCCATCCGAATGCATATTCAGTCTTCGGCAAACTTCCCACAATTCATTGAATTTTACTACTCCGTAACCGAATCCGGAACCTTGGTTAAACAGTAGTAGGCGCAAGGAAGTATGAGAAGTTGGCTCAATTTTAATGGGTCTGAATGAAGTCAATGTGGCGAGATGAGGTTTTCAGATGTGGTTACTAACCCCACGCCTAATCCTCCTACTTTTACTGGTATAGAGACTAGCCAGATACCCATTGTGAGAATGTAGGTGTAGTTCCTTGGCAAAGAAGAAATTTAGAGTCGTCAGAGGACCAGTTTACGGTCTACGCTCGGTAGTCATAAAGCATACCTTCGCCAGCATGAAGTTACTACAGCAATATCAGCAGTATGGAGTATTTTGTAAACATATCGTAGTAGTATTAGTAGTAAGGTCAATGATATCTCTGTGTGTATAAGTGCATGTGTGTTGGCTAGAGTAGCTATAATTATTGTATTGGATGGCATTAGCCTGAGGAAAGACCGGGCTTTATCTCCAAATAACGGCAGAATGTGATTGTCCGGTAAACATTACCTATGGGTTCACGTATTGATTTCTTACCGCGCGAATCCCGATTAACTCTCGTACAGAGCAGTACGTTACGGTAAAATCTGACTCGTATAGCGCAAACCTTAAAAATTTTGAAAGCATTTTGGCTGAATATTTTTGACGCCTTGGGCGGCAACTTTCATTCAAATTATTTTCGCCATTTTGACAACTGATACATACCGCTGCATGTGTCAAAAAAGGTCGTGGAAATTGTTGCGAATCCAATCAGCAAAATCTCGCCATTTAAACACAGGTGCGCTGTCAGATGAAGCAATGCGTGGCTCCGTTCCAGATGTATATCAGTGCGTTATTAGCGTACATTCTAGTTATTATGAAGAGTGACTTATTTGTTTACAATACGAAAAATAAATTAACCCTTCTCACTCTGATGTCTTTACTTTTTTACTGAGTTAATAGCGGAGAAACTGGTGTCCATTTTCAACCATTTTGGTGGACGATGTTCCTATCTACGACAGCAACATCTTCCACCAAATTTGTTGAGAAATGAACACCATGTTCATCATCAAATGTTCATCATTTAATAAATTTATTTGAAAGTTAAATTTTTTGGCGTCAGTGTGGTAAGGGTTAATTACAAGCATCGTTGCTGTTGCTACGTTGGCACCGTCAGTTTAATCAGTGGATAAAATTGCTACTTGAGTTCTTTATAATAATTATTGAGTTCTTTATAATAATAATAATAATATAATAATAATAATAATATTAATAATAATAATAATAATAATAATAATAATAATAATAATAATAATTTTATTTAAGGAGGGTATACATCGTCAGTAAACTGATCTTCCCGAGGCCCTCACACACACACACACACACACACACACACACACACACACACACACACACACACACACACACACACACACACACACACACACACACACACACACACGCACGCACGCACGCACGCACGCACGCACGCACGCACGCACGCACGCACGCACGCACGCACGCACGCACGCGCGCGCGCACGCACGCATGGGTGGCACTTAGCTAGAGATGGACCAAGCCAAGCTTGGATTCCTGATTCAATTTTGTTCTAGCACGCCTTCTGCCGTTCTGTTACAAGGATATTGTCCGAATCCCGCTAATCAAAATATGATTTAGCTAATTAACAATTAGTTATCAATTATATATAGATAATTTTGCGGTATTACGCAATTGTGATTAATTAATTGTTCTCGCACCTGAGATTCCTAATGGGTGGCTTCTATGTGACGTCATTCGCGTTAAAGATTAATTGGTGAATCCTATGCGCATAATCAACAGTGTTTCGGCAGTTCTATAAATACGGTTTATCAGCCACCATATGGCACCTGTGGTTGTATATATAACGATGTTGAATCGGACACCAAAGGTGGTACAACAAAGGTCGTGGCTTCGACACCTGCCTATATCTAATGAGCGCCAAACCAGTCGTGGATTGGATGAGTCGAGAAGCTGCCAGAATTTCGTTGCTAAATGGTAGGCCAATTCGTTATTTTATGGAAGTTACCCGAAAAACGCGGATATATTACTTTATGTATTCATTAGAAAGTCGGCAGAAATTCTTGTATAAAATGTTTGGATTTTGAATGCGTATTTGCAGGTAAATCGCTATTAGCACTCATATCAGCCAAAAACGGCTTCTGCAGTGGTCTTGAGAAGTGTCAATTTGCAGACCAAGAGAGGACTATTTTTGAAAATTGACCACTGGAATGACTGGCTCGATAACCGAGCCAGTCATTCCAGTGGTAAATTTTCAAAAATAGTATTCTCTTGGTCTGAAAATTTACATTTTCTATGAGAAATTCAAATTTTCTTGAACAAATTTGAGGTTAAATGGGCGGGGTAAAGCTAGAAATGGATACTTCTATTGACTAAACAAATGCCTTCGAAAATAGGCATTATTTACAATCGACCAATAATTGATGAATCAAGTTTCTCAGTCAATCATATGACCTCATGATCAACTACGTCACATGTATGTTTGCTTCATAATCAATTACATCATGAATGACACGATTTAGTCTGTAAGTTGTACGAATTGTATATATTTCCTATTTAATAAACATTCTGCTGAATATTTTGAAACTAATTTGACTGGGGCTGGTAATGCAATATGCAGCAACTGCGTCCAGTCAAATTAGTTATTTAATAGTTATTAATTAGCATAGTTTGCTGGAAATTGAGATTCAGCGAGTTCAGGGATCGATCGATGCCAACGCGGAACGCGTGGGTGGAATTTAGCTAGAGATGGACCAAGCCAAGCTTGGATTCCTTCACTGATTCAACGTTATTCAAGCGCGCCTTCTGCCGTTCCGTTACAAGGATATTGTCCGAATCCCGCTAATCAAAATATGATTTTTAATCATCTACCGATCTATCTACCGATTTTTTTTGACAATCGTGATTTTAAATTTCACATTTTAAAATGCTCCCCATGACACGGTGAATCGGATTACTCTTTATATACGTATTGGTCGTGTTGGATTTTTTGTTTATTTTGGTTGAATTAAAACTGGTGTCATTGGAGAGTGCATCTTGGGTCTGATTCAATGAGATATCCAACTATATCCAACTACTCGAGTGATTGATTAGAAATGTGGTGGTCTTTGTTAGGGGATCAAACTTACACTAACACACGGGTTGTATAATAAAGATATAATCCAAACGGCTAAATAGGCCATCCGCCTTTTGGCGCCTGGAGATTCTGGTTCTTTAAGACAGGTGGTCATATGACCACATGCCTTAAACGACCGTAATCTTTTGGCCAACATCCGAGCTTTATATCAATTTGGGAATACTCAAATTTAGGGCATTATAGTCATCAAGTATGTCTTGAATGGGGGTATATTACTTAGCTGTCTGGATGTTGAATTTCTGCAGACTACATTTCCCATGGGGGTCTAACTCTGGATATGCTGAATTTAAAAAAAAACAGTTTGATTGAAAGACAACTTCTAGTAAACAGATACTATCGTTTTGGAATATTTACACGACGATGAATATATAGGAATATTTGCACCCGTGTTTTGTCTAAAATGGCCGGACGGTCAAGACATATAAATTAATATAATAACGCCGTGGTCAGAGCAATCCTTCCGCATTAACATAAAGGTCCTGGTATATGTTTCCCGCGGTGAATCAATACCAGATTGCCGATTAAATATGTGTGTAGAATAATAGATTAGTTACGGTATTGAACGCTAAATGTATTCTTCCGCGAAAATGTGATAAGAATAAATAATTTGTTAACCTTGATTCAGATTAGCTATAAGCCGACTGACAGCCGTCATATTTGAACGTGTTTGGAAGCTATGCGTGTACATTTGGAATAAGTCTGGATAACATATTTGAATTTTTCAATCACCTAAAAGGTTAGCCTGTTTTCAGCTCCGTGTGTAGCAAATTCGTTTTAACCCTTTAGGTGTCTGCCTTCTGAATTTCTGCAGACTACATTTTCCATGGGGTCTATCTCTTGAGATACTGACTATTTTGAAAACAATTTGACCAAAAGTTGTTGGTGGCTAAGCCACCAGCAACTTCCTGTCAATTTTTTCCCCAAATATTCAGCAGGTCCAGAATTATCACCCATTAACGTTATTACCGCTCGGGCGTTAATCCCGGATAAGAAAGATTATTTACGATGTAATAAATATTATGTCAAGTATTTTGAAACTAATTACTCTGTGAGTTCTTGTGGTAGCAAAAGGTTCCTATACAATACGTTTCAAAATATTAAACGGATTTTCTGCACGGTTGCATTGGAATTGGAGTTCGTGGACATCGTTGTTCGAATGATTAGACGTGCCTAGATATCAGGATCACTGTCTGGCGCTCAGCATATTTGGTAGATCAACCCTTTCGGGTACAAGTATCACAATAGATGAATCCACTTTTAGCTATGCTCCGCCTATTTCTAGCTAACCCCGCCAACATTTCGCGTGTGTTCAGATCGATCGAACCCTGAATTTCTGGAATCCCAATATCAAGTAACTATACAAGTACTCTGTTGAATATTTTGAAACTAATTTGACTGGGTGCTGTCGCTGTCTCTGGCAGTGACAGCGCCCAGTCAAATCAGTTTCAAAATTTTCCACAGAATGGTTATTAATTAGTAAATCCACCAAAGACTATCTATGACGGAGTATTGCTGTCAATTATGATTGTGACGTCAGCCTATATATGAGACGTAATTGATTATGACGTCATATGCCTGATCCACAGAATTGATTCATCCGTTCCGAAAGCAACTATACAGGACAGGTGTTAGCCCTTTGAAATCGAAAGACTGGATTCGAAAACTCATTTAATAATTAATAAGTATTATATTTGATGTTTTGAAACTAATCTGCCTGCGAACTGACGCTGCAAATGGCAAAAACAGGCTACTGTAAAATTAATTTCAAAATATCCAGCAGCTTACATGGATAGCTTCGTTGAGACTGAGCTTATTGAAGAAAACAGTCATATTAGTTTCAAAATATTCAACATAATATTTTCTTTACATTGTAAAGAATTTCGCAACGGGTACGCGTTGTAGCCTACACGCAGATCTAGTTCCGTCGTATTACGGGGAACAACGTGGAAAATACTTTAAAAGATGTTTTTTGACTGAAAATCCATAGGCTTATTAATTTTCAAACGCTTACAGAAGCCACCAGACAATAATTTCAATGAGCAGGAACTCTTCACTTGTTGAATATTGTGAAAACGACTTGACTGAAAGTTGTTGGTGGCTTAACAACCAACAACTTTCAGTCAAATCGTTTTCAAAATATTTAGCAGGTCCAGAGATATAACCGCTGAAATATGTCGTCTGCAAAATCTAAGCAATCGGATGGTTAATAAATCGAATCATACAGCTGTATTATTCATTGACAGTCTGATTAGATTTCGCTGGATATGAATGAATCCTATTACAATACTACAGCATCAACAACAACATCCGTAACAAAAGTACTCACTCTTAAACGCGATGTCGCTTATTCAACTATCTTAATTATTCTTGGAATGTTCATAATAGTATTCGGATTTTTTGGGAATATGTTGATTTGTTACGCTATCTACCGTGCCAAGTCGCTTCGGACCATGGCGAACGTTCTGCTCGTTAACTTAGCCCTGGCAGATTTCATACAATGCATTGTGACTACCCCGATTCGACTATACCTCGTGATGGCGACGGAGAATTTGGAAACGACATCGTCGAGTTCGGGTATAATATGTGCCGTAGTGGTGTTCGTAGAACATTTTGGAACTTATGTTGAGATGATAACGCTTGTTTCTATCAGCGTTGAACGCTACAATGCCGTGGCACATCCTTTTCAGAAAGCACAACAGAGAAGGAGGGTATATGTATCAGTTGTTTTTTCGTGGATATTCGCTTTAATCGTGGCTATTCTTATAACGACAACATTCTCTGGGGGCGTTGTGCATTGTGGGTATACAGGGTTGGGTAACTACCCGGACGACCAGTACGGATTGCACAGTGTGGTTGCTATTGGATGTGTTTCTTTATCCGCAATTATTGGATCATATAGTATGATAATTTGCACTGTGTTTAAGCACGTGAAAACCGTATCATCAAATCTAAACAAAGAAACTGGCGACAAAGATAGCAAGAAAGACGCGGGCAGCCACACGAATCGACTGAAACATCTTTTACTGTCGTCAGAAGTTGGTCCCAGTAATAAAATTACAATTAACAGGAAGAAATATGGCCGGAAAAAAGTCGCTCCAATTAATGACAATACATCTGTACCAGGGAAGACGTTGCAGACATCAATAGCTATAGTATCAATGTCTAGTAAGGTGTCCACTGGAGCGCCTGTTGTTAATACGGATATGGAAATGGCAGGTGTCGCGGTGAATGGCTTTAGTAACGCTCAGACAGACAATCAGGAAAAGAAGGCTCCCAGAGTCAAATATACCCCGAAGTCACGAAGGATTAAAACTGACAATAGTACCGGTGGCAGCGCTGTCACCGCCCCTTCTGGTAGCATTGATGCTCGTTCTAACGGGGTCGTCAGCGATAAAGGTAAACAAAATACAATAAATGAAGAGGAGACAATTCCGTTGAGTACTATCAAAAGGCGTGTTGACAACCAGGGTGCGACAAAACAAGAAACGGGTCATAAGAGGCCTATTCATGGTAAATATACCAGACGAGGGAGTAACACAAAAGATATGGAACAAAACTCCAATCAACGCGTTGAGACAGAGACCAGGCGAGCGTCAGCGGAAAACTACCATTTACAAATAAGAAACGGCGCGCTAACGGATAAGTTAACGTCAGTGTCGGAAATATCACGTCAGCATACGTTAGCTCCAGCTGAAATATCGCAGGATACGTCTTCTAAACCAACATCTGTGATAACAAACGTTAAGGACGAAACTAGACGCGAGAAAGATCGCAGATGTTTCGATCAAGTGAACTGTGAGGTTGTGCCAGAAGAGGGTGCACCACAGGCCTTGGCCAATAATGACGTGTTGGAGTGCGTTGAAATAACAGACACGGAGGTTGAACAGATCAAAGACACGCCGGTAGACGGTGTTGCAACTAAAAAGCAGAGCCATGCGTTAATGGATGCTTCTACAGGAAACAGTCATGTACCAGCTACTGCACAAACAAACACAACGTCTGCGGATAATGAGCAATCAATGCCCATTGGAATGCAAGTTACAGTCAGCGATACACCTACCACTAACAACGCTGACACAGTAAAAACAAACAAGATGTTGCTGGCCGTCACTTTCAATGAAAGCACTTCACAAATATCTGACAAACGCACAGATATTTCCGGTCAGATCGCTAATAACACGGAAGCGCCTCCAACGGACAAGGATTCAGTTGTTGTAAAACGGGAAGGAGTCAGTGAAGTGGGAGTCAGTGAGGGTGGGCCGATTGTGGAGGTAGTGGCAGAAAATGGCAATGTGACATTGGCCAAATCGAGCAAAGACAGTAGCTTGTACGGCAGTGTTTGCGTGATGAACAATGTCAATAAAGAAAAGGGGAAGAGGCGTGTGGAAGTGAAAACCGCTAAGCGAACTGCAGTGGTGATATTAGTATTTGTATTGCTATGGTTTCCTTTTCCTGTATATCTAGCCGTTAAGGAAATTAAATGCCATGGTCGCTGTCGTTCTGATGACCGCATACAGAACTACACGACTCTTCTGTGGACACTGTTTACGCTGACTTGTGTAGCTAATCCAGTCCTATACGGCTTTCTTAATAGGCAAATGAAAGCGGAATTGAAACGAATATTCAACGCGTGGCGTAAACTATGTAAAAGGAAACGATTGGACTTGTGATTACGTAGTGATAGCTTCTTATCAGATGGTCACGTTTAGATTCCATCACTTAACATTCATTGAAGCATAATACATATCATCGTTATCACATATACAAGATTATAATAGAGGGGGTGCACTTTTAGCCCATTTCTAGCTAATCTCCGCCCATGATTTCTGCGTGTTTGTATCGATTTATATACTTTGAATCCTGAAATATCAGAATCCTAATTCCATGGTAACATTATAGATAACTTGTTGAATATTTTGAAACTAATATTCAACAGAATATTTATTAAATAGTAAAGACATACAATTCGTAAGGTACACATGACGGACTATTCAATATATTCATGACGGACGTAGATACCTCCTTCAATACGTATTTTGATTGTGACGTCAGACTATTAGGCCTACATGTGACCTGATTGCTCATGACTATATATACTTGAGTGACAGGTCGGATTTATCCACGAAGCTCATAACATTAATTAACCTCTCTTCTGTCAACTGCATCTCAAAGCATTCAAAATTCTACTTATGCTTATATCAATGGCGAATTCCAGTTTCTCAGTCAATCATATCACGTCATAATCAACTACGTGGCATGTCGGATGACGTCATACTCAATTACGGCATGAATAACTTGGCTAAGCTCGTCACGAACGCTTAATTGATGATGGACTATGCGTTGTTGTACGAATTCAATGTTTTTACTATTTAATAAACATGCTGTTGAATATTTTGAAACTAATTTGACTGGGCGCTACAGCGCCCAGTCAAATTAGTTTCAAAATATTCAACACCTTGCATATACGGGTAAGGTGTTGAATATTTTGAAACTAATTTGGCGGGGCGCTACAGCGCCCAGTCAAATTAGTTTCAAAATATCCAACACCTCACCTGTATAGTATACTAGAAATTGATAATCAGTGAGTTCAGGTATCGATCGAGCCCAACACGGGCGAGGTGTGGGTGGAGCTTAGCTAGTGATGGGCGGAGCTAAAACTATATTCATCCATTAACTCTTCAATGGTTAAGACGTGTCAAAAAAATACTTACTCAGTAAATGTACATTTGCAGGCTACGATAAGACTATATATTGGTAAATACACCCCAGGAATTTAGGGAAAAAATAGATATTTATTGTCCTGCGAATGGATAGCCTATATCTCAAGACCACTATACAGAGGCTTTTTTGTCAGCCTTTTTGTCAAGGAAATCCAAAAGTTTGCTTAATTAGTGTCCACTTTCAGCCCATAGTAAGATACTATTTTTTGGAAATTAACTCTGAAATTACTGGCTTAGTTACCGGTCAGCCTCCTCTTGGCCTACAAATGGTCAATCCTCAAGATTAGCATTATAGAGTTAACCGCTCGTCTGTCAACAGCGCCTCAAAGCGCTCAAAATATTACTTGATATATCAATTAAATATGTTGATGGTCAGTATTTTAATTATAGACTATTTTTCTAAATATACCACTGAATTTTTTCGCCGGCTTGATCATTGAATGGGTAATGGTAAAGAAAATTGAAGCTTTTACCTAGCCAGTGTCCATCTGCAGACGGAGGGAAGAGTATTTTCGAAAATTTACCATTAGAATGACTGACTCGCTTACCCCTCTTGTGTCAACAGCGCCTCAAAGCGCTCAAAATACTACTTGATATATCAATTAACCATTTTAATGGTCAATATTTTTCAAGATATTTGAATTTTAGAAGACTAGTTTTCTAAATTTACCTCTGAATTTTTTCGCCGGCTTGACCATTAAAGGGGTAATGATAAAGAAAATAAAGTTTTTTTACTTAGTGACATTTAGACAATGTCGATCTGCAGACCGAGAGAAGAGTATTTTAGAAAATGTACCACTAGAATGACTGGCTCGGTTACCGAGCCAGTCATTCTTGTGGTAAATATTCAAAAATACTCTTCTCTAGGCCTTTCAAATAGCCATGCCTGAAGACCATTGCAAAATTGTTTTTTGGTCAATTTGGTGACACAAGAGAGGTTCAGTTGACACAAGAGGTGTTAAACTATCAGACACCAGTTTACCCCCCTGCTCCCACCCCTAAACCCCATCCCACACACCGCACTAGTGTAACGTGAGCAATCAGTTTTTGTCGCATTGCTAAAAGCTGTCGGATTTTCCGAATTTTCCGGATGTTGCGGATTTCTTCTAATCATGTCCAAAGTTCTGGAATCCTAGTCTATGGTTGCACCCTTTCTTGTGTCAAAATTTAAGCAAATTCGGACCAGCACTTTCTGCGATATCCATAGATCCAGAATTTGATCCGATCGAGATTCGGATACTTTAATCCCGATTACGTCCAATTGGTCTAAAGTATGGATGCACGCACGCACGAACCCACACACGCACTCACTCACCCACTCACCCACCCACCCACACACCCACCCACCCACCCACTCACTCACTCACTCACTCACTCACGCGCGCGCGCGCACGCACGCACGCACGCACGCACGCACGCACGCACGCACGCACGCACGCACGCACGCACGCACGCACGCACGCACGCACGCACGCACGCACGCACACACACACACACACACACACGTATGCTCGTAGGTCAGTATGTGAAAGTCAAATTGAAAAACTTTCGAGCTCAGTGTTTTTGATTATTCATAATCAAACGGGGGTGGGGTGGGGTGGGTGGGGCTGGGTGGTGGTGGGGTGGTGGGCGTTGTAGGATTCGTTTTCTGTTTTCAGGTATCGTTTGTGTAAATGTACCCCAAATTCCGTATTATTTAATCCCTCCCTCTGTATGTGCAGTGGAACGTCTTAACACTCTACGCTAAGGGCCGGGATTGGGGATGATGTTGTTGGCTTACGAATCTGTTGTATTGGATGGTGTTGCATATTCATTCCTTGAATGTATCAGTCCCCTAAAGCCGGGTATAGAATAACGAAAAATGATTCACTGCACATGCTGTTGCTCCCTCAGGAACTTTTGAAATATAGATGCATCTCTTGCGTTTCTGGAGGGTAAGTCTAAAAAATTAGTTCCCTGTGAAATTATTTTAATTTATCCATTTTCTACACTGCTATACAGATAAGTTTTTGAACATTTTGAAATTAATTTGACTGCCGAGGGTGCTGCTCTCAGTCGATTTAGTTTCAAAATATTCAAAAGAATGTTTATTAAATTGTAAATTCATCAGATACATACAATTCATACATTTTTGTAACATATTTTTCAATTTTAATGCCAGAGCTACGCCATTCTGGTTGTGATCTCAACACATGAAAGAGCCACAGATAACATTGTGATGATGCAAAAAAAATTTTTGGACCCGATTTATAATTGTTTGAGTGGAATTTTTAACTAAACGTAATCATCATGGTCACTGTACATATTGGATCGAACACAGCACATGTTGAGACCACCGCGCACTTATTTTCTACCATGCTAAATATTATTAGCATTGATGGTTGGTCGCTGCCTCAAGATGTAGGCGTTACTGTTCTCAGGACATTTATAATAAAGTTCATTTTAAAATGTACTACCTTTTCAATTTTGTTTATCTCATAATCAATAGTATGGCATGACCACCTGACACTCGTCGTGCAATGCCGGAATCCAATTTATACATCTATCATATGACGTCATAATAAACTACCTGACGTGTAAGATGACGTCATAATCAATTACGTCATAAATGTCGTAGATATGTTTGTCTCGACGCTTAATTGATGACAGACTAAGCGTTGTTGTACGAATTGTATGCCTTTACTGGGTAATAAACATGCTGTTGAATATTTTGAAATTAATTTGACTGGGCATGGTTGCTGCCATTAAACAGCTTACCTGTATACGTTTCTGGAAATCTAGATTCATGGTGCTCAGGGTTCAATCGATCCCAACACGGGCCAAACCATCATACTAATATACGCCCACTCACATCGCTTCGCTGTTCGAGCACCCATATGAGAGCGTGCGAAAGGACGATGGGCTAAACGTGGTTGGAGCTTAGCTAAAACTGGATTGATCCCGTGTCTGTCAAAAGGAAACCCCCAAAATTTGGCTTTTGTGACGATTTCGATCTTTTCACCATTTATGTATAGGGATGAATCACATTTGATTTGTATCTGATTGCTAAAGTGTACTTGCACTATATTTTGTCCCGAGTGTTTAAGTCACATGGTCTTAGCCCTACTACATCGAGAACTTTTTGCATGAATTTACATGCTTGTCTCATTGCAGCCGGCTGTGTCTCTTTATCGACAAAATTAGTCTCACAAACTATTCGCGGTTTCTATTGTTTTCAAGTGTCTTTTTGGCAGATCACTCGTCGTTACATCGAATAACAAAGGCCTGCTTACGCTACCTTGATGCATTCGATTTAAATGAGCCACACATCTCGTTCTGCAACCCCCATGGCATCCAAGAAACCTTGAATCCACTACAAAGTCCTACCACGGTACCCAAAGTCCGTACAGTTTGCGCACTACTCCGTTTCTCCACACCATGCCAACCATTGATATCGTATATATTGGCTAGATCACTCATGCGCGTGCACTCACTATGAGCCTGGTTGTCACGACCGCCGAGGACTTGAATTCCGTAAATCGCCGGATATTTTCAGATTTTGACACGTCGATACAAGCTGTCAGTAACAGTTGTGACGCTGATGTCTCATTTAATATTTCATTTCATTTCGGCAACTTGTCAACAACTATCAATCACTTGTGAGGTTGCTCAGTAAGCTACGCTTCTCATTCTTCTCGCTACTTGCCCGGTCCAACCACCACGGTCTGTAACAACGCCGTAATAATGTCGTGTCTAATTTGTTTCAGTAGTCAGAAGAGAGACCGAACAAAAATGCTTCTAACGTTCATGGAGGATAGATATAGTCTATATTTATCCTTTATCCTGCATGTAAAAAGCAGACACTCATGACCTGAATTTATATATTTTTATCGAAAATAAAATTTGGTTGGGTATATTAATCTGACAATGTATTCGACAAGGAAATTGAATTTCCAACAAAGAAATACGATTCTGTTAGTAATGTGATATTCTCATATAAACGAGATCGCCGAGAAAATACTGAACTCTGAAATGCCGCTTTTGAGAGGACCGTGAGTTAGATCATCTAGCCAATATATACGATATCGCTATACGATGTCAATTGCTTTTTCAGCAGAGAAATACGCATAGGCCGTTATAGATACACTTCCGGAGTCTATTACTTTCTCGCTAGCTTCCGTTAGGCACACCAAATGGTCAGTGGTTCTTCTGCCTTTGAAGAATCAATTTTGGCAAAGCTGTATCACCTCCCTTGAATCTAAAATCCCATTCTATTCTGGTCATAACCAGCCGTGCCACCATTGTACACACGCATGTCATGAGGGAAATCGGGCGGTCTAGTTTTTTACTGGTTCTGCAGTTGGCAGAGGGATAGTCTTTTTCAAGCACTTCAGTAGTTTAGCAGGGTACCAGGTAAGGTTATATAGCTTGAAGAGCATTATTATACCCTCCTCTGGTAGTTTTCATAGCGTGGCATACATACTGCCATCGCCTCCGCGTGAGGTACTTTTACCTATTATAAGGCTACTTTCTAGTTCTAGTTTGGAGAATGGATCTTTCCAGCTTAGCTATGCCCCACCCATCTCTAGCTAAGCTCCAGCCACACCTCGCTCGTGTTGGAATCGATCGATCCTTGAACTCTCTGACTATTAATTTCCAGAAAGCTACACAGGTAAGCTGTTAAATATTTTGAAACTAATTTGACTGGGTGAATGGCAGCAACGGCTCGGCAGCAACAGCTCCCAGTCAAATTAGTTTCAAAATATTCAACAGAATGTTTATTAAATGGTAGAAACATACAATTCGTACAACGTGTCGGATTATTAAGATGGACTAATTGCCATAATTAATTATGACGTCACCCTACACGTCACTTAGTTGATTATGACGTCATGTGACGTCATATGATGGATGGATAACCGATAAAGGTCCATTCCTTAGTGATGGCTAATATTTCCATATCGTGAAAATCTACCCGGTTAATTTAGGCCTATGAACGGCTTTTCTTTCTAGGAAAGCAGAGCCATGACTCTTATGTATACACCTGTGCAAAAGTTAAGCACCAGCAAAAACAATAGAACGTAGAAACATGATGGTACAACTAGGCTGCCATACTTTTTGTCCCCACGTTAGCTGACATAATTCCAAGTACGAAATGCACATGCATGCATGACTTCACGCCGCTTGATGTCCGTGCGTGGCGGGAAACAGCACACGTGTTCAGTTATGTAAAAGTCCAGTTTGAGGTGTAGAACATTACATACAGATTTAGGCGACAAGATTAGGAATTTTGTGTTCATGACCGTGGTTTATTTGTACAGAGAGAATTAGCTCTTGATTGTGAACCGCTATGGCAAGACGAAGGTTAAGTGATCGTGTGAAATGGCAAATCATAGGCATGCATACCACTGGTATGTCATGCAGAGAGATTGGCAGACAGCTGAACATTAACCATACTGTAATCAGTCGTTTGATTGCAAAACATGGGCAAACTAACGAGGTGAAGGACAGGCCTAGATCTGGATGACCGAAGAAGACTACTGCCCGTGACGATCGAGCCCTAGTACGCCTTGTTACGAGATCTCCATTCACCAACAGCAGAGTGCTCAGCCAGCAATGGGAAACGCGCAATAGAGTGTCAATGTCTACCGTCAAAAGGAGACTGTATGCTGCTGGCATGAAAGCTAGGAGACCTGTCAGACGTCCTCTCCTCACTGCACACCACAAAGAGGAGCGTCTGAGGTGGTGCAACGAAAGAAGACACTGGAACATGATATCCTGGAGACGGGTACACTGGTCCGATGAAAGTCGGCTCCTGCTTCATGCCACAGATGGTCGAACTCGTGTATGGAGGTCCAGACGCACGGCGTACGACCAACGTAACATCATGGAAGAAGTTCCATTTGGTGGAGGTTCCGTTATGATATGGGGGTGCATCTCATTTGATTGTAAGCTGGATCTGTTGACTGTACCTGGAACACTAAATGGACAAAGATATCAAGATCCCATACTGGATAGAGTTGTGGTCCCTCATTTTGTAAATCATGCACCTGGAACCCACCCTATATTCATGGATGACAACGCCCGACCACATCGTGCTAGAGCTGTGCATGAATACCTCCGCCAGAATGCCATCGAAACCCTACCATGGCCAGCAACGAGCCCTGACATGAACCCTATTGAGCATATCTGGGACATTCTGGGAAACATGGTGAGAAGGAGGGATCCTCCTGTGCAGAACCTACAGGAATTAACAGACGCACTCCATCTTGAATGGCAACGAATACCACAATGGCGTATCAGTCGGTTGGTGACCAGCATGAGACGTCGTGTCCAGGCCGTCATCCAGGCACAAGGTGGATATACCCGGTATTAATAATGACAGTCTCAAACTCGTGCACAGATGTTAAACTTCGTTTTCAGACACCATTAATGACAATCTAGCCACGTGTGTCAACTGTAGGGCAATAGTTGTCAGTTGTGTCAACGTAACCATATTCAGGCCTCGTTTTCAAGTTCAAACAAAAACATACAGTGTTTCCCCACCATCATAATCAGCATTCCTCTAGTTGCATTATTACCTCTTGCACTAAGATGGATGGGTACATAAATGTTTATGCTATTGCTTTCTTCATAGCACATGAATATACCCTCGCATGTGCGTAAAAATAGGGTGGTGCTTAACTTTTGCACAGGTGTATATTTGTCAGTAACTCATCTTGTCCATTGGTAACGCGATGGTTGGCACCATTGATGTGATCGACCGTTGGAATACGTCCTGTACTCTTGTATTTCTCATTTCCTATTGCTTTTATTTTATTCCATAATTTTCTTGTTGTAGTGTATTGATTAATGGGATCACAATGCCGCTGCCAGCGTAACCCCTTAAATAATTAATTAATTCTCAATGACCCTAGAGCCCTTCCACCTGGTCGCCGTCTTTTGTTTAATAATAGCCATTTCTGAGAAAAGACGATTAAAATAAGTTCAATGTGTACTGGTTACTACCAGGCCAATAAGGGTACTGGGCCAATACCAGGCCAATAAGGGTACTGGGCCAATACCAGGCCAATAAGGGCTGGTATTGGCCCAGTACCAGCCAAGTAGCAGACGTTATCGGGGTAGGGGTGTATGTGCTCATGAATTAGTCAAAGACAAGGCGACTGACTCTACCCACACCCCTAACTGTGGAATCTTGTATTGTCGACTTGCACAAGATGGTTGTTCAAAGAGTCTTCGTTGGTATTTGAAGGTATCACCTTCCTGATCAAAGCTAAAGGTTTACACCAGTTTTTGTTCCCTACTGAGCCGAAGAGTATAGCAAGATAACCGAAGTGAAATGTGCTCACTAACTCGTGAACAGAGCGGAGATTATGGGCGAGTTCCAGCACAGCTCAGGAACAGTACGGTGAACAATGGAGGGGGGGTCATACTTATCTATAACACGCCCATTTCTAGCTAAGCTCATCCCACTCTTTTCCAACATGGTGGACACTATATATATATACCCTGACCAGCACCTCGGCAGAATCAGATTCATCGACATTCATTTCAAAGCGCGTTAGGCGACCACGCCAACGCAATACATTGGAGGTTGTTGTACCCACCACGACAATATTGTCCTTACCGACCTGTATGGGAGGTACTAGTAGTCCAGGAGCTAAAGCTAGGTCAGAATCGTGACGTAGCACACCCAGTATTCGGAAGGTCTAACACTTGCTGTGGCTTGGGGGACATGTCCCACACATTTTACGCCCTGTTGTACAAACAAATTGTGGTAGCACTAATTAGTTATCCTGATTTCTTTGCATAGGGGGTCTAGGCTTTGGCTCTATCCACAGTGCACAACGATATAAGCATGATCGTGTCATAACTCAAAGTAATATCGTATTAGATTCACCATATATGATATTTAGACGGATATCGACCTAACATATATCCAACATACATTTTGCATGCATATACCAAAGGCGAGGGTGAAATGTGAAGGTTATATTTTATGTATGTATACCAACTCCATCATAGAATCTGTATATCCAGCTGTACCACTGTTGACAAAGCACCCAGGTAATGGTGGTTGGAATGAGACAGATGGATGTGGTGGTAATCGGTGCGGAAAAACAAATTAAAATGAATACTACACCTCACATCGCTCTCATTGTCATTGTCTACATATAATTCAAATTATGCCTGTAACACTTGTTCCGGGGTAATTTTCAAATCGGTTACTGTCCAATGATTTCCGGATCACCAACTGAATTCAATACGGTGTATACGGTCATGAAACAAGTTGAAAGAATTATGGCAACACTAGGACAGAATGACTCGGTCATTACATTCGACTTGGCCATATAAAGAAGAGTTTAGTGACACTGTGATCAGACTGGGGGGATTCCACATTGCGCTAAACTACTTAGCTGTTATTGGAAAGATGTTTGATGACTCTGGCTTAGAAGATCTCCTCATAGAGGCCAACACATATGGTAGCAGCACGGCTGCTGCTCTATTTAAAGGGAAGTCATATAATCGAGGAGTGAGGGCTCACAAATTGGTTATGGAAGCGCTGCTGCGATTACAATGGCAGTCTTTTTCCAAATGGGTTAAACAAAATGGACAACATGAAGACCACATTACTCTAACAGAATTGGAGAGTCTGGATGAGAAAATTAAGATGTGCCGAAGCAGCATTGACGACCTAGACGCACTGCAAGAAAATTTCAAAGAGGTGTGTATGTACGTGAATAAATTGCAACAGCTGTTCAAATCCTTTAAAGTTGAGGCAAGCTCGAAATCACACCTGTTCGCATTTTGGAACTCATATATTCATATGGTAGAGCTGCTGCTTGGATTCATAAGAGCTGAGAGAACTGGAGATTGGCAGGCACACCTATCTGCTACTGCTGCGGTGGCGCCATATTTCTACAGCATGGACAGAACCAATTATGCAAGATGGCTGCCAATATATCTTGCGGACATGAAGATGCTTCCAAGTACACATCCCCATGTACATGAACAATTCTTGAATGGAAATCATTCCGTAAGTCGCTCAGACCATCCATTCAATCAAGTGTGACAGGTATGGCCTTAGAGCAATCGATTAATTTGGATTCCAAAAAGCGAGGTGGTATTATTGGAATAACACAACAGCCAGGAGCTCTGGAGAGGTGGTTTTTAACTAGCCACGAGAGGGCAGCCATAACAACGGTCACAAAGCAAATGTGTGGGTTACAAGATAGTCACATGTTTGGAGTACATAAGGAAATGGGAACTAATCGAATGAACAGGGGTGAAACCGATGTGCAGAAGATACTTTCGATGTTCTCATCAGATATAATGACCAATCCCTTTAATATTGCGGAAAACGACGACAGCGAGTGTCTTCCGCTTGTAAACATTGCAACTGGCGTGGTATTGCCTAGTGAAATCGCCAAGAGACTTGTTTCCGCCTGTGATATTGGTAAGGAGATTATGGAAAGTTTTGTTCAGGAGCGGCTGGACACTAACACGAGAAGCTTTTAGGACACGTTGCCACACTTAAAACTTAAAACATTTGCCAGCCTAACACAGAAGAAAAAACTCAAAACAAATGATGAAAAAATTCACAATGTGAGATCTGACCGCGAACTATTTGGTCGATTAATTATTGCCGCAAGGTCCAGAGATGTTGATTTAAAACTAGTGATGACGTATGAACTGTCTGCTGTTCCACTATCATTGTCACATACGGATGGGACTCTAAGAAAGAATGTGAAAAGTGTTTTGTTAAGTGAACTAGAAAAGGAAGTAAATGTTGATGGACGGCTTCCACCTGTTGACAAGACAGGCGCAACAGCTTATGTAGTAGATGGCATGGCAATTGTGCAAATGGTTAAAACTGGAGGTACGTCTACATTTGGAGAATTGGCTGATAAATACTGGCACATCTTTACAGTTCCACTGAATCAAGAAGACTGCAACAAAGTAGATATAGTTTTTGACAGATATGATAGACTGGAATCTCTCAAAGCGGAAGAGCGGCTAAAACGTGGGTCATCAACAGCATTGGAAGTAAAGATTGCTGGAGAAAATACTCCCGTTCCAAAGCAATGGGCCAAGTACATCAGCAATCCAAGCAACAAAAGTAACCTGGTTGCATTTCTCAGCAAGCGGTGGCGTGATACTGGTCCAAATATGCTATCTGCCGACAATTGCGTCATTCTTGCTGGTGGCTTTAACGATGGAATGGATGTTGTTGTCATTTCAGCGAACAATTCGTCGTATTTGGAAGAACTTCGATCAGATCACGAGGAAGCAGATACGCGTATGATGTTGCACGCGCTACACGCCTCAAAAGACCACATGCGTGTTGTTATACAGTCTCCTGATACAGACGTGGCAGTACTTAGTATATATACGTATCGTTCGCTTCACTGTTCTGAACTATGGTTCCGTACGGGCACAAAGGACAAATTGCGATACATACCAATACATACAGTTGCTCAAGTACTGGGCCCAGCTATCTGTCTGTCTTTGCCTGGGTTTCATTCTCTTACAGGTTGTGATAGCACTAGTGCATTATTTGGAGTCAAGCATTCAATCTCTTAAAGTCATCTGAATGTCATCAGCTTAGCTTAGCCCAACTCGGCGAACATGTTGACTTATCACCGAATACTGCAATTCTATGTGAGAAATTTGTCTGTGAGTTGTATACCACCAGGGATGTGGGAAAGACAGCTGATGAAACCCTTTATTGGCTCTTTTGTCAAAAGAGACAAAGAAATGAAAATCTTCCACCTACATCGAATAGTCTAAAGCATCACACCGAAAGGGCCAATTTTCAAGCTCTTGTTTGGAGACGTTCATTGCAAGCTGTTCAGAATCTTCCATCTCCAAATGGACATGGCTGGAGTATAGTGGATGGTCTACTCAAGCCTGTTCTAATGTCAAAGGATCCTGCTCCATTTGGATTAATTGAACTCACACCATGTAGATGTCAAAAGTCCGCCTGCAAAAGAACAGATCTCTGTCAATGCAAGGCTAACAATCTACTCTGCACTGAAGCATGCCTTTGTATGGGAGGTGAAATGTGTGACAATGTTCAGCATACAATTGTCGAAGATGACTCTGACACGGATGAGTAACATTCTCTCATTTGCTCACGTAATAAATATGTCCTGCCAGCTTGTGTAGACATGCACTGCATGTCAGTTAAAAGTTTAATTATGAAAAATGTAGAAAACATGGGCATTGTTGTAGCTAAGGTATTGCTAGTCACAAGAAGACCTAACTGCCCCAATATGTACAAAGCAACATACGGGTGTCTTAAACGAGGTTGATTATGTATAAATCTGCGATATACGATCACTCCTTTCCATTTTGGTTAAGACTGTATTGATATAACATGCGCTTAAGTTTGTGAAAAATTTACCATTGTGAAAATTGTTTGAGAGCTACATTCAACACCTATTGTAAATGGGCTTCTCACGGGTTAGTGATACCACAATTTTCTTGTACAACACGGCTCAGAATATACCCAAGACATCGGTCTAGCATAATATAGAGACAAACCTTCTGAATACTGGGTGTGCTACGAAACCATTCTTCTAGACCCCTTTTGAAAATTGGCTCCCGGACTATAGCTCTGAAAACCGGTTAAGCATGTGTCTCTTTCGTAGCTTTGGCATGCAGTATGCTGCAACTTAAGCCTTTGTTCAGACACGGTCATGTGGTAGGGACTCTGCTAATGGACCTTTCCAGTTTTAGCTATGCCCGGCTAATCTCTAGCTAAGCTCCACCCACGATTCGCCCGAATTGGGATCGATCGATCCCTTAACTCCCTGGCTATCAATTTCCAGAAAACTATACAGGTAACCTCTAGCATATTCTGAAATTAATTTGACTGGGTGTTGTTGCTGCCTATTGCAGCGCCCAGTCAAATTAGTTTCAAATTATTCAATAGAATGTTTATTAAATAGTAAAGACATACAATTCGTCTTCAATTAAGCGTTCGTAACGCACTTATCTACGTCATTCATGACGTCATTGATTATGACATCATCATCATCATCATCATCATCATCATCATACACGTACGTAGTTGATTATGAAGTCATATGATGGATGGATGGATAAACTGGAAAGGTCCATTATTGTGATTAATGCAGACACAATGTTGTGTTATGGAGACAGATATTTGTACCACTGGTGGCGCCTCAATCTTACCCCTTGAAGCATTAGTCTATTGACTGTGTACTTCTCTGATAGCGCACTTTACTAGGCTGGTGCTCAGCCAATAGCCGCCCAGTGAGTTGAGGCATTGACCCAGTACCCGCCCAGTTGTATCTTTTTAATATTAGTAGGCTTGGGCCAAATAAAAAATTAAATCATCGGTACTTAGCTCAGCGACAGCAGCATTCGCTGGTCGTGTCTAAGACACATGATTGACTAGTTTTTGATTGATGATATTCATATTGGCCACCACAGCCCCCTCCAAACACATTTGGATGCGCCAGTCTATTTTTAGAACCGACATCCGCACAGTTAATCGCGTTCATTCTGACTTCTTTGTCTGGAGAATCTGTCTGTAAAGCAAATTCAGTATACCAGATGCGCGGTAGATATCTGGGTAGGCACTTTACCCGGCTCAACTCGGGCACACAGGCACGCACACATGCGCTGCGGACCACACGCACGCACGTTTACTATTTGTGTATAATTCACTATATATTACCTTTCCACCTCACCACACGTCCGGGGGGGGGGGGGGGGGACAATTTCTGTACACGCCCACTTCATCGCAATATCATAATGAATTACGTTGTATGTGGACTGACGTCGCAATCAAAATACATAATTGATCTCCGTCGTGAACATTGGAAAGTTCGTCAAATATACGAATTGTATATCTTTGATCGATTTACTATTTAATAATCATTCTATTGAATATTTTGAAACCAATTTGCCTGGGTGCTGTTGCTGCCATGCTGCCAACAGCACCCAGTTAAATTAGTTTCAAAATAGTTAACAGTCCATTTGTATAATTACCTTGAAATTGGGATTCTGGAAAATCAAGATTCAAAGTATATAAATTAATTCAAACACATGCAAAAAGGTGGGTGAAACTTAAATACAAATAGGCTGGGTATAGCATGAAAGATATACCTCTATTTAGCACATCGCTAAAACATGGATGTTCCCACGTAAGTTTAAAGCTGAACTCATGCATTAACTAATTCAAGAGAAGTGGAACAATTTAAATCTAGCAGATGCCCATACATTACTTTTGAGTGCTAAAAAGAGTATAGTTAAAATTCCGATATAGTTTAATTGTTCCGTTTCAGCTTTAATAAAAAAATTGTCATTAGTGCAGAAACCGAGTTCAGCTGATGTAATTGATTCTGAAGGTCTCTAGCTTTCGCGGTAGCCTACCGTAATTAACCCTTTCCCCAGCCAATCCGGGCGAAAGTATATTCCTTACGATACAAATTCTAATCTATTGAATATTCTGAAATTAATTTGACTTGAAGCCGTTGCTTCCTACGGCAGCAACGGCTTCCAGTCAAATTAGTTTAAAAAAAATATTAGAACAGTTTTCTTGTATGGTTGGCTTGATATTGAGAAATGGGAAATGCAATGCTGAAGGTGTTAACACGCACGACTAAGCGCTTCAATCAGTTCGCTTTTAAATCATAGCCAGCGCCGTTTTCAATGCGCGCTAGATCCATGCCTACGTTCGGCCAATATAGTCTAACTGACACGCAGATTTGTAAGGTAATGGCAGGCAATCAGTTTACAATTTATTGAAAAATGAACAAATCTATAGCTTTGCACTTTAGTTGCTGAAGCCCATATAGGCTTATATTTGCTATTGATCTAACATTCAGTTGAATAAAATTCTACTAGGGTCTAACACAATTTGAACGAGACGCGGCCAGTGACTTGAATAGTTGTTTGATGTTGTATTGTAACCAATTTCGGATAATTTGTTTATTTATTTGCAGACATTAAAGTGATATTTTCTATGGGTTGTAAAAAAAATGGATTTTCCTGCGCAATTAGTGCTAAATGAGTTAGTTACATCTATTCAATGTTGTCATATTTAACATTTTACGCTTTCCACACCCACATCTTGCAATAAATTCACTTCAGAAATTCACCTGGTTGACTGATCAAAAGATATTATTTAGTTCCATTTATTTCATTTGAACGTAGAAGATATGCATATAACTAACTATAGGCTAAATTCAGAATTTATGTTGCTTATTTTGAAAAACAATGGGACTGAAAGTCGTTGCTGCCTAGGCAGCAACTACTTTCAGGCAGATTGTTTTCAGAATAATCAGAACGGTTCTTTTGGCTATTTTGTATACATAATAATTATTTTTTAAATTGGAATTTCGGATGAAGTCTGTTATTCTATACGTAATCATGCTTATTTAACACGTATTTGGACACCCTTTTAGTACAGTATGTCATGTGAGCTATTTGAGACTACCTCGATTTCTCTGCCAAAATAGATTTTCGCTCTTACTTTGTCAATTAGTATATGCCGAATTCAAAAATGTTTGATACCAGTTTACGTGCATCTTTAGCCGCCATCTTGGACTTCAAAGTGGCCGCTATTTTGAAACTTTTCTTGGAAAAACAGAGAGCAGACTATGGTAGAAATGGCCATATATTACTGTGTTGAGGAGAGGGAAATGTCACAAAAATCATTATTCTTAATTATTTGTTATAAATCACTATAATTGGCAGCCATTTTGAATAAACCTAGAAGTGGTATTTTTGGTTGAATCAAGTGGTATCTGCATTTATGAGAATTTCACATTGTACATTTTCAGTTAACGAGATGCAATAGTGGTTGTGTTAAAGAACAATTATAATTTGCCTCGGAAACACCATTATGGACACCACACCGTTCTTACCTATGTTCAGGCCGGCTCAACGCAAGTGTGTCATATGCTCAAACGTCGGTGGAGAAACCAACGTTGCGCTAAAACCATCAAGGAGACAGTCACGAATATGGTAGATAGTATGCAAATAGACATGCATCATTTGGAGAAACATACTTCTCGTCCCTCTGTGACAGGATAGCAAGTCTTACAGAAGAAGAATATTTTGAATCAATATATCATTATGCATGCTACAAAACATTCCAAATAACGAGAGGTTTAAAAGGGCTGAAAGATATTTCCGGAAGCTTCATAATCGTCAAAGCCGGTAGTGCGCCCCAAGAAAGGCCACCTTGCAAGTTCAGATTCACCATCATGCACGTGATAGCAAACCGTCTAATACGAGTTGTGGACGCAAAAGAGAGAGAGAGTGTGTGTGTGTGTGTGCGCGCGCGCGTGCGTGCGTGCGTGAGTGTGACAGTGCCCCAAAGCAGGCAGTGGCAAGGTAATGTGAGGCAGGTTCATGTTCATTAAATCGAAAACCCAGGACGAAAAGGTGGGAATAGCTCTAGCCATTGCAAACCCGTCTTCTGGGTGTGCATTATTTGAGACTCGGAGACCAAGAACAAAATATCGAGCATGCCATTTCAAATTGCGATTTACACTCATGCTCTAAAATCGGTCAATATATCGCTGATGTTGACATCTTGAATGCAGTCGAGTGCTCATTGACTTTTGGATATGTTCTATCAATGAATGATATCAACGAAGAATATGTACGTTTATTGGCAGAAAACGACGTGAATCCAGTTTCAAGCCACAATAGAACATCTCAAAAGTATAATACGTGAAAACATCCAAGATACTACACATCGAGTATATAAAAGCAAGTAAATCAGTAATTAAGAAAACTACTTGGTGAAACTGTTAGTGAACTTCGAAAAGAACAAAATGCTGAAGATGATACTAACTGTGTTGCAAATGCAGCCTCCATCTTGAGACATGAACAATGGAAATTTACAGGATCCGGATCACTGACAGACTTTCATTCTCCACCAAAGCTGTCCTCCTTCCATGGCTCCCCCATCGGACTAAAAACAAAGATGTGAAAGAAAAACACAACGAGCCTTAAAAAGGCAGTAAATCTTGTCTCACAACAAATGCTGCACAACTTCAGAAGATAGTTAGTCTATAGGCTTCTTACAAACCAGTATAAGCTGCAGAATTCAGAAATCTCACAAAAATCCAACTTTCTGTTGGATTGGCGCTCACGGTTCCCAAGAAAACTAGAAGTAAGGGTCCTGCTAATGTTCTTTCACTGAAGCAAACTGGAGATACTTACGCCAATGCTGTCAACAAAGAAACCCCGAATTGCTTGTGGAGTTGCGGAACGAAAGAAGACAACGGGGGAGGGGGAGGGCTGTCTTTTGATTGCCCTCATTTGCAATGAAAGGAAAGGCTCTTTACCTTTACCTTGCCACAGATAACGTTGACTTCCTGTAGAACGCTACCAATGGACCTTTCCATTTTTTGCTATGCCACGCCCATCACTAGCTAAGCTCCACCCACACCTCGCCGTGATGGGATTGATCGATCCCCAAATGCCCTAGCTATCAATTTCCTGAAAACTATACAGGGACGCTGTTGAGTATTTTGTAACTAATTTGACTGGGTGCTGTTGCTGCCTATGGCAGCAACACCGCCCAGTCAAATTAGTTTCAAAATATTCAACAGAATATTTATTAAGTAGTAACGGCAAACAATTTGTACAACAAAGCATAGACCGTCTTCAAATATTCGTTCGTGACGTACTTATCGACGTCATCCATGACGTTATTCATTATGATGTCATTGTACACATCACGCAGTTCATTATGACGTCATATGATGGGTGGGTACTCTGGAAAGGTGAATTGTTAGAACAATCTTCATGGTCCAGTGCTGGTAATCAATCTGAACGAGGACAACGATACATGTTTCCCAGACAATGAACCTCTCCGTATCCCAGATAAATTTGACGTTAACACAATCTTCACCAATCCGTCCACGGTTCAAGCCAACCCAATAACATTCGAGAAGTTTAGATTTCAGTCACATGATGCCATCATCAGTCGATATAAGAGATATGACAGGGCTTGGCTCATGGAATGCTGTGCTCACAGAGACAGGGGTGAATATTAATTCTGAAGCGTAGTACTCTCTATTGATGGAGTCAGAGAAGTAAGACTATCACACAAAAACACATAGTGGGAGCATTGCTTCTTTGCTAAGGAGATCTCCGACTGACTATGGTGCTTTCCATAAAGTTATGTGTCTTGCGCAAGGGATATTAGCTTTTGTTGTAGGTCCTCATCGCAAAACTGTGCTCACACTTGATCTTGACCTGTATGAGAGGGCAACGATGTTTTAAGCTTCAACTGGAAATGCCAACCGGCTTTTGAGAAGGCGTGACCATCATGCTTGTTTTCCTTCACTTCATGCTACAGGAAAGTACATTGATGACAGTGGTCTCTATTCCATCGGCATTGAAGCTGATATCTATTCCCCTATCAAAGATTCACCAGGTCATCACTGGAAAGTGATTAAGGCGTGTGCAGCATACCACGTCACCAGCATCATAGCCTGCTATGAACTACTTATTGAAGCATTTTCATAGCAAGAAAACGTGGAAACCATGGTCCCGAATTGCCACGAACACTGAAATCAGCTTCACACGAGACACGATTACATAACAGATATCTTTGAAGAAATATGAACAATCTTCACTGATCAAGTTCATGCCACACGAAAGTTATAGTAATCAGGTTGAGTGTTTACTTCACTTGATTCGGGCATGCAGACAAGGAAATGGAAGCTTCATCTTGGTGGGCTTGAGGAGCAAGTGAAGTACTACTTTGCCCATGATCTCTACAACTACGCTAGATGTGTGCCAGTCTCTAAGTAAGACAATGGGAAAATATGAATTTTATGTTATCGCGCAGTCACTCTTCCCCTCAGATGGTTGTCTCATTGCCATTGAAGAGTTCATAATAAAATCTTTAGTTGAATCAGGAGAGGACCTAGAAACAACTGATGCATCAAACAGAGAGTAGGGTCGATACCGTATGTGCATTATTGATGCAATGGCAGTCGTCCAAGCCATCAAGAATGGAGCATTGATGGTAAATTGTTCCGATTTTCGTGTCTTTGTTTGAATCATCCGTAACATGGTTCCACAGTATGACGAAGGAAGAGTTATCTTTGACAGATACACTAACAATTCTCCGAACGCTAAAACACTCAGTAAAGGGTGTCCCAGTGTTGCCCCAGTGAAATTTGACATCAAGGACTTGACTCATATCAGATTAGTACCTCTGAATATCCTGCTGTCTCATATGGAAATGAAGTCTCAGCTTATAGAGTACTTGGGGAAGGCTCTAGCTTATGAATATGCAGATGGCAGAAAAGATTTAGTTGTTGTTTATGGAACTTCAACGCATTCCAATAAACCAGATGACTTTGATCCAAATATGGCTGACCACTCACATGAGGAAGCAGACACACTGATCCCAATGCATGTGCTTGATGCATCCAAAACTGATGATGATAGTATATAGACGTGCATTCGTCAGATACAGATGTTTATGTTTTTAGAAACGGACTTGTTTTCAACTAGCAATATTCCAGGTGAACTTCATTTCATCACTGGAATATGGAGAAAATTGACAATTCACATTTCCAGAGTATCAACCCATCATATGATGTCATAATCAACTATGTGATATGTGGAATGACATCATAATGAATGACGTCGAGAAGTACGTCACGAACGCATATTTGAAGACGGTCTATGCGTTTTTGTACACATTGTATGTCTTTCCTATTTAATAAATATTATGTAGAATATGTTGAAACTAATTTGACTGGGGCGCTGTTGCTGCCATAGGCAGCAACAGCACCCAGTCAAATTAGTTACAAAATTATTCAACCGCTTCCCTGCATAGTTTTCAGGAAATTGTTAGTTAGGGCATTCGTGGATCGATCAATCCCAACACGGCGATGTGTGGGTGGAGCTTAGCTAGTGATGGGCGGGGCATAGCTAAAATGGAAAGTTCCATTGACATACACGCTAAATATTTGGCTGTTGGAAGCGAGAGAGGGCAACAAAGTCTCCATGTTCTATTCGTGCTGATTGGGGGATGAAAATGTGCGGATAAATTCGAGAGGAAGTAGATAAAGCACTATATGAGCTTTGAATTCCGATATGATGCAGGTAATGCTTTCTGACACCTTGGTGATGGCGGTTTCAAAGTAGACCTGATGTCAAATCTGTTAGAATGGTTCGTGTGTATCGTGTATGCCAAGAACACGAAATACATCACTGTCAAGGAACTTTTCATGTCCAAGAACCTTGAACTCTTGGGGCAGTGAATCCACACATTTAAAGAGCAAATTGCATTTCGACAATCAGTAAAGGGTACAAACAGTCACGACCGCAGATACCGGCGCGTACTGACAATGGGTGGAAGAATACATCAACTGGATCAATATATCCTAGGAAATGTCTTGAGTTACCTGCGCCACAGACAGTTGCTGAAAGTGTGTGTGCAGAGGCAAATGTACGAGTAAATCTTCCTGTCAGAAAACCTGCCATGTACAGCTCTTTGCATATGCAGTGACCGTGGTAACACCGCGCATTACGAAGTTGCACGTGAAGATGATAGTGACAGTGTGTGTAAGATTTGTAGTCACTGTGATAACCTAGTACGGTTTACTATGGATTCCTGATGGCTTTTTCAGATCTGGGTAATTCACTGGCCTAAACGTTATAAATTAATATCAGAAAAACAATACAAACTGGCCGTTTGTGATCCTAGCATTTCGGTGGACACACGGTATGAACATTCCATGGTGAGGCTCAACAGAATCTGAAAAATTGACGTCTTGGGCACTCAGTCATGTAATATATAAGAAAAACAAAACAAAATGGCGGTCATTTTAAAAATGGCGACTGTAGACATATCAGAAAAAAATGGTGCCCAACTTTTTTTCTAACTCAGCACACGTTAATGGAGCTTTCCAGTTTATCCATCCATCACATGGCGTCATAATCAACTACGTGACGTGTAGGATACCGTCATAATCAATGACGTCATGAATGGCGTAGATAAGAACATCACAAACGCATAATTAAAGACGGACTAAGCGTTGGTGTACAACTTGTACATCTTCACTATTTAATAAACATGCTGCTGAATATTTTGAAACTAATTTGACTGGGTGCTGTTGTTGCCATGGCAGCAACAGCACCCGATCAAATTAGTTTCAAAATATTCAACAGGTTACCTGTGTAGTCTTCTGGAAATTGATAGTCCGTGCGTCCGAAGATCGATTGATCCCAACACGGGTGAATAACTAATTTAGATCTTCTCAATGATGACACTATTGCCTTAGGTATGACATGAGTCAATAGACTATGTATATTATGCGTGGGATGCCATTAGACATTAATGAAAAGTTTTCCGGTCTTCTGCTCCTGGTGTTGTGAGTTGAGATTCAAGACGCAATCTTTCGATATCGCGCAATACTTCGGATAGACACAACCATTTCCTGAGTCAGCGAAGTGGGTCGTCATTTTCTATAGTTTCATGCTTTGTCGATAGGTATATGTGGGTGAACTCTGTTTTGGATTCATTCATAAAGAGATTCTAAATTTTTAGTTTGCTTGCAGCTATTGGGAGAAGTTCGTCAAGGGGTTTCCTTTCCTCGTCTATGAAGTCCACATCGTCGGCATATTACATCTCTAGTGGCATGCCCAGTATTGACACGGGGGGGGGGGGGGGGGGGGGTGGGTGGCGAGGGGGGGGGTTGTCTTTTGGAACTTTCCCGCACAGATTTAATGTGGCAGCGAGGTAGCAGGTGAAAAGCACCGGAGTTAGACGATCTCCCTGTGGGGAGCCGATTGATGTCTCAAACTCTACAGACTTCACTGACTTGACTCGTACTCTCGGCTTGGTGTCTGCAAGTAGTGGTCTCACTGGGCGTAGCTCATCTTCATTACAACTGGCCTGGTGTAGTGCATCTTGGATCTATGAGCGTTTAATTGTGTTGAAGGCTCGTGACATGTCAATGCCCATTTTGTGGAAGTCCCAGTGTTTGGACATGACTACCGAGACAAGCATGCGTTGAGCCCATACAATGTCTGCGCGGCTGCGTCTATGTTTGAAACCACTTTGACATGATCCGGTGAAGTAAGCGATCTCGTCTCGAATGCGGCATAGAGTAACATTGGCTAGAATTTTCTGTATGCTATTGAGGAACACAATGGGCCGCAGATTGGCTGGGGGCCTAGGTGGCTTCTTGGGCTTGGGTAGTGTGATAAGGGTGCCTTCGCCTACAGCGTCGATGGGAAGGTGGTGCATAAAAGCTGAATTGATTACGTGCGCGTTCGGTTTTTAGATACTGTCGCTTGCTTATTTGAATAGCGATATAGTCTGTTAACGTAATGTCTGACACTCTTGCTACTGATCGATACAAGAAGAAGTATTTAGTGCAGTCACGCCATTGATGCGATTTGAGAAATTCTCACAATGCTAGTGTGTTGAGAATTAATGAACGCAGGTGTAGTAATCTCTGTCAGTTACATTCAGATGGTTATCCTACCATACGCAGTATATATTTGAATGTACATGCATTCGCAGAGTTAGTGCTAGTGAGAAAGAGGGCATAACGTATACGTATGCATTGCTGGATAATATTCTGGTGTCGACTGTTATACCCGCGTTGATATTCGATATTTCCTCACTCTGGTGAACAAGGTCAACGCACCTTTCCAGCTTTAATCATGCCCCACCCATCTCTATCTAAGCTCCACCTTAAGTTGTGTAATTGAATTAGAGACACGAGTCCCTAATTCAATTTGACAACCGGAAAAAAATTAATAATTTAAATGGAATGAAATCGTGATATGTTAAGATTTATTAAGTTTCCTTGCATCTAGACACATTATTTAAGCCTCTAAAAGTATAGAATTTTAGCAATTTTATTTTCAAGCAGCTTGGTGCGAATGTTCCCCTTTAATTTTGTAGTTGCAATGTACTATTAATATTAGTAATAATCGTTTTATTATTGTCTGTCATATACCTACTTTTGTAATATGTCAATAAAAACATGAAAACGTAAATCCTCTTTGTTCTGGTGTGTTTATATACTACTGTACGAGTGTGTGATATGTTTAGCTGAGTGATGATATCACTGGGTGACCATTATACGACACTATATCATCCTTGTACAATGATTGTAGCTGGTCCAACACAATGTGGAAAGACTGAAATGATAACCGACTTAATAAGGGATCTGTTAGCTATTAACCCTGCGCCAGAGAGAATTACATGGTGTCGTGATGCATGGCAGAATGGCTATAATGAACTGCTTAACGGGGTAGAGTTTAGGGAGGGAGATGTTGAAACTTGGTGGTGTTAGATGACTTGGTGAGTAAATGTGATGAAAATGTAACTGACCTCTTTACGAATCGCTCACATCATGTGAACTGTAGTGTAATATTCGTAGTGCAAAATCAGTTTCATCAGCGTGACTTATCAGTCAGTTGTCACTATATGGTACTATTTAAGAATCGACGTGGTGCGTCCTCTATCCGTTCTCTATCACATCAAATGTATCCCGGTAATACTAATGGACCTTCCCGGTTTTAGCCATGCCCCGCCCATCTCTAGCTAAGCTCCACCCACACCTCGCTGGTGTTGGAATCGATCGATCTCTGAACTATCAATTTCCAAAAAACTACACAAGTAAGCTGTTGAATATTTTGAAACTAATTTGACTGGGTGCGGTTGCTGCCCAAGGCAGCAACAGCGCCCAGTAAAATTAGTTTCAAAATATTCAACAGTATGTTTCATAAATAGCAAAGAATTACAAAGCCATGCAAATCATACAACGTGTCGGAGTATTTGAGATTTGATGACGGTCTATATGGAACCCTTTGTGACGTAATGATTGTGACGTCATCATATACGCGTTGAGCTGATTATGACGTCATACGAGGTCAGATGATGGATGGATACTCTGGAAAGGTGAATTACCTGATAGAACATGTAATGATGCTACATGTCGTCCTCACTCATATCTATTGCTTGATCTGAAGCAGTCAACACCAGCTGATATTAGACTCTAAGACCGTGCATCTGAAAGAAGTGTGCTACGTGTACATTCTAAAGAAGTTAAATGTCTACTATGCATATAGGGAAGCATATGGGCAATGTTGCAATATCTCTTAAAGGTCGAACCAAAGATCACAAATGATGTACTCAAACAGTGCTCGAAAGAATTGATTGATGTAATCTTTGAATCATGTGTCTATGTATTACGCGGAAATGTGAAACTTAGTAAACCATGTTACAAGCAGCTAAGTAAGCGCAAATGTCGGTTACGTGCATTAACCAACTGCGGAGTACCATACGCACGGAGAAAACATGTTAGAGACTGGTGGATTTTTTAGTGCATTATTACCCACAGTCATTGGTACTATTGCTCTATTAGTCGGTATGCTGTTCAGCTGATAAGATGGAACATGCGCATAGGATAGCCCTAGTTCCTTACGAACTTTTAGGCAATCTAAATTAACACAGTATGATATCTTTGATGCAGACGGATCATCTGATACTCTGATAGGCTATTACTCTTGATTATGAAACATCTGATATATTAGCATGTCGTAACATGTCTGAACATGGAAAGTCGACATTGTATTCGTAACTATCGGATAAATATAGACAATAGTATCAGCAGTCGATAATCAGTCATCAGTAATATTAGTGTCAAAGATTTGTACGGCAACATCACGACTCGATGCCTGCATAGATACTAGAACAGGGGATGAGGGTTATACTAAAATGTATAAGACAACAGCAAGCAGGATAATAGATATGTTACATTCGGTTCCTGATTGTTTAAATGTTAATGATCTTGGCGAGGTAACAATAGAGGGTACCTTTTATCCGAAACCGAGCTTACTCGATCTGCTTATGAATGTTGCAGCTCATGGGCGCAAACCTATATCTAGTGTCATGCATGATGCATCAGAGGATAAGTGTCTCAATCTGCTACACGACCTTAACACACTGCGGAGATTTGCCTATCAAGAGAGAACATTATGCCAGGTATATAATATCGTAGACGATTCCAACAGTCTCAGTGAGTCTGCGCGTGATGGTGATACTGTTGAAAGGAGGAAGAAAAAGAAAGATACGAGTTTGGTCAGTTTGTGGAGATGTTACATTGACTAAGATGTCGAGAAAGAGTAGAATATGGTAGTGATGGTCCAGGCATCAGGTGTCAAAGAAGACAGTAGTGATGGTTCATGCATCAGGTGTCGGAGAAGACGGTAGTGATGGTCCAGGCATCAGGTGTCGGAGAAGACGGTAGTGATGGGCCAGGCATCAGGTGTCGGAGAAGACGGTCGTGATGGTTCAAGAATCAGGTGTCACAGAAGACGGTAGCGATGGTCCAGGCATCAGGTGTCGGAGAAGATGGTAGTGATGGTTCATGCATCAGGTGTCCGAGAAGATGGTAGCGATGGTTCATGCATCAGGTGTCCGAGAAGACGGTAGTGATGGTCCAGGCATCAGGTGTCCGAGAAGATGGTAGTGATAGTTCATGCATCAGGTGTCCGAGAAGACGGTAGTGATGGTTCAGGCATCAGGTGTCCGAGAAGACGGTAGTGATGGTCCAGGCATCAGGTGTCTGAGAAGACGGTAGTGATGGTCCAGGCATCAGGTGTCGGAGAAGACGGTAGTGATGGTTCAGGCATCAGATGTCTGAGAAGATGGTAGACCGGCTAATGTATATTAATTTTCAATCCTAAGCAGCCTGCATCCTTTGGTGGACGTGAGAAGTTATACACCACATTTGGAGATAAAATATCACGCGAGTATATCGATGATTCGTTGATACGACAAGATGTATATATGCTTCATAAACCTCAGAGAGCAAAGTTTATGAGATGTTGGACATTGGTATCGGCCGTTGACGAGCTATGGCAGGCGAATCTCTGATCAATGGGAATGCTAGTAAAAAAGAATGATGTTGTGTTATACCTACTATGTATAGTCGATGTTCTCTCTCAGTATGCATGGGTGGTGAATCTTTATGGTTAAACATGCATAGCGGTTAAAAAAGGTTTAGAAACTATTCTCTCACACACTGAGCGACGGTCATGCGCTATTTATACGGATGAAAGGTGGGGAGTTTGTTTATCTTTTAGCAAAGAAGTATTTGTCAGATAATGGAGTACATTTCTACACCTCGCAGAATGAGCTGCACGTAGCTATGGTGGAACGTTTTCAATGGAGGGAAAGTTAAGAAGGGAGATAAGGTCAAGAGGAATGATCCGAAATTAGGCAATCTTGTGAGAGTGAGAAAGCATATCGTGGGCAGTGGGGGCGTGGCTTATTTATGGTGACTGATGTAAATCTCCGATCGTATATAAACTGGTGGATTATTTGGGTGACCCAATTACTGATACTTTTTATCACGATGAGATGGAGGTTGCCGGCGTGTAGGAGGGTAGAGAGTACGAGATAGAAAGGATAATTAAGAATAAAAAGGGTAAATGAGCTGTACGCGAGTGTTTCATAAAGTGGCTCGATCGGTTATCCATCTAAGTTTAACTCGTGGGTAAAAGCACACAGTATCATACAAAGATAATGGATAAATATGTGTCCTCAGTCAAAATCTTTAGCTTCCTCAGGTACATTCTTGATTTGAGCGTACCGTAGTCTGCTTTCTTGAGGCCACCTTGTAGCAGGCTTAAGAGATGTATGCAATGACGTCCTCTCCTGGCTCTATATTTGCTGGCTCCCAGTAGGGAGAATTCCAAGGATCTCCGCGTTGGTGTGTTTTCTAGCATCTTTAGCACATGGCCAAACATGGGCCATCTTTGCTGGGCAACTTTTACAGACAGCGGCGATGTATTACACATCTTGCATGGTGCATCGTTGAAATTATGCTGTCTGACCATCGGTGTCCAGTGATGGTTCGTAGATGTTCGCGGTGACAGGCATCGAGTTTGTTTAGAGCTGCCTTCAACTGTAATACGGATACTCTACATATGCTACTATATGTGTGGCCATTATAGCCAGGCCCGTGATCATAGTAAGGTATTGGCATGTGCGTCTAAGCAACGGATTTCCGCCCATATCAAACCGTTTACAAAAAGTGGCGGGAACCAATTTCTGTCGAGAACAAAGTCCATCATGGATGTATCTATTGTTTAGAACAAGGTACACCGCGTGCGTCACTACTGTAGCGCCCAATAATTTGATTAACCCTTTAACACTCAAGTTGATCGAAAACGGCTTCTTCGGTAGTCTTGAGAAATACCGATTTCAGACCTAGCGAAGAAAATTTTTGAAAATTTATCAGGACTAGACAAATGTCCGTAGTATTTAAATGAGGTGGATATATTAGCATAGTAACAATTAAATCCGGATCATTAATTTGACTAATTGTCCTTTAAAGGTTGACAAGAATCAGTCAGATATTGGTGTGTGCGTCTAAACAATAGATTGCCGCTCAGGGGGGTGGGTGGGGGGGGGGGGGGGTAGTTGACGTATGAACAATACATAAACGTCCATATCGGTCCATTTTTTAAGAGGGGGAGTGACCTATTTCTGATGCAGTCCATGCACGTAAATGTGTGTCGCTATTGTAGGCAACCATTAAAATATTCACAGCAAAATGACTGAAAATAAAATTATTTAAATTGTATAATTCTAGAGGCTTAAAGTGTAGGTCTAGATGGAATGAAACGAAAAAAGTCTTAGCATATGATGATTTCATTACGCATAAATTAATATAATTTTTTAAGTTGTGAATATGAATTAGGGACTCGTGCCTCTATTTCAAATTCACAACTAAAATACGAAATTTAATTATACGGAATGAAATCATCATATGTTAAAGGATAATGAATCCGATCTCCTGATAAAATAAAAATAAATAAATAAATAAATAAACTTTATTTAAAGAGGGTACATCGTCAGTGGCCTGATCTACCCGAGGCCCTCTCCGAACAGTTATATTTACACTATGTACACTATTTAATTTAATTAAACTATGTACAGGATAAACAGCTAATTACAATTTGTACACTTTGATAGCTATTCAAGTGATCTAACACGGCGCTCATAAACTATGCAGATAATTTTAAGCTTTTTATCATGGCGCTAAGGAAAGATATTCAGGGTTTAGTAGCTAAACGTTGGTACATTTGTACATCCTATCAACCAATCGGAAAAAAGCTAGTGAGTCCGCCTCGGTATATACACTCAGTCATAGAGGTACCCGCTATAGTTTGGCGATGTGGTATAAAAGTAATCCTACAGGTAAGCTGTTGAATATTTTGAAACTAATATGACTGGAAGTTGTTGCTACCATAGGAAGCAACAACCTCCAGTCAAATTAATTTCAAAATATTCAACGGGATGAGTATTACATAATAAAGGATGCAATGCGTTGGCGCTTACGTGACATCAATCTCAATAGCTTGAGGAGACAAAATGGCGGCGATCACTGTTCGACATGATATTACAAAGCAGATAATTGCGATACAGATCAGGGAATGTGACAGGATATGAATCATATGGAATCTATAAACCATATTCTATCTATGCAATACAACATTTGAGATGAGATTAGCATCGCTTTAAGATTTATTTCGTTTCATTCCATCGAGGCACGCAATTTAATGCTGTAAAAGTATACAATTTTAACACTTATTTTCGAGAATTTTGGTGTGAACCTTTATTTTGATTAACTCTTTAACACTCAAGTCTATGGGAAATATTTTGAAAATTTACCAGGAGGAAGCAAATGTCCGCGAGGTGGTTGGCCACGCCCTGTTTTAAAAAAGAACTGATATGTGAGCTAATCTATTGTTTAGACGGACATACCGGCCCTTTCTTTTAAAAGGGGGTCGTGTTATATCTGCAAATTTGATTAATTGCCTTTTATAGGCTGCCAAAATATGTGCATATAGACAGATTCAAGAACAAGAGACCGGCGGATGCACATTGCTATGTGTGACCATTAGCTTTCAATGGTACCTGACCATATACCACATATATCTTGTTCATTCTCTACCCGTCCAATTGGTTTCAAAATATTCAACAACTGCTCGTTACTATCGCCATTCAAAAAAGTTAGAAAATAACTCTTTCTAGACCAGAATTGTATGCTGATTTTGAATATGTTGTTTGCCAAGCTGGAAAATGTTGTCTTGGACATGAAATTTCAATAAACATTTGACCACTGGTCAGTTTTCAGAAATCTTGACTGTGACACAAATGCTTAAGCAATGGCTATTAAAGATTCAATTAATAAACCATTTTTGTGCATATTATACTAAAACATATATATGAGAACATAAATATTATGATAACCAGCCCTTGACCTCCTCTTCAATAGCCACTGGTCACCTAATTCGCATAAAGAAACACGGTCGGTGACCGGAAGGCAAATTTGTTAAAACCGTTGCAGTATCGTCATTGTCTAGGAAGTAAACGTGTTACTTAGAATTATATAGTTTCTTAATAAGTAAACATTTGGTATAACGTCCTTATACTATCATATTGATTTGACATGTACTAATCACTTTGGGATCACTTTTGTCAGAACATTTGTAAAAAATAACTATTCAGTGTTATACGCCTTATATAGCCTATGTATCATGCTATTTCTGTCTAGTTCCTACATATATATATCTGAAGGGTTATGCATTTCTGCAGTCCATTTCACTGTCCTTGCAACGGCAAGCAGACATGCAGGTCAGATGCACACGTTTACAACTGCATCGCTGCGTTGCACAACCTTTACTGCAGCACAATGATCTAATTTGCACACATGCCTGAGGAATCGTCGGTTTATAAATCAGTTGTGGAACTTGCCCACTATCACTGTTTGTCCATCCACAACTCTGCTTGTCTCCATATCAGTGCCTGATAATGAGCTCGACGTATGTGAATCTGAAGTTCAGCTGCATTGGAAGTTGGTGGAAGTGCCTCATGTGAACGACATTTCCGGAAAAGAGTCACACGTGCCTGATCACAAATGTTTGCTTTGGAACTTGGTAGAGAAGACAAAAGAACCTTTCTGCTGATTTTTATAATCTCACCATTCAAGACTCCAACTCCCATATCTTGGACAAGATGGTGATGCTCTTGGAACATTTTCCATGCTATCTTCTTGCTGTGCCGCGCTATGAAAGACACTGTGTCACATCCCGTGACAGCATGAAACGCTAGAAGTGTATCCACCAAATTACCCGGGAGATTATGAAACAGATCATGAACTGGAATATACTTGTACTTTTTCGGTGCTCCTGCCTTCTTCCATAACCGAGTACACCGCATGTTAGCAAAGTGGGCACTCAGCAGAATTAGGACATTCTGCGTCTACAGAACACACTGCAATTTCTGTTGCGTTTGTGTGTAGGCAGTGAAGAGCTATTCTCGTGTCGGCTTCTTCATGGGTTGCCTCGAGCAGGGTAGTGTCCAACTTCTCATCAGAATACTTCATTGTAGATATATCAATGAATCCGCTACTCACCACTACAGTCAAATTTGCCATGTCTGCCTTATTATCGCCAAGTGCAATGAAGCTACTCCAATTTCCGGGAAGAGGTACGCAATCGTTCTCAATTAAACGGCGCACTGGTTGCACGCCTTTGGCTCGCTTTTCCCTAGTACCACCTTTAATTGATTGTTCAATGTATCTGTCAAGTGTTACATCTATTCTTTGTAACTCCCTTCCTATGTCATATATATATAATGGGCAAACTGTTCAAATGTGTCCACATCTTTTGGTGGACCAAGTGCCATCACGACTGCCTATATATCTATTACAATGCATCTCGTTTCGGAAAGTGTTACGGCAGCTGGTGTTGGTGTATTGCCGATTAGAACATCAGTTAACAGCGATTTATTTCCTGAACTTAAGGTACGATTCGTGGACACGAATGACACTGGCAAAAGTTCGTGATTAAAGATGGCTTCCAGATCTATATTTCGACCAGCGGCATATGCAGTGATGGGCCTCTGTAAAATATTGTGGACTACTTTTACCACTGTTTGTTTATCTTTTCCTACTTTCTATATGGAATAGAGTGAAGCAAATGTAGACACTGGCGTCTTTTCCAGGCGTGCAGAAAGTTGCACGTGTTTCACAGTTTCTTTTAAAGGAGCTAATCTTTCTTTAACGAACTTGGTGAGGGATACCTGTCCTAAATCTTTCCGGTTGAGAAGACATGATTAGCCAAATCTTTGGTGATAATGTTTTGCAACACAGATGACTTACTGTCAAATAACAATAGCGATTTAATGCCGAAACTAACTTTGTTTCGTCAGTTTTATCACTTATTTCCCCAGCTCGAGTAGATTCTGTAGGTTTATAATCATCATTGCCGTATTCTGACAATAAAATTTCTCTGGTGTGTTTGGAAATCTGTGCTCTCAAATTGTAAGACAGTGCCCATCTGCTCAGAGCTGATGAAGTTTTCGCGATGCTGACTATGCCATCACCCTTTTTACCAATTCCATTTAGCCACTCAAGACTGTCGTCTGCACTGACTTGGTTGAACTTATTGTTCGTTTATTTCACTACAAATTTACCATTCTGGAATACAGCTTTTACTTCCGGTGGAAGGAGGTTCATCTCCGTTACATATACCGATCCCCGCCTGTCATAATTGGTGCTATTGTAGTGGAAAAAGCAAGGGAGCATTTTGGTGAAAGATTATAAGTGAAGTTCCCAACGGCCTTCGCGATCTGCTCATGTGTACTGTAGTATAATCGCAGGCATTTCCATATAATGCCACCAGAACAGTGTAGATGTATTGTTGTCATGTACTGCAGCGTGGAATGCATTCATGCAATCACGGAATCTGGACGAAAGAAGTATGGAGACTAGGTCATCAAAGTCATTCCTGTCGTTCGATTTTGCAGCATTCAGTGGCGAAGATTTCAGTTCGTCATCATGGTCTTCCATGTATGTGAATAATTTCGGCAGAAGAATTCGCCAAAGCGCCAGCAAAGTCATCTTGTGTATTCTCATGTTTCGCGAGTATCATTTTCCGGCAAGTACACGCCCTGTTACTTTTGCACCAAGGATTCCACTGTAAACCGACATGTCCATCAAACCACAATCCACCATGTGTTGTCCAATGATCCTGTGGAATATCATCGTTGAATGGAGCGCCACCCCCCCCCCCCCCCCAGTCTCGGGATGAGAATATCCGTGTACTCATGGACTCCCCATTTCAGACGCATGAGATTCGGATACAGGGCTCATCTGCCGTGATGGCAACGTGTCTTTGTTTCTTTGACGTTGCGATGTGAATGAACCGTTACATTACTGTGTTTAATGTCTCAATTCCAATTTTTCTGAAGTATTTTCAGGCTCATCAAATTCTAATACTTCCTGACCCCGTAGCAACAATCTAAGAAACATATGGACACTGTTAGGTACGCAATCAATCAATCGCGTTCTCTTCGTTAACATCTTTGGGATGTATTATGTTTAAGCAAGTCACTTCTAAGCTTTAAGGCAACATGCATTTGATAGATATTAAATTTATAGAAACTACAAGAAGAATAGAAAATAGGCACCTTCATAATTCTCAAAATTGTGTGGCTATAGGCAATTGATAAACTAACATTTAAGTGGGATGCCATACAAGAAGTACGAGCTAGAGCCACAATGAAATGTTTCCTTAAGATGGGTGGTTTTATAACCACCTATCTTCAGGAAACACCATGTAGTGGCCCCCGAAATCGATAAAATTGTTATAAAAATACTGATTAACTAAATTGTTTAATGTAGTCAATAATTTTGTTCTCGCCTGCTTTGCAAAATCGTCTTTTCAGTGTGATTTCTATCAATACGCACCACACTGTGGTTCCATAAGATGGGTGATCGTTAAAGCACCTGTCATAGCTTTCTTGTGTCTTTTGTTGTTTCCTATATTGCTTCCTACTTATTTTAGGTTAATAAGTGCGTACTATTTTAAAGCTCATTGAACAAATGTTGTGTAGAGTTCAAGTACGATATGCAAGGCGTTCTCATAGTATTACATCTGTGCATTATTAAGAAATATATTCATTTCCACATAATTGAGGAGGGCATTAGTTCAGGATTATGATCGGAACGAACAACTGGTCTTCTATAAATATTATTTTCCAAATGTAACTTCGAGGTGTACAATATTTACACCAGCGGGACCAGAATTCTTCAATAGTGACGTGTGGTCAATTGATTTATGCAAATTAAGTGACCACTGGCAACTAAAGACCAAACTTGTTGCAAATTCTGATGTATTAGTCCTCAAATACTGCAATCCCTGTAAAATATGACATCTAAAACATAAATATACAACTCTTGGTCAATCACTTACGCCAGAATCAACATTCTTATAAAAATTACCAGTGGTCAGCTGTTTGTGCAGATTAAGTGGTCAAACCCCATTTCCCATCAAAATATTCGAAATCAGCAGGAAATTTTAGTCTAGAAAAGGTTGTTTGCCAACTTTTACCCAAAAATTCCTACATGACTTTATCTATTACCATTTTTGAAATTTCAGCCCAGATTAAATAGAGGTATGCCGAACTGTATATAAAATATTTGGTATTAAACTGGATAAATCATTGAAGTGTAAACAATCTACGCGGACTTTGTTCCAGATATAATAGAAAGATTAAAACATTATGCGTGCGTGCGTATGCGTGCGTGTGCGCGTGCGAGCGTGTGCATTTTGTTTTCAGATATAATTTGTTTTTACATATTAATGTATTGAAGGGGGATAAAACATTACCCGCGCATGTCTTGTAAATATAATATAATAACGGATCGGCAGATGTCTGTGACGCTATTTAGCATTCCCTGTATGCTTGCGCGATTATTTTTTAAATCTTAAATTGACACATTTTGCTCAGTGAATGGATCTCCATTTGCACCCAAGATATTACTTCTTTTTTTTAACGTCTAACACTGGAATGAGAATCGAGCCAGGCATTCCAATGATATATTTTCAAAAATAGTCTTCTCTTGGCTTGGCCTGCAAATGGACTTCTCTAAACACCATTGCAGCTTTCGTCATTGATATACTTTTGTTGTTATGGCTTGGTAATCCGCAACCAAGCTGATTAATCGAGTAATCACGATTATTCTTAAATAATCGATCGTGATAACTCAAACCATTAATCGCACAAGCCTAATTCCGTGTTTACAATTCAATGCATGCTCGTTATAATTTTCAGAAAAAGTTGTGTTTATTAACTGTACCCATTGATACAACATACACGCTATGACCCTTTAACACTTATATCAGCCAACATCAGCTTCTGCAGTGGTCTTGAGAAATGTCCATTTACAGACCAAGAGAAGACTATTCTTGTGAATTTACCATTGGCATGACTGTCTCGATAAACGAGTCAGTCATTCTAGTGGTAATTTTCAAAAATAGTCTTCTCTTGGTCTGAAGATTAACATTTTCTACAAAGAAAATTTAAATATCGCTTGAGCAGATTTGACGGTTTACGGATTAATGCACGTAAACATAAACCGCAATGTTAACGTGATAATAGCCATAATATAAAAGCTATAGTACAATAGCCATACGCATTACAATAATACTGTACAATTTAACCTTTAATGACCAAATTGTGACCAGAAAATCACAGTATTTCCTTATTGAATATCCATTTGCAGGACACGTGAAAATTACTTTTGTAAGTTTACCGCTGGAATGACTGGCTCGTTAAGAACAAAGAGGAGGTTTCCCTTTTTTATTGAAATAATACAATAGTAGACGAGTCCAGCTTACTGGGCCGATGCTGAACTGATATATGGCCAATATGCTCAGCATCGCCACGGTATCGGCCCAGCATCGGCCCAGTCGGCTGAGTTATCAGGGTTGTTGAATAATCGTATCTCCAATGAAATAAAAGCGCATAACTCGATCCACTAGACCATGGAAAAAAGTAGCAATGTTCGGGATATTTGGCCGTTTAAACAGGGACCTGCTTCATATGCATACCACCACTCTCGCACATGTTTTATATTCTCAGACCTCGCAAACGACTCCGGGCTATCATCTCTGGTAGAGCGCGCCACGGCCCACACGCTAGAATCGTCTCGCGATACATACATGTTTCCATCTCTACTAATCGGATGTCTGGCGGTAGGGGTGGGGGGTGAGGGTGGTGAGTTGTTCTATGGGCAATCATATGACACCTCGGTTTGACATTATTTTCTGTTAGGGCATGGTATTAGAAGTAAGAAAATCCATGGTAGACATTCTGAATCAGGTAGGCAACTTTATCTACCATGGTTTTATATTCAGCAATATTCTGAATTATGCTATTTTAACTCTGGGAGACATACATCAAATTCTTTATAAGACATATGACTAAAAATTCCCCAAATTATTATCATCCGAGTCTAATTTTCTGAAAGTTTTAGAGAATATAAAAGTGTATTTGGCTGAAAATTGGCAAAAATCTGAAATTTTTGATGAAAAATTGTTTTCACTTCTGTTTCAGAAATTCGAAAATATAGTCGTATGAACAGTCATAATAATATCACTCAAGGTATTCATACCGTAAAGTAAAGCCTGGCTATTCTGCTCCAGTAGATTAGATTCAGAATATTCACTACATCTGTTAACCCCCACCTCAGGTCACCAACTCCTCCACGCACGCACGCACGCACGCACTCACTCACTCACTCACTCACTCACTCACTCACTCACTCACTCACTCACTCACTCACTCACTCACTCACTCACTCACTCACTCACTCACTCACTCACTCACTCACTCACTCACTCACTCACTCACTCACTCACTCACTCACAGACGCACGCACGCACGCACGCACGCACGCACGCACGCACGCACGCACGCACGCACGCACGCACGCACGCACGCACGCACGCACGCACGCACGCACGCACGCACGCACGCACGCACGCACGCACGCACGCACGCACGCACGCACGCACCACCACCACCACCACCACCACCACCACCACCACCACCACCACCACCACCACCACCACCGCCACCGCCACCACCACCACCACCCCAACACACACACACCCATCCCACCCCCACACCACCTACCCCAACCCACACACACACACACACGCGTGCGCGTGCACACACACACACACACACACACACACACACACCACACACACACACACACACACACACACACACACACACACACACACACACACACACACACACACACACACACACACACACACACACACACACACACACACACACACACACACACACACACACACACACACACACACACACACACACACACACACACACACACACACACACACACACACACACACACACACACACACACACACACACACACACACACACACACACACACACACACACACACACACACACACACACACACACACACACACACACACACACACACACACACACACACACACACACACACACACACACACACACACCTCCCAATTGTTTGCGCCAAAAATTACAAAGCACAACATTTCATAATATTGAGTACAATTAACCATCCTTAGTGAGTATATATGAATCTTGAAAATGATTCATCCAATGTATCATAGTAAACTTTTATTTGATCGAGGTATGAATTGGCAAGAAATAAACAATTTTCTAATACTACTTTAGCATTGACATTATTAGCACCTACTTGACATGATATAAGTATTGGGGGTTCAAAATACATACAGATGCTGGGAAGCAGACGCCAGATACGCCTGATACGGATACGTCTGATACGGATACGGCTGATATGGATACGCTCGAGGCCGATACAGCAAATACCAGTCTAGCAACAAGGTCTCAGATACCGGGAAGATCAACACTGGATACAGTACGTAAAAACAAGCAGGAAATGTGTAATATGTGAAAAACTTACTCATAAGGCGATTGCGCAAAATATATAATTTGTGAAGACAGATTTGCAAAAACTGTTTTATGGCAGTACTGTAATTCAAGGATTAGGTATATTTATGTACTAGTGAACTTAAAGACGTACATTTGTTTTTGGCACATATCTGGCACATATCTGTAGTGTCAATAACTGCATTGATCCAATCAAGTCTACAGCACAAATATTATGACAGGATCGTTGATCTTGATGAAGACTTAGAATTTTGTGATAAATTCTGTAGTTCCAGTGACCTTGCATAATCCTGGAGAAACATTTCCATTCAAGATAGTGTACGTAAGTTCCTTATAATATGTATACGTATTCAGAAACCAGCTAGGAGAAAAAGGTGCAAGCAGTTTACATAGTAACCTATGGTAAGCAGAGGATACCATTAGATATATATGCGGAGTCCATCCATGCAACGTGCAAAAGTTCCACATTGACCATTGCATTCAACCACGTTGGGCTATGGGTAGGTTATGATGAGACACTCATATATCATAGGGTGAATCTAAATGTTGCGTCATGTCACGATACCACACGCATCACTAGTCAGTTTGATCCAGCTGAGTTTACAATAGGTACATTTGATCATTTTGGCAATGAAAAAGTGTCTTATCTGGGCTTGGAGGCAGCCATGATACCATGTTTGCTCTCTTCCAGGATATACAAGCTGAGATGCATAGAAAGTCAAATGTATATGAGAGAAATGTTATTCATGATGTAAAGGTATTTACACAAGAACGTCCATGCCAAGGGAGAGTGGAATATTACAAGAGCTAAAAAATGGCAAATATTCCCCTAATTTCCTTAGCTTTCCAACAACATGCACCATGCAGAGTCGTCTATGGATAAAGAAGTAAAAGCCAAGGACCTGAGATGGGCAATTTCTAGACTAGGTCCAAAGAAATTGAAGAAGGATACGCCAATGTAGAATATGAATCCCAAACAATGCCGTCATTGGGTACATTCAATTCTCTAATCAACAATGCGACCTTAAGCATGAAGATAGTAGCCATTTCTGTCACAGAATATCAAACAGTGTTCAGTGAGTTGAAGAAATCTGAAGACATTTGTAGCCAATAGTTTATACGGTTGCTCGTGATACTTTTCTGGAACTCTCAGCAGTAGTTGATAGACTTGGTCCTGTGCATGAGAAGTTTTCATTTGATCCACATCCTGCTTGGCATAAAGGGAAAATCACTGCATGAAAGTGGGGCGCAAAATATTTGGATTTAGAACATTTTTTTTAGACAAATGTTGTACAACAAATGATAGGAAGTTTAGATCGTGAGCGCCCTTTGATATGCTTTACTTTGCTCGCAGAAACAATGCAAAGTCTACAGTTGACAGGCTTCTTCTAACAAAGAGGCTCTGAATACACTCGGTCAGTTAAAAGAAAGTACTTCTCAGAAGTACCAGATGTTAAGTCAAGATTTTCGGGGAAAGACTTAGTGTTAAAGGTGCATATTCACACCAGAATGCTTGATGTTTTATAACCTTAAATTATATCTCTAGATACAATGCAACGAAATAAATCTTAACATATGATGATTTCCTTCCATATAAAATTAAAATTCATTTTTTAAGTTGCGAAATTGAAATAGAAGCACGAGTCCCTAATTCAAATTCACTGCTTAAAAATTGTTATTAATTTATACGTAATGAAATCATCATATGCTAAGATTTCCGTTTTCTTACATATAGGCTCACAGGTTAAGCCTATAAAAGTATGCAATTTAAATTTATAAATTTTATTTTCAGTAATTTTGCTGTGAATATGTACCTTTAATAATCTTCACAGAATATGCTCGCGCACACACACACAGAGAGAGAGAGAGAGAGAGAGAGAGAGAGAGAGAGAGAGAGAGGCGAGAGAGAGAGAGAGAGAGGGGGGAGAGAGAGAGGGATGGAGAGAGACAGAGAGAGAGAGAGAGAGAGAGAGAGAGAGAGAGAGAGAGAGAGAGAGAGAGATAGAGAGGCGGTGGGAACTCCATATAGCTTGTTTTTAAAGATCACTGATTCTATTTGCATTGTTCGACTCAACACACTATTCGAGGTATTGCTCCTTGTATCTTAAGGATATGAGAAAATTGAATTTACTTGCCTATATGTTCAGCAGATGTTTATAGCAGTAAGGTTTGTAATGAAACGTTCAGCCAGGCCATGTACAGCAATTGCTCCTCACGTATGTTTAGAGCAGGCAATCAATCAGTCTTCAAATAGTATTACAGGCATCACTGAAATTACCAGGAGGAAACAGTTTGTAAAGATGTGGAACTTAATATGACACTAGATGCTAGCTATGTCAAATAGTTTCAGAGACCTAAGTGAACTTGACAACATACTCACACAGGTTATAATGCCAGATGAATCCTAGTCACGGCGATGGAAAGGGCCTTAGCACATTACACAACGTTCTGAAGGGAGCGGTTTAGAGAGAAAAAAGTGCCAATATCTGCGACAATTCACAGAAGCAATCTCAAAACATTTTGCTAGCGTGACGTGGTTTCAGAAGGCTAAATAATAGAAGAAGAAGCAGAGAGTTTGATAAAAGCAGAAACACATTGACTTGGACAGAGTCAGAGTGTACAAATGCCACAGATTTTATCAAGTCTGAAGTGTGTCAAGTTATCTGTTCGGCGGAGATAACCTAAAGACCAGTCCAGAGAATTATCTGTTTGGAAATAAGTTAGAGAAGAAACGATCTGAGAATGATTACCAGATCACAACACAATGGGTTTATGATATAGCGACCAGTTATATTGTTGACATTATGACATTTGTCAGAAAGGTCAATGCAAAAGACTTTGACAACTGAAGATTTTTTATATTTTGTTCTAGCAATCATACTTTCGAACATCTCATGCAGAGTCATTTTGAGTTTGATACATATATTCAGTGGAAGACAGTGAACGAGAAAGAAGACCAGTGATCGCAGCCATCGAGCAGAGGAACGTTTGCTTAGACACAACTGGATAAAGATATTAGTACTTTCTGGCCACAGGATGGATCAAAGAAAGGTGTGGTGCCTGGCAGGAATGCATCGAGCACGGCATTGAGGTCGTTCACAGCAGGCACAGGGAGGCGGCACTCAGAAGAGGTGCAGAAAAGTAAGGCAAGCTGAGGAACGCGCTGAACCAGAGACTCAGCTTTCATTGATCTACGGCCAAAGGCTATTCAAAGGCAGCACTCAGGCCTGCTACAAGAAGCTCGGATCATGATTTGTGGTGTCCAAGACACGCGGTTGTCGTCGCTGTCCTAGGCGTAGGCTATCGGGGAAAGACGGTTAAAAATCTGCTGGCAACTTTCAGTTATGGGGAGTTCTAAGTGAAATGCGGTGGACCTAGTATTCCAAAGGGGAGGACTGTCTTTTTGGTGAAAAGGAGCATCTCCGAACACAGCGCTACTGTATCTCTTCACGCTTGTGAGGAGGGTGCAGGATGCTGCCCGCAAATTGCTGGCTAAGAAGAACGTCCAGTTAACTATCTGAAAGGCGACACAACTGGCAACGTTAATGTATATCTTCACGTCGAGCAGAGCGGGAGATCGCCGTTCGAATTTGGCGGCTAAGACCGGCGATCTTCTAAAGTAAAGAGCAGATAGCGTTAATAAAAGAAAAAGAAAGAAAAGCTGTCTTCACTCGATGTTAAGCATCGGACGGAAATATTAACAGCATTAAATCTGTAAAGAATAAGAAAGTTGTGGATGGTAATGCATTTATGATTTAACACAGTTCATGCAAAAAAAGAAAGGTATGTCACACAGGGTCTATGTTCTGTAATTGCGGACGTTACTGGCGTCAAACCAGCCTCGGTAGGTATGTTCTCAAGGTGTAATGGCACGCGGTGACTTAGTCCTCGATGGCTGGTGATCACAATGCCTCGTTCATACGAGAGGGATACACAGTTCATATTTCAGTCTGCACAGGAGCCCATGTGGCTCAAAGAGAGTGGAAGGTTCTCGGGAGGGAAGGCAGCCAATTTAGGTTGTTAATTTGGTCGCTTTACTCAACTACTGTAAAAAAAATGTGAAGAAACGGCTGGCTGACGACTATGCAAATATCGATCTCTGCAAGTGGTCAAAAGCAAAGTTCTGTTGTTACGGCGTCACTGGCGGGACAACAGTGGAGCAGTTAGGAGCCGAAAAACTGTCGGCTGGAACAGATGACGATCAGTCAGCAGCGAAGATGGCAGGAATTCATTGTGTCATTTGAGCAGTATCGGCTGCTTTTATACTGGCCGGCTCTGCATACTATTATCTTTTGACGAATGGCTAGCGTTTTAGAAACGCCCTTATTCAATCCGGTTGGCGGTGGCGCGAGAGCACGAGCTCTAACAACATCTAAGTGATAGAGGCTAGCCGAGCAATGGTGTAACTAAGTTCATGTTTTCTTGTAGGTTAAGCTGCGCTTGAGGGCAGTTTCCTAGATTGTCGTTTTCAAAATAACTCCATTGATATGATATTTAAAAAGCGAACATCTTCAGCTTTCCATCAATACTAAATCTAAATACGCCGCATGGTGGCGTTGTGATCAACAACCATAATACGAGGAGAAAGTCGTGCAGAAATGGTATTTATAGCCCAAAAGGGTCCACCCAGTCAATGGTATCACGCGAACGTAGCCATGACCTACCCTTATGAAAAAAACCTATTTATTATCGGGGTGGGTAGGTGGAGTGGGAGGTGCTACTCCCAGTGGCCCGGGGCGTGCGTAGGGGGAGGAAATCGTCTCATTTAGAACTGTTTCCTCGCCTGTGCGCTCGTACTGCAATCCGTCGGGGTAACCATAGTATAATTCGATGGATGCCATTTACTGGTCCCGGGTTGACTAGTCTCTGACCAATCACGTGTCTTACAGATAGGAACATCTGCAAGTCACACACCCCACCCCCACCATGGGCCGGAGTTAATATCATGTACTGGGATATAATAAATAAGTATGCTTGCTGCCTGTGGTTATATATACGCTTAACTGTTTAATCTCAATTAACTATATACATATTGTATGCGGGTCAGGGACAAAACCCATCCATTAATACACTCAAGAATCAGATAAGACGCGCCACCTATTAGTTGCTGATAGCCGGTACCATCCTACTGCGCAATGAATAATGAAACATACTCATCCAAACATTGTTAGATAAAAGGCGAAATCTACCCGGTCAAGATATAGATGGCCATCTGAACGGATTATCTATGGGCATATATATTCCTGTCTAAACAATAAAATGGCGCTCACATCCAAGATATTAATATGTTAAAGGGTTAAAATGACATTTTATATTGACTACAGAAATGCTCTTATTATTTTAACACCGCAAGCGTTCAATCAATGACGTGCGCGTCAATGAACTGTTTCAGTTTTAGCTATCTCCCCCCCCCCCCCATCACCAGCTAAGCTCCATCCACACCTCGCTCGTGTTTGGATCGATCTCTGAACTTTCTGACTATCAATTTCCAGAAAACTATACAAGTAAGCTGTTAAATACTTTGAAACCAATTTGACTGCGCGTTGTTGCTGCCTATGGCGTGTGAAATTAGTTTCAAAATATTCAACAGATTGTTTATTGAATGGCAAAGACCTACATTTCTTACAACGTGTCGGCCTATTAAGCGTTGAAGATGGGCTATTTCGAATCATTCATGACGTCATGTTTATGACGTCATCCTACCGGTTACGTAGTTGATTATGACGTCATATGATCGATGGATAAATTGGAAAGGTCTATAAGGGGTACTTGTCGTATTTTGAAAGGCTAACTAGCTTTCATTAACTGAAAATCAATAAGGCCACATAGATTTGAAGTGTGTGGCATAGTGCACGTATTCATACCATGGTACGCACAGAGAAGGTGCGCGGCAGTCGTTTCAAGATTTTCGTGGCCACATTCATATTTATACTGATCATAAATTCATGCAGTGGCAATACGTGAACATATGTGATCTACATGCCAATGTTTGGTTGGCCCGATCAAATCATATGTTCATGGTTTGACAGTCTATATTGTAAGTTAATAATCTTAAACACCAGTGCAAAATCGTGAGTCAAAATCCGGCAATGACTAGCTTAATTAATAATATAAACATCATATACATATGAAGACTGCGTGGCAATGTTTGATTGGCCCGATGACACCCATATGTCATATATGTTACAACTTGTATTTCCGATGACATGTTTAAATGACATATTGTACATACATAGCTAAGAGTGTGGCTTTAGGAACCAAGAGGAAGTGTTACGCATGATGGTAATCCATAATGTTCATGTTCATTCATATTTTAGAGGTCCATCTTCATAGAGTCACATGTGCAATGGTTATTTGCATTTAATTCAGGTCTGGATATCATTTAAATGGGTCTCTCATGATGTACTTTTTGCCATGCTTGCCTGAATGTAGTATACTTTATATTGCCCTGTGGTAGTCAATATAAATACTCCTCTGTGTGTACAGTAACATTTTCCTGCTCAGCATAGACACTAGGCAATCTTGTGGAACGGTTACACTGGTCCGCGAGCCCCTAGGCATGGCTTCTCGGCTACCAGCACTTCGCAGAACGAACACTCATGGTGCGCGATACGCTTACGGCTTGATTATACTGGTCCTCAAACCCCTCGTCAATATTTCTCTACTAATAACTTTTCTTACTCCGCGCGTTTATAACTTCTGTAACTTGAGTTCGCGGTTTCATGTGTGACTCTGCCTGGAACTTCTACTTCCTTGCTTTTAAAACTCAGACGTCTGATAAAATATCATGAAATTGTACGAGCTGGCCTAAAATATTAAAGGGTAGAGGATCGATGAATATTGTATATAATTTGTTTAACATCTCATAGAGTAATTTGGTGTATATGTTTCACCAGATTTATAGGTTGTAATCATTGCTTGGATTTGTTTATTTGCAACTGGTGTTGAATGTTATTAGTGTATGCTCTCGTCAGATTGTACGGTAGGTTTTCACCTGTGTGTATAATTAAAGATTTAGAGTGTGAAGATTTTAAGCCCGTTGCCTTGGTTCTTCTTATTTGGAGTGTTGCTTATTATTCCATACTGTGTGTACCTAACTCCCTGAGGCTTGGTCACGCAGGCCCTTGAGATATGTTAGATATGCTTCTCTAAAGTGTGCGTGGCTTCTTCTTCGTGTGATAACTACCTCTGGGGTACTGCACAAGTCCCTCGCCGTGTCCAAAAATCTGCAGGAGTGGGGGTTCAATACGGATTTCCCAACACAACGCAGACGATGACAATAACAACAAAAAATCCACATTTCACCCTGACCCCCCCCCCCCTCATTGACCCACACATAACACACACACATTGAAATAAATAGAAAATAAACGATTCAATAATGCAATGCTAAATGTTCGTTGAATCTCCCATTTACTAAATGTACAGCGCGATTGACCACAGTGGGCAGTTCATTTATGACGTGATGACGCATTTAGTAATATCAGCCGTTGTGTGATGTAACAATGATTATGCAAATGACGTAGTGTGTAATAAAGGCTACGATGTTAAACTTCTAACTAATAAAGAGAACCTTGTAAAACAAAGACGTCAGTAGTAAGAAGAACAATCTGAGATTGCAGACACCCGTCCACCCGCTTTGTCACGTCTATGCATGCACGGACTATCCATTGTCATTCGCAATAGTTACGTTCCCATTTAGTAATCAAAGTAGATATATGGATTAGGTATGGAAGCAGATACACGTCTACGTTAAAAGCGGTTGGTTTGTTTTGTATAATTATGTACATCTCTTAACAAGACATCGTTCATTTGTGAAGATAAATTTTCACTCCCATTCAGAATGAAGACTAGCAGCACATTGAGCATAAATTCTAGAATAGAGCTAAATAGATCTCTTCTCTCACTTTCCCATCTCCGACATTCAAGAAATAATGAAAAGATGTTTCTGGCGTTTGACATTTTGGACAGTTTCTTTCTTCGAGTAGATGATATCGAAATAAATCATTGTTTACTTGGCTACAATTATTTCTGAACTTGCAAAGTAAGATATTTTCGCGCCTTCTGCCTGAGGAATAGTATGTGAAAATTTATTCTGAAACATTTCGGTCAGATTTTGTACGATTGCTTTTTAAAATCGAAACTGATGGCACTACGTTATTGCTGTGTCCCGATTCTTCTACAATTGGATGGTACTATGTAGAAAAGATTTTTTAAACACTTCAAGGCGATGCCTTGGCGGCATAGAATTTTCAGAATTTATAAGATTATATCTTGAAGCATTAGCCACCCGTTCAGGAACGAAATCACGTATGTAGTCAGGGCACTCGTTGTGGATAATTTTATAGATCAAAATAAGCTTTTTGTGCTCTCGCCGCTCACGTAGAGGTATTAAGACCGTTTCCCTATAAAGATTTGCCAAAAGTGTGTGGTTTGGCAGACCAGTTATAATCCGCATGGTTCATTGTGAATGGTTTCAAGTTTTCAGCATCCTGGTCCGAACATCCATCCCAAACTTCGCACCCATATTCGAGTACTGGACGGAGGTAAGCAACATAAATTTTGAATAATGTTGTTTTTCTACTTAAAATGTATTTCATGTGCCGCATGGTGACCAATATTTTGGCAGTCTCTTTGGATATTTGGTCTATATGAGTTGTCTATTTTAAATCATTCAAAAGTGTTACGCCAAGATAATTACTAGACTGCACTGATGATATTGGTATGTTATTTAGAAAAATATGGGGAGATGAAAAGTTAACTATATTCGAAATAGTTAGATTCGCGGTTTTTGTGGCAATAAACATGACTAACCATTGTTTCGACCAGTCAGAAATTTGGTTTAAATCTTTACTTAGTTTTCTTTCAATTTCAATTGACGTGGCACTAGAACAGGATAAAACAATGTCGTCGGCATAAGATCGTAAGACACTTTCAATGCTGTGTGAAATGTCGTTTATATAAATTAGGAATAAGAGAGGACTGAGCACCGAACCTTGTTGAACTCCGGCTTCTATTTGTTTCAAAGAAAATTTGTATTGGTTGATTAAGACGCACTATTGTCGTGAAGATAAATAGCTACTAAACCAAATAAGAAATCTTTCTACCAGTCCATGTTCTTGTAATTTAAATATCAATCCTGTGTGCCATACTCTGTTAAATGCTTTCGAGATGTCACAAAGTACGACACATGTGGATTTGGGTGCATCGAGTGCATTTGAGAGAATATGATACACTTCAATTAATTGGAAGACTAATAGCCAGGCCGATTACCGGACTGGTACTTGCAGAGGAGAGTTTGGCTATGGAGGTAATTATATACGTGCTTGAATATTATCCACACGCACGCACGCACGCACGCACGCACGCACGCACGCACGCACGCACGCACGCACGCACACACGCACGCACACACGCATAAAACACACGCACGCACGCACGCACGCACGCACGCACGCACGCACGCATGCACGCACACACGCACACGCGCACGCACGCACACGCACCCTCCATGACTTTGCCTACATTACTTAAGAGTGAAATTCTCAGGTAATTCCCGGTCACCTTTTTAAACAAAGCAAACACAGTAGCCGTTTTCCAAGCATTAGGAAATATTTCTGTTTCAAATGCTTCGTAGAAGAGTAATGCTAATGAAGACGCTATTGAATGTGCTGTTGTCTTTAGCATTTTATGGCTTCTTTAACCCTTTCCAGAGGCCTTATTTAGCGCTAGTATTTGTATTACGTCTGTTACTTCCGATTCCAGAATAATAATATCTGTCAGAATAAAATTACTTTTCATTTCAGGTGTGGGTAGGTGAATACCTATATCATCGACATTGGAAATAGTTATAAAAAACTATTTAAGCATGTTGCCTTTCTAAGTCAGTGTTAGCGTATTTTTCATTTCCATTAGCTTCGAAAAGCAATGGCGGGATAGCTGTGATAGAGTTTCCGTTAATAAGCTGTTTTACCAATTTTCTGAAACCTAATATATCCTTTGTATGAAATAATCCACACATCAACTAGAACTATTCTCGACCACCTTTGGGCACGGGGCAGCATGGGCAGTTGTGCCCTTTACCCATTTCTGTAAAGAAAATTCAACTGTAGCTTAGAATTTCAAAACTAACTTTAGATTATTCAGAGCAGACTCAGCAGGTGTATTAAAGTTCGGTTGTACCGTGTTTTGGGATTCAGCCCATTAAGAAATATGACTGTAGGCCCACGTCTAGGCTGGATATATCGTGATTGATAATTATGTAGTGGCCGTTGCACGTGACATATTGATGTTTTGTACCTTATCATTCTTGTGATACTTGTCGTCTACAAATCTGAAAACATTACACGCATCTTTGCAAGGTAAGATACGAATATAAAATGATAGTTGCCCACTATCTGTCTATGCCTTAGTGTGCAGAATAAAATATATGTGCGATGACGGGCGGCAACACTGATAACGCTCCAAAAAATTATATTTCTGCGACGCTCGTGGAATACTAGAATTGACAACTAAAAATTGACGTGTGAAACGTATGTAAAGGTAGAAAGAATTTGTATGCACAGGCTCGATATCGGTGGGGGTTGAGGAATGTGTCTAGGATTTGTTGTACGCCCCACCCCCAACACTCCACCCTTCTTACAGAATGGGAGGTGGGTGTGCCATCCTGTATTCTGAGTAATAAATATCATTCTCTTGTACTGTTGAATGCTGTACACTTTGCATGAGTATGAGCTCCTTCAACCCCCCCACCCCCAGCCCCTACCAACAGGTACGGTCGAGATACATGTTTAATCAAGTCAACCTTTTTCAGTTCTAGCCAAAAAGATTATTATTTAGCGGCCACCGCCACCACGAAAACGAAATTTGAAGGACTCCTTTGAATAGTCTGAGCCCGGGCTAAATGTACCTCTAGCACCCACACGCCAATAGTATGTATGATTACTGTATTCTGCGGCTGCAGTAGTAGAAACATCATACAGCTACAATCCTTCTTCGCTTTTTACCACTGTGTCTTGTCTTCAACCAAAGTCCTTAGCTTCCTCAGGTCCATTCTTGACTTGAGTGTAATGAGTCTCGCTTTCATGATGTCACCTCGCAGCACGCCTAGCAGATATATGCAATGACGTCCTCTCCTGGCTTTGTATTTGCTGGCTCCCAGTAGAACAAATTCCAAGACTCTGTGCTGGTGTGTTCCCTGACATCCTTACTACATGGCCAAATACGGACCATCTTTGCTTGGCGACTTTTGCGGGTAGCGGCGATGTATTACAGATCTTGTATAGTCCATCATTGGAAATTATGCTGCCTGGCCATCGGTATCGTCGGATAGTGCATAGGTGTTTGCGGTGGCAGGCATCAAGTTTGTCTAGAGCTGCCTTTGGAGCAAGCCATCTGTTACAGCTATACAGCATCAAGGATACGCAAGTTGCATTGTATAAAGGGCATCTTTGATCTACGAATCCATAGCTTCCAGAAGGACTGGAAAGCTATGTCGTCTCCCATGCTGCAGCGTCCAGCAATGCCAGCAGTACTACAAAGCAGTGAGTCCACGATTTTATTTTTGCACCATGGTTCGGCTCCACGAAGTGGATCGTCATTTTCTTTAGTTTCATGATTTGTAGATATGTATATGTGAGATGGCTAAGTATAGGCTGTGAAATCATAATTTAAATCGCTTATTCCATACACGCTAGCTGTTGAATACTGTGTTGGTGATTTGACTTGAAGGGGTTGCTGCCTCGGCAACCATACCTTTCAATAATATTAGTTTTTAAAAAGTCCCCAGAATTTCATACCTTGAAGAATGTATTCTATTTGGTCCCGGCAGTTGAAAGGGTTAATGATGTTGGCTATTTTTAATGTTTACAAATTCATGATGTAGTCGTAGTAGTAGCAGCAGGAGCCAACTATCAACTTATTTTATGGCGGCCGTCCGTCATCTGTCTATGCATCCATCAAGCGAGTCCTCAAGATCAACTAGGCAGGTAGGATCCATAGGGTCAGATCCAGGGTTGGTTCCAGAAAGCTGCTTGTTTGATTTTGTTGGGTGGCCATCTTAGATTTTGCACTATTTAAAAAATTATATTTAAAGATCTGTGAAACTGCTTGGCTCTCATGAAACTCAACAAAATTCAGCTAAGAGCTTAACAAACTGTGTTCACGTATTTTGGTTGGTTTGACTCGCGGCCATCTTGGATAATCTAGCTTTCAGAAAAAGCAACTTCCCTCTGAAACTGCTGAAGGGATTGGGCTACAATTTAGCAAATATAATTAGGAACTAAGGTCCAATCAAATTCTTTTCAAGGCAAACTGCCCATGTCCACCTTTCAGACACATGAACGAATGCACGTACACAGTTTACTGACACAATTAGCCACACACCCCCACCCCGCTCTCTCACTCACATCCACCCACACTCAACCCATGTCCACCAGCTCTCTCACTCACATCCACACCGCTCCACACGCCACCCATGTCCGCCCGCTCGCTCAGTTCTCTCACTCGCTCACACACGTACTCTCTCTCTCTCTCTCTCTCTCTCTCTCTCTCTCTCTCTCTCTCTCTCACGCGCGTATGCACGCACGCACACAGGCACGCACGCACGAACGCGCACACGCACGCATACGCGCGCACGCATGGATGCACGCACGCACGCATACGCGCACATTCGTAGGCGTACATGCATGCACACCCAGAGAGATGGCTAATCGTTGGTTAGTGACAACTTCCAATTGACTAGAAGCAGGCATCAGAGGATAATATTGCCCACTATAAGACCAAAGAATGCATAAGTTCTGCACTCAACATTGCTGCAACATTTATACATCATAGGACTCATAGGAATCTCATAATGCAGGACATCGATTCGCAGAGCCTGCATCTTTCAATATTTTTCTCTTGGTGGTTTGGTGTGTTGGTTGGTATCCCCGAGCAACTTCTATAATAGGAGGAACCCCATTTCAGATCTTCCTGCCGACAACGCCATTCAGTATGCCCTTTCTGTGGAGGCTGCCCCCTCAAATCAGTTTCCGGCGCCCCTGACCCCACCCATCCATCACCATAACCACCCCACCCCCTCCTCGCTAATATCCGGCTTAAATAGTGATGGGCTTTGTTGAGATCACACTTGAACACTAATTCGAACCTATATGTACAATTCTGATAAGTGTATTGGCTATTCAAAGGAATGAATGCGCGCTGACGCCGTAGCTAAGCAGGTGTAATTAGTTAATTAGCTAATTGGATGACATTGACCGATGGAGGGCATGGCGACTACTTCGGGAGAATTACCTTGTCAGAATAATATTAACAATTGAAGTTTATCTTACGTAATTCACATTCCAGTTTTATCTGTGTTCCACCCACTCTTCGCTCGTGTTGGGATCGATCGATCCCTGAACTGACTATCAATTTCCAGAAATCTATACAGGTAAGCTGTTAAATATTTTGAAACTAATTTGACTGGGTGCTGTTATAGGCAGCAACAGCGCCCAGTCAAATTGGATTCAAAATATTCAAAAGCTTACTTGTATAGTTTTCTGGAAATTGATAGTTAGAATGTTTATTCAATATTAAAGACATCCAATTCGTACTACAATGCTTAGTCCGCCATCAATTAAGCGTTCTTGACGAACTTATCTACTATATTCCTTACGTCATCGATTATGACGTTGATTGTGACGTCATCCTACACGTCACCTTGTTGATTATGACGTCGTATGATGGATGGATAAACCGGAAAGGCCCCGATTGTTTCATGTGACAGCCCGGTGCAGACTGGATTCAGTATGAGGTGTGTGTCTCGTAGGCACACAATGACTGCTATTGAAATGACAGATAACTTTACACGTGACACGTGTTATTAAAACAACGTATTCTGGCTTACCCGTTTTATTTCATATTGCCAGCATAAACTATTTAGGCCTAGTCATAGTATAGCAGCATGGATCTAAAAGTGTTTTAATTAGTGAGCTACCCAAACCGGAATTATATTAAATGTTGCCATATATCAAAATGATGGCAAGATATTTGGTAATAAAGTAATACCGGATGGCAAGCTTGAAAACTGTTACAAATCAGGTTATGACCTATTTTCTGAAGGGTGTTGGGGCACATTAAGCATCGCGAAACACGAACCTACAAAGTCGTCTGTCTCACATTAATTACATATTCACGCATATTTTATCGCTTTTCTTGTTTCAAATAGCATGATAATAAATATATTAATTAAATATAATGTTGCTGTATTGAGATGAGGCGGCTGAATGGGGTGAGGCTGGGTAAGGGTTGGGTGGGGCAGTTGGCAGTCTTAATGGACCTTTCCATTTTAGCTATGCCCCGCCCATCACTAGCTAAGCTCCATCCACACCTTGCCGTGTTGGGGTGGAACGATCCCCAAATGCCCTAGCTATCAATTTCCTGAAAACTATACAGGGAAGCTGTTGAATAATTTGTAACTAATTTGACTGGGTGGTGTTGCTGCCTATGGCAGCAACAGCGCCCAGTCAAATTAGTTTCAAAATATTCAACAGAATATTTATTAAATAGTAAAAGCAAACAATTTGTACAACAACGCATAGACCGTCTTCAAATATGCGTTCGTGACGTACTTATCGACGTCATACATGACGTCATTCATTTTGATGTCATTGTACACATTACGCAGTTCATTATGACGTCATATGATGGGTGGGTACTCTGGAAAGGTGAATTGCCATCCATAGAACTTGTCTTTCTTTGATTCTATAACGGCTGGATCATTATATAAGCCTCGAAAAGCAATTAGTTTTTTTGACACTGGATTGATATTTATGGGACGAATATCTGCAGAATGTCTCCATAACTTTCAAGATGTTATTGGCGGCTTCACGGAATGGAGATTGGAAAGTCTACCAGAAGTAAAAGGCGGAATTTCTACGATTGTTGTTTGCTTCAAACAGAAGTATATATGCCAAACATATCGCACCATCATTACTGATCATGATGAAAAGACTGCCATTTGAGATTCTTGATCACTTTAAAAATGGCAACCAATTTATCACAAGGATATCCAAAGGTAAGTTCAACATGGTGTGGACTGATTATGACCTCGAACCTACATTGAAGAAATCGCTGAAAGGTGCAGGTGGGATAATCGGATTGACGTTAAGATGACAATCTCTAGCTTGGCGATTTCTAGCTCGGCCAATAACAACTCAGTATTCCACCGATTTTCAGACACAATTCTGCCGAGCCCAGAAATGCGATCGTTGCTCTGTCATTAAACACAGTAGTTCCAAAGCAGCAATCAAACTTTAGGACACTGATGTTATGAAAATTACACACATGTTTAGTTCTGCCTTCAAGATCCACCTTCACACCTTGTAAATTTTGCAACTGGAGTTGTGGTAACTGCCAACGTTCAGGCGAGTCTCGTTGGTGCTCTGGAAAAAGGCGATCCTTTGGCTATCAAATTTGTCAATGAACGGCTTGTGTCACCTGCAGACCAGACTTTGCCAGTTAAGATTTCTATGAAACAATGCCAAGATCTGGTGTGAAAACTATGAGTGAAATATCGAGTAAAGTTCGCAAACGCGGTGTTAGGATGAACGCTGAAGTTATGTACTTTAGATTATTGGCCATAAATGCAGAAAAACAAGTGTCACTTGAAAGAGTGATGGCTTACGAAAATCCCCCTGCCCCTTTAAGCATGTTCAGCGAAGATGGAATGGTGTATTCTACGGCAAAGGCAGAATTTATGCATAAGCTAGAAGAGTTACTCCCAGGGGAAAAGGTTACTACTCTAACAGAAGCCGATGTCGTCATCGTAGATGTGCATGCAGCAATCTAAATGTTGCTGATCCCAAAGGCAGACAGTACTTATTTTAAAGATATGGCAATGACATTCAAGGATCATGTCTTTTGTGTAAGCAAACAACCAACTCAGATCCATGTTGTGTTCATTCGCTACTTAGGGAATAGCATCAAAGCTCACACCAGAGAGAAGCGAAGCAGAGGAAAACAAGGTAATATGGTCCATGTACTCCCAGACACTACTGTTCCCAGGAATTGGAAATTGTTTCTTAGTAGAACTGAGAACAAATCAACACTCGCAATATTCGATATGGAATAAGCAAAGCAGAATGCTAGTGAAGCAATATCTGAAGATCAGTCACTTATAGTAAGTGATGGTTTAGAAGAGGTTGCTGTGTTAATTACCATGACCACTGTTACAAGTGGCATCGCAGTGTTACACTCTAATCATGAGGAGGCGGATACTCGAATAATCCTTCATGCTGTCCACGCCGCTAATCAAGGGTCAAGAACGATAGTTGTAGCCAGTCCTGACATGGGCATTCTAGTTCTATTACTCCACCATCGAACATCTATTCCTGCCAAGGAGATATTCTTTCAGACTGGTCCCGAGGGTAATCACACTTCCCTTAAGCGATATATTCCAGTCCATATTTTATATGATAAACTTACACAAGAGCAAATAAACATCAAGCTTATCTTATACTGCATCACAGGATGTGATACGGTCAGTTCATTCGATGGTCATGGAAAGCAGACCGCAATTAAGCAGATGATGCGACACCCACAGAAGTTTCAAGGTATAGGCACTCTGGGAACATCAGGCCAAGTATCAGAACCAGAACGTATAGCCTGTACATAATATATCTCCATCATGTATGGAAAGGATATTCATCATTTGCATGGCATGCGCTGTGAGAAAACCAAGAATAACATCGTAGGCAAGAAATTGCCACTAACTGATGATAGTTTCAAGCTTCACATCTTAAGGAAGTTGTTATCAGCTGATTATTTGGAGACAGGCTTGCTCTGCAATGCAAAACTTACTTAAACCCCACACACACGACATGGAGATAAAATTCGGTACCGACAATGCATTGTATCTAACACTATTGAGTCAAACAGTGTCAGCACAAGAACTCATAAACAGTCTCCTAAACAGTCTAGTATGTAATTGCCAAGACTACTGCTCCACACAATGTACATGCTCACAACATGGCCAGACATGCAACAGAGACCATATTTGCGAAACACTACCTCCTTCTGAAGGAGGAGATCAATCAGTTTTAGGGTGGAGTGCAAACCCATTCACTATAGATGTTGATTTGGATACATTGCAGAGTGATACAGAGGATGATATGTGAAATTGTAGGTTATACGTAGGCCTATTCCACTAGATTTTGCACAATAATACTCATATTTTCAGAAATCAAGTATATGACGTTTGTCCCACCAAAAACCCCACCCAACACACTTTTCTGTGGCCATGCTCGATTTCGAATATCATGTATTTTTTTATTATCACCCAAATGTAACTGGACTGCTCTTATCAGAGTATGCGAAATGTGGGTTTTATTAAGTAAAATATGGTACATACACCTCTTCACTTAAGCGCTCCTCACTCCATTTGTAATTTTAAAAACCCAGCGTGTCATCCTATCTTTCATGTTTCCTAACACTGTAAGGAAGATATTGACATATACATTTAGTATTTTTCAGGTTTGGGTAGTGATTTGCGGAACCCATCCCTCCTGCGTGACTATCAACAATTTATAATGAGTATTCGGCTCACATTCTCGCTAGTCTCCACCCTCTTGTCCCTAATTAGTACTCATGTGCCATAGGCAGCGACAGCACCCAGTCAAATTATTTTCAAAATATTTAACAGCTTATCTGTATAGTTGTTTGGAAATTGATAGTCAGGGGGTTCAGTGATCGATCGATCCCAACACGAGCGAGGTGTGGGTGGAGCTTAGCTAGATGTGGGCGGGGCATAGCTAAAACTGGAAAGGTCCATTGTCCACTCCAGTAACGATGACATGCGCGTCTATTATGCATCATTGGTCCGTTGTAATATCCGAATGGGAGTATAAAAACAACACAAATGGTGAGCTGTTGTCCATTTGTGGTAATGTGCTTGGTATCTCAATGGAACTGACCTGTTCCACTTGGTTTAACAAACATGGGCAGCGAAACGTGACTACCCCTAGAGACAGTCCAGACAACCATGTGCATAAGTGTGCTAATGATTTCCCTTGAGACAGACAATCATATGTATGCGGAAAGATCCACTACATGATTTTCTCGATATTTGTTTGAGAAAAGATTGTCCCGTTGCTTTTCTGTATACTGATAATATTTAGTTTATTCTGCAGCTACGATGCTTTGAAAACATCCTGCAGATGCAATGAACGGATTCAAATCTGTTACTAAAGTATTGACGCCGCAATCAATTACGTCACATATATAGGTTGGCGTAGATTATATCCTTTATGAAGCGGGAATAGTCCATCAGTGTCTTTGATGGATTTACTATTTAATAAACAGTATGTTTAATATTTTGAAACTAATTTGACTGGACGCTGTTGACCGACAGCCCAATTGGTTTCAAAATATTCAACAGCTTACTTGTATAGTTACCTGGAAAATGGGATTCTAAGAATTCAGTATTCAAAGTATAGAAATCGATCCCAACACGAGCGATACCCAGTCAGGCATCTGTTAGGTCTTGTTCACGTCAGAGACCATCGTACTAATATACGCCCACTCACATAGCTTTGCTGTTCGTGACCGTACTTGCAGTCCTTTGATCTCCTTCTGTGAGACGAGCGGTTTTCAGTCCGCCAATAAGAGTTCTGCCTACTTCAATCTAACTATCAATCCAAAAATATAGGCATGGCGTTGTGCTGATATCGATGGAGAGCTCGCAAGACACGAATGTCAAGCGATATGAGTGGGCGTATATTAGTAGGATGATAATAACCAGGCAATTTCATTGGCGGAAGTTCACTGACTACAAATATGAAGTTTCATGAACTTAGCGCAGACATCAAAAGCGCACAAACACGGGACTCAATACGGGAGCGGTGTGGGAGGGCGAGGCCCGTTCAATAAGACGATGGCTAGAGACCTAATCTTATATAACTCCAATCGATCACAAAATTGTGTTTTACTCATGTAAGCGTTCACACTTAAACAAGTTATGGTAGTAAACGAATCTTTCCGATCGATCGGGCTTACTTCAGACTTAATTCGGATTACCCCTCTAGTGTGAACACCACCTTAGGCGGTGTCCATAATTAGAGGCATAAGTTATGACAAGTAAACGAAATATTTGCAATTGATCGGACTTGCTTCGGATTTAACCTTTTAGTGTGAACACAGTCTTATATTGGTAGCAGTAAGTTTAACAAGTCTGTGCAGTGGCGTCAGTTGGGAGCGTGGTATGTATTGGCTCCGAGTTTTCTGTAAATTTGTCTTGAAATTGAGACATTTCCATGGTTATCGGGTTAAATCTGTCCGATTTTAAATTCAAAGATGTTTCAAAGACATGTTCGTGTATGGCACAATATTATATAATATGCAGACGGCGTGCATTTGAGGTGTTTTCTCTAGATTTTAATTGCCATTAAATTTCTATCCATTATCCGAGAAATTTGTTGTTTTTCGCTATTTATAATCAACGGCCTTGGAATCGCGGTACGTGATTAATTCCGCATAAACCACATCCATAGTTGTCTTTACACGGCGTCATTAAGATGACGAGAGAGTAATCATTATGGCGTATTTATCTACCTGTCTTATTCAACTCGCGTCTCAAAGATCAGATCAATATGTAATTAACGTATCGCAACGAATCATTGCGAGATAAAATGTTTTATGTAGGTGCAATAAACCCCAATGATCGAAAAAGTAATTCCTTAAGGCAACATCGCAGTATGTAAAACGTAATGTACAGATACATGTGGTACACTGTTGAATATATGCAGACTCGTTTGATTGTAATATGCTGTGTTTCTCTTGACATCTAACCTTTGGAGGTTCCAGAGAGCCCACACCCGAAAAGAGGCGGGGTTGGGGGAAGGGGAGGGGTGGTGTGCCAAGCTGAAATCTAGCAGTCCCAATTTGGAAATATGGGGTTCCAATGCAGTTCTGCTCATCCATGCTAAAAGTAGAAGGTACCATGGACGCACAATTATGGATTGTGGGGGCCCATGTTAGCTTGTATGGGTATTTTTACACAAAAACATAAAAATTAATTAATATTTAATAATCATACACAATTTTCAGGGGTCTAATGGGACCCACTGCCACTACTTTTAGGGGCCCCAAGGTGCACATTAGGGTTATGAGAATCCCTGTAACTGCCTTAGTTTCAACATATCCAAAATAGTATTTAATCTTTACAGACCAGAAACGAATTTCTGACTGTTGAATATTTTGAAACTAATTTGACTTGGAGCTATTGTTGCTTACAGCAGCAATAGCTTCCAGTCAAATTTGTTTTAAAATATTCAAGAGCTTTCCTTTATAGATGTCTTGAAATTGAGAAAGTTGGTCTTTCAGGGGTTAACATGTTAAATACATACAGAACGAATAGATGAATCCAGTTGCAGCTATGCCCCCACCCGTATCTCTAGCTACCCTCCATCCACGTCTCGCCCGTGTTGGGATCGATCAATCCCTGCACTTCCTGAATCTCAATTTCTAGAAAACTATACTTGGTAAGCTGTTGAATACTTTGAAACTAATTTGACTGGACGCCCAATCAAATTAGTTTCGAAATATTCAACAGATCGTTTATTAAACATTAAAGACATACAATTCGAACAACAATACTTCGTCCAGCATCAATTAATCGTTCGTGACGAACTTATTTACGTCATTCATAACGTCATTGATTATGACGTCATCATAATCGTCGCGTAGTTGATTATGACGTTATATCTTTGATGGATAAAGTGGAAAGTCCATTGGCTACCTTAAAGCGAATGAGCAATACATTATTTCAGTACCATTATTATGACAACAATGCACTATGTGAAATACGTAAGATTAGACAGACCTCAAATAAAATGTATATATTTTTCTGACAAGTTAATTCTCATGATTATGCTGCCATGCTCTATATTGATGAATGATGTCCGATTTCCTAATTAACTAATTATATGTGTTTAGCCATTGCCAGCAACAGCACCCAGTTAAATTAGTTTCAAAATATTTAACAGAATGGTTATTAAATAGTAAACCCATACAATGCGTACAACTTGGCGGACTATTAAGCGTTTATGATGGACTTAATTACGTCCTTCATGATGTAATTGATTATGACGTCATTTGATTGATCGATAGACGGATTCATCTATTTCCGCGTCTAGTCTATCAGGTTAAAGGGCTATATGCAATGGCGTATTGTATCCCGGGGTTACGAAATATATAACTCTCCCTTCGCTGAAATCCCGGTAACGCCCCAATCAAACATGATACAATTTTCTGATATACATACAGTACAGCTTATAAATAAGTTAAACTGTTTCCAAAACAAAAGCAAACATGTTAGTAAGCAATGTACTGTTGATATTTTGAACATATTTGTATTGGAAGACATTGCAGCAATGTTCAAAATATACAACATTTTAGATACGTTCTGCTTTGGACACATTTAGGTTATTTCTTAGCTGTACTGTAGACTGGTTCATTATCAGGATTATAAGTTGCAGTTTCAGCAACCAATCATAGTATTCTCAAAATGATCACCGGTGTAAACCTGATGGAGAGGGACAGTGCAATAATAATGCAATCTTTTTTTCCAGATCTGTAGACCTGTTTTTGTAATTTAAGGTTGAAATCGATATTGCGAAAACACATTAATACGGAATACATTTAGAAAAAGACCTCATAGGGAGTCCCAGTAGAGATATTAACGCTTCCGGGCCCTACATCATATTCTCATAAATGTCATGGCCAAGCTCCGTCAAAGTTAATTAACCCGTAGTAGTAACGGCGCGTTATTGACTACCGGGATTTGAGAGAAAAACGGAAATGGAATTAGATTTTATTGATTTTTCACCGACCCAGGTTTTATATATTCTGTTCTACGAAAATGTTTGTCGGTACCTCATTGGTCAATCGCTTCGGTAAAATCGGTGATCCAATCAAAGACGAGCGAGATGCCTATCAATGACAGCTAACTTGTACGTAAACATACTGATATTTAGATTATGTGGTAGGGGGGGGGGGCCTATGGATGAACTTCCGGTCGTTCCCGATAAAACCACAAAACTAGCCAACTAATAAGAGTTGGCTGACAGTCATCTGTCAACCATTTCAACCCTACAACCCACAGAAATAATATTTGCACAGTGCGACAGAAATATTGGTGAATATTTTGAAATTAATTCTACTGAAAGCCAGTTAAATCACGATTTTCTACCACGTGCTGTAATGGAACTTTCCACGTTATCCATTCATCATGTGACGTCATAATTAACTACGTGAGGTGTAGAATGACATCATAATCAATGACGTAATTATAGACAAGTACGTCACGAACGCACATGTTGTAAGAATTGTGCCTTCACTATTTAATCAATATTCTGTAAACTAATTTGACTGAGCGCTGTTGCTGCACACAGTCAAATTCGTTTCAAAATATTTAACAGCTTATCTGTATGGTTTTCTGGAAATCGATAGTCAGGGAGTTCAGGGATCGATCGAGCCAAACACGAGCCCGGTGTGTGTAGAGCTTAGATAGAGATGGGCTGGACAGATGAATTACGTTTTAGGGATACCGATGATTAATGTACGATGAATTACGACGTAATTAGTACGGTCCAGTCCGATGGCGTTGCGAGAATGATTTATTGCAGGCTGCAGGCACTCCATATAAATATTGTTTCATCTATTATTATTATTATTATTATTATTATTATTATTATTATTATTATTATTATTATTATTATTATTATTATTATTATTATTATTCGGGTTGGTGTTTGTCAAAGAAAAACAAAACGTTCGTTTTTTGGAAGGATGTACTCCCACATCCCTCTCCACCCCACCTCCATCCTCAACCACGCACCCATACCCTTGGAATAACCATGAGTGCTTTTCTCCCATTAGGCTCAAGTACATTTACACTACCGGTACATTAGAATGTACCAGTGAGACCCATTCGCGAAGCAAGTCCGTGACTTCAGAAGGCTTATATAGCAGAGAATCAGAGAACTCAGACAAAGTGGACAGGAAGAAATGTTTGCCAACTATTAAGACGATTGATGTACCAATGGATGCATCCAATCGGTCTAGTATTGACTTCATAATCAATTATGTCACATATAGACTGAAGTCACAATCATAATTGACAGACAAAACTCAGTCATGAACCTGGTATAGTTCGTAAATTGCACGAACTGTATGTCTTTCCAGTTTAATAAACATACTGCTGACTCTTTTGAAACTACCATAAAGCCAATCACGCACCTAATCAGTTCAGTTTTTATACGCCAGCTTCCCATCAGACTTCAATGCAGCAGCAAGGTAATACGGTGAACAGCACAGGGAATAGACCATCTCCCTGTGAGAGCCGATTGATGTCTCAAACTCTACCGACTTCACTGACTTGACTCGTACTCTTAGCTTGGTGTCTGTAAGTAGTAGTCTCACTCGGCGTAGCTCATCCTCATTGCAACTGGTCTGTTGTAGTACATCTATAGGATCTTTGAGCATTTAATGGTGTCGAAGGCTCGTGACATGTCAATGCCCATTTTGTGGAAATCCAGTGTTTGGACATGGCTACTGACACAAACATGCGTTGAGTCCATACAATATCTGCACAGCTGCGTCCACATTTAATTGCGTTACAATCAATTTGACCTTTTGACCCCTCGCCCACTCCGTGTGGCCGGAGACAAATTTAGTTGAATTCCATCCAGATGTTTCGGAGGAGTTGCATTACAATTAATCCCAGCGCGCGCACGAACGCACACCCGCACTGGCGGGATGGCATAATCCCCGCTTTTCTTCGAAAAAACATATGGATAATACCGTTGCCGTAGCAACATGTCTTTCAAGTTAGTTACATAGATCATTATCAAAGGTTTTCAATTTATAGGTCTACGGTCCTCTCAAAGGCGGAATTTCAGAGATCAGTATTTTCTCGCCTGTTCTATAGTCTCCAAAATAATTTGTTTATATATATATATATATATATATATATATATATATATATATATATATATATATATATATATATATATATATATATATATATATATATATATATATATATATATATATATATATATATATATATATATATATATATATATATATATATGCGTTTGTTCAATTTCTTTCTTGTTTCAATTCTTATTACATAGTCGACTAAAGTGTCAGATTAATATACCAAATGCAACTTCATTTCTAAGATATATATGCGTTTGTTCAATTTCTTTCTTGTTTCAATTTTGGAGACTATATATGCCGCTGATCGTCTGCGTCAGCCAGTCAGTGATAGCAATAGATACGGTAAATACTGGCTAGATGGCTAATGCGCACTATGGGGCTAGTAGCGCCGATGGCGTGAGTTAAGTAAACCGCAATGTGTGTGACCGTGTATTCACTTACTGCCTGACGCAGACAATCAGCTGAATATATAGCCTTCAAAAATGACTAAATTATATTTTGGTAATTTGAAGGGAAATCGAACAGACGCAAATTTACATATTTTTATTAGAAATAAAATTGTATTAGCTATATTAATCTGATACTTTATTCAACTACGTAAGAGTTTTAGCAACAAAAACATATTATTTTGGAGACTATACATCCGGGGGCAAAATACTGATCTCGCTTTTGAGAGGGTCGTGAGCGATCGGGCCAGTATATACAACATCCATGGTGATACCAGAAACATGCGCCGTTTCATTTACTGAACTCCCGTCACCGGCGATCGGGAAAACTAGTCCAATAATGAACGTATGCGCATCACAGATATCGTATATACTGGCTAGATCGCTAGTGAATACCCGGTCAAGCGCAATTGCAATTTACCGCATGAGCCATCTAGCCACTATATACGATATCTATGATGCGCATGACCACTCTACGGCTAACTATGGTTAATGATCTATTACTATATGCAAGTGGAACACGTAATTTTCATATTATCTAATTGTATAACGTTAGAATCTAGAATCAATATAGTAGAGTAATATCAGTCTCATTAGCAGGCAAGTGTGACAGCCAGAGGTGCTCGACAGCTTGGTGAAAGCTCTCTGGAAGAGACAGTTATTAATTACGGCAGTCAGGCTAGCGAAATCGTATAGAAACTTAGTTGTAAACAGCATTGCTCACAATGGAAATGGTAGAATTCTCCTGAGTGGACGCAATGGATCAATATGGAGCCGACACAGCTCCATGTAACGCCTGAGCAAACACCTGCATGCCTACTGATAGGGAATCAGACATTTGTGTAGTTTGATATTATTGGCACCGCGCGTTGACCAACGGCATGCCGACATCGAAATTAATATTGGTCCCCAGTGGTGTTGGTCAACAGCTGCGAAGATATCAAATGAAGGATTCCAGTTTATTCATCAATCATATGACGTCATAATCAACTACGCAACCTGCAGGATGACGTCATAACCAATTACTTCATGAATGACATAGCTAGGTTCGTCAAGAATATTTAATTGATGACGGACTAAGCGTTGTTGTATGAATTAGCTATGCTCCACCCATCTTTCTCCGGTGTTGGGATTGATCGAGCCCTGAACTCCCTGACTATCAATTTCCAGAAAGTTATACAGGTAAGCTTTTGAATATTTTGAAACTAATTTGACTGGGTGCTGCGCTGTTGCTGTCATAGGCAGCAAACAGTACCCAGCCAAATTAATTTCAGTGTTCAACAGCTTACCTGTATATATTTCTGGAAAATCTATAGTATATGTTGAAGCTCATGACCATCGCGATCACTACTTCGGTAATGGTCAGAAATTGTCTAGTCGTGTCCATCAAGTAAGCAAATGCTATTTATACATCATGTTTGATGCCAACCATCCGGAATAATCATTTGCCCATGAATTGTCATGTTGTTCAGTGAGCGTAACAGTAAATGGTATGTTTGACAGGGAATGTTGACGAAACTAGATTCAGTTCGTGGTAGCGAACAAGATTTTTCTTGATTATTGTCTAGTTGCTTAGACATAAACATGTTTTATTTTCAATGATCTCATAGTGGTTCGTGTGGACATTGTGTTAAATCTGGCACCGCTCAATCATCCGACATCAAACAAAGGCTTATTAGCAGAGGAAATAGTGACACAGGCCCAGGTAGGCAGTATTAGTCTCGGTTAATTAATTGGGTTTCAGTACAAGCATGTATCTGACGTTAATTTGGCTGGTACACGCACCGGTGCATTCTAATTACAAACATACTCTGATTTTGCCGCAGTTGGCTCTCAAACGGCCTTATAACGACCGATAGATAACTCTGACAGGAATACCAAGCATACCATTTCTATCAATATATATGTCACGGCCGAGAGGCCGATTGAAAGTCAAAGCTGATTCGGACTTTCAGAGGGCATACTAAACCTAATCCATGTCTTTTGGAGAGAATACCCTCAGAGAAATCTACACATTACTCCAACAGTCTTTTCCAAGGCATTAGGAGCGACCATCGCTTATTGGCTTCAGTAGTTCTAACTCTACTGCTGCTTAGGAGGTAATATACCATGTCAAACGTTTCATGTTTTAGGCAATAATGCAAGAGAAACGTTTTTGAACAATCAACTTAAAGGGGTATTAGTTATCCAAATCTATCTATCATGTGAAAAATTATAACATTCGTCAACAATGCACACGATTTTCAGATGCATACAAAGTCATCAAAGATATTCAATTTTTTAAAGTGAAACCTCAAAGTATTTCCTTAGTCTATAAAAGCCACCATTGCATGCCATGTCAGCCAATCCTTGTATTCTTAATTCAAGTTCACAACTAAAACACTATTAACTTATACGGAATGAAATAATCATATGCGAAGTCATTAAACAAAGGGAAAAGGGAAATAACAAATAATATTTCATGGTAATTTCATACAATATTAAATAAACTACCATCGGTAAAAATGGAAATGAATCAGGTTTATTTGAGAAAAAGCATTTACTAAATCTAGGAGCGCTTAAGTTGGAACCAATTAGTGACGTCGCTGGTGCTTCGCACTCTGCCGCGTGTCAAATGTATGTGCATGTATACCGCGTACTCGTATATAAATCGAATACAGCAAAAGCAAACCGGAATATAGTTTAGTAAGCGTTATGAATATTATTCTCTATAGGCGCCGATGTAGACCGATTAACTCGATTAACTCGCTATTGTTAATTCACTGTTAGTCCTTTTGAAAACATTATATTTGAAAGTCACTGTTTATGGTGGAAGCAACGAGTTTCGGTAAAAATGATTTCAAAATAAACAGTTGCTTTCCAAGGTCGCACCATGGTGCCCACTGAATATTTTGAAATTCGTGTAACTGAATGTAGATCCTGTCTTTAGAAACAACGGCTTTCCGTCAAATGGTTTTAAGATTAGACAGTACTTTACTTGCAGGAAGTAGTGGCTAATGAGCTTAACGTGTATAACTGTAGCGGGTATTATTTATTCACTCGACATATACCAGAAAGCATAGCACTAGCTGTGTCACTAATTGGTTTCCGTCAGTGCTATACATGTGTTTAGCTGCTTTTTTCAAATTATTCTGATTTATTTCTGTTTTTCACTGGTGGATATAGGTTTATTATTATCTAAATCTATCATTCAAGAGCATTTGTTAGTTCCCTGGTCTTTTCCTTTAAATTGATGTACAGAATTTAAGCCTCTAAAAGCATACAATTTTAACCAATTTAATTTCAAACGTTTTGGTGTGAATTTGGACTTTACATAGTAGCCAAAAAGCTTACAGCACTACCTGCCTCCAGTTTCTCGTTTAAAGGTCCATACTCATTCTTCCAATAATCTTAACTGTATACTCACCGTGTATCCAGACTATGGTTCATACGTCCTGTGACCATGCAATAGGTCTGTTAATAGCGAATAGGTCACAAGATGGATCGGATCAATTTCCCCCAGATAGCTTGTCAGACTATCACCAGCAACGACCATCTAATGGCTCAATAACTCATTGGTGGCATATTTGTTCCAGCTCTGGACTACTTCTATTCCCGTAAAAACCAACACCCCAAGTTGATCTCCAGACTGCTCCCAAATCTTGGCGTGCATGGCGTTTGGGAAGTTGGTGAGTTTCTTGGGTCTATAGATGGGGAGTTGATTGTCTCTATACTTCCTTTAAATACAGCTCCTTGCAGGAATGATTAATGAAGGATCTGTCTTGCGACCAGTTACAGTCTATAAGAGCATCCAGAGAAAGGCTAGATATGTATCTTGAAAGACCCTTTTTCCTACTTATTCTGTCAGTTTGCAGATGGTGATATCTCATACAGGTCGATTCTCGCTTGGTTCCTAAACATGAAACGTGTGGGTCCAAAGATGTTCCGATGTTAGTGCACACACAGTTACATCGCATGGGCTAGACCTCCGCATGCAGGGCTGTGGAATACAGTTTTGAAAATATTCACGCAGCTTGGTTTGAGATGGCAGGGTTGAATGATATTATGGCTTCTAGTTCAAGAGTAAATGGTTGAGTTATTGAGCAGTACTTGGCTGGTGGGTAACCAAAATCCAAGTTGAAGTTCCAGCTTCTGTCATTCCAGGCATCCCTGTGGGGGAAGAGTGTGTGACAGGAAGGGCTTGTTGTGCCTCACATGTTCCCATTTGCCAGACTCTTCGTCGACTTGTTTCTTGACGATGATTTGTTTGATGTTCTAGTTAGTGGATGTCTCAGTTGGTTCTATCTTTCTCCGGCTTATCTGAGATAAGCCGGAGAAAGATGGAACCAACTGGGACATCTACATAATCTGTATTTGTTCAGTTTTCTTCTTACCTTCCGGTGTTCTCTTCCAGTACATACTTTTAGTTGTCAAAACACTCTGGATTGGATACATATAAACCAATTGAAAGTGTGAGTAGCATTCTTATCTCATACTGGTTAATAGTCGCTCGAGTTTTGTTAACAACAATTGATTAGATTCAAGGATTCGAGTATAGAGGACAGCATGGTTTGGCACTGAAATTCAATTAATCTCTAGTATCCAAGTTCCAGTATCAACCTCTATCTCTGCTGCACCGTTCGGTGAAAATATATGAACATTTTCAGCGCTCAACTCATGTAAATATATAGAACCCAAGCTATCAGACGCCAATAGACATAGATAAATGGTTATGTTATTTTGGCGTTGTTGATGACGGGCATGGTAATGGACAATATTAGGGGAGGGGTAATTGTTATAGCTCAGTTGATTGCCAACTCACAATGAACTTATCCAGTAATAGCTGGGTGGATAATAGGGGTGTGCATTTGGAACAATGTCCGTACACGTGTACATGTTAGTTTTAACGAATGTGTACATATGTACACGTCATGTATGTGCCATTCTGGTACAAAAATGTAGTCGTAACATGATATTCCTTTAGCCGCTGATCAAGTGGCGGGGGTAGGGTGGGGGATGAAAATAAAACAATGATTTACTACATCTTCTTGTGTCAACAGCGCCTCAAAACTCTCTGTCCTACACATTTTGATTAACTTATTATAATTTGGAACTTTCTAGAGACCATTGCAAAGGCCGTTTGACCCTACTTGAAAATTATAGGACTTGTTTAGCAAGCCGTTCAATCAATTCCTATTTGACCAGTGTCAATTACCAGATTTACAGTAAAAAACCAGTAAAACTGGTATCTCTTCACAATTCCTGGAGAGATAAACAGTAACGGTAAAGATTTGGCTAGGAAAATCAAAATATGTTGTAATAACGACGTCGTCCAGACTGGAACAAATACACATACGCCGGAGCAAGATGGAACCGACTGAAAGATGCGAGCCGCACGCTTAGCGCTAACTTTGTGAGATCCAGTCTGATTGGATGGTTGGTTGGTTGGTTTTTGGGCCATGACTCACTCTGGGAGGTGCTCCCCCCGAAGGGTTGCTAGAAACAAACGTCAAAACTGAAAAAAATCCAAAAATTAAGTTGTTGCTGGGAGTGTGTTGCCTGATGTTGCCTAATGAACTGTTGTTGGCAGGTGTTGATGTTGTATGCCGTGTAAAGGAGTGGGTGGGAGGGGGAATTACTTTATTTCTCATGGAGGCGGGCTGGGGGTGGAGGGCAGTCTGTAAAATAAAATCGCAAAATGGGAATCGCAAAAATTTTAAATAAAAAATAGTATGACGAAACTGAATGATACTATCAACTAAGAATAAATAAATTAAAATAATGGCCTGTGATTAAATAAACAAGAAACGGGGAAAATTAAACTTAAAATCCAGTGTTTGTAAACTAAATATCCAAATTTAACTAAAAATTATAACCTGTTGCTATTAGAAATAATAAGTTAAATGCAGATGGCGCTAATTGGGAGTTAAAAGGCCCTACTAGTCACATCGTCAACTCGCTAAAAATCCTTTCATACTCATGATAAAATGTTGATCTAGCGCTGGACGAAGGAGAGCAAAGCAGAGCGACAGCATCTACATCAAAAGCAATGCAACGTCAACCACGACCTCCGTGCCCAGTTTTCGTACTTCCACCACCACTCACCAACGTCTACGTCATTACATCATCGGGCGAATCGTCACCAGGTACACAGCAGATAGAAGCAGCAAGCAAGTAGCGCCACCACTCCACTCGACCAACGGCATCTCTCCAGGGCGGGTTGATTGCGGGATAAGCCCAGTCTGGTTGGTTTGTTCGGGCCTTTTATACCTGCCAGGGGTGTTGATCGGGATTGGGGGGGGGGGGGTATTGTGAACAAATATGGGCACAGGGGAAGGTCTTTTTTGGTTGCTGGTTTTGGGCTCGAAGTTTTGGTGGATTGGCGGTTGGGCGTCTTTTTGGTGTTAGCGGCCGTGACGGTGGGGTTCGGCGGTTTTAGGGGTTCTGGCATTTTTGAAACGCATATTTTGGTGGTTTGGGGAGTTCTGGTGGCTTTGCCATTTGGTGCAAAAAAATAAGTGTATTCCGTTGTGACTGCTGCTAACATGCTTGGCGGTATATTTGGTCAAATCTTTGGGAATTACTGTGGGTATAAGTTCTGGTGTGGGTGGGGTGGAGTGGGGTTGGGGGTGTGGGGGTTGGTTTGGATGTATATCTGGAGCGCACGACAATGATCTGTTTCAGACTCCTGGCGCTTCTTCCAAAAGTTGAGCTCCTCAAATGCGTGTTTTGTACCATGTTTGATGAGCTGTTTGTTGCTCATCTATTATCAATTATACACCTTTGCTTGTTTTGTCCCGTAGGTATGGCGGAACCACGTGGTGTGGCGTTGTTGCTTTGGTGGTGTGGGTGGGTGCGTGCGTGTGTGCGTGAGCGAGCGCGTGCATGTGTATGCGCGTATACAAGTGTGCGCGTGCGTGTGTGAGTGTTTGTAATAAAGAAGGGGAATGGATTTGCTCGAAGTATATCTGTTTCTGTGTATGTGGGGTCCATATTATTCTATAATAGGTATTCTGCAAACATATCCATATGTTGGATTGTTAGATTGCATAGTTCACTGTCCGGTTCTTTTTTTTAATGTTTTTGAGGATTATGTAACACCTATGTCAACTAGTGCTGAAAACTTTACCGTTTCTTCTGCCGTTTGCGGATTCCTTGATGAAATTGTTGATGCTTATAAGGGTGGTGTCGTCGAGCTTGCTCGGTACTATGGCTGATGTTGCCGTACATAATGTTCGAAGAGAACTGGACCCGATAAGTTCCTGGAAGATATGGCTCCTTGTGGAAGGTAAAGCCATATCTGCTGGTGCAGTGTCCGACTCACTGTTGTTGGTAGAGGAAATAGAGCTAATCAAACAAAGGGATAATGCCCTACCAGTTTTGTTTGCCGGAGTTTGGGTAGTTTCAGGTGTTGTATTGGATGGATTCGTCCTGCGATGTTGACGGGACATAGATTAACTTCGAAAGGATAAAATTATCTAAATTCGTTGTTTCCTCTTATGGGAAAACGTGATCCTTACCGGTTCTAGGTATTCTGTAGTCTGTCAGGTATGGGGGGGGGGGGGGGGGGGCGCACATCTTTTCTATAGGAACCAGTTGAGGCATGTGCGGTAGCTCAGTTCCATTCAGTGATGGATATCCTGCCTCTTAATAATGTGCACCCAGGATATACTAGTGAACTCTTGTCGTTGAATCCTCTTCACTGATAAATAGGTATGGTGGTTAAGGAATATGTTGCATCCACCAGATCATTATAATAGTAGAAATCCAGTTGAAGTTCGAGTCCTGTTATCGGAATTGCTAACTCTTGGGTTATGTCAAGAAATAGGTAATGGACCAGGTGGTCTTATTGCCTCATCCCTATCTGCTAGCACTTTCTTGTATGCATCTTGAAAAGATAGATCCTGCTGCGCTTCTCTACTTTTGCAACCACATCTATCAGCTTACGCCCTGTCAGATTGGCCTCTTGAAGAATTTATGAACTGTCGAGCAGCAGTTGCAGCACACGGTCAGATGCAGGCTTGCACCTTGTACTGATTGAATTGAGCTCGGGTGGCGTGTAGCGCATAGGCGCCAAAGAGGTGTCTGAACCTACAGAAGACCACACATGATGACTTCTATTCAGATTATGGATGGGTTAAGAAACCTCAGGGACACATTCTCTTCAATCTCCACACACCACTTGTCTGTCCGGTATTCACACAGTGCTTTCCGTTCTCTCTCATTTTTGGCCAGTGTTTCATTTAATAAGGTCCAAGCCGTAGGGTTCCAGACAGGAGAAGTGCTCATTGGTTGCCTCTCTGTGTTCTTCGTGTTCTTGCATTTCCTGATGCAAAATTTGCATAAATTCTAAGATTTTCACCCAAAAAATTGTTCAATCAAAATTCTGAAGAGATATTCCTACCACCATAGAATCAATCTAGTCAAATTTAGTTCAAATATGTCAAGCAGCTAAGGAGGAGTATCATTTGGACCATTTACGGTAGATTTTTCATAAAATCTAAGATTTTCAGCTAAAAAATTTATCAATTAAAATTCTGAATAGAGGTTCTGGAGCTTACCACCATAGAATCGTTCAAAATTTGGTTAAAATATGTCAAGCAGCTATGGATGCGTAGCATTTTGACCATTTCCAGTAAATTTTCATAAAATCTAATATTTCCACCCAAAGAATTGTTCATTCATAATTCTGAAGAGATGTTCTAGAGCCTACCACCATACAATCTATATAGCCAAATTTGGTTGAAATATGTCAAGCAGCTAAGGAGAAGTAGCATTTTGACAATTTCTGGGAAATTTTTCATAAAATCAGATTTTCACCCAAAACATTGATCAATCAAAATTCTGAATGGATGTTCTAGAGCCTATGGCGATAAGATCATTTCAGCCAAATTTGGTTAAAACCGGTCAAAATGGTAAGGAGAAGATGCAATTTGACAATTTCCGGTACATTTTTCATAAAATCTAAGATTTTCACCCAAAAAATTGATCAATCAAAATTCTGAATAGAGGTTCTGGATTATACCATGATAGGGGCACTCTAGCCAAATTTGGTTGAAATATGTCATGCAACTAAGGAGAAGCAGCATTTTGACAATTTCTGGTTAATTTTTCATAAAATCAGATCGATCCCAAAACATTGATCAATCAAAATTCTGAATGGATGTCCTAGAGCCTATGGCGATAAGATCATTTCAGCCAAATTTGGTTACGCCCGGTCAAAATGGTAAGGAGAAGATGCAATTTGACAATTTCCGGTACATTTTTCATAAAATCTAAGATTTTGACCCAAAAAAATTTAAGAATCATCAAAGGATGGAAAGTTCTAGAGCCCATCACCACAGGATCCTTTCAGCGAAATTTGGTTGAAATCGCTCAGAATGGTAAGGAGAAGCAATTTGACAATTTCCGGTAAATATTTCATAAAATCTAAGATTTTCACCCAAAAAATTGAACAATCAAAATTCTGAACAAATTCTCTAGAGCGTACCATGCTAGAATCCTTCTAGCCAAATTTGATATGACAATTTCTGGTTAATTTTTCATAAAATCAGATTTTCACCCAAACTTTATTCAATCAAAATTCTGAATGGATGTTCTAGAGCCTATGGCGATAAGATAATTTCCGCCAAATTTGGTTAAAATCGGTCAAAATGGTAAGGAGAAGATGCAATTTGACAATTTCCAGTACATTTTTCATAAAATCTAAGATTTTCACCCAAGAAATTGATGAATCAAAATTTTGAATGGAAGATCTGGAGCCTACGACCATAGGGTCATTTCAGCTAAATTTGGTTGAAACCACTTAGAATGGTAAGGAGAAGCAATTTGACAATTTGTGTTACATTTTTCATAAACTCTAAGATTTTCACCCAAAAAAATGTAAGAATCAACAAAGGATGGAAATTTCTACAGCCCATCACCACAGGATCCTTTCAGCGAAATTTGGTTGAAATCGTTCAGAATGGTAAGGAGAAGAAGCAATTTTACAATTTCTGTTAAATATTTCATAAAATCTAAGATTTTCACCCAAAAAATTGAACAAACAAAATTCTGAAGAAATTCTCTAGAGCGTACCATGCTAGAATCCTTCTAGCCAAATTTGGTTGAAATATGTGAAGCAACTATGGAGGAGAAGCAATTTTGACCATTTTCACCCAAAAAATTGATCAATCAAAATTCTGAATAGAAGTTCTAGAACCTACTCCCATAGAATCTGCCTAGCCAAATTTGGTTGAAATATGTAAAGTAGCTAAGGATGAGTAGCATTTTGACAATTTCCACAAATTTTTTTTATAAAATCTGATTTTCAGCCAAAAAAATTTAACAATCAAAATTCTGAAAAAAACCATCTGGAGCACACCAGCATAGGATCCTTCCAGTCAAATTTAGATGAAATCAGTTGAACCGTTAAGTAGAAGCGATTTGATGGACAGATGGACGATGGACGGACAGCCGCCATGGCATAAGCTCACTTGGCCTTTCAGGCCAGATGAGCTAATAATGACATTTCTCAAAAGCACTATACAGGATGTTTTTGGGCGCTTTGGCCAATAACATGTTAAGCAGTCGCTGGCGGTGATCAGTCCACTGTGATCTTATGTACCACTCACAGATATACAGCATTCATACTGATATGTCTTTGTTGATGAGTCACATGAACTGTAATTCACACCTATGTGTAGAGTTCTGACAAGGGGTGTTGGCTACTCAAAGGAGTACCCACGCCGTGACGTCAATGCTAAGCAGTGGGCCTCTAGTTAGTTAATTAGGAAAGCATTCAGCATTGATCGATAGCGAGCGTGGTGGCAAATTCGGAAGTTTGTCAGAAAAATATAGACATTTTAGATCAAACTTACATATTTCACATAGAAATGCATATTTTAAAATTAAAAAAACATTTCGTGTACACATTTACGATTTTTCTAACTGTGTACACATCGCCTAGACGTGTGCACATGTACATATTCCAAGCCCAAGTGGATAAACAGATTATAAATAACTATGAGAAATGAGCATGGAATCGTCTGGTATACTGATATACAGGTAATACAGGAAATCAATCTAGGCAAACAGGAAAGCAGGACAACAGGCAGGGGAGGGGGCGGATGGAGGAACAAACGGACGGACAGACACGGACACAGACCTGATATTGGCAACCGAGTATAATTCAGTGCACCATAATAACAGAGAACTCAGTAAGCATCCGAGTTGCCTGAAAGGAGATCTACCATGCTAGGTTAATTCCTTAGTATTGGTTCCAGTGTGAATTTTGTGGCTCCAGTGACACGCTTTTTTGTTTTCACCAAGGGCTGGGTTTTGGATATGCTGGGTAAGAGGACTAAGGACGTGGATGATTCTATAGCTCATGTTACTTTTACTCTGAATGGCTCGATTGAAGCGGATTGACACTGTTGTATCCGTCATGCTTATGGAGATTGGTGATGGATCCCGATTTTATATGGTCTGATTTCTCCCATGTACTGCTTGTTGTAGACTTTGCATGTCAAGAGATATACAACCTTACAGGTTAGACAACAGAGGAATCCGGTATCTCAGTCAAGCGTATGATGTCATAAATTAATCAACGTCGCATGTAGGCTGACTTCATAATCAATTACATCATGAATGACCTGATTTAGTCCATCATAAATGTTTAATCGTCTGTCAAGTTGTACGAATTGTGTCTTTACTATTTTATAAACATTCTGTTGAACATTTTGAAACTAATTTGACTAGGTGCTGTTGCTGCCTTGTCAAATTAGTTTCAAAATATTCAACAGCTTCCCTGTATACTTTTCTGGAAATTGAGTTTCAGGAAGTGCTGGGATCGATCACAGGTAAAGCGTGGATGGGACTTAGCTAGAGATGGGCAGGGCAAGGATAAAACTGGTTTCATCCATTGCCTATAATCTTTGTGGTATAGGCAAGCCAAGCGTGTGAAATGAATGATCTCCATTCTACTGTGTACAGATGGTACCATTTTTGTCTGGCATTGGAGAAGAGGATTGGGGTGTTTGCAGGTAGTGGGCTCTGTGGTAGTGAGCTTTGCTTTGACAATGGCATCGTTAATGGTTTTGTTTTATCTGTACCCCAAAATTGGTTTATACAATTCAGTATAACTTAGCATGTAGCAATGAAACACCATGTGATAGTTATCTTTCAAACAACTTCAAAAAGATGTAATGGTCATCTGTTTCTGTGTATGACAGTAACAGGTTGCAGATACAATTTTCAAAATGAGCACTTTCAAAAATGAGTCTTTGTTCTGTTATCCCCTATAAATATTAAAATGTAACTTAGAAAATGTCTAAGATGAAGAAAATTTTATTAATATGATATGACGTTTTTATATATTATATAGTTTTATTTTATAATGTTAATATCTGCTCCTGCAGAGATCACAATTCCACCTTAGCACTGGTATCTTCTATTGGAGATTTGTCCTCATTGGCATCATCTGAAAAACATTTAATTGTCAAAAGTATTCAATAAAACTTCAGTTTTCAAATAGAAATTGACAATCTGGAAGGTCAATGTGATGTCTCAAGACAACTGAAAAGGGCAGTTTGGGCTGGCCTAAGCATTAACGTTTTCATGATCAAACCGCCCAAAACCGGTCTTCTCAGTAGTCTTGAGGAAGGCCATTTGCAGACCACAATAAGACTATTTTTGAAAATGTACCTTTGGAATAAACCGAGCCAGTCATTCCAGTGTTAAATTTTCAAAAATAGTCTTACTTGGCCTGCAAATGGACATTCAACAAGTAAATATTTTAATCTTCTTGACCAAATTTAGTCAATAAAGGGTTAAAGGGTGAGAGAGTTTTAAAGAAGGATAAGTAGTGGTCATATTTGATTTCCCATCTGGATCAATGTTGGTTAGAGATGCTCCCAAAAATTACTGAGTGATTGCACAAAAATAGACTTTCCAGATTTTCATTCACCTGGCAGCCTTAATGGATTTCAAATCCAAGCACAGTTTATTTACCCTTACCACTCTGATGTCAATCTATCTTTTACTGTATTATTTTATTTTTCAAGTTAAATTAAAAGATGAACTGGTGTACATTTTTCAACAATTTTGATGAACGATGTCGCTGTCTATGACAGCACCATCTCCCAACAACTTTGTTGAAACATGTACACCAGTTCATCTTTTAATTTAATTTGAAAAATAAAAAATTTCACATCAGAGTAGTAGGGGTTAAGGTTCTCATCTATTCATATAATATACATATCCTAGCTAAATTTAGGACTATTTGTTACTTTATGGACACTAACCAACTAGGAGTATAGCTGTCATTTTAGATAGCTATTTGCAGGCGCCATTATTTTAGCTTCTATTGTCTTCATCGGGTCGCTATTGTTCGTATAAAACCATTCTCGTAACGCTAATGCTATTCATTCGTCTTCTAACGCCCACGGCGTGCACATAGTAAGTGCCTATAGTTCAATACTAGTTTATATTTCCTATGGTGCAAGTGACAACAAATATATTTATAACAAGTTTACTGAAAACTGTTGCTGCCTATAGCAACAACAGCTTTCCGGAAAATTGTTCTCAAAATAACCAATAGGTCAGTCAATGTTGCAAGATGTGGTGAAGATATTTGGAGCAACATTTTGGGGAATAATTTCTGACTAAGGCAGCAACAGCGTTGTCAAATTTTTCTCAGAATAATCAGTGGGCTGTCTGTTTGGTTAGCTAACAAGTGCATGTAAAAATAGTTAGGCCTATTTGATATACGGAATCGAGACCCAGTCACAGATATGATCGACCAATCTGTTCATTTCTTTGTCAATCAGGATGTAAGCATATTATTATATTTACGGTCGACCGATGTCGGAGGCGATCGTGCACGTGCTGGTGGATTGCAGGATCCTTGTGAATATATTTCACACTGGAATACACATATGATATAGGTCTAACTAATTGTGTATGCACTTGTTAGCTAAGAAAACAGAACGCCTGCTGGTTATGCTGAGAAGAATTTGACAACGCTGTTGCAGCTTAGTCAGAAATGACTGTCAATACAGTTGCTCGAAATATCTCAAGCAAGTCTTGCAACATTGACTGCCCTGCTGCTTATTTTGAGAACAATTTGATTGTTGAAAGTTGTTGCATCAACGATTTTCAGCCAAATTGTTATCAAATCTTTATCTAGTGACAATTGTATTATTTACCGGTTTTGTATATTGACAACAATCTGAAGGAAAGTTGTCGCTGCTATAGGCAGCAACAGTTTTCAGTAAACTTGTTATAAATATATTTGTTGTCACTTGCACCATAGGAAATATACAACTAGTATTGTATTGTACTATGCTATGCTTACTATACACTCGCTGTGGAAGGCAACAGAAGAATGACTAGCATTAGCATTACGAGAATGGTTTTATACAAACAATTGCTCACCGGTGAAGACAATAGCACCTAAAATAATGGCGCCTTCAAATAGCTATCTAAAATGGTGGCTATACTCTAGTTGGTTAAAGTGTCCATAAAGTAACAAATAGCCCTAAATTTAGTTAGGATATGTATATTATATGAATAGATGAGAACTTTAAGTATCATGATCCCACACATCACTTTCAGGACTTTAAACTGGGAAAGTGTAACAAAGCAAAAATGTATATTTAAATTGGCCACTTGGTGGCCAAAAAAGGATTTTGCATCAGGGACAATTTCGAATTCAAAAGGATGCTCACATGATATACCACCATCTAAGAGTCAATGGCCGGATCTGACGTCATAATCACATGCATCATTTATGTTAGCCGACGTCACAAGAAACATGATATATGTCCATCAGAAAACTGCCTGAATTTTGTGTTTGATGATTTTACAATTTAATGGTTACATTTGCACGAAGAAAATCAGAATATTTGCTTATTAAATATCCATCTGCAGGACAAGAGAAGAGTATTTTTGAAAATCTACCACTGGATTGACTGCCTCGAATTTCATCTCAGTTACATTACAGTGGTGAACTTTCAAAAGTAGTCTTCTCTTGGCCTGGAAATGGCTATTCCTCAAAATCACTGTAGAGACTGGGTTTGACCGCCTTCACCGTAAAAGGCTTAACAAGCATTCTGTTGAATATTTTGAAACTAATTTGCCTGGGAGATGTTGCTGCCTTTAGTTTCAAAGTACCAACATTCCCTGTACTTTATTTGAGAGACTATTATATGGCTAACATGAGCACGAAGGCTGTACAGTAAATATTCATTTGCATGGAGCCGTAACACATGCTAATTTGTAATCTTTGGGGCATTGTACAGTTAAGCTGGCAAGTTTTTCAAATAAGCCTATGTGGTATAATGATATACACTGCAAACTGATAACGGTTTTATTTGCCAACATAACTGTTTCTCTATATAGTGAAACCTGTCTATAAAGGACAATGTAGGGGCTATTAAAAGGGGATCACTAAAGACTAATAGTGGCCTCAGGTAACTTATCTGCTATAACAAATGTTTTGGAGCCAACTGATGAGGGTTCTTTAAGATGAGTACTCATATGACGACCCGTTTAAAAAAACAACTACAAGCGCTTGGTGCTAAAACCAAGCCTCATTATAGACAGGTTTGACAGAAGGCAAATATCCTTGTCACGCTTGCAATATGACAATGGTTTTATTTGCCAATCATATGCACCGTTATAAAATATGATTGGCCCGTTAAAAATTACTTTATATATCAAACATGGGGATTAAAAGGTGACACAGCTAAGAAGATGCTAAGATGTATACAAAGACCAGGTGTTAACCCGTAGACCGCTGTCTCAAAATATATCTCATAGATTCAGTTTCCTTTATCCTATAAGGATGTGTTCATTTTGGCAACAATGCTGCTGTAAGCCATCCCTGTGGACGACAGCAACACGTTTCAGCAACATTCATTCAAAATGTACCCTGGCACTATTTCTGCATGTAGGATATTTTACACCAGCATAGTAAGGGTTAAACACACTTCACACATGCTTATTGCCAAATTACTACGCCGGCCAGCTTTACTGTTATATCACTGTTGCAGGGAGTGTAAATAAATATTCTGAGAAAACATATGATAATATTACTGGAATCACTGAACCGACTGTAATACCTCCGATACCTACATGTAGCTGCAAATTCATTCAAAAATTACACTCCGTGGGACAACTAAGTGGCCACATATGCCGATGCGATGGTGACGCGACGGCGACACCAGGCGTCAGCTTTCGCTACCTATCACTTACCAGTCTCATCGTATCGCTATCGTGTTGGTATCGAGCGCACACTTAACTGACAGGAAGAGACTACTTAGCGATTTAAAAGCTAATATTTCTATTTTTAACACCATCCCATGTGTAACATCACGTGGATAGGTGCAAAGTGTATTCATGACGAAGCATTCAAATACTAATCGCGAAAAGGCCCACCAGCTATGGATAATAATCTCCCAAATACATCTCTTACACATTTAATGACTAAATTTTATCAAAATATTTTTTTAGCGAATGTCCATTTGAAGGCCGAGAGAAGGCTTTTTTTAAACATTTTACCACTGGAATGGCTAGCTTAGTGGAATGGCTAGCTTAGTGGAATGGCTGGCTTGGTTACCGGCTTAATAATAATATTAACTTATTTTGCGTACATTACGTATCCAACAGACTATGACAAAAGCAGCCCAGCCATTGGTCAATACTCTCATCGTGCACTGGAGATTCTGAAGCGACAGAAATATTTGAAAGCGTGTTCAATATCAAGCGACGATCGTCGATCAGAGGCGATCGGTCGCTTGTTTGTCGTGTCGAGGTCGGTTTCTGCCACATATCTGAGCGATTTTCTAAATTGCCTTGTCGCCGTCGCGTCGGCATAATGTGCGGTCACTTTCACGCAGCAAAATTTCTAACGCTCTTAATCCATCATCCCATAGAGATACAACGACAGAATTTGCCGTGCCGATACCATATAATGGTATCTTATAACAGGAAAAGTTTCATCAAAATGTCTTAATTATTGTAACTAGTTCAGTTGTGGAGGCAATGTTGATCAACCAAGGAAAATTTCCTGATTTTATGTCAATGTTAATTCAATTGATTAGACCCAACAGGCAATATTCCTGGGAGCAGAAATATAATTAGCTAAGCCAATAGACATTTCTTTCAGCTTTTCCGCATCAATGACATGATGACATCACTTCAGCGGTGCCGTTACATATAATTTACATATACTTCCTTAAAATATGTACCTGCCTCTATTAGCCTCACGCCTCAAGTCATCCCTAGTGGCAGTGCGGCGCTGACGTCACTAGACGCAATAAAACGACAGCAAACCCCCACCCCCCACCCCCAGGAAAAACTGTCAACTTTAGTGACTTTATCTAGAAATATTTGGTTATGCTACTTCTATCCTGCTATTATTATGGCGTAATTTCATTAAAACTGTAATCTTTCAAATAAAGCACACGTTTTATCACCCCGGAATTGTCCTTTAATAACGCTCCTCACTCAAGCAATACCATAGCTACAACAAGTAGCATAAACACACTGACTTTCAGGATGTCTGCCTGAAATCTAATCGGATAAACATATTGATCGCAATGACTTAGACCACCAAAGCATGGGTTAACCCTTTCACCGATAAATTCCCCATTCCTATTTTCAAGGCAACCATACAGTCGCTGATACAGGAAAGCTGTTGAATATTTTTTAATTAATTGGACTGGAGGAAGCCGTTGCTGCATGCCATTGGCTTTAGACAAATTAATTTCAAAATATTCAACAGAATACATTTTGGATTATAAAAGACTTTTTCCAGAATTTGATATGGTGAAATTTATGGTATTTCCTAGCTAGCATCAAGTAGTAGCATAAATACAGAGAAATGTGAGAAAAGCATTTGCAAAACATACATACAGTAAATGAACTATGTTAATACCTAAATCATTGAAATTTTAAACTTCTAAAAATTCCTAAAAACCTCAGTCTTTCATATAACTGGAGATCATTTGTAAACAATGTTGCTGAAAGCTGTTGCTGTCAAAACAGAAACAGCTTTCACCAATATTGTTTTACAAATATACACCTACAATTCTTAGCAACTCTGCAAGAATTTACATTTCCAGTTTTAGCTATGCCCCGCCCACCCCTAGCTAAGCTCCACCCACACCTCGCTCGTGTTGGGATCGATCGATCTCTGAACACCCTGACTACCAATTTCCAAAAAACTACACAGGTAAGCTGTTGAATATTTTGAAACTAATTTCACTGGGTACTGTTGCTGCCTGCGCCCAGTCAAGTTAGTTTCAAAATATTCAACAGCAGGTTTATTAAATAGCAAAGAATTACACAGCCATACAATTTATATGTTTCAGACTCTGAGATTTGATGAGATCTATATGGAACCCTTTGTGATGTAATAATTGTGACGTCATCATACACCACTCTGGGCTGATTATGACGTCATATGAGGTCAGATGATGGATGGATACTCTGGAAAGGTGAATTCTTAGCAACTCTGCAAGAATTACCATTGTAGCATCTATAGTAAATGGGTTAATAATATATAATCTTCAAATTTGTTCAATGCAAGTTGGACTTTCTTATAGAAAATGCGTGTGTGCATACCAAGAAGACTATTATTGAAAATTCATCACTGGAATGACTGTCCGAGTTATCGAGCCATCCATTCCAGTGGTCAATTTAAAAAATAGTCTTCTATTGGTCTGCAAATGAACATTTCTCAAGACCACTGCAGACAGTGTCTATGTTCTTCTTTAAAGGACACTATCTCTGTAATTAGACTAAGCTATGTAGCAATCAGGATGGTCAGCAGTGACCTCAGGATCTTACCTGGACCATGGTCGCCAATCAATATTTCAGTTACTTAAGGATAAAAGGGATGATGATTAAAATTACTGGGCAACAAGAAATGGTCAGCAATTTTGACCAGTGATTATCTGCCAGGATAGCTGGGAAACTTATACAAATTATAACCAATATCTCTACGTATGAGTCATTTTAGTATTCGATAGGTGTACTAACCCCTTAAGACTCATGCCTGCAAAAAATGGCTTCTGCAGTGGTCTTGAGTAATGTCTATTTGTAGACCAAGAGAAAACTGGTTTTGAAAATTTACCACAGTTCGATAAGTGAGCCAGTCATTCCAGTAGTAAATTTAACATATTTGTCTGCAAATGGCCATTTTCTTTGAGAATATTGAAATTCTCTTGGAGAAATTTGAAGATTACTGGGTTAAAACATTTGCAGGTCACTTTATATGTGCCAGGTAATGGTGCTGCCTACAGTGACTGTGAGTGTTCATTGTGGCAGATCAATGCTAACCTGACAATAATCATTGTACGATTCGTAACTGTCAACTTTTGATATTATTAATTTAATATTATTGATTTTTTTGTTTTCACACATAAATGTACTTAATACCTACTTCCAATGATGAAACACATTAACCCTTTCACTAAGAATTCCCCATACCTAATTTTCAAATCAACCATACGGAAAAACTTTTGAATATTTTGAAATTAATTTGACTGGAAGCCATTGCAGCAACATCTTCCAGGCAAAATTAATTTCAAAATATTCAACACAATAAGTTTTATATCGTAAAGAATTTACTTTTTCAGGGATTCGTTGGTGAAAGGGTTAATGTAGCCAAATGCAAATTTCCTTTTGCACTCCACATTGATATGGGTAACTCACATACCTAATTTGTTTGAATTTCATCCAACAGTTTCGGAGGAGTTGCTTTACAATCAATTTTATGACTTTTTTAACCCCATCCCCCACCCAAAGGGGATGGGTCCAAATGTAAATGTGCTCATCCACTCCACATTGATATGGGTACCTCACATATCTAATTTGTTTGCATTCCATCTGATGGTTTCGGAGGAGTTGCATTACAATCAATTTTTTTACCACCATCCACACCCAAGCCTGGGGGCGAGGCTAAATGTTCTCGTGCTCATGCACTCCACATTGATATGGGTAACTCACATACCAAATTTGGTTGATTTCAGTCCAACAGTTTAGATGGGCTACAACCAATTTCCGCAGGTTAAAATTTGACCTTTTGACCCCTACCCCACCAAATGTAAATGGCCTCTTGCACTTCGCAATCAAATGATTAAGGTGCATATCAAATTTGGTTCAATTCTGTGTAATGGTTTCAGAGGAGTTCCGTTATAAGTGATTTGACCTTTTGACTCCTGCCCCACCCCACCGAGGGGGGGGGGGGGGGGGAACCAAATCTAAATATCGTCTTGCAAAACGCAATCATATGGGTAACCGACATACCAAATTTGGTTCAATTCCACCCAATGGGTTGGGAGATAGCATGATGGACAGATGGACACACAGATGGACAGAGGCGATTACATCCCCGACATTTTTTTTAATGTGGGGATAATCATGGGCATGACAGTGGTCACAGCCACCCTAAGAACTTTAAACTGTCCGACTGCTGAGTTTTTGCAGACGAGGTATTCCAAGGTCTATACATCTCGACGTGCTCAATATTTTGAAAACAATTTGACTGAAAGTTGTTGGTGGCTTAGACACCAACAACATTCAGTCAAACTGTTTTCAAAATATTCAGCAGGTCAAGAGTTATTGGCCAGTGAAATTATTGTCTTGTGGCTTGTAAATCACTGCTAATACACCATTAAATTCTTTAACCCTCAAATTTTTTCAAGGAAATTTAATTTTCCTCATTATTCCCATGTTTTTCAAAGGAAACTGGGGATTATGTTGTCCCATCCTTCCCTATGTACAGAAATTGATTGTAATGCAACTCCTCTCTGAAACCACTTGCTGGAAATCAACAAAATTTGGTAGGCGAGTTACCCATAAACACCCCCCCCTCCTCCATCTCCCCCACCCCCCCTCCCACCTGCACACCCCCCCCCCCACCCCCACACACACACCCCGGTTATTCAGCCAGTCATTCCAGTGGTAAATTTTCAAAAATAGTTTTCTCTTGGTTTGCAAATGGACATTTCACAAAACCGCTGCACAAACCGTTTTGGGCTGATATGAGTGTTAAAGGGTAAAAGCAGGTATTAACTGTCTGCCTGCTGAATTATGCAAACTACATATTCCATGGAGCTTAACTCTGGACATGCTGAATATTTTGAAAACAATTTGACTGAAAATTGTTGGTGGCTAATTGTTTTCAAAATATTCAGCATATCCACAGTTACTGCCAATAAAAAGTGTTGTCTGGTAGCTTGCAGCAGTCAGACAATTAAAATAGCATGATGAGCTCCGATGTCTGGCGATTAGCCAAATCTGCAGATTTAATGGTCTGTCACTACAGGTAATCTTTGCGTGGACACCGCAGCGATCCATCAATGATACGACCAAATCATGCCGCTGTCGCACCGATGTGTTTCCAACCCCTCTTAAATAATGACAAAGGAAATTACGTTGCTTTCCAAGGGGAACCAGCGGGCAAATTATAGATAATTGTTGCTCAGAGCAATATGCAGTTCCGACTATTATTAGATAGCCACATCCTTGGATACAGAACACAGGAGGTAGTTGGAGCTTGAAATATCATGATAGTCATTCATATGATCTATTAATTTATACCGCTATTTTCATAATGATTCTGCTGATCAATATTTATTTCTTAAAATCCTAGTTTCTGATAAGATAATTGATGCCACAAAGGTATAAATTCCTGAGAGCTTTCAATACATTGTGAAACAGAAATCTAATGATGGCTTTACGGTAACTCTGGTACTTGAATAAGCATCCATTTCCGCTTAGAAATTACTGGTCTTGTTGGTGTCTATTGAGTCCTTGATTCCAGGTGCCATTCGTGCCATATCTAGGACAGTTTTTATTTCAGTCTATTATTAACTTCCCCAGTTTTACACTGGTAGCAATTTATATTCCTTGGTGGAGAAAGACAAGGAGTGAAGGCGATCACCCATGTTTACAATGATAGCTAGATAGTGCGCAGCTCAGGCGCGAATCGGGTTCTCCGGATAAGTAGTCCTGAGTGCTAGCCACTACACCAAACCTCCTATCCAGTATCCATTTCCTTTGCACAACCCGGGGAGGGGTATTTACATTAAAACATCCGACTGCCAGGTTTTTGCAGACGACATATTTCAGGAGCTGTCTCTGGACCTGTTAAATATTTTGAAAACAATTTGACTGAAAGTTGTTGGTGGCTTAGCCACCAGCAACTTTCAGTGAAATTATTTTCAAAATATTCAGCAAATCAAGCGTTATCGTCTGGTCGCTTGCAGCAATGAGACAGTTAATCTTCAAAATTTTGTCCTAATCCAATAGCAGATGATGAAACATCCCAATATTGTTGAAGTATAATGTACATACACACTAATAAATCGGCAATGAATATACGTCTATAAGTTCACACATGTGAAATAGGTCTCTGGTTAACACAATAATAGTAAAATTTGGTTATGAAAATTTCAATTTTCTCATAGAAAATGATAATTTGCAGACCAAGAAATAAATTTTTTCATAAGGGGAGTCAAGCTATTGATGCCTTGGATGCTGCTATGCCTGGATGTGAGTGTGTAATCTATCTCTATACTAACTGAATGGAGAGTAGCAGCAGCAGCAGCAGCATACCAGATTTAGGTCACAAACTGGCCGCGGCCACTATAGGGAAAGCTATAGGTGTACTTTACGTACCTGAATATTTTATCCAATCTCTGACAATCCCCGCCATGCCATCTGATACGCTCTGCGGAGATAGGCAGAGCAGAGATACGCAGAGCGGAGATATGTAGAGCGAAGACATGCGAGAAATTTACAGCAAAATGCCTGTGTTTGAAACATGCGCATTGCCCAACCCTATAAAAGGCCCAGGACAGTATGATGAAGAGTTGCCATTATTCACTGAACGCTGACCGACTATGCCACTTTGAAACACTAACTTTTAAACATTGTTGTATATAGCTGTATATAAAGTAAACTGCCAAATATTGAGTTTAGTAAAGCATACAATTACGGTAGTTTGATTCTGTTTGTTTTGTTTTAAAATGTTTGTGTTCTTTAAGTTAGACAAAAAACCCAACAGTATCTATTCAGGTCTAACAACATAAATGAAAACAATGGACTTTTATTAATAACTATATCTTTTATAGCCTAAATGGTCTACAAATAACAATTAACCTCTCTTCGCATTGCACATTCTGTATTATGCTACATTCCTACCTGTATTATTTTGGATGTAGAGTACTTTGCTTTTAACCCTTTCACGACGAAGCCTCTCAAAACCGGCCCCTGTACTGGTCTTGTGGAATGTCCATTTGCAGGCCAAGAGGATATTTTTGAAAATTTACCACTGTAATGACTGGCTCGATAACCGAGCCAGTCATTCCAGTCGTAAATTTTCAAAAATAGTTTTTTTCTTGGTGTGCAAATGGACATTCAAAAAGTTAATATTTTTAATTTTTTTGGACCAAAATTTAGTCATTAAATGGTTAAACGTTAATAAAATTTTTAGATAGGAGCAGCTATTATAAAGAGAAAAATAACAAGTACAGGTATGATAGATATGAGTGAAAATAGGCATCAAACCCTTTTAACCCTTTACTGCCTGTAACTGCCCAAGCCACCCTGCTCACTCCAGACTGTAATGGCCCAGGCCACCCCATACATTATCAATGGCAATAATAGCAAAACATTTCCTGGAAGAGTGCTCTCCCTTTAGCTGCCACCCGTCTGCATTATGCAGGCGTATATCTGCGCCGAAATACGGTACCAGTATATGCATTGAAGCTATTTTAAGAAGATTGGCCACTTGCCCACCTGTCAGATGCAGTAATATCACAAAAAAACTTGTCACAGGGCATATGGAGATTTAATTTATAATCACATGGTGTTGTCAGATAGACCATTGGTAAAGTATGGGGTGGCCTGGGTCGTTAGTCTGGAGTGAGCATAGATGTAATTTCATTTATTTCACCAAATTCTTTTAATGATTTTTGAGAAAAATGACAAATTTATGAAAAACTTTTGAAAATTAATTTAGTCCACACAGAACATTTCGTCAATATATAAGCATGAAAGAGTTAACACCACAGCAGCATGGTTACAACAAACAATAGAAATAACATGATAATATCATCTATAAATACATTATAATTATGACATAGGCTTTTTGGGGATAAACTATTTGACTGATCAACTGATCCATTTATACTAGTTGCGAGTCGCAACTAACAATACCAAATCACATTCCCCATCTGGTCCAGTACTTCCATATAACGTTTACACACATAACTTTTTAATTAACCCTTTAGTGGGAAAGCCGGCCAAGACCAGCCTCTGCAGTGGTCTTGAGGAATGTTCATTTGCAGGTGGTGAAGATGACTATTTTTGAAAATTAACCCTTTAACCCTTACCTCTCTGGTGTCAAAACTTTAAATTTTCAAATTAAATTAAAGGATGAACTGGTGTTCGTTTTTCAACAAATTTGGTGAGAGGTGGTGCTGTCGTAGACAATCTTCCACCAAAATTGTAGAAACATGTACACCAGTTTCTTTGATATTGACACAATAAAAAATAGAATATTGACATCAGAGTGTCAAGGCTTAATTAACACTCATATCAGCCAAAAACAACTTCTGCAGTAGTCTTGAGAAATGTCCATTTGCAGATCAAATGAAGAATATTTTTGAAAGTTTACCACTGGAATGACTGGCTCGATAACCGAGCCAGTCATTCCAGTGGTAAATTTTCAAAAATAGTCTTCTCTTGGTCGCCAAATGGACATTTTCTATGAGAAAATTGAAATTTTCTTGAATAAATCCGAGTGTTAAAGGGTTAAACATTGGAAGTAAAAAATCTTATCTTGGCCTGCAAATGGCCATACACTGAGGAAAAACAGCAGTTTTTGTGAGAAATCATGACCATAAAAGGGTTAATATGCCTTGAAGCCGTTGCTGCCTTAGTTATATCAATTTCAAAATATTTAACAGAATATGCGATGCACTGTAAAGAATTTACTTCAGGGATTTGTCATTAAAATGCTTACAAAGTTTTAGATGCGACTCACAAATTCAAGAAGTTATAGTCTAGATATTTGTATGTCTGAATTTCTTTACATTTCTGCCAAAGCCCCATTATCTGTGTCACAATTATAATGTGTCACTTCTTTACTAATTTAAATTCTTTCGGTGGAGATTATTCTGGTGAATATGGACATGTTTCTGTGAAATATACACAACCCCCCCCCCCCCACACACACACCCCTCCTAACACCCCCCCCCCCAATTTTTTATTTACCACTGGAATGACTGGCTCGATAATCCAGTCATTCCAGCAGCAAATTTTTTTTTAATTACTCTTGTCTTGGTCTGCAAATAGACATTTTCTAAAAAATTTAAATTTTCATGAACTGATTTGTGGACTAACGCATTAAGTGACTGAGAATTAAAAATCCATTATATACATGCGTACATATAGGAATGACTGGATAAATATCAGGATACATATTTATTTATTTTAATAATATATTTTTATTTTATACATATAAAACTCTGATTGTAAATTATTAATATAATAAAACAAATCAAACAAGAGCAATCTGAGATTAAACCTTACCACTCTAATGTCAATATTCTATCTTTTACTGTGTCATATCACAGAAACTGGTGTACATTTTTCAACAATTTTGGTGGACGATGTTGCTGTCTATGACAGCACCATCTCCCACTAAATTTGTTGAATAATGAACACCAGTTCATCTTCTAATTTAATTTGAAAACAAAGTTTTGACATCAGAGTGGTAAGGGTTAATTGCAGACCCTCGCCCTCATGTTTTTGAAGTAGTTTCCGATATATCCATAGATCAAGAATTTATTTCGATCAGGATCCGGGTGCTTTTAATTTGACCATGCAGAAAAATCACAGATCTCCCTTTATTATCAAAGTATTAACCCTTACCACTCTGATGTCAAAGTTTTCAATTTTCAAATTACAGCAAAAGATGAACTGGTATTTATTTTGGGACAAATTCGGTGGAAGATGGTGCCGTCATAGACAGTAACATCCCTCACCAAAATTGTCGAAAAATGTATACTAGTTTCTTTGCTATTGACAACGTAAAAAATAGAATATTGACATAGTGTGCTACGGGTTAATACTTGGATATGTGTTTTGATATACAATTTTTACAGATTGGATAAAAAAAGGTATCATTTAAAAGTACTGCCCCGAGTGGGCAAGCTATTTCAACTCTTTAATGGTCAAGCAAGCCAAAACCGGCTTCTGCACTGGTCTTGAGAAATGTCTATTTGCAGGCCAAGAGAAAGACTATTTTTGAAAATTTATCACCGGAATGCCTGGCTTGATAACCGAGCCAGTCATTCCAGTGGTAAATTTTCAAAAAGAGTCCTCTCATGGCCTGGAAATGGACATTTATTGAGCATATATTTTGATTTTCTTGAACAAATTTGACCATTAAAGGGTTAAATAAATGGGAGTCAGCCATCACTCGGAAATGGCACCCAAACCACTCTATAATGTTGCATAATTTACAATGACAGGCAGATTAAAAAAAGCCGAGTTGTTAGGAGACAATAAGAATTTTTTTTGAGTAAAAATTCCAACCTCTGAAGTAATCGCAGACTTTCTCCACTCTCCAGTAACGACAAAGAGGTTTGCTTCAGGTGAAAGAGCTGAAGCAATAGCCACCAGAAAATGTTTTGAGTGTTTAACATAATTCATAGAAAAATTTGAACTCTGTGAAAGTCTATGTAGGAAGTTCTGGTGTCTCAACCGTTTAAACTCAAATTTGTTCCAGAAAATTTCAATTTTCTCATACAAAATTTCCATTTGAAGACCAAGAAGGCTATTTTAGAAAATTTACCACTGGAATGACTGGCTCGGTTATCGAGCCAGTCATTCCAGTGGTAAATTTTCTAAAATAGTCTTCTCTTAGCCTGCAAATAAACATTTCTCAAGACGACTGTAGAAGCCATTTTTGGCCGATATGAGTGTTAAAGGATTAATTGTCTGACCATGCTAGATAAACTAATCAGCTCTACACCTCCAATAATTAGCCAAGCAAGGAATGCAAGCATCCAATCTGTCACTCAAGTATCTGATGTCATAATAAAATATGTCACATGTTAGCAATCTAAATGACATATAGCTCCATTACAAAAATCAAAAAGTCTGTCACAAAAATGTATGAATTGTATGTCTTTAATGAAATTAAGTCAATAAAAATTCTGTTGAATATTTTGAAACTAATTTGACTGGGAGCTGTTGCTGCCATAGGTAGATCTAACAGTTATTACCGTAGAATTTCCCAGCATGCAAAACAAATATGTGAAACACCAATAGGCAAGAAATATTCAGGTCATTTTGAAACACCCTCCATCCAGAAACAATTAAATCTCAATTTTATAGCATAAATGTAGGAATGCCGATGAATGTTTTAAGAATAATTTGAATAGAAGGCAAAAAATTCTTCCAGTCAAATTGTTTTCAAAATATTCATACAAAACATATTTTGCAGCTTAAGGAAAATTCAATTTCAAGGCAATCATGAATGAAAGCTTGTTAATATCGTGAAGAAAGCTGTGAGTTGCATGGGTTCAAGCTACTAGTCACATGATTTGTATTTACACTGAAAAAAACAACAATTTTTATGATTTTCCAATACATGTGTACCAACGTGACACAACTCCATGACCTTGTGGACTGAATATTGGTGTTCATTACAGGTGTCCTCTCTAGGTGCGCAAGCAATAGATAACTTTTTGAACACAAAAAATCTCTGTTTGGCATCTGAAAGATAAACTATGAAATATTAATTAAAATTTAATAAATATTTAGTTGAAATTCAACTGAATATTTATCAAATTTTAATTAACTTTTCGCGCTTGATCTTTCATGCGCAACAGTTTAATACTTTGAAACTAATTTGACTGGAAGCTGTAGCTGCCATAGGCAGCAGCAGCGTCCAGGCAAATTAGTTTCCAAATAATGCTAGAAGCATCAAGGATTAACTTTCCATGACTTTCCATAACTTATAAAAATCATTTTTCGATTTGCCCAGGATTTCCTGGTCTTCAATCATGTCAATAATGATTCATTATAAATTCTCAGATTTTCTGTTTTTCTATGTAGTTTAAATAATAAAATAATCTAAAATTTATGGCTGAAATGTAGCTAGCTACTCATCATAGCTTCAATTTATCATAATGAGATGCAAACCAGTATAAATATATTCCTAAAAGCACAGTAAACCCTCCTACGACCGGAACATTTCCTTTTGCAAACTTTGCTGCTAATCCATAGCCGAGCACAACAAGATTAAACAAAAGCAGACTGGGTGTATATGTCGGCTTTTTCTTGCTTTTCTTCTGTTTTCCAGTATCATTATTTTTCTTGTCTTTTGTTGAAGTTTGCTTGCTAGTTTTAGTTTCTGATTTCTTTTTCGCTGCAACAGAGAAAATGTAGGCTGTGAGTTGTTGTTTTTCAAATTTAAACAAATATAGTGAGAAGAGGATAATTTTGTGCGCTCATTGTGTAATACCGGTACTAATCTCTGGACCTTCACCGCAAGACCCTATCTTCCTCCAGAGTCAGCCTTGTTTCAGAAATTTCCTTTAAAAACAGCCACAGTGGTCTTCAGAAATGTTGATTCACAAGCCAGAGTAAGAAATTTTTGAGAATTTTCCGCTGGAATGATTGACTCGACACTCGAGCCAGTCATTCCAGTAGGAAATTTTCTAAAATACCCTTCTCTTGGTCTCCAGATGGACATTTTCTATGAGACAATTTCAGTTTTTGAAAAGATTTGAATATAAAAATGGTTAAACTGGTAACTAGTGTTTGTTTTAAGACTAGCACTGCTGAAAGATGTTTAAGTCCTAGACAACAACAACAACTTTCAACAGTACAATTCCACCCAAAAAGAACCCATCTCCTTTTGGCAACTTCTTCATAAAATTAATTTTGGTGCGTATTGTGTAGAGCCTGCCATAAAGATGAAAGGCAAATTGAAATAAGAGAAAGAGCAATTGTGCATTTTTATAATTAGCCTTTTAACCCTCGAATTTGTTCAAGAATATTTCGATGTTCGCATAGAAAATGTTAATGTGCAGACCAAGAGGCTATTTTAGATAATTTACCACTGGAATGACTGACTCGATTATTGAGCCAGTCTTTCGAATGGTAAATTTTCTAAAATCGTCTTTTCTTGGTCTGCAAATGGACATTTCTCAAGACCAGTGCAGAAGCCATTAAAAATATATTAGTGTTAAAGTGTTAAGCAGTGTGCATCAGACTTAGCAAATAAAATTACATGTGTGTTATGTGATCATCTTCTATCTAAGTGCAAGATGTTAGGAGCAAGTGTACAATGCTGAAAGCACCGCTACTATTGTCTCTGTTGCAGCTTACTAGTCTAACATACAAAATACAGCAGATTACATACACAGGTACAAGAATAGAATATCTTATACAATATATAGTCGATGTCATTGAATGATAATTAGGGAGTGCTAACACTTTAACACTTAAGTCGGCCAAAAAGAGCTTCAGTAGTTGTCTTGACAAATGTCAATTTCCTGACCAAGAAGTCATTTTTGAAAATTTACCACTCGAATGACTGGCTCGATGAACGAGCCATTCATTCCAGTGGTAAATTTTTTTAAATAATCCCTTGGCCTGCAAAGGAACATTTTCTATGAGAAAATTGAATTTTTTTTTATCGAATTTGAGCATTAACCCTAACAATTAAATTTCTTCAAGAACATTTCAATTTTCTCAAAAAAATGTCCATTTGCAGATCAAGAGAAGCCCACTTTTGAAAATTTACTATTGGAATGACTGGCACGGTAACAGAGCCAGTCATTCCAGTCGTAAATTTTCAAAAATAGGCTTCTCTTGGTCTGCAAATGGGCATTTCTCAAGACCACTGTTGAAGGCGTTTTTGGCTGATATGAGTGTTAAACGGTTAACCACAAATATACTACGTTTACCATAATGTACATGTATCAGGATGATGTACATTGCAGCCAGAATAAATGTCATTGAAGTGAAATACATGTAAGCCATTGTTGAATTATTTAGCCATGGAAAGAATCAAGAACAACAGCAATCAGAGATGGCAGGCCCCTCGTGGACAGTAGCCTCCGAGATATCCATAGATTAGGATCACTACATATGATCACGATGATCTGATGATGGGCGGAGGTCAGGAAATTCTCTTCCACTGTAACCGCAGCATTTGTCGAGATAAATTTGAGCCAAATAGCCTTCAATTTTATAGGATCAGTAGTTCTGAGATACATCTTAGGACGCACACATGCACGCATGCACTCTCACACACACGCACGCACAAATCATCCAACCTCTGCAATCAACCTATATGCAAAACTTTACCAAAAGTAGATGAAATCTGCACAAATTTGTAGACGGACAGATCTATATATGTATGCACAGAAACAAGTAGAAACAGAATCTATTAACTGCACCACCCCACCATGCCAAATTCTCCCGATGCTCCACTCCCCTTCATCCCACAAACACCAGCCACTTCTTCAACCACTACTCACCGCAATAATTTGCATATCAAGGAAATAACAAATATAGGTTTTTATGATCATAACGCAAGTAAAGGGAGACAAGTTTAATAAGAGAGAATATACACCTTCAAACCATCTCAAAACACAACCTGGCTTTAATGGACAAGCCAGCCAAACCTGGACTCTATAGATGTAGACTATTTTTCAAAATTTTATTTTATTTTGGTAATATAATGGTCTTGATGTATTTCTACTGTACATGTACTGTATACTATAAAAATATTTTCTGAAAAATTTTGCATGTTCACCCACATTTTTTATTATTAGCTACATTTCTGTTTCTGTAATAATTAGTCCGTGCGACAGTTAATTTGCATGAGGAATTATTTTAAACATGAAATATTCCTATTGGGACGAACTTTAAACAATCGTAAATATGTCTAGTTGGTTTGACAATTTCAGATGAAATATTGGCGCCACAAGTTCTACAACATCCTGTCACGTTTCATCCCGTTCTCTCCCTCAAACTATAGATGGAGTTGCAGTGCGACAAGATTTTTCGCAGTTCACACATATGGAAATTCCATGTTTATTGCCACCAACAAACAGCTTTCTGACCACAGAAGTTCCAGAGTGTACATATATGACATGTACTTTAATGGATGAATCCAGTCTATCGATCCATCATATGACGTCATAATCAACTATGTCACAACTAGATTGACATCATAATCAATTATATCATGAAGACTGTCATAAATGATTAACCCTTTAACACTCATATCAGCCAAAAACGGCTTCTGCAGTAGTCTTGAGAAGAGTTGATTTGCAGACCAAGAGAAGACTATTTTTTTTAATTTACCACTGGAATACCAGGCTCGATAACCGAGCCAGTCATTCCAGTGGTAAATTTTCAAAAATAGTCTTTTGGTATGCAAATGGACTTCCTGACCAAATTCAAGGGTTAAAGGGTTACTAGTCTATCATGTTGTATGAATTGTTTGTCTTTACTATTTAAAAAATATTCTGTTGAAAATTTTTTAAACTAATGTGACTGGCCGTTGTTGCTGCCATACATGTAGGTAACAACAGCGCCTAATCAAATTAGTTAAAATATTCAACAGCTTACCTGTATAGATTTATGGAAATTGAGATTCAGTAAGTTCAGGGTTTGATCGATCCCAACATGGGCAAAGCATGGGTGGAGATTAGATAGAGATGGGCGGGTCATAACTAAACCTTGCTTCCTCAACTCTAAAGCGATTTCGAAATCTTGTCTGAATAGCTGACAATTATTCAAAATATACTGGCACGGGATTAATTTGGATGTAACAAACCATGTTTACTAAAACATGCAATATTTAGGCCCGGGACAGGCAATAATTTTACATATGGAAATTGTCTTGAATTTTAATGTTATTGTCTATCATTCTTAGACCATTTTAAAGAATACATTTCAACTTGGTATTGAAATATAATACCATATCATTTCTTGGAGATAGAAGCCCAACTCCTATGTCAGAGATGTTGGTTTGGAAATTGAACACCTCTTGCAGTGTTGAAAGGAGTGCGAGCCCGGGAGGCATTGGCCCACCTGAGAATGCAAATGTCTCCTTACATTTAGCAGTTCCCTATTTCCTTATAATGAAAAGGGGCTTCCCAACCTCAAATTGTCAACTTGAATCTTTGCTCTAGGTGCTGCACTGTCCTAATAGAAACATAGGCTACAGATAGGCAAAATATGGTAAGTTTAACATTCAGAATACTGTACTGCTCAACAATAATTAGGATGCTCATGCATAAAAAGCTTAAATAAAACCTGATTTATCATTATTCCCGAATGCAGATAATACGAGAAACGCGTTAAATTAATATTTCATATCCCGCCATTATCCCTGGAAAGTGAATAAACAGAGCCTGGGGCTTCTGGGGCAGAGGATTCTTCATAAAATCCAGATTAATGTACATTTTCAATCAATCTCCACTGACAGAAACTAATTAACCCTAGTGACAACCTAGTGTGCGTGTGCGTGTGCGTGTGCGTGTGCGTGTGCGTGCGTGCGTCTGCCCTGGGCTAAACATTCTGCGAAAAAATAATGTCCAAGCCATGTACATATATAGAACAAGAGCTATCAGAAGATAGTAAATAGCTTACCTGTATATTAATTGTACATCACAGGATATGATGGACCAACAGATACAGCCTCATTTTGAAATTTGACAATTCACATGTCAAATCAAAATACCTATGCTACTACCCAACGTCCAAGCATAGCTTCGCAGAAGCATTGCTTGGAGACTGAACCATAAAGCTTTGCTGCTCGGTAGTAACCTGCAGAACAATGACTACTTGCACACCAAGTCTGACCGAAAGGCAAATGGTCCAAACATACAGAAAATTCAGACTGAAAAAAGTAGAAAGAGTTTCAAAAGCATGTACATTAATATGATGCAGACTAGGTTTAAGCAACCTATAAAGCAAATCAAAGCATTGGATAAGTCTTTGCTGATTAAATTGTCATTTGAAAACGCGTTAGCCACACCATAATAAGAATAACCCGGATCATGTAAATTAGCCCTAAAATAATCAAAGTTCAACCACAGCGAAAATGTAAAAATTTTCAAAATCTATTTCTTTCTAATGCAGACTAGATGTCATCATCGCATAGAATGAATCTGTGAAGTTTTAATCAAATCAGAGAAACCCATGTTCGCTAAATTGTCATTTGAAAAAACAGTAACTTGGCTTCAAATTATCCCTAAAATAATCAAAGTCCAAACACTGTAAATATCACAGTAAAAATCAACAAGAGGCCTAAGGGGCCTGTATCGCTCACCTGGACAATAGGCATTTCAACTAGAATGTTCTTTATCAACAAGATGGCCAGCAAACCATTTATCCGACAGTTTCGAAAATTGCAAATTTGAGATCAGAATACCCAAAAACACATATAAAAACAATTTCGGCCTCAAAATCCATCAAATAAAAAAATCCAATATGGCCGCAAAACATGCTATATTTTGATTGGCCCACGGCGGCCATGTTTTTTGATGGATCAACTTCTCTTGAACAAACTTTAATGGCCCTTAGGACCTAATCATATCTGCAAAATTTCGGCTCGATCCCTTCAGCGCTTCTGGAGAATAAGTCATTTTCACTACAACTAGGTCAACCAAGATGGCCACCGAACCATTTGACCAATCAAGTTCCCTTGCTATAAATCATATTTCATGAGGTTTGCATCAATTCCCCAAGCCGTTTCAGAGAAGATTTTTAAAGACGTTTCCTAAAATCGGCCTACATCCAAGATGGCCGCTGGACAAATTGGCCGATCGGGTTCATTTGAACAAACTTAGATCTCTATGCCCTATGAATGCTTCCTCCCAAATACAATCGCTCACCTGGACAATAGGCATTTCAACTAGAATGTTCTTTATCAACAAGATGGCCAGAAAACCATTTATCCGACAGTTTCGAAAACTGCAAATTTGAGATCAGAATACCCAAAAACACATATAAATCCAATTTCAGCTTCAAAATCCATCAAATAAAAAAACCCAAAATGGCCACCAAGCACGCTACATTTTGATTGGTCCATGGTGACCATGTTTTTTGATGCATAAACTTCCCTTGAACACACCCTAAGGGCCATTAATCCATAATTAAGTTATCAAATTATTTGTCCAATCAGGTTCCCTTGAACAAACTTAGTTCAGCCCCTTGCCCTAGATGATATTTCATGAGTTTTGAATCGATCCTCCAAGCGGTTTCGGAGATGTTTAAAGAAATTTCAAGAGATCTGCCTAAATCCAAGATAGCCACTGGCCAAATTTGCTGATCGGGTTCATTTTTAAAGAAAAAGTTTATGGACAGACAGACTGACAGATGGATGACAGACGGACACCGGATGGTTGCCACAGCATAAGCTCACATGGCCATTCTGATTCTTTGTTTGAACAAACTTGGATCTCTATGCCATAAGGATGTTTTCTGCCAAATATCATTTTAAATGTCCCAGTGGTTCTCGAGAAGACATTAGAAATTTCCTGTTGCTTTAGTAAGGTCCATCATTGCCTAAGGTCCATTATGAACATTGCCTGTCATTTGTATGAATTGTATGTCTACTATGTGATAAACATACTGTTGATATTTGAAACTAATTTAGGCAGCAAGAACACCAACTGAAATTAGTTTCAAAATATTCAACAGGTTAGCTGTATAGTGACCAGGTTGCCATTATTTTAGGGAATTCAGAATTCAAAGTATATAAATCGATCCCAACACACGCAAATCCGGGGCAGAGCATAGCTAGATATGGGCGGGGCATCGCTAGAAAGGGATCGCTATATTTGCTGAGCTAGGTTGAATATTTTGAAATTACTTTGACTGAAAGATGTTGCTGCCTAATTTCAATAGATACTACAACGTAAAACTGCTTCTCATTGACCCTATTACAAATGTGAGTACATGTATATGACCACACACACATCACCCACAAACAATAACTTCCTCCTACGTTGTGACATAGGATATATGATGTATCAATATATCGCGATTATTAGGCATTATTTATCACGATATTTTCTAGAGCAAGAACATGCGCCATTATTCTGGAGGATCGGATGATTGAATAGAGGTGGGATGGATAGAGTGCAGCAAGCACATTGCATCGTACACCAAAATATGGCAACAACAGACATTTAACCATTTAACCTTCATATCAGACAAAAATTGTCTCTGCAGTGGTCTTCAGAAATGTCCATTTGCAGACCTAGAGAAGACTATTTTTTAAAATTTACCACTGGAATGACTGGCTCGATAACCGAGCCAGTCATTCCAGTTGTAAATTTTCAACAAGAGGCTCAAGGGCCTGAGGCGCTCACCTGAACCATTGGCACTTAAACAATTTGCATTTAAATAGAAATGATGGATGATTTTAGGAAAACCAAGATGGCCACCAAAAAAATTGATAAATCAAGACTCGTTTAATATGTTGAAGCCTACCGTCATAGGATCGTTCCACACAAGTTTTGTTGAAATCATGTTATTGATTGAAGGAGTATCATTTTTAAATGGTTCCGGAAAACTTTCAGAAAATCAGAAATTGCTGCCAAAACATTGACCTATCGAAATTCTGAATAGAATTTCTAGAGGCTACGACAATAAGATCCTTCCAGCCAAAGTTGGTTGAAATCGTCCAAGCGATTAATGAGTAGCAACATTTTATATGAATTCCCATTTATTGGAAAATTTGAGATGGCCACCATCAAAATCAAGACGTCAAAATTCTGTATACTAGTTCTGAAGCGTACGGGCCTACGGTAGGGTTCTTCCAGCTGAGTTTGGTTGAAATCGGCCAAGCGGTTATTATGAGGACAGCCTTTTAAGTGATTTCCCAAAATATTCAGAAAATCCAAAATGGCCACCAGAAAAATTGACAAAATCAAAATTCTATATGCAACTTCTAAAGCCTACCGCACTAGGCTCGTTCCAGCCAGTCTGGTTGAAATTGCCCAAGTAGTTAATGAGTAGACGATTTTCATACATTTTTTGGAAGATTCAAGATGGCCACCGAATAAATTGACTAATCAAAATTCTATATACATGCTCTGAAGCATAGCACTTTAGGGTCTTCACAGCCGAGTTTGCTTGAACTTGTTTGAGCGGTTAATTAGGAATAGCCTTTTAACCGATTTCCCAAAATTTTCAGAAAATCCAAGATGGCCAGCGGAAAAATGGACCTATCAAAACTCTGTATACAATCTGAAATCTACCCGCCTAGTATCCTTCCAACCAAGTTTGGTTGAAATTGCTCAAGCAGTTAATGAGGAGTAGCATTTTAAATAATTTCCCACCATTTTTCAGAAAATCAAAAATGGTTGCAGGAAAAATTGACAAAATCAAAATTCTGTATACAAGTTCTGAAGCATACCAGCGTAGTATCTTTCCAGCCAAGTCTGGTTAAAATTGCTCAAGCAGTTAATGATGAGTAGCGTTTTGAACAATTTTCCACCATCTTTTGGAAAATTCAAGATGGCTGACGAAAAAGTTGACCAATCAAAGTTCTGTATACAAGTTCTGAAGGATACCACGCTAGGGTTGTTTCATCCAAGTTTGATTGAAATCGGCCTAGTGGTTATCGAGAAGTAGGCCTTTAAATGATTTCCAGAAATTTTCAGAAAATCCAAGATGGCTGCCGGAAAAATTCTGTATACAAGTTCTGAAACATACCAGCGTACTATCCTCCCAGCTAAGCCTGGTTGAAATTGTCAAAAGAAGTTAATGAGTAGCGTTTTAAATGATTTCCCGCAATTTTTCGGAAAATTCAAGATGGCCACCAAAATAATTGCCCAATCAAAATTCTGTATACAAGTTCTGAAGCCTACGCCCATAAGGTACTTCCAGCCAAATTAGGTTGAAATCCGCCCAGTGGTTAATGATCTGAGGAGTAGCGTATTCCAGCAAAAGTTGACGGATGTATGACGGACGGATGGACAGCAAGACAGACAGTCGCCATGCCATAAGCTCACTTGGCCATTCTGCCCATGTACATGTAAGCTAAAAATAGTCTTCTCTTGGTCTGCAAATGGACATTTTCTACTGAGCAAATTGAAATTTCTTTAACGAATTCGAGGGTTAAAGGATTGACCCTTCAGTGGTCACGATTGATCAGGAAAATTTACCCGTTTCTTCAGTGAATGTTGATGGAGGATTCCAGTTTATCCATCAATCATATGACATCATAATCAACTACATGACGTGTAGAATGAATGACATTGAAAAGGTCATTACAAACACTTAATTGATGATGGGAAGCCTTGTATGTCTTTACTATTTAATAAACATGCCGTTGAATATTTTAAAACTAATTTGACTGGGCACGCTGTTGCTGCCTATCAGTCAAATTAGTTTCAAAATATTCAACAGCTATATGGTTTTCTGGAAATTGATAGTCAGGGAGTTCAGGGATCGATCGATCCCAACATGAGCGAGGTGTGGGTGGAGCTTAGCTAAAGATGGGTGGGGCATAGCTAAAACTGGATTCCTTCATTTCCTGACCAAGAGAAGACTATCTTTGAAAACTTGTCAGTGGAATAACTGGCTCAGTAATCCAGCCAGGCATTCCAATGATCAATGTTCAACAAAAGGCCCAAGGGACGTGTCTTGCTCACCCGGAACCTTGGCATTTCAAGCCTATTTTCTATATGTGAGCCCTATAGATGTTTTTGTTAAGAAATTCATCAATTCTGGCCAGCAATAGTAATTTAGGTTTAAAAGTACAAATTCTGGCCTGCCATTTTACGAGTAACATTTTAAACGATTCCGTCGACATATTTTGAAATCCAAGATGGCCACCAAAATAAATTGACCAATCCAAATTCATGTTAGAACTGTTGAAGAATGCCACACTTAGGCTAGGATCATTTCACGTAATGTTCGTTGGAATCGGCCCATTGATTAAAGAGGAATAGCGTTTTAAAGTGGTTCTAAATAATTTTTGGAATATCCAAGATGGCCACAAAAAAAATCAAACACTAAAAATTCTGAATACCGTAAAGTCGACTCACTGTATTATACACACTAATAGAAACACACACGACAAAACTTCACAAAATATGAGCCAAGAAAGCCTTATAAAGGCGTATAACACGCACAAATTGGTAAATCCACTGTTAAATGCAAAATAATAATATTTGCTTATCGACTAAATATTTGGCATGTTTGGTTATTTTAATTAATATTAACCATTTCATTCCATACCTTAACCATCAGTGGTTTATTCATGCGCACCGTTTAACACATCACCATACATATTGGCCAACAAGAACAAAAAAAAATTGTCTTGCACATCCGCATTCGTGTTGCATTAATACTAAGGGAGGTTGCTCTGTATGTTTTATTGTGCTAACAGAGTTGTCTCCCTTACTAAACGTGCACGCCGAATAAGGGTAGGCATGTATGAGATAATTGAAATTTGATTTTGTTTCTGTTTTGTATTTTCTTGCTTATAATCCTTATATCATATTGCGTATGGTATTGTGTAAATGGAACTGGTCTGAAGGCGTGTTGTAAATAAAAATAAAGTGATCAAGATCGTTATTTCAAACCGAGTTCTGTTGGTTTTTGTCTGCAATTTGAAAGCAACTATAGACTGCGCATGCTCATTCACTATACCTACCTTCCGTTTTCCGGCTAGAAAAATATTGATACATTCCTTTGCTTACAATCAGCAACTGGTGTATTCTGTCCATGTACGTATACCCAAGTGCCTAACCCCTAATCTTACAATCTGCAGTAACATAATAACCTCCTCTAAGAAGCATTGACGTAGTTAATATAGTTCATGATTGATCGTATGATCGCGGTTATTTTTTTTAAATGATCGCGATTATGAAAAGTGAATAATCGTGCAACTCTTAAGTTAGATCCCCTGATACACATGAACAATAAACTCAGAGTCCAGACATGATGAGTAATATGCTTTGGGCGTGAGACTTGTGCAATGGAGGCATCCAATATGTTACTCAATTATCTGATGTCTTAATCAATTACATCACGAGTTAGCTGATGTCACAATTACAATGAAGCATAGCTCCGCCATCAAAATCGAAAAATCCATCACTAAGTAATGTCTGACTTTTTTTTGCATACAATTTACTAAAGACTTGAAACTAATTTGACTGGAAGCTGTTGTGTTACAAGCTAAACGAAATCACGGATTTCTTTTTTCACGAGAGAGTTGGTACTTACCACCCTAATACTCTAGGATATTTCCTAAATATCGACCTAGCTTCAATATTACTCAGAATTAAAAAGAAACCGCCCCCACTGGGCAGGTTACACAACTGACAGTCCAGCGGATGTGCAGCCCAAACTCGCACATGCGCAGGGCTGACTCATTCTATTCCAAAATATTGGCTCACCTAATTGCAACATAAAACGCTGATAGACTGAGCCTCTGTGGGGTGGAGAGGACGGGATCGTATCAGGGTGGTAAGTATCAACTCGCTTGTGAAAAATGAAATCTGTGATTTCGTTTATTTCACATAAAGAGTATACTTACCACCCTGATACTCTATGATATAGTCAGAATTCGTAAGAGAATCCGGCGGGAGGGAGGCGAAGGTCAGAAGACCGGCTCATCCCTGGAAGAGCAAGCTCTTGCTTTTGGAGCACAAAAACATCTGAAATTGCGTATGTAAACACAATCAGGAAATGATTTGGACATCGGATAACACGACCGATGTTGAGAGTAATGACCGTTTCACATCCGCTCCCACCCCACCCCCTCTTTTAAAGAGGGAGCGATGACCTCAATGTCCTATACGCTCTCTATGTACTCGTGCTAAAGTACTACAAGACATCGGACGAAAGCTTTCTTTTGTATACTCTCAGATGGAACCACAAAGAACACAAAACCATCACCATTTTAGTAAGTAATAAAAAATGTGACAAAAAATAACCATCACCAAATATAGGACTAACCCATTTTGACGAGATTCCCTTTAATCACAGCTGGCGATAATAGGTACAGTACGGAAAAGCGGGGATTCCCCCACTAAATTGCACTGTGTGTGAATCAACGGCCGTATACACAATATTTACAAATATATACAGATTTAACGTTTATGTAAAATCGATAAGGCAAGTGGGTTTGACGTGTCACGGAGGTAATGATCTGTAAAATTAGACTCACAGTGCCATTGTGCTACTGACATAATGTCATCCACCAGCACCCCGTTAAACAGAGCCGTGGATGTCACTACGCCACGGACACTGTGAGCCTTGGCCATGTCAACTTGTTTTCCCGTGGCGGCTTTGTGGCAATGCTGGATGCATTCCACAATCCACCTAGAAATGGTGGCCTGAATTTTCAAAAGGTGTTTATCTCTTAATCGTGTGTAATTTTGCTACTCGTCCGATGATCATCGGATTAAATTTAATCGAAATTTTCGAAGCATGTTTAGCCTACCCGCGTGTAAATATCTGCAAGTAATTAGACACATGTTTATAAGTAACAAAAGAATAACTAATCGTCCGTTGGGGGTTGTTTATCTCAATATAGTCAATCGTTTCGAGCACAGTCAAACACTAAAATGATTGTAATGGACGCGCTACATGTGTTAGAGCTTGCCCAAGATGATTTGGAAGAGCACCGAGAGGGTCTTGGAAGAAGACACTTGAGAGTAGAGCTGGGCGGTATTGGCATTGGGATGACGATAACGGTATCTGTGAAAAATACTGCGATAACTACTAATATCGCGGTATTTGGAATAATTTTGGATATGATAGGGTTAATATGGGCAATCTATGAATAGGCATCCTTTTTTTTAGATGTATAAACAAACAAAGCCTACAATCTGTATTATATTTGTTTCAGCACCAAATAAATTTTTTTTTTTTTCTCGCCTTTTGGCGTTTTACTTTGTCATTGTGAAGAGGAAGATGCGCATAAGTGTCCTTAACTCCGTCACTGTGCGCGCAGGAATCTCCAAGAGAGATCCCAAGGCTCCAATCAGATTGGTTAAAAACATCAAGTATCTTTCATTGGTTTTAACTAGGTCATAATCGGGTGCAGTGTTTCGTGGAGCAATCACAATCAGCTGTTTTTATTATTACTATTGAAAGCTTATAATGAATGCTCCGCGAGAAAGACCACACGATTAGGCACATGATCAATTAATGGGCAAACCAGGTCTGGAGATGCGATCAGCTGCGTGCGTGTATGCGTGTATAAAGATAACAAAATGACCTGAATTTTTTTAGCAATAAAATAGAGAATGTAGAATTGTAGATAAGAATCGTCGATCACTGATTAAATTATTATACTTGACGTGCAAAATTCTGGTACTGAATGGTTAATTATTGAAAATGGTCAAGTTTTAAAAGGAATTCACTAATCAACCCCACCTGCCCTCCCAGCCCCCATTCCACCCCGTTAGAACATTGTCGACCTATTGACTGCGGCATGAAAGTCAATCACACACTTCATCCTATAAACTGGACTTACCAGTGTGTGAAAATAAATAATCATCAGCTATTTATACAGATTATTTCAAAACAATTTGACTCAAAGTTGTTGCTGTCGATGTCAGTAACAACATTTGGGTCATAAAGTTTTCAAACTAATCAGCTCTTTATTTATTATTTCCCTTAAATTATATTTCCATAAAGCCTCTGCATTCGTCTTGAAAGTGGTTAAATCATAGCCCTATACATAGATGGCGCAATAGTCGCCTGAACCAATGGCCCAGAACGCATGAAATTAGTGAATACAACACATTTCACCCTATTATATCTGCTGTCTTCTAGAAAAGATGATCTAAGAGGTTATTAGTTATTAATAACTTGTCTGATTTTAGCTAAATATTTTGGAGACAATTTGATTGGAAATTATTGTCATGGCGCAATAAATTTTAATCAAATCATTTTCAATATAATCAGCCGGACTTGTTTCATTCATATTGCGGCTGCCTTTAGAGCATTCAGCATATCAATGGTATATTACTGGTATAGACTGATCAATACTCACCCAAGTGTACATTTATACACATGTGTGGGGTGAATTATTCTTGAACAAGCGAAGAATAGAGGGATTACAGTTATGGTTTCACCAGTTTAGTTAGATCACTTGAATTTATCGTCATAGTTAGCGAGTGAATTTATCCCGCTAGGATATTTGGATGGTCGTTGTTTTATTTATTGCCTTGTAATGACGTCAATCGCGTCATCAGCTATGGAAAGCGAAGGTGATATTCCAATAATATAATCAAAACGAGGCTGAGTTAAGTTTATTTGTGTTTTACAAATGGCTGCTATTTTGCGTATTCAACTTTGTCAGCAACTACGATTTTCAGATTTAACTTGTCTTCATTGGAACAACATTTAATTGAGCATGGAAGGATAACTATACTAAGAACAGTAGGGCCATGTATATAACACACGGACATATATTTACGGCAATAATGGTGCCGAAAATGATTGCTTTTTGACTACCATGAATACGGAAATGAAGAGAGCAGACTCGTCAAATTCGCATGAAATGCTTTATTATCAAATTATTACAATATATAAATTGTCAATACTGTCACTGACGGTATTTGACGATATTGGTGTTTTTTACAAATGAGACGATAACGATAACAATAGCAATAATATCGCGATTTTCCCGCTTTTATTGGGAAACCGCCCAGCTCTACTTGAGAGTATTTCGGGACAGAACGAACCCCCTTGAGGAATATAATGATGTGGAGTTTGTACAGCATTTTAGACTTTTAAAATCAAGTTTTCGTGATCTTTTAGACCTTATCATGGATTATCTCGTGCGACCAACAAGACGAAACCGACCAGTTCTTCCGATAGAATAACTGTGCATTGCCCTTCGGTTTTACGCTTGTGGCTCTTTCCAGGTCGTCGTAGGTGATATGTGCGGTGTGTCGCAGGGAGCATGCTGTACCATTCTACACAGCGTTACAACTGCAATTTGTGGAAGAAAAGACCAGTTTATAAATTTTCCACAGACACAGGCTGACAGAATGGCGGTAATGCAAGGGTTTTTCAACATCGCCAGATTTCCTGGTGTTATTGGGACCATTGACGGCACACACATCCCAATTACGAGTCCTGGAGGCGATAACGCTCAACGTTTTATGAACAGAAAAGGGTTTTATAGTATAAACTGTTAATTCGTCTGTGACCATCGTATGCTGTTCACCAATGTAGTGAGCCGTTGGTATGGGTCAGCCCACAACTCTAGGATCTTTGAAGAGTCAAATATTTGTGGACGGTTTCGGAGGGGAGAAGTTCGTGGAATTCTGTTGGGAGACCCAGCATATACGTGTACTTCTTATATGCTGACGCCCATTCGACAGCCTACGACAGATGCTGAAACCCGCTACAATCGTTCACAGAGGAGAACAAGAGGGGTCATTGAACGGGCTTTCGGTATTTGGAAGAGGCAGTTCCCATGTGTTGGTAGCGGCAATCATCTCCGTTGTTCAGTAAGTATAACTACATATATTCTAGCTATATGATTTACATGTCCATCTTGAATGAGCATAGTTATACACAGGTCAATGGTTTGGAGGTCATATTCTCATGTCATGATATTCATTGAATACAAATACAATACAAATTTATTACAGAATAGTTATCTATTTCCAGATTTACCGGACTCTTTCAAATAAATTCAAATTTGTAAGTTTCATTTTATATTCATATACAGTGAAACCTGTTTATAGTGACCACTTCTTGAACCACTAAACGCTGTTTCTAGAGAAATGTGTTCGATGAATATAGATAATTCATAAGGTTATTTGCTTTTGAGACGACAAGATGATGGCTCTTTACGACCACCCAGCTTAAAGAACCACCATCATACAACCCATATTTTTAAAATAAAATTTCGGCTATATCAGATTGCTAGTCTTAGAGATAGTTATTGAATTCTATCTGGCTACGATTAGGGATCTTTGAAACAGCAGTACAATCGAATTCTGGAAATTCTCTTATGCTATAGAATTATTTATTGAGTTGCAGCAAAATCGAAATCTTGGTCAACCCACCGCAACCACCCCTCCCATGCAGACCACAGTGCACCAAACTGTCAAATTCCTGGCCTTTATGAGACGCTACAAATGTTGTTCATGTTGAGGTTAATGCAGATATGCTTCTATTTCTCTTATAGCTGGACCACAACATAGCCATCATTGTGGCAACAGCCTGCCTACACAATCTGGCTAAGCGGCGGAACGATCCTCTCCCAGATGACAAAGTGGCTGGCCAGTATGAGGATCTCCCTCAGCAGGATAATAGAGTAGAGGTCGACATGCGAGGAAACCTATTTAGAGAAAGGTTCATACGGCAACATTTTGAGTGAGTAATTAGTTACAAAAATTTGGTATATCTCTTAATTTGTTTGATGGAATGCAACTAAATTTATCCTCTTAATTGCCTCTGTGATATCGTAAGCCATAATGTGCAATTTTAGCGTCAAAGGATCTAATAACATTAACATGAAATCCATTGAAGTGGTTTGGGATGGTTGGTGTGGGGATAGGTAGGTCATGGAAACATAGGGATATTTGTACATTTTAGTTTCCTTTATTTCACAATATTGTAGGCCTACTATAGGTCAAGGCACAGTCTTTTACATTTCTCACTGTAATATGCAGTCTTGCTGCGCATCATTCTCGGCTTCAACTGTTATCGTGCCAGAACTGCAAGATGGATATTCGATAGCATAATATTTGTCATTCTAAAGCACAATATTTGTCATTCGAAAGCATGTATGTTATTCTTTAAAATATTCAGGTGAGCTCAATTAAAATTTGTATTGTTAATATATTTCGTGAAATTGCAGCAATACAATGCTACTCTCTGCTAATCGCTTCTCTTTGTTAGTTAAAAAAACAGCCACATCCATGTAAATGCCAACTTTACTGACTATGCCGATTCCATTGCTACAGTAATCCAGATTATCCATATACATGGCACCTGTCTTTCAAGCCTAGTCCTGTCTGATAGTCCAACGGTGGCCTTTGTAGACAGGAGTGACAGTATATATGTATATGTACCGCCCCAATATCCAAGTTGCGCCATTGACCAAAGGCGCAGTGACGTTGAACAAAGGCGCATGTGCCAATATCAAATTGGATACTGACGCTGTGCCTTGGTCAATGGCGCAAACCTGGATATTTGCGTGTTACAGATATGCATGGCATTACATTATTTGCATCGACACGAGATCGTCCCCACATCTAGCGATTTCCGATTAGCATCGGATCACACAAAGGCTTCCACTGGCCCAGATTCAATGGCAGATCTAGTGGCATTTGTGGTTTTGATGACAGGCGAAAATCATCAGATATGGTCTCGATCCCAGGTTTATTATTTAGCTAGCACTGGATGAGAGGTAGCCTACCTGTTTGAAATGTCTGTAGCACTTGTCGATGGCATTGTAGAGACACTTGGTCGAGGAACATCAATATAATCTGGCACGACATTCGCAACATTTGCCTGCTGGTCAATCGTAGCAGAATCATCATCATATTTGTTATGAAATTACTGTAAATCATCTACAATTATGTTTAAAATCTGTAAAATCTCCTCGTCTATATCACCAACGACAGACTTGCCGCCCACGGTCTCCAGAATATCAACCTGCTTCTCTCTCGTTTTGGCCTTTGCCTTGCTTATGAGTCGTCTCCAAAGCTCTTTCAACTCGTTAGCGGACGATTTGGCTCTATCTGGAAAAGCTGCTTGCATGTCCCTTGCAATTGCCTCCCATGCTGCTTGTTTCTTTAAGTTCGATTGTGTGTCGCATTTTTTACCGTCTATTACACTTTTCCGATTTTTTATGAGCTCGATCAACATCATTCGCTGATCTAGTGAAAAATTGTCACCTCTTTTCCTCGCAGACATTGCTAAAGTACAACGTGTATGTGAGCCTAAATGATTTACCATGTGCTGTACACGACGGGAAATAGACCAGTCGAACAGCTACCGATATAATGTGTGCAATATCCACATCTCCCACACCCACTCACACCCACCGACGCACACATGCGCATGCACATACACACACGCACGCGCATAAAAACCATACACATGCACATGGTACCTCCACATCTACCCATATACGCGCACGCACGCACGCACACACTCACACATGCGCGTATGTATGCATGAACGCACGCACGTACGCATGCACACTGCCATTACTGTCTGTATGTCTGTCTGTTAAGCTATCTAAATTATTTGCCAGCACTGTCCAGCGAGGAATGGACGGGCCAAATAGCAGACGAGACAAGTAGCGCATTGCCAAAATAAAGCGTGCAATACCGAGACAAAAGAATCACGGTCGGTGCTCTCGAGTTACACGGTGTCAGCTAACAAGCAGATTTTCTCTGTACGAAAATTTAATCAGGTATTTTTCTAACCCTGGTTAAAACCCTATTTAAGGGTTACCCCCGTGCAAGATAATCGCACGATGATCACCTTTCGAAAATTCGGGCCGGTATCTTTAGAAGCTCTCCCATGGGGTTCAATGTAAGATAGCCATAAAGCACTAGGGTCCGTCCGCCATTCCTGTGTACGTTGTTTATAACATGTTAATGCACGGACTGGACACCAAGCCTTTGAATTAGCATCAAACCTAGAGAAAGCTGCTAAAACTATAGACTGACCAGGATATTTTAGACTGGTTTTTCGCCATAAGGTTAACTCTAGGTAGAAGCCTAAGGCCTTCCCCTGTCACCACCAAACGGTCTGGCTGGGCTGACAAAGCATGTATTTCACTTCTTCGTCTGGCTGAAGCTGCAGCAATCAGAAAAACTGTTTTAAGCATCAACATTTTCATGGAACTGGAGCTTAGTGGTTCAAAGAGTTTATCTGGTAATAATTGAAGTACTAACGATAAACTCCAAAACGGAATCACTGGAGGATTCCTTGGTCTTAGATTACCCATGCCTTTGATTAAAGTATTTAGATTACATACTTCATCACTTCCCCTATTAGCCAAGCAAGGGATAACTGTCATTAAAGCTGACTTGTAGCCAGCAAGTTAGGCTCGAGGCTATAGGCATCAAAAAGGTGACAGAGGAAATCGGCTACTACCTGAATAGATGCTTCCATTGGATTAACACATCTTTTTGAGCACCATTCAGCAAATCTGATGATTTTATAATTATATGCTCTGGAGGTTGACCCACCCCTTCTGGCCTTTGCCATAAACATGGCTGCTTGCTCAGAAAACCCTCCTTAACTGCTGATTCCTTGACAACATCCACACAGTCAATTGGAACATTGACGGGTTGTTGTGCAAGGCCTTGCCCTGGAAGATTATGTTGTCCATCTGAGGCAGAGGAACAGGATTGCAGACCAGAAGGTCCAGCAGATCCATATACCATGATCAGCTTGGTCAATTTGGGATGATCAGAAGCACTTGGCATTCCTGCTGCCTGATTTTCTGGAGAACTTTTGGAATCAGGATTGCTGGCGGGAATGCGTATGCATACATTCCCTCCCAGCTGACAGCTAACGCATCTATTGCGAGTGCTCGGATCTGGAATCGGAGATGTACGTCGTCATCTTCGCATGCTTGTTCGCTGCGAATAAATCTATGTTGAGCTTGCCCCAGTGGTTGAACAGGCGATCCGCCACACATTGATTTAGTTGCCATTCCGTGGGAAGAATGCTCATTCTTCGGCTCAACGAGTCTGCTAATAGATTTAGCCATCCCGGAATATGAACTGCTTTCAGGGAAATCCCATGATCTAGGCACCAACAAAGCAGTTTCCATGTCATCATACAGACTGGGCGACTTCGTTCCGCCCTGGCGGTTTATGTAAGTCACTACTGTTGTATTTTCTGATCGAACCAGAACACTCTTGCCCTTGACCTTCTCTAGGAAGTGTTCCATGGCTAAGACTACTGCTCGCATTTCCAGCAGATTGATATGTTCTCTTGACTGATCCAGATTCCATCCCTCCATTGATGCATCTGTCTACATCGTTAACTGAGGTTGGGGAGGTGACGTCACCCCCGCCAGGCGATTTTCTCTCTTCATCCACCATTGAAGGTGGTGAATAAGAGGTTCCAACACTGACACCTTTGAGTCCATGAAACCCGTACTCTGGGTCTACTGTGTCATGAGAAATAACTGGATCGGTCGCCGGCATAAGGCTGCCTGAGGAATGACTGGTTCGCAGCGTTTGCCGTGGCCCATGCTGCATAGGTAGTTGGCCTCTGACAAGGCCACCACAAGCACCTATAGCCTGCTGAGGGTGGAAGGCAGGGGGCGTTGCGCGAACACGCTCACTGTGTAGCACTTCAAACTGCTCTCACAGCGTCCGCTGGTTGTTCACCAGGTTTACTGTTTGTTGGACGTGCAGGCATCCTTCACCTCCAAACAACCCTGGACCTGCCATCGTGTTCGAAGAAGCCGATTGTACAGGTCCTGTGAGGGGCACAAATTGTCAAGGGCAAATGTGTGCCTCGCCCGTAAACTCCTCATTACGGATCTCATCATGCAGTCCAGAGCCAGGTTAATGCCGTCCTGAATGGCTCTCTGGACTGAAAGAGAAGTTTGGCGGGCCACGGATGCTGCTACTACACCCTGTAGCAGCTGGGAAACGTGCGAGAGAGCCGAGATGGCTCCTCTCATACTTTCATCCGTGTCTCGCAGCACAGAATTAGCATTGCGCAGGGAGCTAGCCCACAATGGGTCCGTTGTCAGACTGGGACCCAGGCCGCGTATCCTCACCCAACTTATACGGCAGCGCCGTGCCACCTCGCGAGGGGCCTTCGCAAGGCATCCTTTCGGCTGAATTGACATCTCTGCCGCAGCAAACATATTAACGATATGCTCCGCATATGGCAGAGATGGCATGGTGCTCATCACCGGTTTACCTCCCAACCATGGGTGCTGGTACCGCTGGGAGGCTGGTGGATCCACCTGGAGTTCTGGCTTGATGTTCACCAGCCATTGGCAAGCATCCAGTCAGTCCTCCTCGGTGGCCACCTGTGAATGTTCGACGAGCCTAGGGCCTTCGTCATCCTCAACCACATTCACTGGTGGGGTAATGGCCGGAGCTGAAGATACTCCTGGATAGCCAGGGAAGCCATACGGACCCGCATGGGCCGGCATGGCTATTCCAGGAGCCAGATATACGCCGTCATGGGGGGGGGGGGGGGCTAAAGGCATGACGTCATAGTCCAGGGCCTTCCTCATGGTAACTCTCAGCAAGCCGAGGGATACAGTATGGACGGCCATCGGCTCCTAGCCGTTGAGCAGTGAAACCCACTCCCGAAGAAGTAGTTCCATGGGAATGGTTACCCATGGGCCCCTGTGGGGGCCCATGGGAAACCCACTCCCGAAGAAGTAGTTCCATGGGAATGGTTACCCATGGGCCCCTGCAGGGGCCCATGGGTATCCATTTCCATGGCCATCGGCTCATCGGTAGGTCATAACAGTGTCCTCTTCTTCCTGATTAGAAAGATTAGATGCTAAGCTTGAAAAGGGATTAAGCTCGGCCTGGGCAGGAGGGGTATCACGTGATGCGCTGATACCCTTAGCCTTAGGCTGCTCTACAGCACTCGATAAGCGAGCGCCCGAGGCCATGGCTTTCGCCCCCGGGTCCACGACCGAGGCAAGCCTCCGCGCCGGACTAATGGGAGCCGTCTCTGGGTCTATAACGAAACTGGTTTGCTAAGAGAACCAGACCCAGAGACGGGAACACTCTGTCCCGGAGCAAATGAAGAAGACAATGACGAACCTGACCCGAGAAGCAAGCCACGATTCATTTCTCCCATCATTTCAAGATGGAAGGCCTCCATGTCTGGCATGGATGCCTTCCTCTTCTTACCACACTCTTTTTCCAGACGCCTCTTCTCGTCTGCTGCCCGGTCTTTCACCTGCCGATTTAAAAAATCAGTCACCTCCACCGGCCACGACTCACACACATGGCAATTTAGAAGGGGCCCGCACATACTGCACCTAGTGCAGTCATGAGGGGAAAAGCGGACCTTCACGAAACGGTGGCAGGAAGGGCATTTGTTCTCAATTCCCCTCTGAAACGACACAAAATGGAAACAATTAGTTTTTAGTTATGACAAACCAAAAAAACAATTGCAGAAGGCTAATAAGAAACTTTGACCAACAAATGAAAGGATAAGCCAGGGCCATAGAAAAAACTATAGGCCTGACAAAAGGTGAACAAATCCTAAAAACTTCTTATACTTCTTTAAGAAGACAAGGGACATTAGAATTTGAACTTGAATACTTGAGGAAAATTTCTAGACTTCACAGCTCAAAACAAAGATTCATTAGTAATTGAACTTTATAAACACAATGAATCTATGCAAACCATCAAGAGAGATAAATAACTCAACATTCAGGTAAAAAATTTCCTAAAATTTTTAGAAATAAAACGACCGAAAATGATCGTCTCTACTAAATAAACCTCATAAGATGACTTCTGAGGACGAGTGAAGTCTGATGAACAACAACAGGAATACCTGATTCTGAGTCCAAAACCCTGTGGTGGTGGGGGGGGGGGGGGGGGAGAATGTGGAAAGATTACTTCCTATGGTAATAATTCCCTCAGCAAACTCATAATAAATTAGAAGGAACCAGAAACCAAGTATAAATATTGTTTTAAAATAAAGGATACACTTCAAATATCAGCTCATGTGTCTGAAAAACAAAGCACATGCGTTAGCTAATATATAGGCCTCCCCCAAAAGAGCTAGCCTAATAAAGACGTATGCACGAGTTAGCGTGAATCCCAGAAACACCATCCGAGTCCACACGCAGATTTTTTCTCAATAAATTTACTAAAGTACACCTGATGGCTTGGACCAGGAGCATCCTCCGGCGACTTGGCAGCGTCAGACACACTAATATTCAGTCAAAAGAAGTTGCAAAACAACTCAAAGCTTCAAAAAGATAGAAAGCAAAAGCAAGGCTAGAAAGCGTGTTGCAATGGCAGGTCAATATTTTAAGAAGAGAATGAGTCAGCCCCGCGAATGTGCGAGTTTGGGCTGCACATCCGCTGGACTGCCAGTTGCGTAACCTTCCCAGTGGGGGTGGTTTCATTTTAATTCTGAGTATTATTGAAGCTAGGTCGATATTTAGGAAATATCAGGGTGGTAAGTATACTCTTGATGTGAAAAGCAACAGTTCCCATTCAAAGTACACCCGTAGTTTCAAAATATTAATATTACCTTGAAATTTAGCTTCTGAGAATTCAGGTCTCAAAGTTTCAAATACATTGTAGATTCCACCACATGTAAAAGGTGGGTGGAGCGTACTCAGAAATGGGCGGGGCATAGCTAAAAATGTATCCCTCCATTAATCCTCATTTTACACCTTCATGCCAAACAGCCTAACTCTCACACGAATGTCCATATTGAAAGGAATGTTAAAATATCAGTTTAAATTGCAAATATCTGGACCAAAATGCAAAATTGGTACAAAATTTTAAAATGTGGGACTGGAATGCATAGGCATGTGTCCGAAATGCAAGTTTTGTCAGGAATACTCATTTAAATATTTCAAATTGTCAATGTGCTCCAAAGGTTGCACGAGACAAAGACTAGATTTCAAATAAATTTTGCTGACGATGCCGCCATCCCTCAACAGGTCCATCAGCTCACATTGTTCACAGGAAGAGGCGCAGAAATTCCGCTTTTTAGGCAAACCATAGCTTGCCAGTATTGTGAACCATTTTATTAATCCTTTACTGGTCAGGTTTGGTCAAGAAAATGTCCATTTGCAGGCCATGAGATGACTTTTTTAATTTACCACTGAATTGACTGACTGGCTTGGTTAGCAAGCCAGTCATTTCAGTGATAAGTTTTCAAATATCTTCGCTTCCGCATTCTTCATGACCGCAGAGGTTGCTTTGACAATTAAATGATTAAACATCTTCGTAAGCATGTACTGTAGCTAACTCCTGCTTATTAATTCTTAAATACTTTTACTGATGCAGCAATACTTTTTAATCAAACTGTTTTCAAAATGTTCTTCAGCTATCATAATTACCGCTATTGAAGGCAAGTTTACAGACTTTCATGATAAAGAGTTGCATGTAACTATCATACTCCCAATAAAATCTCACCTTTCTCAGCTGGTATGCATATAGCATCTTCCATAACGTAACCGTCTTCACATCCACATAAATATCCACCTGGTTTATTTGTACACGTCTCATGTTCTTTAGTGCAAGCTAACTTGTCCGCACACTCATCTATATCTGAGAATCAAGCATCAGGCAGAGTGAGAGTAACACGTGAATTTGTTCAAGAAAATTAGAATTTTCTCATAGAAAATGTCCGTTTGCAGACCAAGAGAAGACTATTTTTGAAAATTTACCACTGGAATGACTGGCTCGGTTAACGAGCCAGTCATTCCAGTGGTAAATTTTCAAAAATAGTCTTCTCTCGGTCTGCAAATACACATTTCTTAAGACCACTACAGACGCCGTTTTTGGATGATATGAGGGTTAATCGGTAAATTACATAGCACAATGATTCTGTGGTTAGTAAATAGGGCTGGCACATGGCGCTATACTTACAACATTGGAAGGACTTATTCAAACCCAAAGATATCATGTCCTAGAGCCTATTAGTAAGGCTCAACCAAGGCAGCTAAGGGGGGGGGGGGGGTACCACACTACAGCCGTTCACGTCAAGTTTGGCTAGAAGCAGGTTATTTTTTAAGAAGATATCTTTTGAATGGCTCAGAAAATTCAAGATGGATGGCAGAAAAATTGACCAATCAAAGTTTTCTATACAAATTCAGATGTCTACGACTATAGTCATTCCAGCCAAGTTTCGCTGAAATAGGCCAATCGGTTAATGAGTAGGGTTTTTACGGATTTCAAAGATATATTTGGTAATTCCAAGATGGCCAATGGAAAAATTTAACAATCAGATCTTTTATCATAAGTGTTAAAGCCTACAAACATATGAAGCACGTTTCACTGAAATTGGTTCATTGGTAATGATCAATCAAATTTCCGTATACAAGTTTGGAAGTCTACCGCCATACATGTAGGGTTAATGCCGCTAAGTTTGGTTGAAATCGGCTCAATAGTTAATGAATGAATGAATGAATGAATGAATGAACGAACGAACGAACGAACGAACGAACGAACGAACGAACGAACGAACGAACGAACGAACGAACGAACGAACGAACGAACGAATGAATGAATGAATGAATTTATTTATTTACACCAGGAGTCATCTTTTAAAGCAAAAGTTGATGGCCATATGGACAACAGACGGTCACCATGGTAAAAGCTCATTTGGCCTTTCAGGCTAAGTGAACTAATAATGAAGCAACTACATATTGAAAGACATACCTGTACACGTAGTCTCTGTTAATGAATATCCATCTCTACAAGCTGTGCATTTATTAGAACCTGATCCAAAGCACAGCTGACATGCTAAATCACATTCTGTAGAAATATATAATATGTAGTATTATTATTCTTAACTATAGAGTAACCATACCATTGAACAATCCCCCAGTAATGTTATGAGCATGAACATGTATTTTAAATACATTAGGACCAGTTGATACTACATTAACCATTTGACCAATGAATTCCAAATTTCCCATTTTCAAGGAAACCATCCAAGAAATTTGTTGAATATTTTGAAATTAATTCGACTGCAAACCATTGATGCCTAAGGCAGAAATGGCTTCCAGTCAAATTAATTTCAAATTATTCAACAGAATAAGTTTTATATCTTAAAGAATTCATTTTTTCAGGGATTTGTCAGTGAAAGGATTAAAGTTATCATAAATTGATGAAATACATGCATTTCAAATAAATATGAGATTATTTGTTACTTTATGGGTAATTTAACTAACTAGAATTGCAGATGCCATTTTAGATTTAGATCCCAATCGCCATTTTATTTTACATTGTCTGGACTGGTTGAAAATTCTCGCATAAAAGAGCAGCGTCCGATGCTAGCTCACTCATTCACCAGCTAGATTCTGAACAGTAAACATGCGACGACTTACATGTACATGTACATGTAGTCAATCTGTTAACCTAGGTCAAAAGAACATGTATTTATAAATTACAATTCCAAAATAGGTGATGGTTGGTCTAAGGTTTTATATAGGTTTGGAGCACTTTGAAATAAGCATTAGTTTTGAAAAATTTTAAACCATATGTGCTTGATATATTACATGTAGGTAAATATATTTTGTAATATATAGCTCGTGGTCGTATTGAAATGTATGCTACACGTCCGTTTCATGCTCACCACATTCTTGACTCAGATTGTTCTGCGGCAGTGTGTAGCAGAGTGCAGCCAGGTAAAAATTGATGTTTCACTCCATCTCACTAATTTGCGAATGCCTAGACAAGCTCACAGGTGATTTTGACACACAAACAAATAGACTTGTATGTAATGCTTCAATATGAATTTAATGTATTTATGTAATTGATAAATTTACATGTACTTGTGTATTGGTAATATAACAACCACATTTGATTCTAAATTTTCCATGACCAGTGCTTATTGAAAAACACTTCGTAGTTTTGAATTGCACTATAAATACGAGGCTAAAAAAGTGACAAAGTCGGAATGTGTTTACTGTTCATAATCTGGCTGGTGAATGATCGAGCCAGCTGGGGCTGCTGTGCTTCTATACAATTATTTCCCGCCAGCTCATACAATAGAATAAAATAAAACGGCGATTGTAACCAAAGTCTAAAATGGTGTCTACACACTTCTAGTTAGTTAAAATGCCAGTAAAGTAACAAGTAGTCACAGTTTTATTTGAAATCCATGTACTGTATTTTATCACATTATGAGAAGCTTAACCCGTTCACTGATAAAGTCCCTTTATCTCATTTTCAAGGCATTCATACAGGAAACGTCTAAAACCTTTTGAAATTAATTTGAGTGTCATCTGACGTCATAATTAACTAAGTGACGTGCATGATGACATCATAATCATTACATCATGGATGATTTGATATAGTCCGTCTTTAAAGTTCTTGTGTCCCATTAAATATAGACCCTTTTGCACGAGATGTGAGATGCCTGCTGATTTCTGTTGAATTTACGCAGCATGCAACGCTACCCAGCATGCAATTTCCTGACTCCATAATCGTTGTAACCATTGGACGCCATATTCGTTTAGTCTATTGTCTGTATACGCCAGGATTTCTCAAACAAAACTAATCTAGCTACCTGTACGTGCAAATAGTCATTTCTCCTCCAGCTCTGGCAGCGCAAGGGCATACTATTCACGGCAGTACATTCGACGGCTTACATTTCAATACTGTTCAGCGCAACGGTGTCAATTTCCAGAAGAATATTAGATAAAGCTTTTATATATATATTTTGACAATAATTTGCATGAAAGTTATTGCTATCAATGACAGCAACAACATTCCGTAAAATTATTATCAAAATATTTTTAGGTAATGGGATTACTACCTGGTACAGATTTGATACTAATTTGAAAGAAAATTTTTGCTACAACAGCTTTCAGTCGCCATATTCTAAAATAATCATCATAATTTTTAGTCGACGCTCACTACGGATTTGAATAGCAATTTGACTGTAAGTTGCTGGTTTCTAAGGCACCAACAACATTGTCGAATTATTATCCACACACATGCAATCGATATATTACTAGTTAGGTAAAGTGAGCGTAGGCCTATATACGCTTTCTCGCCAAGAATGAATGCTTAGAAAACGGCGTGCTTAGCAAACGGTGTGCATGTTTCGTTAACAGATTTGTGCATTTATTTGAAATCATTTCTCTAACAGAAACATACACATGGTAGCTAGGCGAATTATTTTCTTCGTGTAGGCAAAGTCTATTTTGGCCATATACTCACTCTACTTAGCTAGTAATACTGAGCGCTGTGTAATTCTATGGACAACAACTTAGTCAAATTGCTCTTCAAATCCGTAGACACTGTTGACTGAAATTTATGATGATTATTTTAGAATACATAGACTGAAAGCTGTTGCAGCAACACTTTTCAATAAAATTTGTATCAACTATGTAGCAGGTAGTAATTGTATTACATACTAATTATTTCGCCAACAATTTGACTCAATGTTGGTGCTGTCATTGATACATGTAGGAACAACTTTCACGCAAATTACTGTCAATGTATATAAAAGCTTTCTCCTATTTTCTCCTGGACATTGAGACACTTTCTCTGAACAGTATTGAAATACACTGTCGAATGTACTGCCGTGAATCCGCCCTACGTGCATGCTTATGCTTCCAGAGCTGGAGGACAAATCACTATTTGCACGTGCAAGCAGGTTGGTTTTGTTTGAGAAATCCTGGCTTGTGCAGACAATAGATGAAACGAATATGGCATCCAATAATTACAACGATTATGGATTTAGGCCATTGCATGCTGGGTAAATTGAACAGGCATCCCATATCTCATGCAAGAAGTTGCATAGGCAGAAACAGCAGCCAGCCAAATTAGTTTCAAAATATTTAACAGCTTACCTGTATAGATTTATAGAAATTGATAGTCAGGGAGTTCAGAGATATATCAATCCCAACACCAGCATGGTGTAGATGGAGTCTCGCTAGAGATGGGCAGGGCATGGCTAAAACCGGAAACGTCAATTGGCCTACACACAAAATAATGGCATATTTTGGTTGGTTCTAAACCTATTCTTGTTTAGATTTTATTGCGTTTTAGGCATGATTTTATCCAAATTATTACTGGGCGCTACTGGATCATTGAATCCTTTTACCATTATTACCATCGTAACCCGGTTACAGGTCCTATAAAGTTGAGTTCGCGATAAAAAAAATGACTTACTAATGCACTGAAATGACCCCTGGTTATTCTCACAGTAAAAGTTGCCATTGCAAATATCTTCATTTGCCTTGCATTCATTAATATCTGAAATCATAAGAAAACAGTATGGGTTACACATTCCCTGCACAAATTTCCTTAACCCTTCACATGTAAGGATTGATCAAGAAAATCTCAACTTTTGCTTCAGCAGTGTCCATTTGCACGCCAAAAGACACTATATTTTACAAATTTACTACTGGAATGACTGGCTCTTTATTCGAAGTATTCTTCTCTTAAACCCTTTAACACTCACATCAGCCAAAAATGGCTTCTGCAGTGGTCTTAAGAAATGTCCATTTGCAGACCAAAAGAAGACTATTTTTGAAAATTTACCATTGGAATGACCAAGCCAGTCATTCCAGTGGTAAATTTTTTTAAATAGTCTTCTCTTGGTCTGTAAATGGGCATTTTCTGAGAAAATTGAGATTTTCTTGAATAAATTTGAGGCTTAAAGGGCTATTGAAAAATGTTTTCCTTAGATAATTTTATTGAATATGGGAGGATTTCATTAAAGTACAGTATTGTCATAGTTATTCAGCATGATGATGATGATGATGATGTACAGTATTCTGCGACTGTAGTTATAGAAACATCTTACAGTTGCAATGAGTCCTTCTTCGCCTTTGAACACTGTGCAGTGATTCTCATAACGGTCCATTTGAGGGTATATAGCACTAAAATGCCACTTTGGACACCCACCAAAGTAGTAGTAGTGGGCTCTGAAAATGTTGTATGATTGTTAAATATTACTTAGTTTAACAATTTATAGTTAAAGTATCCAAACAATCCAGCATGGGACACCCATAATTCATAGCTGTGAGTTCATGATACCCATGGATGAGGAGACTGCACGGGAGCCCCAGATTTCATTTTGGGACCACAAGATTTCAGCTTAGGACCCCGACATTTCAAGGCATGGGGTACCTTGTGACCTCCAAAAATTGGATGTCATGGAAACACCACCACTGTGTCTGGTCCTCGGACAAAATCTTTAGCATCCTCGGGTCCATTCTTGATCTGAATGTACCTTCATGTAGACTTGGGGGTTTTAAGGTCACTTCGCAGCACACTTACATGCAATGACATCCTCCCATGGTTTTATATTTACTGGCTCCCATTAAGGTGAATTGCAAAGCTCTCTGTGCGGTTATATCTTCTGGCATCCTTAGCACATGGCCCAACCAAGACCATCTGTACTGGGTGACTTTTATGGACAGTGACAATGTATTACATAAGTTGTATAGAGCATCATTGAAAATTATGTTGTCCGATAATCGTGTCCAGTGATGGTGCGCAAGTGGTTGGCCCCCATTAAGGTGAATTGCAAAGCTCTCTGTGCGGTTATATCTTCTGGCATCCTTAGCACATGCCCAACCAAGACTATCTCTACTGGGTGACTTTTAATTACAGCGACGATGTATTACAAAAGTTGTATAGTGCATCATTGGAAATTATGTTGTCTGACAATCGTGTTCAGTGAAGGTGCGCAAATGGTTGTAGTGACAGGCATCACGTTTGTATATATCTAATTTTGGAGCTGACCCCCTGCTACAGGTGTACAGCATCAAGGATATGCTGGTTGCATTGTACAAACATTCTTTTTGCTAAGGGGATCAGTATACCCAGACAAAATCAATAATTACATGAACAAGACCTTATTACATGAACAAGGGGCCCCTAAGGGCCTGTGACACTCACCTGAATCATTAGTATTTGAAGCATTTGCATCTAAATAGACATGGAAAATTGTCGGAAAATCCAAGACGGCCACACACAAAATTCTCATCTGATATGTGGAAGCCTACCGCCACAGGATCGCTTCACCAACGTTTCTTTGGAATCAGGCCATTGATTAAGGAGTAGTGTTTTAAATGGTAACAGAAAATTGTCAGAAAATCAAAGATAGCAAAAAAAATCAATTAATCAATATTATAGAAGACCTAGAAGCTACCAAACTACAAGCCAAACTTGGTTAAAATCTGCCAAGCAGTTTTAGGAGGCACACGTTTTAAAGGATTTCTGGATAATTTTCAGAAAATCCAAGACTGCCTCAAAATAAAATAGTTCCACCAGTTCCATTTAAATCAGGTCATTGATTAAAGAGTAGCATATTTTAAACGGTTGCAGAAAACTTTCAGAAAATCTAAGATGGTCGCTAAAAAATAATCGACCAATTAAAATTCTGAATAGAAGTTCTAGAGCCTACCACCATAGGATCCTTTCAGGCAAATTTGTTTAAAATCCACCAAGCGGTTAAGTAGGATACATGTTCAATATTTTTGGTAAATTTTTCATAAAATCTAAGATTTTTATCCAAAACACTTACTAATCAAAATTTTGAAAACATGTTCTGGAGCGTATCATGATAGGGTTCTTCTAGGCAAATTTGGGTCAAATCGTCCAAGCCACTAAGGAGATACATTTTGATATTGTCCGGTTTTTACCCCAAAAATTGACCAATTAAAATTCTGAATAGAAATTCTGGACCCTAGCATGATAGAATCCTTCCAGACAAATTTGGTTGAAATCCATCATATGGTTAAGGAGATGTGTTTTGACAATTTCCTGTAAATTTGACATAAAATATAGGATTTTAATGACAAATATTGACAATTCAATATTCTGAATAGATGTTATGGAGCCTGCAACAATATGGGCATTCTAGCCTAATTTGGTTGAAATCCGTTAAGCGGCTAAGGACGACATGAATTTGACAATTTCCAGTAAATTTTACATAAAATCTCAGATTTAACACAAAAATAATGTATAAATTAAAATTCTGAATAAAAGTTCTGGAGCGTACTACCATAGAGTCCCTCTAGCAAAACTTGGATGAAATCCAGCAAACAGTTAAGAAGGAGAGTTGTTTTCGACAATTTCCAGTAAATTTTGTATAAATTTCACCAAAAAATTTACAAAACAAAATTCTGAATAGAAATACTGGAGGTGTCACAATTTGGTCATTCTAGCCAAATTTGGTTGAAATCTGCCAAATTCTTTAGGAGATACATTTTAAAGCAAAATTGGACGGATGAACAGAGGATGGAGGGTTGGTTACCATGGTATAAGCTCACTTGGCCATTCTGGCTAGGTGAGCTCAAAATCTAACGATCATGTTCTCTTTGAAACTTTATAATTATACGTCAAAATTTATTGAAAATTAAAACCAGTTTACACACAAGTTGGCCAAAAATTGGTTCTGCAGTGGTATTGAGACATGCCTATTTGCAGACAAGAATATTTTTGACAATTTATTACTTGAATTCCATTCATAAAATTTTTTAAATAGTCTTGCCTTGGTCTGCCAACATGACCAATGAAGATTTTCTATGAGAAAATTGAAATTTTCTTGAAAAAATTTGAGGACTCAAATATTATGGGGTTAAATCACAGTTCACACTCATCCCACATGGCCAAATTCAATGACTTTTCAATGAGCACACCTTTAAAAACTCTTGACCCGAGGACTAGATAATGGTATTCCAACATGTTTTCTCGCTATGACACTGTGCAATAGACAACATTTTGGAAACAAAGCATCTGCTTTGAACCATGATCAAGATGAGACAAAAAATTTATTTCAATTTACAAAATATCCTGTTGTACATTTTGAAACTAATATGACTAGAACATATTAGTGCCTATGGAAACATGTTTATGGTCAAATACATTTCAAAATATTCAACTTACCTATATAATTGGCATCGAGAAAGAGATACATGTATGTTGGAACTTCAACATCCTTATGGTTAAAATTCCATGACTATTCCATGACATATATAAGAATACATGCCGATTCTCCACAATTTTCAGGCCTTGATCTTAAATTATCAGATTTCATGACATTCCAGGATTTCCAATCATTGTAGCACAGATTTGAATTAAAATACATTTATATATCCTTTTAAGCTAAAACTAAGTCGTCCGGTGCTTTCACTTAAAAATCACATTGCCGAATGATTCAATGCATGAATAGCAGCTTGCCAACTTCCAGCCAACAGATATTAGCTTATCCTCGATAAAGCCCACCTTGGCATCCTTCATCCGGTGACACTTCCCAGCCATCCTCACAATCATCACAGCCCTTAGGGCCATCTTCCCAACAAGTAGACTTGCATGAGATATGACATGCTAGAACAAGAGGAAAGAAAAATCACAATCATATTAATATACATGAACATTAAACAAAAGTAGTAATGATCAGTGATGGTCGTGTCAATAGATAATGTTGCATCCGAATAGAGGCAGCCATTTATATCTATGTGCCAGCTTTTTCTAGCTATGCTCTGTTGACCTTTAACCCGTGTTGAAATCGATTTACATACTTTGAATTCCGAATTCCCAGAATCCCGCTTTCAAGTTTATTATACAGTCGAAGCTGTTGAATTTTTTTTAACTAGGCAACAACTCCAAGTCAAATTAGTGTCAACATATTCAAAAGAATGTTCATTAAATTGTAAATTCATCAAAGACATACAATTTTCTAGACTTTTGTGACTGAATGACATCATTTTGATTGCGAGGTCAGCTAGCATGTGACATGTTTGTTTATCATGTCGGAAATGCAAGGTACAGAACAGATTTCTCCATTAATATTCACATATCAATTTGTACTGCTATACCAATAACATGTACATGTAGATAACACTGTATAGTGCTATACACAGACATAACAGAAGACTAACTAAATAGCAATGTGCTTGTAGGAAAAGTTTTCTAAGTAACTTTAATACTAAGAATGCCAACTGCCATGCTCTGGAAGCCATTACTGAAACATAATTGGCAGACAATTCATCAATAAACAGAAACGAACATGAAATTTGTATTTTCAGCAATGGGTATCTACCTAACCATCTGACCCCATAAATGATAAGATTCTTCTTCATGGTAAACAATATATTATCAAAGACACAAAACATGAAGGCGGATGACTCTCACAAAACATGGATTATAACAAGATAATCCAAGGGACAGAGATGCCAAATTCTTTATGATGTAAGGAATATTCTGTTGAAAGCAACAGCTTTCCGTCAAATTAGTTTCAAAATATTCAACAGCTGTCTTGAATCTGAGACACTGGAATTTCAAGTGTTAAATACTAGATAATTTGACGCTCTGTAACCTCAGCCACAGCTTCTCACTGACAAGAGCTGCCTGTAGTAACATTTTCAAATGTCATGAATGAGTAAACTGAATGTAAATGGCCATCATGTATTAATCCGATAATGGCTAAATTTGATCAAAGATATATAAGAATATTTGCTTATTTGATGCCTTTTGCAGGCCAAATTTGTTGAAAATTTACTACTTGAATGACTGGCTTGGTTATAGAGTCAGTCAATCCAATGGAAAATTTTCAAAAACAGTCTTCTTTTGGTCTGCAAATGGACATTCCTCAGGACCACTGTAGAGGACGATTTTATCCGGCTTCAGGGTGAAAGGTATAATGGTTACCTGTAGAATGATACATACGTTTACACTTAGTGTGCGTCTCATTTCTTTGTTCTTCATAATAACCATCCATACAATCAAGGCACAGTTCACCGGAGTACCCACCAAAACATTTACACTTTCCTGTTCCCTGTCTTGTTCCTTCTCCCTTAAAGAAAAAGGTTTAAATAATATGATTCCATTACATATTTCTGAGAATAATGCACTTGACAATTGAATGTATACTAGGACAAATATCAAAACTATTACAAACAAGAGAAAATCAATCATGCATGACTAATGCTAATGCTTTTAACATTAGGCACAAATTTGGACGGTGTAAAATCATCCTGCCCAGTTTCAACTGCCCAGTTTCATCCGGTTCGCTATCAAACTGTAGAAGTTAAAGCGACAAGATTTTCGGGTACAGACAGATGAATGTACACATCTATGGGCAGATGGTATTCTTTGCGCGGTGTACAATCATCCTGTCAAGGATCAAACAACAAAATATGTGCTTGCCTGAATGATTCCAAAAATAAGACATCTTCCAAAACATATACTGTATGCACCATACCGACAAAATTTCATTAACATACATGTACATGTACATGTACATGCAATTCAAGTAAAAGCTGCAATAATTTTTAAATCAAAGGAAACCCAAAATCTGCAAGCCTTGAAGAATGCACAGATGGATGGAAACAGAAGCATAACACACACAGCTTTCACAAAATTAGAAGTATGTGTGTATATGTACATGCATGCGTGCGTGATGTGCATGTGTGGTGTGCATGCATGCGGATGTAAATATACTCCATTAAATGACCTACGCTAACAGGGACAATGCTTTACTGGGTACAATGCAGCATAGAATATAATGCTCAACTCATACATGTACTTGCGGAAAACTTGGATTTCTCATATTTATAGGCTCCTGAATAGAAAATGGATTTCACAGATTTTCATTTAACAAAACTGGCTTTGTAGCGTCATACTGATCAGTATCTCATACATGTACCTTCATAGTCTATAAATAGAGCATATTATGGGCAATGAATGGATGAATTCACTTTTAGCTATCACTCCCCCCACCAGCCCACAGTCACATTAGTTTCAGGATATTCAACAATATTTATTAAACGGTAAAAACAACTGACAGACTATTCCAGGTTATGATGAACATTTCGGTCAATTATGGTTGCGACATCATCCTACATGTGACGTAATTAATTATGACATCGTTTACTTGACTGACAGCTCGGATTCATCTATTAGCTAACCAAAATTGATATTCATACAGTTAAATGTACTTACATCACAATGGCCATTTCCTGAACAGGGTCTCGTCAAACCTCCAGTACACAATAAACAATCCAAACCATAGGTGTTATTGTGACAGCAAACTGGTTAATAATAATAATAATAATAATAATAATAATAATAATAAAATAATAATAATATGCCCAAGAACTAGTAGAACTCCTCTGAAACCACAGTATTCCAACAGAGACTAAATCATAATGCTTAGTAAGATCAGGGGCCAGTTGTTTGAAAGTGTATTACTTTATGCCCAGACTTAAACACTAATCCATACCTAAATTTTTAACGTTGTGATTAGTTAATACATCCAGCTAATACTCTTGTTCGAACTCATTTTATGTCCGGAAGACCGCGAGAATGCTTTAAATGAGAATTACTGTAGTATCACAAAACTTTCTGGAATAGAAATCGTATTTTATGCATCGTGAACACACTTAATGCACCGCGTAATTACAATGCTGATATGCGGACGTGTTATAAGGTCACAATCATGGTGTCTTAGACTCTGCGTTTACACTTAGAATAAAGGCATAACATCCACATTTTATGTAATGAAAACACAACTGATCAATAATGTCAGTTAATTATAAGGCAAGTCAATGACGCGGGTCATGATGTCATAAGTATGATGCATGAGCGTGATGCCGTGTGGGAAAGCTCCTAACAGTTGACAGTTGATAGATTGAAAGCAATAATAATCAGTCATGATAACTAAGTGAACACAAATGCACACTCACAGACACATGTATGATTGCATACACACACAAATGTGTCACAGCTATGCCCCTCCCCCTCCCACCCACAGACACATCAAAATAACTAAACAAAGCCCACATTAAGCAAAGTTACATTTGTAACTCAAATGTAACCAGAAATGTAGTTGCAATGCAACCATGAAACTCGACTTTACAATGATCAATGAAGCTGGACTTAAAATAAATATAGAATGCGTATCATCAATACACTTATCAACAAGAAGGCCTAGGGCCTGTGACGCTCACCTGGACCATTAGCATTTGAACCATTTGTATTTAAATAGATGGATAATTTCCGGAAAATCCTAGATGTCTGCTAAAGAAATTGACCAATTGAAATTCTCATTTGATTTCCAGAAGCGTATCATCATAGGATCATTCCACCAAAGTTTGGTTGAAATCTAGTTGGTGATTAAGTAGTACAAAATGTAGTAGGGATTTAAACTCTGCTGGAAAATGTCTGGAAAATCGAAGATCTCTGCCGAAAAAAAATCAAGATTCCCATTAGAGCTCTTGAAGTTGATCGCAATAGAAATACATGTATTCCACTGAAGTTTCATTAAAATCGAGCCATTGATTAAGGAAAAGTAGCATTTTAAAGGATGAAAATCCAAGATGGTCACCAGAAAGATTTACCAATCCAAATTCTGTATAAAAGTTCTGAAGCATAGGGTCCTTCCAGCCCAATTAAGTTGAAATCCACCAAGCCGTTAATGAGGAGTGGCGTTTTGACAATTTCTGGCAAATTTTCATAAAATCTAAGGTTTTCACCCAAAAAATTGACACATTCAAATTCTGTACACAAATTCTCAAGCCTACCCATATAGGGTCGATCCTGCCAAATTAAGTTGAAATCCACCCCGCGGTTAAAGAATGGTAGTGTTTTGACAATTTCCAGCAGATTTTTTTAAGATTTTCACCCAAACAAGAATTCCACGGAATTAAATGTCTCGCCTGTCTCCTGTTTGTCACAGTGGCATTGACCTTGTGACTTCCCTGTTATCATGCTCCTTCCTAACATAATAGGTAACCATGTATTCAAGTTTAGTTCCATTACGACTTACGGTTGAAAAAGCAGAGGTCAAATAGCAATATTAGAATGGCCTTGACCTTTGACCTGGTGATCTCCATATCACCATCCTGTTTCCTCTTGGCATAAGCAACCATGTACCAAACTTGTGCTCCATTAGGGTTAAGCAGTTCCGACATATAACCAGATAAGATTTGTCAAGCCAAAAACCTTAACATTGAATAACAAAGTTTTGTAGAGGGCAGAATGACCTTGACCTTCGAGGTTGTGACTTCAGTGTCGGCATGCTGCTTCCTACTATCATAGGTAACAATGTACCAAAGTTTAGTTCCAATAGGATTAACCAATCCTGACAGATAAGCTAAGAAGTTTTGCTAAACGCAAAAACTTAACATTGAAAAAACAGTTTTGTATCAAGGTCACTGACCTTGACCTTTGACCGTGTCACCTCATTATCATCATGCTGCTTCCTAATAGTATAGGCCACCACATAGCAAAGTTTATTTGCAATAGGCTTAACCAATCCTGAAATATAAGCTGAAAAATGTTGCCAAATGCAAAAGCTTAATGTTGAAAAAGCAGTTCTGTATCAAGGTCACAGTGACCATGACCATGACCTTTGACCATGTGACCCAAACATCATGCTGCTTCCTAACATTATAGGCAACCATGCATCCAAGTTCAGTTGCAATAGACTTAACCAATCCTGAAATATAAGCTGAGATGTTTTGCTAAACGCAAAAACTTAATGTTGAAATAACAGAGTTCTGTATCAAGGTCAGTGATCTTGACTTTTGACCTTGTGATCCCAACAACATCATGCAGCTTCCTATCATTATAGGTAACCATGTATCCAAGTTTAGTTGCAATGGGGTTAACCAATCCTGAAACATAAGCTGAAAGGTTTTGCTAAACACACCAAGAGGCCCTTGGGCCTGTGGCGCTCACCTAGACCATTAGCATTTGAACCATTTGCATTTAAATAGATATGATGGATAATTTTCTAAAAATCCAAGATGGCCACACACAAAATTTACCAATCAACATTCAGAATACAAATTCTAGTCTACCTCAATAGGATCACTCGAGCCAAATTTGGTTGAAACACGTCAGGCAACTAAGGAGAAGCAGCGTTTTGACAATTTCTGGTAAATCTTTCATAAAATCTCAGATTTTCACCCAAAAGACTTATCAAACAAAATTCTGAATAGAATTTCTAGAGCCCACCACCATAGAATCAATTAGTGAAATTTGGTTGAAATATGTCAAGCAGCTAAGGAGTAGTAATTTGACAATTTCAAGGTACATTCTTTATCAAATCTCAGATTTTCACACAAAAAATTGATGAATTAGAATTCTGAATTGAGGTTCTAGAGCCTATGGCCATAGGATCCTTTCAGCCTAATTTGGTTAAAACTGGTCAAGTTGGTAAGTAGAAGAAGTAATTTGACAATTTCCAGTACATTTAAAATAAAATCTAAGATTTCACCCCCAAAAATTGATGAATCAAAATTCTGTATGGAAATTCTAGAGCTCATAACAACAGAATTCTTTATGCCAAATTTCGCTGAAATCACTCAGAATGGTAAGAAGAAGCAATTTGACAATTTCAGGTACATTTTCATAGAATCTAAGATTTTCATCCAGAAAGTTGATGCATCAAAATTACGAATGGAGGTTCTGGAGCCTATTGATCATTGGGTCCTTTCAGACAAATTTGGTTGAAATCGCTCAGAATGGTAAGGAGAAGCAATTTAAACGAAATCACAAATTTCTTTTTTCACGAGAGAGTAGTTATACTTACATCCCTAACATTCTATATTTCCTAAATATTGACCTTCACTCAATAACCCAAGATTTAAAAAGAAAGGTGCCCCTACTGGGCAGGTAGACAGGTAACAGCCTGCCGGATGCCGGCCTCAATCTTGCACATGCGCAGACTGACTCTGCCTCAGCTTGACTATTGGCCAACACATGCAACTTACAAGCCTGAAGACCGAACCTCTGTCGGCCCAAGAGGCCGAGTCCGTGCTAGGGAGGTAAGTATAACTACTCTCTCGTGAAAAAAGAAATACATGATTTCATTTATTTCACTTCAAAAGATATACTTACCTCCCTAACACTCTGTGATATTACCAGAATTTGTCAGTGAATTCGGCGGGAGGGAGGCGAGGTCAAAAGACCCGCTCATCCCTTGTAGGTTTTTGCACATGAAGCACTAACATCTGAAATTGTGTGACACACACAATCAGGCAATGATTTGAACATCGGATAACACAAACGATAGTGAGAGTAAAGACTGAATGTCAAATGCGCTCCCCATCCCCCTCCTTTTGGGATAGGAGAGGCTATGACCTCAATGGCCCATACACTCTCTAAGTACTGGTGCTAAGTACTACAGGACATGAGACGAAAGGCTTCATTTTCATATACTCTCAGTAAATGAACCCCATAATACACAGGTACCACTACCTTTTCATTAAAAAAGGGTACTACATCGTGACAATAAATTATGCAACAACAAAAGGCAGTACTGACCGTATGCATGAAAGCTGTATCCATCCAGTCCACATCAGTGAAGGAAATATGATACACGAATATGCGGTTGTTTCCACAATTAAAATGTGATCTACAATATACACACCTGATCATCTTTTGAAAATCGATAAGGCAAGAGGATTAGTGTTGTCACGGAGGTAATGGTCGGTAAAACTTGACTCACAGTGCCACTGAGCTACCGACATAATGTCATCCACCGGCACCCCGTTAAACAGGGCGGTGGATGCCACTGCGCCACGGACACTGTGAGCCTTGGCTAAGTCAACTTGTTTACCAGTGGCCGATTTGTGGCAAAATTGAATACATCCCACAATCCACCTAGATAGTGTTTTTTTAAGCTCTGCCATGGGGTTCAATATAAGACAACCACAACGAGGATGGGTCCGTCCACCATTCCTGTGTACGTTGTTTGTACCTGTTTAATGCGCGGACTGGACACCATGCTTTTGAATTAGGATCATACCTAGTCAAAGCTGGTAAAATAATAGGTTGACCTGGATATTTCAAAGACTGGTTTTTAGCCATGAAAATAATCCTAGGTAGAAGCCTAAGGCCTTCTCCTGTAACAACATAACGGTCTGCCTTGGCAGATAAAGCGTGAATTTCACTTCTCCGTCTTACAGGGGCCGCAGCAATTAAAAATACAGTTTTAAGCATCAACATTTTCATAGAAATGGAACTTAGTCATTCAAAGGGTTTATCAGCTAGAACTTAAGTAACTAGAGATAAACTCCAAGATGGAATCGCCTGAGGATTTCTCGATCTTAGATTACCCATGCCTTTTATTAAAGTGTTCAGTGAACAGACTTCGTCGCTTCCCCTATCAACCAAGCAAGGGATAACTGACATTAAAGCTGACTTGTACCCAGTAATAGAGTTAGGCTTGAGGCTACAATGTATAGTCATCATACAGGTGACAGAGGAAATCGGCTACTACCTGAATAGATGCATCCATTGGATTAACATCTCTGTTTGAGCACCAGCAGATCTGTATACCATGATTGGCTAGGCCAATTTGGGGCGATCAGAAGCACTTGTCACTCCTCCGGCCTGATTTTCTGAAGAACTTTTGGAATCAGGATTGCTGGTGGGAATGCGTATGCATAAATTCCCTCCCAGCTGACAGCTAGCGCATCTGTTGCGAAAGCGCTTGGATCTGGAATTGGAGATACGTACGTCGTCATCTTTGCATTCTTTTTCATTGCAAACAAATCTACGTTGGGCTTCCCCCAAATGGCCGAACAGACGATCCGGCACACATTGATTTAGTTGCCATTCCATTGGCAAAGCACTCATCTTTCACCTCACTGAGTCCGCTAACAGACTTAGCCTTCCCAGAATGTGAACTGTCTTCAAGATGATCATGATCTAGGCACCAGCAAAGCAGTTTCCAAGTCATCATAGAGACTGGGCAACTTCGTTCCACCCTGGCAGTTTATGTACGTCACTACTGTCGAGTTGTCTGATCAAACTAGAACAATCTTGCACTGAACTTTCTGTAAGAAATGTTCCAGGCCCAGTACTGCTCGTAATTCCAGTAGATTTATATGTTCTTGTGACAGATCCAGATTCCAAAGCCCTGCTACTGTGGCTTTTTCCAGGCAAGCTCCCAATCCCTCCATTGATGCATCTATGTACATCGTTACTTGAGGGTGGGGAGGGGTGAACATCACCCCTGCCAGGAGATTCTCTCTTTTCATCCACCATTGATGGTGGTGAATAAGAGTTTCCAACACTGACACCTCTGAGCCCAGGGATCCTGTCCTCTGTGTCATGAGAAGTAACTGGATAGACCGCCTGCGCAAGGCTGCCTGTGGAATGACTGGTTTCAGAGAAACCATGAAGCCCAGCATTCTCAAGTAAACCCATGCCAGTACATGATGACTGTTGCACACTGACTGTATTACTGAGGTGAGTACTTCTACTCTCTCCTGAGTAAGATAAACATAGCCTATCTCTAGATCGAAGAACATTCCAAGGTAAACAAACTTCTGGGATGGAGTCTGCTCGGATTTCTGAAAATTTATTATCCAGTCTAAGTCTGTGAGTTTTCAAAACTATCTCCAGATTTGCTGATAGACTTTCCTGATTGTGTGCTTTTAACAGCCAGTCGTCTATGTAAGTGTGGACTGCTATGCTTCTCCTGCGGAGGTATGCTGTTATTGCAAGAACAACCCTGGTGAAAACCCAAGGAGCCATGGAAATTCCAAAGGGTAGAACCTTGAATTCCCACTGTCGGCCCTGAAATGCAAATCTCAGGTACTGTCGAAAATTCTTCGCAATTGGAATGTGTAAATAAGCATCCTTCAGATATATTGATGCTGTCCACATTCACTTCTCCAACCCCGTCACCACCGTCTTGATAATTTCCATCTATGAACTTGTTCAATGGCTTGAGGTTGGAAATTGGTCTCCACCATCCAGTGCTCTTTGTCACTAGAAACACAGTTGAATAAAACCCTGGGCCATTTTGTGTCAGTTGAATTGCTCCTTTTTGGATGAGGGAATTTATCTCTTCCGCTATACACAACCGTTGATCTGGATCTCTTGAAATCTGAGTCCAGATCGGAACCAGAGACAGGTGCAATGGTGGGCCTATCGCCCAGTCGGGCTGGTACCCGGCTGAAAGCCATCGCAAGACTAAGCGGTCCTGGGTTAACCACTCCCGCTCCTGCTTGTGGAGAGTCAATCGACCTCCCACTGGTCCACCTATGTAGAGAGGTGGACATAAGCCATGCAAGAGAGGGACTGTCCCTGGTTCTAGCATTGGTGTGATTCCTATGGAAATCGGCCCATCAGGTACGAATACCACAACCAGATCCTCGTGAGCCACGGCCCGCACTTTACGTGGGTGGCTGCCCGGCTGGCTGCACCTGAGGAGCTTGTGGCACCCCCCCCCCACCCCCCTTCCTGGCCGGTGGTTGGCCTCTGACTTGACCTGCTGTGGACGGTACACAGGGGATGCTGCACGAACACACTCCCTAAGGAGCACCTCAAATTGCTCGTGTAGCGCACTCTGACTGTTGACTAGTGTGACTTTCTCTTGGAGGTGTCTACATTCCTCACCCCCCCCCCCCAAAAGAGACTAGGACCTGACATAGGCGTCCACAGTAGCCTGTTGCACAAGTCCTGGGATGAGCACAAATTGTCTAGTGCAAAAGTGTGCCTCGCGCTGACACTTCTAGTCACCGCTGCGTCATGCAGTCCAGAGCCAAGTTAATACCATCCTGTATGGCTTCCTGAACTGAGACGGGCTTGCTTGGCCCGAGGCTGACACTACACCCTGTACCAGCTGGGAGACATGCGAGCACGCTGCTATGGAGGCTCTAGATCGCTCCTCTGCATCGTACAACGCTGTGTTTGCTGAGCGCAGCGCCCTCGAGCACAGCACTCCTGTGTCAGACCGGGAGCCTAGCCGCGTGTCTTCACCAAGCGCTGCGCGATCATCAGTGCTTGGCTTTGGCACTGTACCGTATTTCGCAAGCCGTCCATTTGTTTTAATAGACGTCTCTCCATGAACATATCAATATCCATATCGAGTTCTGGCCTGACGTTTACCAGCCATTGGTACGCGTCAGACCAGTCCTCCTCTGTGAGTGCTCGATATGGCATGGGCCTTCGCCCACTCGCAGGTGTGGACGTGGCTGGAGCCGTGGATACACCTGGCAAGCCAGCTTAAGCATGCGGATCCGAGAGACCAGGCATGCTTTGCGCCGTGGCTAAGCCAGGAACCGGCACCATGGAAGCGTGTGGAGTGTAATTCACCACACCATGGCCCGGACCAGCTGCCGTCATATCCTCGGCAAGCCGAGATATGCGGTAACGACGGTAATCCACTCCAACCCAGGCCACCCCTTGAACCGTGAAGCATACCCCTGCGGGACTAGACCCATGGAAAAGTTTGCCCGTGCTCCCCGCGAGGGGTGCACATTGGTCCATTTCAAGTCCACGGCTTCCATGGGTGAGCCCAGCAGAAAATCCTCTTCCTCCTGGCCATGATAGATTGCCTCTGGGCTAGGAAAGAGCACTAACCCGGGCTGGCCAGGGAAGGTACCATAAGAGGAAGCGGTACCTCTAGGGTGCTGACTCACAAGGTGTGAACCTGGCTCCAGCTACCCCAGCCCAAGATCAACCGAGGCAAGCCTCCAGCTGGGATCATTTAGGCCTCTCCAGGATCCATTGGCAAGCTTAAGGCGGCGGGCCAAGATCTACATGGAACACCAGAATCAGCGCTGGGGATTTTCTGCTCAGGGGCAGATTAAGAAGACAGTAAAGCACCCGGCCCAGGGAGCATGCTGTGAAGCAGCTCTGGAACTAGATCTTTTATTGTCTTTTTCATCTCCCCCATCATCTCTAACCTGAAAGACTCCATTTACGAGAAAACAGAGGCCTTTTACTTACCCTTTCCACTTACACTCTTTTTCATACACTTCCCTTATAAAGGGATGGGGTGGGACCGGAGGGCAGAAAGACAAGCTCCTTCTTATGGGAGCTTATATCACATTGGGCAGTCTTTTTTCCTAACATCTTATAACGAAAAGGTGGAGACAAAGCCTCTTAGATGTGTACAAACCTGACAGGAACCTGTTGACACAAACATAGAGAGATTAGTATTTCATGGTGCCAGATAATAACATACCACTTTTCTGGGCCCCTATCACATTTATACCGAGTCACGGAAATAGGTAACACTGTGTAATTAAGACGTAATTAAGACGAAAATTGTACTAGAAATGACCTGGTAACTCGGTCCTGCAACAGCCTCAGATGGATTATGATGTTCAGACATGTCCAACACCTCTTAAAATAATTTTCCAAAAATATTTGAGCAAAAAAAGTCAACAAGCATGTGGTTTAGGCCAATAGTTAAGAATGAGGCAGTGTCAGTCTGCGCATGTGCGAGGTTGGGGCCGCTATCCAGCAGACTGTCACCTGTCTACCTGCCCAGTAGCGTCACATTTCTTTTTAAATCTTGGGTTGGTGAAGGTCAATCTTTAGAAAATATCATAGAGTGTTAGGGAGGTAAGTACATGTATATCTCTTGAAGTGAAATGATAATTTCTGGTACATTTTTCATAAAACCTAAGATTTTCACCCAAAAAATTGATGAATCAAAATTCTGAATGGAGTTTCTGGAGCCTACAACCATAGTGTCCTTTCAGCAAAATTCGGTTGAAATCACTCAGAAAGATAAGGAGAAGAAGCAACTTGACAATTTCCGGTACGTTTTTCATAAAATCTAAGGTTTTGGCCAAAAGAATTGAGGAATCAAAATTCTGAATGGAGGTTCTGGAGCCTACGACTATTGGGTCCTTCCAGCCAAATTTGCTTGAAATCGGCCAAGTGGTTAATGAGGAGCAGTGTCTTAAAGCAAAGGTTGACGGACAGGCGAGGGAAGGATGACGGATGGACGGTCACCATGGCATAAACTCACTTGGCCCTTTAGGCTACGTGGGCTAAAAATTTATTGACAGTGACCTTGACATTTGACATTGTGACCCCCACATCTTTATGCTGCTTCCTAAAATAATAGGTAACCATGTATCCAAGTTTAGTTGCAATAGGCTTAACCAATCGAAATATAAGTTGAAACGTTTTGCTAACCGCAAAACTTAATGTTGAAATAACAGAGTTCTGTATCAAGGTCACAGTGACCTTGACCCCAGCATCATCATGCTGCTTCCTATCATTATAGGTACAATGTAACCATGTATCCAAGTTTAGTTGCAATAGGATTAACCAATCCTGAAATATAAGCTGACAAGTTTTGCCAAACGCAGAACCTTAATGTTGATGATGCCGCCGTCGCAAAAGTGATACCTGTCTCGCTTTGTGCTTCGCAGGCGAGACAAAAATTGACCAATCAGAATTTTGAAGAGAAGATCTGGAGGGTACCAGCATAGGATTCATAGCCAAATTGGTTGAAATTGGTCAAAGCATTAAGGAGAAGTGATTTGACAGACGGATGATGGACGGGCGGCAGGCGGCCAAAGTTCAACATGCAAGACTTTTTCAGATTTATCGTGATCGATCCAAATCAGTATCCCACAAATTATTTACATGAACAGATTCATTGTTTACGACAGGTCAGCTACGGCAAATCGGTCCTAAATTGTAGTATGTTCAAGGCTTTAGATTTACCTCATTTGGGAAAAAACCCTCTCTGGTCCGTAATCCATCAATGCTCCTAGTAACTAGTGAATTTTTAAACCTGAGCGATTGACTTTGAGCCATTTTAGTTTTAATAGCACTATAAGACCTCTGAATGGCCATAAAATGCCACAGCATCCACATCCGAGTATTTAATTGACTGTAAATCAGTTAATTAGTGTTCATAGCAGCCAATGGGATTTTATTTTGTGCTCAGCAATATGGGTGGATTTCATTTGGGCATGACTTGTAAAGTCATAACTAAGGGGTAATCTAAAGCCTACATGTATTTTCGCATTTATAAAGTCCACTAATTTCGCATTGTAACTAAAAACAAGCAAAGGTCATCAATGGTCTGAAAATATTGGCGCATATTCAACATAAGCTAAATTTGTCTTTTTTATTCAATGTATGCCTGATAATATGCTAAATATATGTGCGAAATATATGACTTTAAGATCGGTATTAACTATTCAATACACCTCCTAGATGCGTATTAAAATTTATGTTTGCATAAAGGATTAGGTCCAGACATACGTGTAAAAGCTGACACTTTTTAACAACAGGCCTCAAATTTAAGACCATGTTTAAGGCGGTATTAAAATTTATGTCTGTGTAAAGGATCAGGTACAGACATAAAAGCTGATACACTTTTGAACAAGCCTCAAATTTAAGGCCATCATCTTCTTTTCGTTCGCTGATCATACCGCCAGTCCTGTAAGTGATCATAAGCTTTAAGGCCATGATTAAGGCGATATTAAAATTTATGTCTGTATAACGGATTAGGTCCAGACTTAAAAGTTAATACACTTTCGAACAACAGGCCCCAGAAGCCTACAATCATAGGGTTCTTGTCAAAATTTGGCTAAAATTTGGGCAATCAGTCTTACATAACTTACTGTAACTCTCAGAAAATACAGTACAAGATGATCACCAAGTAAATTATCCAATCAGATTCCTGTATATACTGTAAGTTCTGCATCCTGATATGTCTGAGCAGCACACATACATGTGTAGGGTCATTCCAGTCAAGTTTAATTAAAATCTGTTTAGCGCTTAATGAGGAGTTCCTGAACATGTTCAGAGATCCAAGATAGTCGCTAAAAGACTTGACCAATACAATTTTAGCATAGAAGTTCTGGCACCTACAACAATAGTTTCTTTCAGCCAAGTTTGGCTAAAATATGTTACATGTATTTAGCCACAAAATTTACCAATCACATATCTGTAAAGTTCAATAGCTGCTCTAAAGCAGAGTCATAGGGTCATTCCAGCCAAGTTTGGATAAACTACGGCTATTTTTTAGAGGATACAGTTTGAAGGATTTCCGAAAAATGCCAAAAAAATTAAATATGATCACTGCGAAGCAGGAAGCAAGACATAGGCATTACTTTTCCAATGACGGCGGTGTCAATGTTCAGTTTTTGCGATTAGCAAATCATTTACATTTATATTTCAGAGTTGTTTCACACTAGTAGGACTAGACTTGGACACATGCTTCTATACACCATAAGGGAGATGTGCTGATAACAAGGTCACTAGGTCAAAGGTCAAGGTCATTCTGACATTGCTATTTGACCTCTGCATTTCAACATTAAGTCATTGCATTTAGCAAATCCTTTATATGACATACATGTACTACCAGAACTAAACTTGGACACATGCTTCCCTACAGTATGCCACAAGGGAGATAGTGGTATGTGTGCTGATAATGGTCAACGGTTATTCTAACATTGCTATTTGACATCTGCTTTTTCAATGTTAAAAGTTTTTTGCGCTTAGCAAATCATTTACATACATTTTTCAGAATTGCTTCGTACTACCAGAACTAAACTTGGACACATGCTTCCCTATGCCATATGGAAGATCTGTGCTTTTAGTGGTCACTAGGTCAAAGGTCCTCACAATTTCTGTAACTCTTTGTTCTCTGTAGCTGTATTAACCCTTTAATGGTCAAGCCGCTCAAAATGGCTTCGCAAGTAGTCATGAGAAACGTCCATTTGCTGGCCAAAAGAAGACTTTTTGAAAATTTACAACTAGAATGGCTATTCCAGTGATTGCATTTTCTTGATCAATCTGGACAATTAACATGATGAAAGGATTAACACTGTAAGTAACAGCTTAAAATATCTGTTGGGCGGGAACTTTCGTAAAACAAAACATTAAATTGGTCATTACACATTTAACTCCAAAAATAAGTTTTGTTTCCAAGACCACTGAATATTTGACAATGCTTCATTAGGATAATACAGGTAAAAGATAAACCATTGAAATGAGACAAAAATCTGTATACAGGCAGGTGTTTAGATTACTTCTTATCTGTGACTTTAGAAGTCATGCCCTAATGAAATGTGGCCATAGTAGTGAGCCCAAATTAAAATCTTACTTTCTGCTATAAACAATAATTAACTGAAGTCGGGTCAAGTAAATGCTCTGAAATAGATTCTGTGATATTTTATGGATATACAGAGATCTTATAGCGCTATTAAAACTAAATCAGATTTCAAATCACTCGGCTTTCTATGGGCATTGATGGATCCTGGGCCTGATAGGCTGTGCGCACAAATTAAGTAAATCTAAAGCCCTGATGGAAGCAAAGATGCACATTAGTTCCTTAGCCAACCCCATACTTGCAAGAAAAGGGAATAAACACAACCTTTTACATTATCGATGCAGAACCATCTGAAAAAGTCATCCGCCCGGCCTTTTCGAAAATCTGTATTCCAAAAAGCCTCTATAAGTTCTTCATACTCTTCCGCCATATGATGACACTGAAAACATGGAAAATGAAATAGCGTTCATTAACCCTTTCACCGATGAATTCCCCATATCTCATTTTCAACGCTACCATACAGGAAAACTGTTGAATACTTCGAAATTAATTTGACTGGAAGCCGTTGCTGCCTAACGGCTTCCAGTCAACTCAATTTCAAAACATTCATCAGTTTAAGTTTTATATCGTAACGAGAACTTTTTCAGAGATTTATCAGTGAGAAGGTTAATGCACATCATAATGTAGTATGTATCAAATATGATCTATTTCTTGATGCTGTTGATACAATAATACAGATATATTTAAAAACAATTTGACTGAAACTAGTGTAAGTACTCCTTAGACAGCAATGACTTCTTCATCTTGCGTTCATCTTTCCCATGACAGTAATCTTAGATGTTCTGCTGTTACTTCTGCCTGCTGACACTCACAAAGTGCAGAATCTATAATCTTGAGGCGGTTAAGATGTGCATTGAGACGATTGTGGCCAGTCCTCAATCTGAAGATACATGTCTGATCCTCCCTACTGAGGCTGTGTATTGCATCATTATGCTGCCTGCTGGTGATTCTTGTGTCTTTAATGATATGCTTCAGTTCTTCAGTCAACCTCGTGGTTGAATTGTTCTTTATTTGACCCTTCCTTAGCCAGTTGATCAGCTTTGTCATTTCCTAATATGCCACAATGCGAGGGGACCCACTGTAAGTTGACGTTCTCCTGAGCCAGTTGCGTAAGATTTTCATGAATTAAATCTGTACTTTCCTTTCCACTCTCCAGCACCTGGAGCGCTGAGAGGGAGTCTATCAGGAAGACATTTTCATTTCTGGTTTTTCGTTGTATCAGCTTTTGGCTAGCTAAGATCAGTGCTTGGATTTCTGCAGTGTAATTGCTACAGTGCTTCCCTGTTGGCAAGCATGAGTCTGTTTAAACGAAATCTAGGATTTCTTTTTTCACGAGAGAGTTGATACTTACCTCCCTAATACTTTTGATATTGCTAAATATTGGCTTTCACTCAATAAACACTCAGATTTAAAACAGTTAGGTGCCCCTACTGGGCAGGGAGTCAGAGCGTAGTCTGGCGGATGCCAGCCCCACCACCGCGCATGCGCAGACTAGCACTTCCTCTGACTAGATTATTGGCTGACACACATGCAACTATTAAGAGCCTGAAGACCGAGCCTCTGTGGGGTGGAGAGGCCGGGTCCGTATCTAGGGAGGTAAGTATCAACTCTCTCGTGAAAAAAGAAATCCTAGATTTCGTTTATTTCACTTCAAGAGTATACTTACCTCCCTAATACTTTTGATATTGCCAGAATTCGAAAGTGAATCTGGCGGGAGGGAGGCGAGGTCAAAAGACCAGCTCATCCCTATACGCTTTTCTGCGTTTAAGGCACTTAAACTTCTGAAACTGTAAGAAAAAACAGTCAGGATTTGACTAACCATCGGATAACACTACCGATGTATGAGAGATGACCGATGTCATATGCGCTCCCCCCCCCCCTCCTTCCTGGGAGGAAGAGTCGCCTGACCTCAATGTCCTATACGCTCTCTACGTACAAGTGCCATGTACTACAGGACAGAGACGAAAAAGCTCCATTTTCGTAACTCTCAACAATGAACCACACAAATACACAAACCATCACCATATTAATAACGGGTAATCGTGACAATACAATCAACAACGGACAACACATGAACAAGACTGACCTTGTTGAAAATGGCTGCTGACATCATCTTCCCATTGGTAAAGACTGATGCAGGCCCAAAAAAGTGGGTGTTTCCATAAATTAATTGTGAAATATATAAGTAATGAGGAAAAAACCTCCTCAAAAAATATAAACCGAGTTATTTTTTCAAAATCGACAAGGCGAGAGGATTAGAGGTGTCACGGAGATAATGGTCTGTAAAACTTGACTCACAGTGCCACTGAGCCACCGACATAATATCATCCACAGGGACCCCATTAAATAGGGACGTGGATGTCACTACGCCGCGGACACTGTGAGCCTTGGCCACGTCAACCTGCTTCCCGGTGGCGGATTTATGGCAAAACTGAATGCATTCCACAATCCACCTGGAAATGGTGTCCTTAGAAGCCCTGCCATGGGGTTCAATATATGACAACCATAACGCTGACTGGTCGGTGCGCCACTCCGCCGTACGTTGTTTGTACCGGCGCAGCGCCCGGACGGGACACCATGCTTTAGAATTAGGATCATATCTAGTTAAAGCAGGCAAAATAATAGGTTGACCTGGATATTTCAACGACTGATTTTTAGCCAAGAAATTAATCCTAGGTAGCAGCTTAAGGCCTTCCCCTGAAACCACAAAACGGTCATTCTCGGCTGATAAGGCATGAATTTCACTCCTACGCCTAGCCGAGGCCGCAGCAATTAAAAACACAGTCTTCAGTGTTAATAGTTTCATAGAAATGGAACTAAGTGGTTCAAAAGGCTTATCACCTAGTACTTGAAGCACTAGCGATAAACTCCAAGACGGAATCACAGGTGGATTCCTTGGTCTTAGATTGCCCATGCCTTTAATTAATACATTTAATGTATTTACTTCATCACTTCCCCTCTTAGCCAAGCAAGGAATAACAGACATTAATGCTGATTTATAACCAGCAATAGAGTTAGGCTTGAGGCTATAGGCATCATAGAGGTGACAGAGGAAATCAGCTACTACTTGAATAGATGAATCCATTGGATCAATACATCTTTTTGAGCACCATTCTGCAAATCTGTTGATTTTATAATTATATGCTCTGGAGGTTGACCCCCTCCTGGCTTTGGCCATAAACATGGCTGCTTGCTCAGAAAAGCCCTCCTTAATTCTAGATTCCTTGACAACATCCACGCAGTCAATCTGAACATTGACGGATTGTTGTGAAGGGCCTTGCCCTGGAAGATAATATCGTCCATCAGAGGCAGAGGAACCGGATTGCAGACCAGAAGGTCCAGCAGATCCGTATACCATGATCGGCTTGGCCAATCCGGGGCGATCAGAAGCACTTGGCATTCCTCTTGTCTGATTTTCTGAAGAATTTTTGGAATCAGGATTGCTGGAGGGAATGCGTATGCATACATTCTCCCCCAGCTGATAGCTAACGCATCTGTTGCGAAAGCGCTTGGATCCGGAATCGGAGAGACGTACGTCGTCATCTTCGCATTCTTCTTCGTTGCGAACAAATCGATGTTGGGTTTCCCCCAATGGTCGAACAGACGATCCGCCACACATTGATTTAGTTGCCATTCCGTGGGTAAAACACTCATCCTTCGGCTCAATGAGTCTGCTAGCAGGTTTAACCTTCCCGGAATATGAACTGCTTTCAAGGTAATCTGGTGATCCAGACACCAACAAAGCAGTTTCCATGTCATCATACAGAGACTGGGCGACTTCGTTCCGCCCTGGCGGTTTATGTAAGTCACAACTGTTGAGTTGTCTGAACGAATAAGAACAATCTTGCCCTGAACTTTCTGTAAGAAATGTTCCAGGCCCAGGACTACTGCTTTTAGCTCCAGTAGATTTATATGTTCCTTTGACTGTTCCAGATTCCAAAGCCCTGATATCGTGTACTCTTCCAGGCAAGCTCCCCAGCCCTCCATCGATGCATCTGTATACACCGTCACCTGAGGGTGGGGAGGGGTTAGCAAAACCCCCGGCAAGAGATTCTCTGTATTCAACCACCATTGCAGGTGGTGAATGAGAGGCGCCAACACTGACACATTCGAGTCCAGCGAACCTGTACTCTGGGTCCATTGTGTCATGAGAAATAACTGGATCGGCCGCCTGCGTAAGGCGGCCTGAGGAATGACTGGTTCCAATGAAACCATCAACCCCAGCATTCTCAAGTAAACCCGTGCCAGGACATGACGACTGTCGCACACTGACTGAATTAATGAGATGAGTTTCTGAACTCTCTCCTGAGTAGGATAAACATATCCTGTCTCTAGATCGAAGAACATCCCCAGGTAAACAAACTTCTGGGATGGAGTCAGCTCTGATTTTGGGAAATTGATCATCCAGCCTAAGTCTGTGAGAGTTTTCAAAACAATCTCCAGATTGGCCGACAAACTTTCCCGGGTGTGCGCTTTCAACAGCCAGTCGTCTATGTACGTGTGGACTGCTATGCTTCTCCTGCGGAGGTATGCTGTGATCGCAAGAACCACACGGGTGAAAACCCGAGGAGCCGTGGAAATTCCGAAGGGCAACACCCTGAATTCCCACTGTCTGCCATGGAATGCAAATCTCAGGAAGCGACAGAAACTCCCGTGGATGGGGATGTGGAAATAAGCGTCCTTCAAATCTATCGACGCCGTCCACATACCCCTCTCCAACCCCGCCAACACCGAGCGCACCATTTCCATCTTGAAACTGGGCATCTCGATGAACTTGTTCAATGGCTTGAGGTTGAGAATCGGTCTCCACCCTCCGGTGCGTTTTGTTACTAAGAACAGGGTTGAATAGAAGCCCGGACACCTTTGTGCCGGCTGAATAGCTCCTTTTTGTACGAGGGAATTTATTTCCTCCTCGATACACAACCTTTGCTCTGGCTCTCTTGGAATGGGAGTCCAGACTGGCACTAGAGACAGTCGCGACGGCGGGCCTGTCATCCACTCTGGATGATACCCGACGGAAAGCCATCGCAAGACTAAACGGTCCTGAGTCAACCGTTCCCACTCTTGCATGTGGTCGGCTAGCCGGCCTCCCACCGGTCCACCTAGGGACCGCGGTGGACACAAGGCATGCAAGAGCGGCACTGTCTCCGTCGCCATACACACCGGAGTGGTTCTTACCGCGGTAAGCGTCCTGTCAGGACCGATAACCACGCCCAGATCCTCGCGCGCCCCGCCCCGCCCCGCGCGCACCTTGGTGCGCGGGCGGCTGCCTGGCTGATGGCGCCTGAGGAACCTGCGCCCCCCTCGCTGCTGGCCGAATCGCACGCGGCCGAGGCCGACGCTGCGACGGTGGCTGGCCTCTGACTTGGCCAGCACCACCTCGAGCCTGCAGGGGACGATACGCAGGGGCCGCGGCGCGAACGTTAGCACGACGCAGCACCTCAAACTGCTCGCGCAGCGCCCTCTGGTTATTCACCAGGGTGACCGTCTCCTGGAGGTGGCGACATCCCTCACCTCCAAAAAGACCAGGACCCGTCATAGGCGTACGGAGTAGCCTATTGTACAGGTCCTGAGACGGGCACAAATTGTCCAGGGCAAACGTGCGTCTTGCCCGGACACTCCTGGTCACCGCCCGAGTCATACAGTCCAGCGCCAGGTTAATACCATCCTGGATGGCTCGCTGGACCGTGACCGGGCTTGGCTGGCGCGATGCGGATGCCGTTACTACCCCCTGTAACAGCTGGGAGACGTGGGACAGAGCGGCAATCGAAGCCCTCCCACTCTCCTCCGCATCACGCAACGCGGTATTCGCCGAACGCAACGCGTTCGAGCACAAGACCCCCGTGTCAGAACGGGAGCCTGGCCGCGCATCCTCACCCAAAGCCGCGCGGTCATCCACGCTGGGCTTGGGTACCACACCGTACCGCTGGTAATCCAGGGGCACGATGCAACAACGCCTGGCCACCTCGCGAGGGGCCTTCGCGAGACGTCCACTCGAGTTAATGGACGACTCCGCCGCCTTGAACATGTCAACGACATGCTCCGCCAGCGGCAGAGAAGGCATAGCGTTAGCAGTCGGTTTCCCAGCTAACCACGGCCTGTGGTCACGCTGGCTAGGCGACTGCTCCACGGGCAGATCAGGCCTAACGCTCACCAACCACTGGCAAACGTCAGACCAATCCTCCTCCGTGGCTAACTGCGAGCGCTCTACAAGACGGGGTCCTTCGTCTTCCTCCTGAGCGCAAGCAGCAGAGCTTGACGGCGGGTACGCTGATACACCTGGCAAGCCAGGGAAAACATGCGGGCCTGATAGCACCGGCATGACAATATCACTGGTTTGACCAGGAGCAGGCACCGTGGCAGAGCGCGGGGTATATACCGCCCCACCACGGGCCCGGCCAGCACCAGCAACACCCTCGGCAAGCCGAGGTATGCGGTACCGCTGGCCATCAGCAGCGCCCTGGGCCACCACCTGAGCCGCGGACTTTACTCCAGGGTGAGTAAAACCGTGGAAGAAGCCGCCTGTATTCCCCGCGAGGGGTGCACAAACTTCTTCATCCATGTCCACGTCGTCAGACGGCGACCCTAGCAGGTAATCCTCATCACCCTGGTCAGAAAGATTAGACCCCGGGTCAGCAAAGAGAGCTAACCCGGGCTGACCAGGAACGGTGCCATAGGAGGTGCTGGCCACCGCGGCGTGCGGATACCCCTGGACTGATAAGCAGCCCGCGGGTTCCAGCGACAACCGTCCACGGTCCCCTCTCGGCGCGGCAATAAGCCTGCTGCCAGGGTCGTGGAACGCCCCCTCTAATGGGGCCACCTCTGAATCGTCGAACAACGGAAGCGGTCTAAGGAAAACCGATCCAGAGGCGGGGATTACCTGCTCCGAAGCCGATGATGAGGACAGTAAAGGATTTGGTCCAGGAAGCATGCCACGAAGCAACCCTGGAACCAAATCCTTTATTGTCCTCTTCATCTCTCCCAACATCTCGGTCCGGAAGGCCTCCATATCCACCGCGGACGAGACCTTCCCCTTACCCTTCCTACTTACAACCTCTCGTTTCCGCTTCTTCTTCTTCTCCTCCTCTACCACCTTGTCCGTCGCCTGTAAGCAGCACAAGAATTCGGACATTAACTCGCCCCCCCAGTGCTTACATATGTCACAATTAACCAAGGGACCACAAGGGCTACATTGAAAGTACAGATGAGGCCAGAACTTTTCATGTAGAAAACGTCCACAGGACGCGCAACCCGGTCCCTGAAACAGGGCAAAGGACAAGGAGTATGAGCAAACTAGTTAAGCTTAGAGACTCAAACCAACTCAAAGAGAAGGAAAACGATCATAAAGATCAATATACATCAGAAACCAGCATAGCGACTTGATTGCTGATAAATACATAGCCAGGCTGATTATGACGTCACTAATCCCGTGACAGGAAAATTTCGATCCCAACAAAACATCCAAGTGCAAGGACGAATTGTATGCTGAATGGATAAGTCGACTACACAACCATCAGATACATATAGATAACTCTTTTCTGGCAAAAATGTTAATTATCTCCCTTTGTTTGTTTACTATAATTAACATCACCACATTATCAATAACTAGATACCTGACACTTTGTATAGACAAACCATCCAACGTGACGAACCGGAGAACTCCACCATCTGCACGCCTCTTAACTCTCTCCACCTCATGGGGAAGGAATTGGATCAAGAGGGCAAAGTGAGAAGACCTTTATACTAGGCCTCCAACTCACTGGACATAATTTTTCATTTGGTTAGATAACCTAACAGTGTTAGTAGGAAATGGAACCATGGTGGAGAGAAAACTAACTCTCTGCTGCTGTGATGTCACCACCTAGCGTCATACAGACCTGTGGACATAAACAGAAAGAGAAATTAGCCTTAGGTAGCACCGAGTTGACATAAACCAACTAACCAAGGCGCTTATCACGGTAAACGTGAGTCCCGGAAACACAATACACCGGGAAGAAAACTCGCTAATTTTACTAGAAGTCACCTGATTTAAAGGTCCTAAGTCCTCCTGTGGCGAAGTGTGCCTTCCTGCCATCCAAATCAGATACTATCACTCCAAAATAACACCACTTAAACAGTTTAAGAGTAAGAAAAAGCTTATGCACAAAAAGACATGTGTGTTCTCTCTGCCAATAATCTAGCAAAAAGGAAGTGCTAGTCTGCGCATGCGCGGTGGTGGGGCTGGCATCCGCCAGACTACGCTCTGACTCCCTGCCCAGTAGGGGCACCTAACTGTTTTAAATCTGAGTGTTTATTGAGTGAAAGCCAATATTTAGCAATATCAAAAGTATTAGGGAGGCAAGTATACTCTTGAAGTGAAAATATCTTCACATGGAAACCGAATGTGAGCACCTGCCCCTCCATTCTTGACAGCCTGGATAGCTGATCCATCTGTATAAACATATATCCTCTCGTCCTCAGGGTAGTTTTCTGCAATATGACTCAATGCAAGAACTTTGTTTGTCACTTCTGCTTGATCTCCCTTGCTTTTCAATCCTTGGAATCAAGGGACAGATTGAAATTGTGTTTTCCATTTCAGAAGCTTTCCACGGTTCCCTCTCAGAGATAGCAGTTATGTTTCTACATCTGTGGAAGATGTCCGACTCTCTGCTTCTTTCAATTTTCTTTGAAGTTAATAAGAAATTATTCCTCTTGAGCCTTCCTCTAGACATTTGGTGAGTGAGCATATGCATGGGATGGTGAGGCATCAATTTGAATTTCTCGTAATGAATCTCGGTCTTGATGTCTCGTTTCTGCTGGAGTCGCTGGATATTGGTAAGTTCTTCCATCGCTACTATTGGAGTGGTCTTCATAGACCCTGTTATGATATCAAGAGCCCGATTTTGTACCTTATCCAATGTCTGAAGGGTACTGGTAGCAGCTGTCATCCATGATGATGAGCCGTATTCGATGACGGGCCTAACTGATCCAGAGTAAACCCCTTTCAGAATTTTCATGTTAGCTCCCCATTTTGCTCCTGTGAGCTTCCGCAAACTGCCAGTCTTCGCTTGGCTATACCTTCAGCTTTTCTGATTTGCGTCTTCCAGGTTAGTCTTTTGTCAAATATCAGACCAAGATAAGTTATTTCATCCTCAAAGTACAGAACTGAGTCACCAAATTTCAGACTTGTCTTGTGCTTCTTTTTAGTGGATAGTGTGAATAGAGTTGCAACTGTCTTCTTTTTGTTGATCTGGACAAACCATCTTATAATCCAAGAATTGAGGTGATCAATTGCGAGTTGCATGCGGTAATTGGCTGTTGACACATACTCCTCGCTGCTCCACATCACAATATCGTCAGCATACAATGCAGCTCTGACTCCCATTGGAAGGTTCTTCACCAGGTTATTGATGAAAATTGTGAAGAGGGTGGGAGAGACTACACCACCCTGAGGTACGCCATGTCGTAGCAGGACTTTCTTGCTGCTCGTCCCATTCAGCTTTACTGATGCCCTTCGGTTGTGGAGATACTGGTAAGAGATTTTGCTTTCAAGATGTCGAAGAGGTCTTTGGTTGAGGATTCTTTCCATGTCTTTGACAGTGCAACTAGTCAGACTGATAGGTCGATAACTTGCCGCTTTGGATTTATTCTTGCCTTTCTTCAGTACAGGGATCATGTTGGCCTCTCTCCAAGACTGGGGAACTTCTCCTGTGTACCAACTGTCGTTGAAAATCTCCAAATGCTTGTGCTTTCCAATAGTACCAAGACTAAGTCAAATCGTTTTGAGTCGCAATCAGCACAAATTTAAACACATATTGTATATATTAGTATATAAAAGGAAAGCTGCTGCTACATGTACCTTTCCAACTCAGAATACCAACCATTTAACACCTTCATGGTCACACTGGCCGAAAGCGGATTCTGCAGTGATTTTGAGAAATGTCTCGTTGCAGGCCAAGAGCATTTTTGAAAATTTACAGCTGGAATGATTGGCTTGGTGAAAAAAATCAGGCATTCCAGCATTAAATTTTTTAAAACACTCAACTCTTGGACTACAAATGGATGTTTACAATTAGAAAATTTAAATTTTCTTTGTAAAATATGATCAATGAAAGACTAGTGAGACACTCATCTCATCTCAAATGTTGTGTTTTACTGAGAGTTAACAGGGACGCACTCAGCTTTGTGCAAAGTACAGCATAGCTCAGAAATAACTTAATATAAAAACACACATGTAATTGCATTGGAACAGCTTACACATTGTAGCAATGTCTTCCAATTCAATTATTTTCAAACTATTCAACAGATCATATCTCACTAACATGTTTCTGCTTTTGTTTTGGAAACATGTTAACTCATGTCTGGATGTACTGTATTAGCAAATGGGTTAGCCAACTACACTTTGTGTTAGACAAATCTGAACTATTCTAGTAAACATCCCTACAATGTTTGTTATCGGTTACAATAAGTTAATGCTTTTAACTATTTCTTTAGAGTTTGAGACTAATTTGCTTACGGAAACAGCAGTATCCAGTCAAATTAGTTTCAAAATATTTGTCAAAAATAATATCTGTGTTAATCGAGCTCTCAAATTTTTTTCATTGGAATTCCAGGGCTGAATGTGTTAATTTGGCAAGAATAAAAAGATTTCTAAGAACTGTATTATTATGGAAAGTAGACATACTGTATGCGTACTCGCATGTGTTCTCGGTATTTGTGGCATACTATCGATTCAATGAACTTGGCTCAACTAAGATTTAGAACCTGCCTAGTCATATATAGGGAGAATTTTTATGTCACAATTCAGTCATTAAAAAATTGCAGAGTAGCAGCGGTTATGGCTGTTACCATTAGAACTTGGAGATTTTTTTTAGTCTGATGTGGTGGCCTTAACGGTTTAGGATTCTCTTACATGCAAAACAGGTTTTAAACATATTTATCTAGTAATGGCCGCTTGAACAAACTTACTTCTTTTCCTTCCCCTTCACACAGACCCTCAGTCACCTCGACCAAACGTGTCTCACTGCAAAATGAACACAATATATCATGTAAATTCAGGCCACGCTAATGGGCTACATGTAGTTATTATTTTAATAATCCATTTTCCCCACCAGATTTTGGGGATTTTTATTCAGAATACAAATGTCAGATGATGTCCAAAGTTGGATCGTCATAGTTTACCTGAATGCTGGGTCTTTTCCATGTAACATAAAGATTACTTTCTGGGAAAACACACACACGAACACATGTACAAGCGACTGCACACACATTGAATATTTCAAAAACTAATTTCACCGAGAGCTGTTGCTGACTATGGCAAACAAAAGGTCCCAGTTAGATTACTTGTGATGTACCATTCATGCCATTGTCTTTTTAAAGAGATATTGAAAGTTCAATATTTGAAGTATGATTTCCGGCCAGAGCGGCTACAGACCAGTTATCTCTTAGACTAATGAGTACATTCCTGGATTCAGTTCCATTTACATACTTTGTATACAATATACTTTCTATCATAAGAAACATTATAGCATAGCATGCAGTTCTTTAACCCTTTCATGGTCAAGCCGGTCAAAAACAGCCTCTGCAGTGGTCTTACGGAATACTGATTTGCATGTAAAGAGTAGACAATTTTTTTTAATTTACCACGGAAATGCCTGGCTCGGAGTCGATAACCGAAAATAGTCTCTTGTCATTCAAATCGACATTCATTGAACAGCAATGTAGATTTCCGTAACAAATCTTGAACATTAAAGGGTTAATCCTGATGGCAAACAAATGGGAAAAACTGAAGAACATGAATTATTTATTGCTGATGTCTCAGTTCAATCCAATTGAAACATTATAGATTTACAGATGGTGGATTATAGTAAATTTAACCTGTAATGACATCTCATTCATGGTTCGATCAATCCAAATACGGGTCAAGCGTGGGTGGATCAGACCTAGAAATAGGTGGGGCATACACATGTAGCTAGAAATGGATTTATTCTTTGAAACAACAGATGGTAGAATGCAGGAAATGTCAATTTCCCTTTCTCCGAGATCTAACAATACTCACCATTCTGTTACTTCTGATATATAGCTGGCCCTGACAGCGGCTCTAGGATTATAGACTTAGAAAGCTTTACCGACTCCTGGGAACCGGGTACTCGGCTCCCAACTGCCGAGTACCCGTTTACCATAGAGCTCATATTGTTTGCATAGCCACCAAACAAGAGAAAACTATGGCTTGCCTCCGTGGGGCTGGGAGGCTGGGTCCGTAACAGAATGGTGAGTATTGTTAGATCTCGGAGAAAGGGAAATTGACATTTCCTGCATTCTCCTTCGATCAATACTCACCATTCTGTTACTTCTGATATACACCAGATTTGATCAGTAACCTGGTGGGAAGGGGCAAGCCATACATGCTAATTTTGCCCCTTGGAGAAAGATTTTAGACTTCAAACTTGACTAACGGAGACCTAAAAGGACCGTCAAGTTCACGGAACCGAATCACATTCGCGTCACAGCCCCCCCCCCCCCCCCCCCTTTTTCCTCCTAAGAAAAGGGAGAGAACTAACGAACATGTATCTCGCCTGAAAACACCAATATGCCAAGAGGGTTAACTACTCCCTGCATATCGCTTGTATTAGCCTGGGAATGAGCATGAATATATAAGATGAATGAACATGATACATATACATAATACAAAAAACTCTCACTTGTTGAATTACCTTATGATAACAGGACTTCAGACGTACCGCCTACAACCATTCACCGGTTCGGCCATCAGTGACACAATCTGGTTGACATCCTCTCGCTTGACCATGCCTGCTTTAGGTTCTTTTCTTACCAAAGTGAAAAAAGGGGAAAAGCAGTGTGGTCACTAACTATCGTTTCAAAACAGCTAAAGCGAGTGGATTGGCTGAGTCTGACACATCCGTCATATAGTAATCCGTAAATGAGGACTCACAGTGCCATTGTGCAACGGCCATGATGTCCTCTAACGGAACACCATTGTAAAGGGCGGTCGAGGCGGCTATTCCTCTAACATCGTGTGCCCTTACGCCCTGCACCTGGTGCCGAGTCGCCATCTCGTGAGTAGTCTGAATGCATTCGACCACCCAACGAGAGATAGTATCCATGGATACGGCGCCATAAGGCTTTTTATGGCAGATCCACAGATGTCTATCGTTCGACCGTAACGAGTCAGTCCGTTTCTTGTACTTAGTCAAAGCACGGACCGGGCACCAGACACTGGCATCACGATCAAACCTGGTTAACTTCGGTATAATGATCGGTTTGCCGGGATATCTCAAAGATTGGTTCTTTGACATAAATTCTGCTCTTGGCAGAAGACGCAGACCTTCTCCAGAAACAATAAATCGGTTCCTCTCTGCCGAAAGCGCATGGATCTCACTGCGCCTTCTAGCTGAGGAAGCTGCCAATAGAAAGACCGCCTTTAGAGTCAAATGCTTTAGACTAGCCGAACGCAACGGTTCGAAAGGGTGCTTGGCCAGTACATTAAGCACTAAAGATAGACTCCAGGCTGGAATGACTACCGGTTGTCTCGGGCGGAGATTGCTCATTCCCTTCAACATCACGTTTAACTGGGCCACCTCTGGACTATCCCTGTTGGCTAGACAAGGGATAACTGATGCCAAAGCTGACTTGTATCCAGCAATTGTGACGGGAGCTAGTCCTGTAAAGAACAGCTCACAGAGAAAGTCTGCTATTTGCTGAATAGTGGATTGAAAGGTATCAATACCCTTTTCTTCACACCAGTCTGCAAATCTGTTAACCTTGTTGTTATATGACTTGAAGGTTGACCTCCTTCTCGCAGCCGCGATGAAATCAGCAGCCTGTCGAGAAAAGCCTTCCGACGTGGAACGTTGTTTGACAACATCCACGCAGTCAATTTGAACATTTCGGGACGCTCGTGTAGGAAGCGTCCCTTGGCCTGGGAGATTATGTTCGGAATCTCGGGCAACTGCACAGGATTTTCCACCAGCAGATCTAGAAGATCCGTGAACCACGCCCTGCTCGGCCAATACGGCGCTATTAGCAGGACCAGACACGGCTCCTCCCTGACCTTCACCAATACCTTCGGTAGAAGAATGGTGGGTGGGTACGCGTACGCGTGCATCCCTCTCCAGCTTATCGCCAGAGCGTCTGTATCGACGGCATTTGGATCTGGAATCGGCGAGACATATGTCATGATTTGAGCATTTTCCTTTGTGGCGAACAAGTCCACGTTGGGTTTGCCCCAATGCTCGAAGATCCGTCGTAGAACTGGAGGGTTGAGGGACCATTCTGTTGGCAAGATTCTCTGTCTGCGAGACAAAGCATCCGCCAGAATGTTCAATCGGCCAGGAATATGAGCTGCTTTCAAAACAACCGAGTAATTCCTGCACCATTGAATCAAGTGCCACACCCTGATGCACAGGGTGGGCGACCTGGTCCCTCCTTGGCGATTTATATATGATACTACTGTCGAATTGTCCGACCGTATCAATATCACCTTGCCCCTGATCATCGGAAGGAACTCTTCCAACGCCAGTTCCACTGCCATCATTTCCAACAGATTGATATGCAGCTGACTCTCCGGGAGAGTCCATGTGCCCGAGACCTGGTGTTCTCCCAGGCAGGCACCCCAACCCTCCAGCGATGCATCCGTGTAAACGGACAGCTGGGGGTGGGGTAGGTGCAGCGAAACCCCTATTAGGAGATTCTGACGCTGTTTCCACCATAGAAGATGCGATATTATCGGCTCCAAAACTGGCACCAGTTTTGACAGGGGTTCTGTTCTCTGTTTCCACAGAGACATCAGATACAACTGGATAGGTCTTCGCATTAGAGCAGCGTACGGGATAACCTGCTCCATGGAGACCATCATGCCCAGCATCTGAAGGAACCGCCTCGCCTGAATGTGGTTTCCCACTCGAAAACTCCTGAGGATGGCTAACAGAGACACCACTCTGGGCTCTGATGGGTAAACCCTGCCCTCCTCGAGGTCGAATCGCATCCCCAAATAAACGAAATGTTGAGTGGGCGTCAACTCGGATTTCTCCTCGTTGACTATCCAGCCTAGATCTGAAAGTAACTTCAGAGTCAGAGCAGTATCCACGTTCAACCTGGCTGCCGAGTCTGCCTTGAGCAGCCAGTCGTCTATGTAGGTGTGTAGCGCCACGTTCTCTTTTCTGAGAAACGCTGTCACCGCAAGGACCACTCTTGTGAAAACCCTCGGAGCTGTCGACAGGCCAAACGGGAGAACTGTAAACTCCCATACTTGATTCTGAAACGCAAATCTCAGAAACCTGTGCCAACTCCGATTCATCGGAATGTGGAAATATGCATCTTTCAGATCGATCGATACACACCACATTCCTTTCCTCAATCCCGCCATTACCGACCTCGGCGTTTCCATCTGGAACCGAGGCGTATGGATAAACCAATTTAATGGCCTGAGATTGAGTATGGGTCTCCATCCCCCTGTGCTCTTGGGGACAAGGAACATGTTTGAATAGAAGCCTGGAGTGTTCCGGTTTGCTGGTTTTATTGCTCCCTTCAGAAGCAAACCCGACACTTCCTTTTGAACGGCTTCTAACTTGTCTGGCTCCCTTGGTACGGGTGTCCAGACAGGTGCCAAAGACAGATTTTGTGGCGGAAAGTCCCACCACTCCGGCATGTAACCCTGGGATAACCATCCCAGGACCAGACTGTCTGACGTCACACCTCGCCAGGCCTCGACGAAACGCATGAGCCTTCCACCCACCATAGACGCCTCGACGTCTAACGGGGTTGTCCGGCTCGCAGTCCGCCCCCACCCCCTCTTTCTTAACGAGAGAGAGTGAGAACCATTTCGCTCTAGGCACGACGGGTATAACTGGCACCGCTGTTCCTGTCGCACAGGTGCGGTCCAGGCGGATATGAAGGGAGCTTGCGTACCCTCAGGTACGCTTCGGCCCCTTCTGTCCGCCCTTTGAGGCCTTACCCTTACCCTTGCCCTTCCCACCTCTAGGGCGGTCAGGAGCAACATTGGGGAGGGTAGGCGCCTCTACAACCTTCCTGGGTTTCTTCGCCGGCGGCGGCTCCGAGAACCCAGCCGAAACAGAAGTCGCAACAGGCCTGGCTTTCGCCTTGCTCTTATGCTTCTTCTGTTTCTTTGAAGGCTGTCCCGTTAGCGGTTTACCCACAGCCCCTAGTGCGTGCGCTTGCCGCACTAGCTCTAGCTGTAGATTTACCGCTAACCGATTCTGCGCAATACTGGCGGTGTCCTCTAAGATGGCCCGCGCTTGGCCACCAAAGATGCTAGGCCCTGTCAGGGGCGTCCCAAGAAGACGTTCCCTGACTGCCGTAGCCGGACGCATATGGTCAATGACCATTTGCCTCCTGGACTTCGTCACTCGCGCTTGCACCCTTGCCAATGCGTCCATTGACAGCACCAAGCCGTCATTAACACACGATAGCGCCACAGGTGGCACAGGGTGGCCTGCCCCCGCTTCAGCCCACACCGACTGAAGTAGACGATAAGAGTGATTGACAGCGCTCATCGCTGCCCTCACCGCATAGGGCCAGGACTTCTTCCTGGTGTACCTGGGACTTATCCACTAGTGCCGGACCGGGACCACCCGACCCGGCACTCTGGACGCCCAGTACCCATCGGTCATCCTCCGTGACCGACGGGACTACACCATACCTGTCGTATTCACCCCGCGGAATACGACATCTTGCCCGCACCTCCCTGGAGGCCGCAGGGAGCTGACCCTTGGTCATTAGTTGTTTGCTATAAATAGCATCCAACAAATCAATGAACCGTGGATCCAGTCCCACTGACTGGATCCGGGCCGCGGGCAAAATCCCCGTCCTAATCGACGCACGGGGCGCATCTTCATCGGCCGTGGCCGAAACCACAGACGGGTCCACTCTGGCTAGCCACGCCAGAGCATCAGACCAATCTACCTCCGAAGAAGATACCCCCGCAAACACGTCACCCGTTGACGTGCTCACGGGTCTGCCAGCCACGGCCTCCCGGCAAGGAGCCACGGCTGACACGCCAGGCACTCCGCTACCACACGGTTCCGCCGCCACCCCATGAAACACTCCGGTCCATGGGGTAGGTCCGCACGGAAAACCGTACGGACCCGTAACAGTCGCGGAACCATAGCCGGACACGGGCGCCAACGGCACCCCACGTCCGGCTGCCGGACCAGGCGAGATAGGTGAGTACCACGCCTGGCCCGGCACACCCGTTCCCCTGACGGCTGGTGACAAACCAAGCCGCGCGGAACCAGTGCAAGGTAACGGATTGGCCTCAGCCGCAGGTGGAGCCGCTGACCTGGCTTGCGCCAAACCAGACAAATGGAGGCCGGTTCCGTCCAGGACGGAATCAACCTCCATATTCTCCACCTGCGGCTTCACGGGCCGCAGCAACCTCTCCTCCTCGGCCTCCTCGTCTTCAGACTCCGAAGAGCCGTCACTAGACGAGTCAACCGTGGAGCCGTCCTGGCGGACGGCTCCCACACCTGACGGACCGGCCACCGCTACTGGACCACCCGGAGGTGGCCGCAGAGAGACAGAACCCGTCTGGCCGAAGCCAGACGGGACCGCCAGGGGGCCGTACGAGACGGCCCCCTCGGTAACCAGTCCAGAATCCTGTCCGAGGACAGGATCCGTACCAGGCATGGGGAGAAACTGCCCCCCAACCTTTGGTAGCAGGGACGACACCAGCGTGGGCAGAACGCTATGCAGAAAACCCTGCATAGCCGGACCAAACCACGCCGGCGGTGCCATCTCCGCCACCTCCAGCTGGGGACGTGGAGCACCCCCACCGGCCGAACCGGGCGCTCCACGATTTCCTCTCGGACCGCCTGACCCCGCGTCAGACCCAGCCAAGTCCTTCTGGGCAAGGAACTTAACCATCGTTTCGACGGACCACACTGCACAAACATTACACCTATGATCTATATTACACAGGGCACACCTAAAACAGACATGGTCCTTGAACATTACACGGACAAACTTATGGCAGTCGTCACATGATGGCGGGGCTGGCTTGGCCTATAAAATAAGCACAAACCTACAATAAACAAGCGGAACGAGACCCGGATGGAAGGCAGACAATTAATTTTCAAATATTTTGACTCATAAATTAACCGTAACCTCCCCGCACCCCACCCCGCCACGTTACAACAACGATCGCATTGATTATGACGACAAGTACGCGGCGGGCACAACACACCCATAATAGATCCTCCAGGATGTGTAACGGCTCCAGGAATCATATCGCATAGCATTCAGGGTATATTTACTAATCAATATAAATTATACTCCTAACGAAAGCAGCACGATATGTGAAGAAAACAACAAAATGTATAACAAACTGCTGTCTCACACGGTAAAACCGCAGACCACACATCTACTCAAGAATTTTGAAACCACCGATCATTGCAAACCGATCGTGATCGCACGTAAACTTGATCATTCTAAAGTTTCCGGTACCATTTTTAGTACGCAGCACCCAGAATAAGATGCGCGAATTAATGAAAAAATTTTTCTTCACATAAACATCCGAGCGACCGGGTGTGACGTCACCCGCTCGGATTCTACGGAGAACGACGTCAGCCGATATTCGTGTTAGAAATACCGTAGCAAACACCTATTTTCATATCTGCCGATCGCCTGTTGGGGTTAAAGAAGGCGATCGTCTGGCATATATCGTTGTTAGCACACGTCCCAGATTCTATGGGGTCAGAAATTGGAACATGCGACACAACGAAATTTAGAGACCTAAGTCTTTTAACTATGGATAATAAAGAACAATACAACCTGGTTGTCTTGGGCGGTATTCTCCATAGTCCTTAGTTAATCCTTTCAGAACACACAAACTATCACTGATTAAAGACTTAGATTATTTTAAAACACTAAAATCCTTAATGCAAAAAGCATGTATTGCTCTTGTTGCTATGCAAACAAGAATGAGCTCTATGGTAAACGGGTACTCGGCAGTTGGGAGCCGAGTACCCGGTTCCCAGGAGTCGGTAAAGCTTTCTAAGTCTATAATCCTAGAGCCGCTGTCAAGGCCAGCTGTATATCAGAAGTAACAGAATGGTGAGTATTGATCGAAGGAGAATTACACATTGTAGCATCCTGTTATGACATCTCATGCAGACAGTAACAAATGACTGGCATTCTTCATCACAACACAGGTGGGATCAATGAATATTATGCCTATACAGGATCAGGTGGTGTAAGTACATACCTTGTAGCATAACTGCCAAGCCTGGACTCCTCCCAATTTGTATTGCCTCCCCCAAAGTTAGACTTCACTGTCTTTTTTAAACCCTGAAACAAATCAATATTCACCGAATGCAAAAATGTTAAATTTATTAACAAATTTGTGACCACTATCTCATCAATATATGTAGTAAAGCTGATCAAAACTGACCTCTGCAACGGAGGAATCCAGTTTTAGCTATGCCCCGCACATCTTTAGCTAAGCTCCACCAACACTTCGCCCGTGTTGGGATCGATCCGTGAACTCCCTGACTATCAATTTCCAGAACACTATACAGGTAAGCTGTTGAATATTTTTTAACCAATTTGACTGGGTGCTGTAACTGATGTAACAGCACCCAGGTCAAATTAATTTCAAAATATTCAACAGCAGTTTATTAAATAGCGAAGTCATATAATTTGTAATGTTATGCTTAGTCCATCATCAATAAAGCATTCGTGATGAACTTAGCTACATCATTCATGACATAATTTACCATGATGTCAGCCTACGCGTCACATAGTTGATTATGACATCATATGATTGATGGATAAACTGGACTCCTCCATTGTTTTAAGGAATGTCGATCTGCACCCCAAGCAGACTATTTTTAATATTTATCACTAAAATGCTCGACTTGATGACCGAGCCAGCCATTCAGCAATAAATTTTCAAATATAGTCTACTCTGTGCCTGCAAATGGACTTTCGCTAAATGAATTTATATCAATTTTTCTGAACAATCGTGGCCATTAAATTGCTAAAGAATTAAGCGCCACGTTAAGCAATGACTTATATCTCTTTCAACATCATTAAACTCTGACTGGTTCCCTAATTTCCTCAACTTTATGAATAGAGTAACCTAAATGCACATGTACCAAAAATCGAATCTGTGTTACAATTCATGCTATCACGTTTTCGATTTTTCAATTTGTCATATCAGTGGACTGTTTCCAATACATTACCCCTTCCTATCATATGCACATATTTATATACATGTCTCAAAGGAATTTAAATTACCATTGGCAATCTTTGGGGTCTATTTAAGAGGTACATGTAACCTGACATGCAATTCATATAGAGTATATAGCGAGTGAGTCCATAGATCTGAGAAACACTAACCATATTTGAAAACAGTTACAGCAAAGCTCGGAAATAAATTTAAATGTTTCCAAAACAAAATCAGAAACATGTACTAGTTACTACAATTTTGTACACGACGTAGGAACGGCAATCGAACACATGTAATTGTGACTATTTTCTATTGCATAAAATATTTCAAAAGCTAACTTTGTTACTTTTTAATGCGATCGGTCATGAAAAATTACATTTTGCTTAGTGAATGTAAATCCATTTGCAGGGCAAGAGAACACTATTTTTGAAAATGTATTACTGGAATGCCTGGCTCGAGAATCGTGCAAGGCATTCCAGTGACATGTTTTCAAAAATAGTCTTCTCTTACTCTGCAAATGAACCTTTCTAAACACCATTGCAATTTTCGTCATTGATATTCTTCTGTTGTAATGTCTTGGTAATTTTTATCCAAGCTGATTAATCGAGTAATCACGATTATCTTTTAATAATCGATCGCGATCACTCAACGCAATAATCACACAAGCCTAATTTTGGACTTCATTTGATAGGAAACCATTGCTGCAAATGCAGCAATGGGTCAATGAATGCAGCAATGGGTCAATGAACGCAGCAATGGGTCAATGAACGCAGCAATGGGTCAATGAACGCATCAATGGGTCAATGAATGCAGCAATGGGTCAATGAATGCAGCAATGGGTCAATGAACGCAGCAATGGGTCAATGAATGCAGCAATGGGTCAATGAATGCAGTAATGGGTCAATGAATGCAGCAATGGGTTCCAAGCAAATTAAGTCCGAAATATTCAACAATAGTTTTATTTTGTTTTGGGTTACCAACACAAAATACAAATACTGTTGAATATTTTGGACGCAACAAGTTGTTTCTTAGCTGTACTATCATGACTGTAGCAATCAATTAAAATACATACCTGATGAAAATTCTTGCTAATATCTTTGCATATTTCACATTTGGACTTGAACGACGGCATTGAACTGTCCACTAAGAGTCCATCACAGAACAATGTTATAAATAAACAGAAACCTAACAGCAGCACATGTATATTTCTCCAGGAAACTGCATTCAATACACTATAGACAGGGACACACTTTATACTACGCCACAACTTCATTTTGTTCAGATGCAAACAGACTGTACAATACAGAGATATTGATTAGAAATGTTGACTTAAAATCACCACACTAACAGTACTGTTATAATCTATATAAAGTTAGAGTTCAAAGAAAATAACAACAAATTAACCCTTTGATGGTCATGCCAGCCAAAACAGGCTTCTGTTATGGTCTTGTTGAATGTCCATTTTCAGGCCATGAGAATAAATTTGTTCACAATTTACCACTGAAATGACTGGCACGATAACAGAGCGACTGGCTTGATAACCAAGCCAGTCATTTCAGTGATAAATGTTAACAAGAGCTCCGCAAACGGCGCATAATACCCCGCCATGATGACAAACTAATGAATGACAGCTATCAGAAAATATTTATTTCTTCCTCAGACCCATCAGATCAGTAATCCTTATGAAATGTCAAAGAGATCCGCTAAACAGTCAAGGAGGTATCGTCCGGAAACCAATTTTCAAGATGGCTGCCACTGACTGGTGGCCATATTGGATTTCGGATTATCGTATATTTTGATAGGTTTCTTCACCAGACATATTCCAACAACTCTAGGAAGTGATCCGATAAATGGTAAGAGATACCATCCAGTAAACCAACTTTCAAGATGACAGCGCGTGGCTGGTGGCCATCTTGGATTTCGGATCAGTGTTGATTTCGATAAGCTTCTTCCTCAGACCTAGTCCAATCACTCTATGAAGTTTCAAAGCGATCCGATAAACAGTAACGGAGTTATCATCTGGAAACCAATTTTCAAGATGCCCACCGGTCGCTGGTAGCCTTTTTTTCTTCACCAGAGGTAGTTGAACCACCGTATGAAGTTTCATAGTGATCCGATAAATGATAACGGAGTTATCATCTGGAAACCAATTTTCAAGATGGCCACCGGTGGCCATCTTTGACTTGGGATCATTGTTGATTTCGATAGCTTTCTTCCTCAGACCTAGTCCAACCACTCTATAAAGTTTCAAAGTGATCCGATAAACAGTAACAGAGTTATCATCCGGAAACCAATTTTCAAGATGGCCGTCTGTGGCTGGTGGCCATCTTGGATTTTGGATCACCATCAATTTGGATAGGTTCCTTTCCCAGACCTAGTCCAACCACTCTATGAAGTTTCAAAGTGATGCGATAACGGTAACAGTCATTATCCGGAAACCAATTTTCAAGATGGCCACCGCTGGCTGGTGGCCATTTTGGATTTCAGATCAACCACTCTATAAAGTTTCAAAGTGATCCGATAAACAGTAACGGAGTTATCATCCGCAAACCAATTTTCAAGATAGACGCCGGTGGCTGGCGGCCAGATTGGATTTCGGATCATTGTTGATTTCGATAGGTTTCTTCACCAGACCTAGTCCAACCACCCTATGAAGTTTCAATGCGATCCGACAAACGGTAACGGAGTTATCATCCGGAAACCAATTTTCAAGATGACCGCCGGTGGCTAGCGGCCAGCTTGGATTTCGGATCATCGTCGATTTCGATAGGTTTCTTCCCAAGACCTAGTCCAACCACCCTATCAAGTTTCAATGCGATCCGACAAACGGTAACACTTATCATCCGGAACCCACTCTGCCGCCCGCATGCCCGACCGCTCGCCCGCCTGGACAGACGGCGTCATTTCATAATAAAAAATTGTATTCTGTTGTCCTGTACATGTAAATGAACATTCAATAGGCAGATATTTAAATTTTCTCGACCAAATTTGACCATTAAAGGGTTAGCCAGAGAAGCGATAAGGTTTCTCCATCAAACACTTAGTATTACACTGTGCTATGTGTGTTGCTTCCAATTTCCAAATTTATGACTAATACATATTTCAACAAAAATGTAACAATTGGCTATATGTAGATACATGTAAGCATACATTTTGTAGATGTCGATGTTGTTCAACTACTGTATTTAAATAGGTTCAGTTTCTCTAATGTCTTCTCAGCTCTCGCTCTATCTCTCTCTCAAACGGTCACATTCCATGTATGCTTTCTCTGTGTACTTGAACCACATCTGAAAAGAACAAGCGTGAAATTACCCGCATTGATAATGCATTCAACTGAAAGTACTAGAGTGCTCCATTTCTAGCTAATCTACGGCAGTGCCTACTTTTTATGCATTCTGGAAGGGACCTTGCCAAGTTCATCCATCCATCATATGATGTCATGATCAACTAAGTGATGAGTAGGATGATGTCATAAGCATGATGTCATGAATGATTTGAAATGGTCCATCTTTAATGCTTAAAGCGATGCTAATCTCATCTCAAATGTTGTATTGCACCGATAGAATATGGTTTATATATTCCATATCATTCATATCCTGTCACATTCCCTGATCTGTATCGCAATTATCTGTTTTGTAATATCGAGTAAATGTTGAACAGTGATCGACACCATTTTGTCTCCTCAAGCTATTGTGTGTGATGTCATGTAAGCTCCAATGCATCACATTCTTTATTATTTAATGCTCATCCCATTGAATATTGTGAAACTAATTTGACTGGAAGTTGTTGCTGCCTATGGCAGCAACAACTTCCAATCAAATTGGTTTCAAAATATTCAACAGCTTACCTGTATGATTGCTTTTATACCACATTGCCAAACTATAGCTGGAGCCTCTATGACTGAGCGTATATACCGAGGCAGACACACTAGGGTTTTTCTGATTGGTTGAAAAGTAAATCATGACAGCCATCATAGGGTGTAGAAATGTATCAACATTTAACTACTAAATCCTGAATATCTTTCCTTAGCGGCGTGATACAAAGCTTAAAATTACCTGGATAGTTTATGGTCAGCGTGTTAGATCACCTGAACAGCTATCAAGAGATGGGATTAGGTATCCTTTAATACATGTAGTCTCAGGGCTTTGGATTTACCTCATTTGGGAACACCACCTATTTGGTACTGGTTCCATCATTGCTCCTAGAAACCAGAGAATTTTGAAATCTGAGATTGATTTTGAGCCATTTTAGTTTTAACAGCACAATAAGACCTCGGAATAGCCATAAAATGTCACAGCACCCCCATCTCTGAGTATTTAATTGACTGTAAATCAGTTAATTAGTGTTCATAGCAACCAGTAGGATTTTAATTTGGGCTCACTAATATGGGCGGATTTCATTTGGGAATGACTTGTAAAGTCATAGTTAAGGGGTAGTCTAAAGCTGAGTCTGACACGTTGTACGAATTGTATGTCTTTGCTATTTAATAAACATTAGGGTGAATATTTTGAAACTAATTTGATTGGACGCTGTTGCTGCCATAGCCTAGGATCAATGAAATTACCAATGTTAGCAATGTCTGCATCTATATGTATGTCTGTGTGAGTACTAGGCAAAATGCTATTGTACATCAGGCCTACATGTATGTGCGAGCCTCGTGAACCTCTGGGTTGATGAATGCAATTTACATGTAGATACAATATTGAAGCATTAAAGTGATGATCTGTACACTATTTACACGTGTCTGATCAGGTATGCTAGACCATCGCCTGCTGGATGTAGGTCTTGAACTTCTCTACATCCGGAGCAGTGATTATGTCTCTGGCCAGTTTATTCCATGTTGGTACGGTTTGTGGAAAGAATGAACTTTGGAACTGGCTGACTGATGGTAGGTATGACTAGTTTCTACGGGTGACTACGCCTGATGGTGCCTACATTCGCACGAGGATGATATTCTGCTAGTATAGCTACCTCACCATGTACAACTTTATACACGAGGACAATATTGGTCTTTCTTCACCATTGTCCCAAGCTTTGCCATCCCAGCTGTTCTACCGTAGCAGAAACACTCTTTCTTGGGTATGTACATGTACACTGGGTGGCCTAAGACGAACCTTGCAGCCTTTCATTGTACTGTTTCTAACTGTGTCATTTGTTGGGTTGTTCCCACACTGTAGATGTATATTCCAGTTTAGGTCTGACCAGTGATTGGTAGCCTCGCTCTTTGATGGATGTTGGGCATGCATTTAGATTTCTGCACAGGAAGCCGAGTACTCTGTGTTGCTCATGTTGATTTTAATATGTGGTTATGCCACTTCATGTTGTTTGTTAGTGCCACGCCAAGGTTGGTGTTGACGTTTTGTCTACTAGCCATTCGCCTGCCATTGTGTAGTATGTGGTGATGCTGGAGCTTCGCTGGCTAACCTTCATGATGTTGCATTTTGACACATTGAACTTCATTTGCCATCTCTCTGTCCATTCAATAAGGGTGTCTAGATCAGCTTGCAGTATGTGTTAAACTTCTTGAGGGTGTATGGTTCCGTATAGGAGGCAATCGTCAGCAAGCAGTTGGATTGTGGAGTTCAGGTTATCAGCGATGTCATTGATATAGACCAGGAATACGATTGGGCCCAGAACTGATCCTTGTGGCACTCCGGATAATACTTTACTTGTATCTGAGCAAGAACAATCTATGATGACCTTTTGTTCTCTATCTTCTAGGAATGATTGTATCCAGCCCAGGATGTTACTGTGTATGCCGTAATGGTGTAATTTAAGGGCCAGTCGGTGGTGCGGTACTTTATTGAATGCCGTCGCAAAGACAACTACTGCCATATCTACTTGTTGACGTTTCTTCAGACCTTTTGCAAAGGTCATTTGTCGTTAAAATGCCTTCAAGTTTTGCAGGATCTATTTCTTCAAAAACTGTGTTGGTTTGGATGGAGGATATTGTTCTCATCCATGCGCTTCCTTTATTTGACTGGCTAAGATATGCTTCATCGCTTTACATGTGACTGATGTTAAGGCAGCCGATCTGTAGGTTGAAGATGTTGTTCGATATAGCTGTTTACTGTCACATTTGCTTTTCTCCAATCTGATGGTATCCGTTATGGTCAGTTAGTGATTGCTGGAAGAGAGAAGCAAGAATTGGAACAATTTTGGTTGCTGTTTGCATTAATGTTCTGGTTGGGAGATTGTCTGGCCCTGATGCGTTTGATGGATTTATTCATTGTATGGCGAATATATACCGCAATCAAGGCTTAAGGATGCACATTTCTTCGGGACATCATAGTGAAGGACAATCTTGCTGCCATCCTTATCTTGACCCAGACATGCTTTACTGACATCCTTCAGATTCTGAGAGCATTTCACACCATCACCACCAACCAGATGGATGGAGAATGTCTTTGACACTGACCATTACTACAGGGCATATGACTTAGCACAATACAGTTCTCATTCACTTTAGTGACATCAACTTCATACACATGTATGTCGACTATATCAGTGACAAGAGTTTTAGTGAATCTCAACATACACCCGCAGGCATACTTATTTGAGGAATGCTAAATGTGAACAGTTAGTCTTTGAAAATTCTCTGAGAAAGGGTGAGGGGGGGTGACTTCTATTAGGTACACATTTGGAATTCACGGCAAAGACATCACTAAAAATCTTGAAAGTCTTCACAGCTGCATTGATCATTACAATTACAACAAGACAATTTTGATGAATTTTAATATTTCAATGGAGATAACTCTGGCGGATATGGGCGTATTTGCTGACACTTCGTCTATCTCTAAAACACCTGCTGAAAAAAGACTTGTGAGTGTAGGTTCAAAACTCTTCGAGATCTGGACCGGACATGAAAATTTGGACAAATTTTAGCTTTTCAAGGGAAATAACTCTGGTGAATATGGACAGATTTTGCCAAAGCGAAATCATGACACTTCGTCTATCCCTAACACATCTGCTGAAAAAAGATTGTGAGTCTAGATTTAAAACTCATGGCTCGACAGGAAAATATTGACAAATTTAAGCTTTTCAGGGGAGATAACTCAGGCAAATATGGGCAGATTTTGCATATCTGCTGAAAAAAATTCTTAATGTAGGTTCGAAACTCTTCAAGTTCAGGTTCGGACAAGAAATCAGACGGACAGACGCACGGACGGCGAGCACCATCACATAATACAATCCCGCTTTGCGCGGGCGCATTTATAAAAGGGTTTAAATCGGAATGATATAGTTGTGGCGATCGTAAGACTGCTACACCAAAGTGGTGAGCACGTAATCAGACCATTGCTGGTGGGTAGACATGTGACGCATCATCGGATAAAGGGTCATCCAGCCCTCAAAATTTCAAATATTTGTGAGACCCATTTTTGGGTCCCGTGTTTTCAGGTCTGCGTAACCAATTGTTCGGTTGCGCAAAATCAGTTTGCGCAACCAATTGGTTGCGCACATTGGTTACGCCATTTTTTATCCAAACCTGCTTTATCTGAACATATTTCATCTGTATATTAAGTTAATAATGAATTTAAAGTGCTTGTTGCTGAATTATCATTAGCATATTGATTACAGCATGGACTTATCCACCAATTACCTAGTTTACAGATAAAATATGTTTTAAAAAGCATGGTTTCATAAAAAGTGATTATCTGGTCAAATGGCATCCGCTGTATGTGAATTCACCTCATGGTCAACTAATGAAACATGATGTTTTCTTGATGATGATGCCGGGGTCGAAATTCGCTAAATTTCACCAGAATCAATTCAGATTCTCGTGAATTTGCTCAGCAGGAATCAACTTTTGGATTCCTGTATAGAAAGCTCAATGGGAATCGAATACAATGAGGGTTTTTCACTTCCATGTTATACACTGGATAAATACATTGTCTTAAATACTTATTATATATAAAATTGTATATTTCAGAAGTTGCCCTGAGCACATTTCACTCTCATGATTCTGATTTTATGTCCATTTTGACAAACAACAGACAGAGGTCATACCTGATATTACAAACTTTCCTTGAATTCATGAACAATCACACCATGATACAACTCAGTTGCCATAGAAATTGCTGATCTTTTTTCCTAATTATCATATGGAACCCCAGCCATATACATAAAAATATCGGTAGTAATTAATACTTATATGCCTATCAGGATCTGATTGTATTGGTCACTCAGGAAAACTGATACTGTACATACAAGGAGTATTTATTGCAAACCAGTAATTCTTATTCTAAGTGACAGATATTATTTTCAAACTAGAACTGAGATTTCATATTAATGGATGAATCCAATCTGTTACTCAACTATTGACATCATAATTAATTACATCACATATAGGTTGATGTCACCAGTCACTATTATAATTGATAGACAATACTAACTCTCATAGTAGTCTGTCAGTCTTTGCAATTTATTCTGTTGATTGTTTTGAGGGGGAGTTTTTTTCAAAGTATTCACCAAGTTAGCTGTATAGTTACCATGAAATTGAGATGCTTGGAGCAAAGCTTAGCTAGAGATGGGTGGGGAATAACTAAAAGTGGATTCATCCATTGTGATATAAGTACTGTAATATGAGTTTTTGTTTTATGTCCATTCATTCGTTCCATTTCCAGACCAAGAAAAATATTTTGGAAAATTTACCCCTGAAATTACAAGCTCGATAACTGAGCCAGTCATTCAGTGTTAAGTCTCCAAAAACAACACTCCCTTGGTCTGCAAATGTACATTTTCTCTGCCAAAATATCAGTATTTGTATGACAACACTCATTGGTAACATCTTTCCAGCTTGTAACAATTTCAGGATTCATATACCATGGGCACAATAAAATTCCATACTTTTTCCAAACATATATTTCAAAATTCCAGACCCACTAAAATAATTAGTGACTAATGACACAATATTAAAAAATATCTTAACACCCTCCTCCCACCCCACCCCACCCACAAACCGCACTACAAAAACACAGAATTGAATATCTTACATTGTTGTGGCTTACATAGTTGAGCAACCCTCTCCAGCCCACACACCGCCACCTTGAAAGCAATCTCTTTCAGTCACATTATTTTCAAAATATTTAAAAGAATATGCTTTAATTTGTAAAGAATTCCACCTGCATCAAAGAACTACCGTCTTAATGGCCCCAAAAAGAACAGGGGTTGAAATGTTTATAAAATTGTACATGTGGCGGGTAGATTTTTTTTTAACTGTCACCAAATATTTGTACTTGTACAAGACAGCGTACATTTCTAACATAAAACAATAACCCGTAAGTCCGCCACAATAAAAAGCGTAACCAACTCTAAGGCATTTAGTAGATAGCTTGACGCTTCTTAACTTGTACGCTTTAAACTGACAACTTAGTGCAAATGCGATTTACTGGAAATAAGAGTTACTACGCACCGGTTTTCCTGACATATAGTCCTGTTTTCTCGGTCGCTCTAAAGCAATGAACCACTCAAATATCGGGTGGTATTATTGTCAGAACCTTCCAATAATAATATATTGGGTCATATAACCCGTCAAAGTGGGCGTTAACATATTGCTTTACTGCGTTTAAAAGCGGAACAGTAACTAGATTTTTCGTTCGCCATTAGCCATCAATATTAATCGCGAGAGTTGCACAGAGATTGGTTGAAATAAATCATGTGATTAATTCGTTATGAATGACAACGAGGCACGTGATCAAAATTTTACGATAGTAATTTTCATTCATGCCTATTGACATCAAATATCCCGCGAGCCAATCAGAAACTATGAGTGCCCATTATCGATTATTATTATTAACTACGACTGCGCAGTCACGCGAGACATTTCTCATTACCGGTGAATTAGCTGACACCCCCCACCCCCACCCCCTCTAGGCTGATTCGTAACATGATTTTTATTGTTGAAATTAGTAACCGGGATCGCAGCGTTCTGTAAGAATGGAATATTTACGTTTTTGGAAGCGTTCATTTACGAGAATCCAGTTGGATTCCCGTATTTTTCAATTTCGGGAATATTACGGGAATCGGATTCCCGGATTCCAGTCGAATTTCGAGCCCTGTTAATTGTGTGCCGTGGACAAATACACACTGACACAGTAGCTAGGATCTATGAATGTAACAGTTTAATTTAACAGCTCTACAAATCAACTGAAACTCAAGGAGAACTTCCTATGTTATATCGGGATCCAATCGCGTATATAAAATAATACATCGGGAACATGCCACCACTAAGCAGCATTAGTAATATCCGTCAGACCGGGAACATGTTTGTGTTTTATTTCCAATTTCCAAGAACTTCGGATATAAGAAGAAGTTACCACTTAGATTGTTCTCAGGCCGTTAAAAAACTGCAAAAAATATCATGTTTCATATCAAAAAGTTGTTGAAACTTTTCTGTTTTCCACGATCAGAGATAACTACCGTTCTGGGCTTTGTCACTTACGCGACCATTTTTTCGTTCACGGTAATTTTACTCCATGTAACCGACATGCGAAGGAAACGATCGTTTCTCGCCAAATTTTGAGGGCTGGTCCTCTTCAAGGTATCTCGGGATTCCACTACCTTCATAAACGTGTGTTACACCCAACTGCCGGTAGTCCCTAGCTGTGCAACCCCCAACACCACGTGTTTGACAGCTCCACGATTAATGTCTATGCCAGCACAGATGGATTATCCGATGCTATTTAGAATCATTGCCATGTGAACATCATATGACACAAGACATACCATTCCTTTGCTGAGATCGAGATGATACACCTAAGCACACACGAGCTGGTTTGGCGACAAGAAGGTGAGCGACTGCAGCCCAAGAGCTGGCATCAAGAGAAGTCAAGGATAGCAAGGAGACGACATGACTATAATTGTGTCAGAGAATGGGAGCCACACCTGCTGGACAGCAATGGATCTACAATAGAGCCGTACCTGTCAGAGCTGGCCGATATTGGATTTTGGTAGATGGTAACGATATCTGGAAAAATACTGTTGGTATCACGATATATCGTCTAGGTGATTGGGCTTTTAGATGTTTTTCAGTGGTAATAATTGCCAAGAAAACCCAACCTTTACAAAAATCATGGCTCATAACACAAAGGGAACATCTATGACATTACTGATCGCCACTAGCATGGATTAGGCGATCTAAAAGTCACATGTGATATATAAAGCAAGCATTAACTTTGTTTTTTATGCTGCTCAAGCTGTTTTATTCAATTTTCTGTCGTAAAAAGAGCATTCACCATTTGCAAGAAAATTCCAAAAGCTCAAATCTGATTGGCTAAGATGGAAATAGGTCTAAAGACACATTCAACTTCACAAATATAGCTAACTAGCGACGACTATTGTCCAGTTGAATGCACTATTTTCGACTGAAAAATAATCAGGTCACTTATCTATAGTTGGCCAGTTGAACACGCGCTAAATCTGCATTTCCAGTAAATCCGGAATGCCTCTGAAGGCGTGAAGATAACACATTTCATCCTATATCACATAGGCTTGCTAAAAAATATATAATTTTAAAATGGACACTGTTTATGCTATTATAATGTTTAAGATTAAAAAATTCCCAATCTATTTTATCAGTCTAATCACCTAGTCGGATTGATTTTTTTAATTTTATTTCTAACATTTTAATATAAAATTTTTAAATATTCTGAATGAAGGTTATTATCGCTAGCTTACCCGGTAGACATCTAATGGTATAATCCTCCACCCATCCACCCACTAACCCAACCGGCAGTCCTAGACAACGCCCGTTGTGACCCATTCATACTCAATTAACAGATCATGTAAAGATCGGGGTATTACAGTAGTGGTTTTTATCCAAGCTAAGTTCTGTTTGAACAACGTTCTCAAAGCAGAGCTCTTATTACTTTTAGCATTAGCCGCTAGCCGATATTTGTTTACATATTGTAATGATGTCATCAGAATGGTATGTGGAAGGTATTTTCCAGTCTAAAATGAAAGTGAGACTTGCTGTCAAAATGGCGGTGTATTTTTATTTCGTGGAAATAGAAATAATTATTTCATGTTTTAGCGTTTATTATCATGAAACATTAAATGAAGATAATATGAGGATAGCACACAATGATACAACACATAGGTGGACATAGGATAAGTTTATTCAAAACTGATGCATTAATGTGACAATGATAGACATACAACAGAGACTAGTTAAATTTGTTTCATTATTTTAGTTTATGAAAAATACAACTGATGGTATTGACAGTAATTATAAATGAGACGATAACGATAATATCGCAGTATTCCCGATATTATCAAGAAACCACCCTGCTCTAGTACCTGTGTTATGAGCTGGAGCAGGACCTCACAGATGATGAGTCCATAGAAGACTCAGATGAGGAGCGGGTAGATCTCATGGATGATGAGCCAGTCGAGGCATACCAGACATAACACCACTCTTCATCACAGTTGATCAGCAGTCCAGCACCACCGTCTCAAGCCATCCATGACCACTGACCAACATCACGGTCACTATCAAGGAGGGAGAGAGAGAGAGAGAGAGAGAGAGAGAGAGAGAGGGGAGAGAGAGAGAGAGAGAGAGAGAGAGAGAGAGAGAAATGATCTATTACTATGCTACTGATACATTGAAGATTCACTTTGATACAATGATAATGATGATATACTGGCTTCTGTGGCTGCATTAGTTTGAAAACATCCTGCAACTGCAATTAGTTCTTCACTGGCCACTATTTCTTGTTCTCACTGAGAGTCCTTCGCTCTCTAAGGTTCTTCTTTGTCGTCAGTATACACATTTCAGCCTCTTTTAGATCGGAAAGTAGCGCACATAGGTTTGTGCACTGGTGTCCCCTACCGAGTCTTATGGATGTTGATACCGAGTACAGCCACAGCTGACACCTTTAAGATAATGCTGGACAAATTGACAGCTGATCATTGTGTATTTGCATAAGGAACGCGTGAAGCACTGTAGTTTTAACTTGAAATGTCCACCTGCCGCTGCATGTACATATAGACCGATGAGTAATTTACCCTCACTTAAGTCGTTAAGAGGCCTTCTCATTATTTTGGAAGAAGGGCAGGTTGAGTAGACAGGAGTCTGCCGTTTTAGATACGAAAACGCTAAATCAAAAATACAAAAACACGGTAGTAGTATATTATATTTAGTAGTAGAAACTGCTACCATGTTTTCGCATTTTTGATTTCACGTTTTCGTATCTAAAACGGCACACTCCTGTGTTGAGTCAGAGCAGACTCGGACTATGCCAGTTTACACTGGAGGTCTGTCGACAGATTTTCTTTGGAGTGATTCTCTTTTCTTGGTCAATTCGTTGCTATATGGGTCACAGATGATTTGACTAAACTCGAGTTGGTCTGAAAGTATTTGTAGGCTATAGTTACCAGTTTTCGTTAGTGGTACGATGAAGGATATCGACTAAATCTGCGCGGGAGTAAAATTAAAATATAGCCGCCCGGATATATAGCAGAGATGGCTGGACAAAAATAGAAAGACGGTGATATTTTGATTTACAAATAATTGACATCAAATTTAGCGAAAACTGGTAACTCTTGATATTTAGTCGGATAATAAGATATAAAATAGAACAACTATTTGTTTTTAGCGATAGTTATAATTCTAAGCATATGGTATGACTGTGAGACATACCACAACACCATAAAATAAATACAAACCTGTACTGTTGACATTTTTTCTTTCAGAAAAAGTACACATGTACAATATCAAAGTAATTGACCAATCAGATTTATCCACGACCGGTAACCAAAAATAGTGTAGTTGACAGAGTGGAATAGAGCGTCATCATCATTAAAGCTGCTTGGTCAAAATATTTCATTATTGCAAATTAGTCTCTAGGCTATATACATCATCTCATTGTGTCAGGAGAAGTTCATATCGACTGTCCTTGTTGATGGAGGAAGATCTACCCCGCCAAAAGTTCAATCTGGAGTACCACAGGGCCCAGTACTGGGACCAACCCTCTTTCTTTTCTACATAAATGACATCCACCAAGGCATTACATTTTCATTGACTTTCATTAACCATTCTTTTATTTTCAGCAGCGAAGAGGGCCAAGTATATGGTGAGTTATTCTGGGACAATGTCCATCCCAACAAATCAGGAATAAATCTCCTATCCACTAACATCCAAGATTACATAAATTATTACCTTTTACAGGATTTTCGAAATGGAAGGACATGGAGGTGCTAGTTTTACCATCTTGTGATCAATCCGGTACACGGCCAGTCATATATAAACAAGTACCAATACAACTATCAAACCATTTCAGTTTATTACACAACGAGTCCATAGCCACTCCAGATGATGAGCCATACATAGACACTATCAACAGCAATACAAACACAAATACTGAACTGCATGTACATTCCCAGGCAGAAATTAGCACAAATCAATTGCCAAAACATTTACAATCAAACAACAATGGAAATTCTAAAACAGTAACGAACACATGTATAAAAAGGCTGAGCTCGAAACACTAGTACAGAATATTCGCCCTGCAATCATATTAATCACGGAAGCCTTACCTAAAAACACAACCATCAACATTAGTGAACTACAGATTGATGAGTACCAACTATCACTGAATAATAAACCATCAAGGGGAGTTATTATATATACACATTGAAGATTTTGATGCCGTGTGTATCTCCAAGATTCAATCTTAGTTATACGTTATTATCTGCACTAATCGATTAGTAAGTCTTTTCCGTTTTGGATGAAGCTTGTATGAGTAGTTGCTGCGACAACTAACTTCACCGAGAACGCAAAAGATGGATATCAGCTCGCCTCGTCAGTAGTTATATTGAACGATATTTATATTCGATATCCGGGCCTGATCTGACTGTATTTCAGAGATTGAAGGTACGTTACGGTGGTCTTCCGTAATGTTCAGAGTAAAGATAACAAACTTGTGCCTTGAAGTTATCAAGGTGATGACTTTAATTCTACTGCTAACTGTACACAAGAATAAGATGACTTCTACTGTCATAAAATAATAATATTACTTTATATAAATGAAAGGTAACTACTTATTTAACTATCTAATTCTAACTCACGCTCCTAACCTATACCTAACTTTACCGATCGCTTTTCTACTATCAGTTTTCGACCAATTTTTCCCACCCCCATCCAAACTCTAAGTCCTCCTTTTATACTCTACTAGTTCCCGTTCCCGCGTTCAGAATCTCATCCGCCATCCCGTGATCATGACGTTCCCCTTGCCCCAAACCACTTCCGGAAACGACACCACACTGAACGGGGTCCATTCGGTTCGCGCCGGTTCTGACTGGATGCGATCTATCAGCTTCTATCAACAATTACTTGTTTCTGATAATTATCTCGTCATAGCTCGCCGTCACGAGGTGTATATACGCATCCTTTTCTAACAGGATGTTATGTCATTGACCCTAGTCTGTTCAAGTCCTCTTCCTTGCTTTTTAGGCCTATGCCTGTTATTCCGGAAGGTTAATAGCACTGGAGCTAGATGAGCTCATCATCATCTGATGTTATTGTGCTTTCTATATACACTCAGGTCAGTCAGGTCCTTGTTACTACGTCCATTATGTTTAACACTTCTCATCGGTTCCTCTTGATTCCTACTACCTTACTATTTTGTAAACTACTGTTCGTACCTACTGTTGAATACTATCAATTGATTGCTGATCCCCTGGCAACCACTTTCATCTTTAATTTATCCATTTACCGACAGATACCATCAAGTCAGCACCGTCGACTCTCCCCCTACTTCATTACATTTTCAGTCTTAATACTATTCTAGTTTCGATACCAGTTTCGCATCTGCATCATCGCTGGTGACGTCATCCAGTCACCCAGTGCAAACACTACTACTACTACTCTACTCTCAGTTTCCACTAGTTTCACATCCGCACACTCAGTGCCCTCAGTCACTCAGTGCAGACACACACTACACTACCAATACCATGTTATCCCTTCTCAGCTCACCTGGTATTTTCAAAAGATAATAATTTCTACTAAGGTCTTACTTATAAATATAAGATGTCCATCGGGTCATGACTCCCACTAGACAATCCGATATCTACAGATGCCCACCAACCGAAGTTAATTAACCACCTCTTAAGGCCTTAAGGGTGCGTCAATTAACTCGTTGTATAACATCAACAACAAAACTACACTATACCAGCGGCTCCTCGAACGGATAACATCCAACACCCAAACGTACCATTCACACGAATACAATCGCCTATACATAAAGCAATGTAATTAGGAAATACGATCGCCTATACATAAAGCATTGTAATTAGGAAATACGATCGCCTATACATAAAGCATTGTAATTAGGAGATACGATCGCCTATACATAAAGCATTGTAACTATGAAATCGGCTCTACACCAGGAATGGAGTATCATGCATGGACCACCCATTCCCAGCACGACTATACATACATACTTGTCCGGATAACGGTATATCGTCCCCGGAAACACATTAATACCATCATTAAACTGTGGACGTAACCCGTCACACGCGTAACTTAACAATAAAAGCGAATAAACAAAACAATTTAAAATAAGTGAATATATATTACACAGGGTATCAGGGTCTGAAATAAGGAGAGTCAATTTGATCTGACAAAAAAGTGGAAGTTGACTAACCTGACGGGGGGTCCGAGGGTCCTCCCCGGAAATTTTTTAAATCTAGATGCTCTCAGAGGCCATCTCCTGCATTTCTGGAGAAAAATATAGGTTTTCGGTTGGCTGTGAAATTGTTCTATTTTTACCCATTTTGTCCTGAAAAAGTCAAATAGACTAAGACATTTTCAGGAGAAAATGCATAAAGATAGAACAATTTCATAGTCAACTGTAGGACCCAGAAAATGAGGACTTAACCACTTATACTCGGTCCTCCATTTAGAAAGGGTTGCCCCTTTGGGCACTTTTCGCTCAGATGCCATTTTAGCAACACATCAACTGCTGTCACAGTCATGTACAATTAAAATTTAAAAAGTTTTCACTTTAGAACACATTAGTCAAAGAAGGCTTGTGATAGTTTTCCTGATAAATGTTCACTTGCAGTAACTGAGACAGTCATTCCCGTGGTAAATTTTCAAAAATAATCTCTTGACCTGCAAATGGCCATTAACTATTTTAATTAAAATTTTTAGTCAAATTTGACCATTAAATGGTTAATTGTAGAACGCGAATATAATGGTAACGCGCGTGTTGTCAAGTGTCTTCTACAGTGCGATTATTTATGAACTTGCTTTCTTCACTTCTATTGTGAGAAAACTCGCCCGCTATTTCATTGGTTTTCTATATACAGCTACCAAGGAAATCGCGAGGAAGAATTAGCTTCTTCAGTATCGAAGGCGTGAAAGAACGCGTCTCAAACTTCTGTGAAAATCTCTCACGTAATGTCATTGGATTTTCTAGATATAATTATGTCCAACAACCAATGAAATTGTGAGACCAAATTCTCTTCTCATGACAGAAGGTGTGTAAGAACACATCACTAACTCGTGCACAGTGGCCGATTTTGTAGATCCGCCATTGCTAATTTTGCATCGACTCGATCATTTTCAGACTAGCGAAATGACAAGATTTTGAGTGGTATGATTTATCAGATGTTCTATGCAATTTTATCTGTCATTTATTCGCCGTATGACTTAATTTTCAAGTCACTCACGGTCTATATCCCTCATTAGAAATCAGAAAATTCGCCAGTATAAAAGGTTTACACTATTCCCGGGACAATTAGCTATTGTAAGACCACCCTCTAGGATGAATTTGCCGGTATGACGCGTTTTGACAGATCACGAATACTGGTAACCAAGGTGAATATCGTTTTCACTTAGAAATGTGCAAATGACGCACAAACGTGCGCTCGATCGATCTATCGTATTTGAGTGCGATACCAACATTGTTCTTGTTCTCTTTTTCCAAAATTTGCAAATTTCTCAAAAATTCCTGTTCAGTAAAAAATTTTTACCCATCCAGATTTGATCGGACATGACCGATGTCCGACCGTTATTTCATACCCTGGGGTATTACTATAACTGTCGCTACTGCCAGCAGCGACAACATGGTCAGCAGCGACTACGCGTGTCGTAACGAGTCGTCGTCACGACACAACATTAGAGTTCAAAACCTTAATCCTACAGTGCAAATACCATTACATGTCATATAATAAGTCCTACTTAAAGTACATATATATAGTTCATATTATTACGGATATAAAGTACATCACCATTCAGTGTTCCACACGCAGCAAATGAAGTTGGTCCCACAACGTCACATGGATATGTCCAATCGAGCCACACCCTCGTCAGGATCCACCACGTCGTCATACCGTTCCATTTCCACCCAGTCAGCAGCCGTCGGGTCGATCTCAGTCCTCGGAATACCATTAGGCAACGACCCGGCTGCCAACCCCAGCGGCTCCGGCATCACTGCAGTTTTCCGGGGCCGCGGGGCCTGAACTGCTGGTGCAGTAATATGAATGGCGGTGTGTTTGTCACTACTATGGGCCGCACATGGCTTGCATTTTAACCAATTCCACATGCGCGAAAGTAATCCACATTTGTACAACACAATTAAAATCACGAGCATCGTTACGAAAGAGCCCGCCGAGTAGGATACAAAAGATCGTACGCCAATGCCATCGACCATCACTGGGTCAATCACGGACAATGGTGCTAGCGGCACATACTTAGATTTCTGCAACTGATCCCATGGTTGCAGTTTCAAATGCTCCACTATCATGGATTTATCTAGAACGCCGGTCACATCCAAGTGGGGCATTTCAATGGCCAGGCTAACTCGAGTGTACGTCCGACTGTAAGACGCCACCGGCTCGAATTGCCAACCCTTCCCGCTATAACCACATTTTCCAGACATCAACGCATACACACCATTACTTACGTCACACCTGTCCGTCAGTTTTCCGTCACAATGAATCTCCATAGTCTCACCGAATGTTTGCAAAACCACACCGATTTTCCTATTGGCAAATAATCTACTTGCGGTTATGGTGGATTCAGACAGTTGAATATTGCAATTTCTATCGGTTGTGTTCGTTAATATGCTTACTATGCAGGGCACGTGGGTCTTGTCGACCCCTAGCTGACCCTGACACACCCTAGGTTTACCACCACGACATCCTGATGCGGTCAAGAACCAGCCGGTCTTCATGGGAAATGCAGTAATTAATAAAGCTTCTCAACAACAGCACTCGAACCCACTGCACTATGTCTACCCCATATTCAGATACCAACCACTTGCTGATTTCAGCCATAAGTACAACTCTTCCGGCATTAATTTTGTTATCTCTAAGAGCAAACCGCATGCTCCTCATAAGTAACGTACGCATCTTATCTCCATCCTCGTTACATATACCAGCAACATTAGTCACCATAGCGCGAGCAACCAGAGCGGCTTCGGCGGATAAAGCTGACACTGACATGGTTACTCACTGACAAATCTATTATATAACCTCGCCAAAATACACTATGTGACACTATTAGGATGCTTACTGGTACAGAGTATAAGTTAGAATCATAATTATCTGCGGCTACGGCGCAGTATGACTGCATCTATACGATCGATGAAGTCATCATATAGAGCACGCCCAAAAGCACCGATCCTGAGTCTCTTGGTGTTATTTTCGACATCAGGTACATGACTGCGCTTGCGCAGAAAGTATGGATGTGCTGGCAGCGTTTCCATTGGCTCCGGCACACTTTCGGGTACCTCCTCCGATGTGTCCATCATCGCATCAGGAGGAATCACGTGAGTTTTGGTTGGTGACTCACGGTTTCGATTCATACTCGTACCGGGTTGACCGATGTTGTTATCAACCCTCTTACCCACCTTGCTCACCCTTGGTTCATCGTCAGAAGCGGCCCGCTTCCTACGATTCGCCCCACTAGGGGTCGCACTCTTGCCAGCTACCGGCAAGGTTTCAGACTCAGGGGTCTGCATCATTCTCGGATGATGACTAGCTTTCGTACCTTTTGTGGGGTTATGAACAGGGCGTGGTCGTACCTTGTCCCAGCACATCTCCGAGTCGACTACGCGTAACTTGGCTATATTAAGTACACGCCCCTTCCCAGATCTCTGATGTCGGACATGAGCCACTGGCCCGTTGATCTTAAAGATCTCATATTCGGGGTCACTGCGAGAGGTCAATTTCATCCTCTCCTCAGCTTTTACGACCACCGAATCCCCCACCTTGAATACGCCAGCGTTTGCACGCTTGTCAATTTGTTCTCGGTGAATCTCGCGAGACTTTGCCGTTTCACTATGAGCACGTAGCAATGCATTATTGAGACACGTCAGCCTCTCACTAAGATCCTGCGAAGCATCTACAGGAATCGCAAACGGAAGTCTTGCCCGTCGACCATACGTCAGATAGAATGGCGTATATCCGGTCGTGGAATGACGAGTACTGCAGTACGCTGTCAAGGCGGCACCCAACTCGTCTTCCCAGATACGAGACGCATTATTCACCCCTTTCTGGATTAACCCCTTAAGAGTTCGATTGAACCTCTCGGTACGTCCATTTGTCTGTGGATGGTATGGACTCGATCGCCAATGATCTATACCGTGTTCCTTAAATCGTTCCTCCAGAGATTTAGAGCAAAATTCTTTTCCCTGATCAGTTACCACTATCTCAGGGACACCATGACGCGCGACGTACTCGTTGAAGAACTTGTCTTCAACATTCTGAGACGTCTTAGCCGGAATCGGATATGCTTCTGCCCACGCAGAACAGTGATCAACGATCGTCATGATATACACATTACCCTTACTCGATTCCAACAGTGGACCGATCAAATCCATGCCTATTATCTGACTCGGATAATTGGCCATGGGCATCTCACTGTACCTTGGTCGAGTAGTGACAGGTCGATTGACCTGGCACGTCGTACACCTCTCAAGCATACGTACCACATCTTTCCTTAAAGATGTCCAAACAAACGAATCCCTTACCATACCGATAGTCTTCTGCAGACCTTGGTGACCAGCTCGTTCATGAGCCATCCGGAGTACCTTCTCACGGAACAGGGTAGGTAAGACAATTCTGGGGTACTCAGCGTCTAACGCTGAGGGCGTAGCTAAAGAATACAGAATACCATTCTTAACCATGTATTCCTCCGGGGTGTTTTTAAACAACTCCGTGTATTCCTTGGTTTGCTCGATACACAACTCGTCGTAGGGAATATCGAATGTCTCTAGAGGGACATGCGGTAACGCACCCTCATCCACATCCGGTATAACAAAATCGCCAGTATCTAAGGTGGCGACCTCCACTGGACGACGTAACCTGGACAACATGTCCGCTCGAATGTTCTTCGAGCCCTGGATGTACTCTATCTTACATCCGTATTCGGCAATCAGTACGGCCCAGCGCTGCACTTTCGTGTTCTTAACCTCTCCCACAAACAAACTCTTTAGGGGTTTGTGGTCAGTATACACGGTAAACTGCGCGCCAAATAGATACGGTCGAAGCTTCTTTAACGCATATATCACTGCGTACGCTTCCTTTTCTATTACAGGCCAATTCAACTGACTGTCTTTCAGAGTAGAGCTCACATACTGGATTACTCGCTCTACACCATTATCATCTACCTGTACCAATATTGCACCTATCGCATAGCTAGACGCATCAGTATACAATTTATACGGGGCATTTAAATTTGGATATGTGAGAACCGTCTCACTACACAGCAAGTTCTGTAATTTCTTAAACGCTTGCTGTTCATCCGGCCCCCATTCAAAACGTTTATACTTCTTCGTTAATTCTATTAAAGGCTTAGCAATTTCAGCATAGCCTCGCACCCAGGAGCGGTATTAACCTGTAGCCCCAAGGAAACTTCTTACCTCGCCCACATCGCGTGGGGGTGACATTTCCCTAATGACTTTGACCTTTTGAGCCTGAGGAGCTACTCCTTGTGCGGAAATGCGATACCCTAACAAATCAACTGATGGCTTAGCAAAATCGCACTTCTTTTTCTTAATCTGAAGATTATACTCTCTTATCCTACGCATGACCTTACGCAAGTGCTGGGCATGTTCCGTCGGATTTCGTGAATATACGACTATATCGTCGACAAAAAATGCAGATATTTTCCCATGGATTCTCGAAAAATATCATTCATTGCCCTCTGAAATACGGCACCTGAGTTCGCAAAACCAAACGGCATACGAATCCATTCGAAGAGACCTTCACTACAGACGAACGCTGTTTTCTCTATGTCTTGGCTGTCCATCGGTATCTGCCAATAACCAGACTTCAAGTCCATAGTAGAAAATATCGTTGCGCCTCCCATTGAATCAAAAATATCCGAAATATTCGGCAAAGGATAACTATCCTTACGACATACGGAATTCAATTTTCTGTAGTCTATACAAAATCTGGTGTCACCGTCCTTCTTAGGGACCAAAGTAATGGGTGACGCCCATGGTGATGACGAAGGTCTTATGACGCCCGCTGCCAGCATCTCAGCCACTTGGTTTTTGACTATATACTGCTTGGCCAGCGGTAAACGGTAGGCTTTCTGCCTTATAGGAAATGCATCTCCTGTTAATACCGTACACTTCACTTTGGGAACCAATCCAAGTGTCTTTGGACGAGCCGTATCAAAGATATCCGCAAAGTCCCCCAAGACTTTGTCGACCTCTTTATATCCGGTCGTTTCCTTACAACTCTCATAGACATAATTCGTCTGTTCTCTATAAGGATACCTAAATGGATATACCCGGCCAAACCATACTACTACTTTGGCCTGATAATCAATCTTTGCATTTCCCAAGTGCAAAGCATCCGCTCCAAGCAAACATTCATGCCTCAATCTTGCTACTACCGTACTAGGAATAGGCCGGGCATTCTTGAATTTTACTTGGGTTTCTCCCAACAATTCTATGGGAGAACCATTAACAGCTAAGAGCGTTTTTGCTCTTTTTAATGGCCTAGCATTTAACATTCCACGCCATACATCTTTACGAATCAAGGTTGTGCTAGCACCAGTATCCACTAAGGCATGCAAGTACTCACCCTGATCCGTTAGACCGTTCGAATCTACTACTAGACGGATTAAAAACCGTTCGGTCGGTGCTTGCACCAACGGTTTTCTCCGTCCTAGTTTAACGGGCTCCTTCTCCCACTCACTGCTTCTGCGTAGGAATCTCGCCTCGGTGATGCGTCGCGTCCACCGTAGCGACCGTACGCGTCAGTCCCAGGACCCGTTAGAACGAACCCATCCCTATCCTCGTAGTCACTGTCCTGTTGTCGCATATTATTGAAATCCCTCCTCACATTTCGAGAACATTCCCGCGGAGTAGTATGTTGCTCCCGATCAACTTCATCGATGTCCCATTCTTCTTTGGCAGGACGTTTTGGCGCCCTACGCATCACTTTGTTTTCTGGTCGTTCGATAGGTCGTCCGGACGATTGTTGTCATCGTTCCGGCCCCCTATTGGGACAATCTCGGGCACATTGCCCCATATGTCCGCATCCAAAACATTGTACTATTGACGGTGTATTACCAAACATATTGTTCCCACAATCTCGGGCCATGTGGCCTTCTTTCCCACATCGAAAACAAGTCATGGGTGGCCTCTGTGGCCGAGGACAGGTCGCTATCTTACGTGTCGCATTACGGGGTGGTTGTACCTGTTGTTTGCAATCACTCTTGTAATGCCCCGTTCTCCCGCAATTATAACATGTAATATGACTTACATCTCGTGGTGATGCGGTTCTACCCGCGACTGCCTGTCTTCCCGGTGGTTGTGGGATCACCTTCTTCTCAACTGCTCTTCTTGGTTTTATCGTTTTCGGGACTGCGTCCGCTGTTTGCAAGTCCCGTACCAGCCCACACAGCTGCTCTATCATTTTCGATTGTGCCGCTATCTGATGTTTTAATTTCTTCACTACACTCCATATCTCGCGCTCCTCAGCCTCCTCCAACATATTTACTTCCATTTCCTCTTCCTGTCTCCCCTCAATCTGCATTGCCTTTAGCAAATCGTTGCATGTTTCCTCCTCTTCGGAGATCTCGATTGCTCTGGCCAGGGTGGTGGTTCGTTTTCTTACTATTCTCTTGCTTAACCCCCGGTCACTCAACGCCCTCAAGTATATACCAAGAATGGTACGTTGATTGTCGGCATTCCCAACCGGGTAGGCCCTACTGCTGTCTTCCTTGTACCGCCGATTAAAAGTAATCACGGTCTCGTTCCGCCTCTGCTTGGTGTTCTCACGATCGTATTTTATTCTTTCGGGCTCGTTCGTGGATACAAAGTTATTGGTTACGTACGCTGCTAACTCTTCGTACGTCACGTCCTCTCTCCTCTTTCCCATGATGAAACTGTCAACCGCTCTCGACAGCTGTCCTCTAGCCGCCCTTGTCACTACGTATGCAGGTATCCCGTCCAATCTTCCCTCATGGGCCACACATGCCCTCCGGGTTTCATCTAGGAAGGTGCGTACCTCCTCCGGCACCACCCCATCACAGGGTTGTATACGGTAGATGTTGTCCCGTATCGCCCTCCTGTACACCCTAGCTGTCTCCCGCCTTTCGCTACTGTTGACGATTTCACCCGCCATGGCTGTTCCCATTTCCCGCATAGCAGCCACTGTTTCTGGCCTCAGTTCCACCGGGATTAATCTTTCTACTGGGGGTAACGTTGGGTCGGGCATTGTTCTTCCCGTCGCCATTTTGTTTAACTGTAATGGATGCTGATAATTACCCTCGCTACCCTTGGATGCTCTGGACAGCTGATGGCAGTGGTTATTTTGCAAATTGACGCTGTCCCATATTCCCGATGCTGGGTCACCTGGCACCCCTCTGACTGTTGCGCCACTGTCAAGAAATCGGCCACCCTGTCCGCTACGTCTCTAACCACTATCGTTGTTGGCCGTCTCCCCTGTTCCTGGGCCATCTATTCTTACTGTACTCACTGTTTTTACTCTGGATCCTGGCAGTTGAAGCCACTGAAGATTTTGATGCCGTGTGTATCTTCAAGATTCAATCTTAGTTATACGTTATTATCTGCACTAATCGATTAGTAAGTCTTTTCCGTTTTGGGTGAAGCTTGTATGAGTAGTTGCTGCGACAACTAACTTCACCGAGAACGCAAAAGATGGATATCAGCTCGCCTCGTCAGTAGTTATATTGAACGATATTTATATTCGATATCCGGGCCTGATCTGACTGTATTTCAGAGATTGAAGGTACGTTACGGTGGTCTTCCGTAATGTTCAGAGTAAAGATAACAAACTTGTGCCTTGAAGTTAACAAGGTGATGACTTTAATTCTACTGCTAACTGTACACAAGAATAAGATGACTTCTACTGTCATAAAATAATAATATTACTTTATATAAATGAAAGGTAACTACTTATTTAACTATCTAATTCTAACTCACGCTCCTAACCTATACCTAACTTTACCGATCGCTTTTCTACTATCAGTTTTCGACCAATTTTACCGACCCCTATCCAAACTCTAAGTCCTCCTTTTATACTCTACTAGTTCCCATTCCCGCGTTCAGAATCTCATCAGCCATCCCGTGATCATGACGTTCCCCTTGCCCCAAACCACTTCCGGAAACGACACCACACTGAACGGGGTCCATTCGGTTCGCGCCGGTTCTGACTGGATGCGATCTATCAGCTTCTATCAACAATTACTTGTTTCTGATAATTATCTCGTCATAGCTCGCCGTCACGAGGTGTATATACGCATCCTTTTCTAACAGGATGTTATGTCATTGACCCTAGTCTGCTCAAGTCCTCTTCCTTGCTTTTTAGGCCTATGCCTGTTATTCCGGAAGGTTAACAGCACTGGAGCTAGATGAGCTCATCATCAACTGATGTTATTGTGCTTTCTATATACACTCAGGTCAGTCAGGTCCTTGTTACTACGTCCATTATGTTTAACACTTCTCATCGGTTCCTCTTGATTCCTACTACCTTACTATTTTGTAAACTACTGTTCGTACCTACTGCTGAATACTATCAATTGATTGCTGATCCCCTGGCAACCACTTTCATCTTTAATTTATCCATTTACCGACAGATACCATCAAGTCAGCACCGTCGACTCTCCCCCTACTTCATTACATTTTCAGTCTTAATACTATTCTAGTTTCGATACCAGTTTCGCATCTGCATCATCGCTGGTGACGTCATCCAGTCACCCAGTGCAAACACTACTACTACTACTCTACTCTCAGTTTCCACTAGTTTCACATCCGCACACTCAGTGCCCTCAGTCACTCAGTGCAGACATACACTACACTACCAATACCATGTTATCCCTTCTCAGCTCACCTGGTATTTTCAAAAGATAATAATTTCTACTAAGGTCTTACTTATAAATATAAGATGTCCATCGGGTCATGACTCCCACTAGACAATCGGATATCTACAACATGTATCACTAAATGCTCAATCCTGTGACATCTTGAATGACGATGACTTTACCGAATGAGTATGGAGTACATGGACGACACAACAAAAGGAAAGAATTATCATTGGTTGCATCTACAGAAGTCCCAGCTCAGATGGCTCAAATAACAAAAACCTCTTAAATCTACTACAGAAAGTTGATGCAGCAAATGCAGACCATATTCTTATAGTAGGGGACTTCAACTACCCATCGATAAATTGGAACACAGGCTTTTCTCCAAAAAGAAGAAGAAGACGCTTTTCTTAATACTACCGGCGATATTTTTCTACAGCAACTAGTTACTAATCCGACTCGACATAGAATAAATCAGACTTCAAATCTTTTGGATCTAGTTTTAACAAACAACGAAAACATCGTCCATGAAATAACTCACCTACCGCCGCTAGGTAAAAGTGATCATGACATTCTACAAATTTCACTACAACCTGACATCTTAAGCACAAGCAAACAAATAGCTAAGCCAAAACTACTGTTGAACAAAGGACGATATAACGAACTGCGAAGAGACTTAGGAACGACTGACTGGAATCATCTACACCAACTTAATGCATCAGAAGCTTGGAACTTCCTACACAAAACATTGAACACAGTGAAAGAACAGTATATACCTACAACAAAAAACCATGGCAAGAAAAAGCACCTCTGGATTGATCGGGCGGCAACAGATTCACTCAATAGTAAAAAGCGTGCATACATAAGATACAATGAACCTAAGAAAACTACAGATTACACACTCTACAAAATTGCTAGAAACAAAGCAACAGCATGCATCAGAAAATCGAAACAGACATTTGAACGTAAAGTGGCAACTGAAAGTAAGAACAATCCTAAAGCCTTTTGGAACTATGTCAAGAGTAAAACAGTTCTACGTGAATCAATTAGCAAGCTACGTAACCCTGCAAACGACACCATGACCACAGATGATACATAAAAAGCAAACATTCTCAACACATTTTTCTCAAACATGTTCACTCCAGAAAATCTTCTTTCTACACCAATCATTAACCCCAGAAACAACGGTACCATACTAAAAGACATATTAATAACACCTATTGCCATCGAAAATAAACTAAAAGGACTCAACCCCAACAAAAGCAATGGCCCGGATGAAATACCAGTGAGAATACTAAAAGAAGCTGCTAAAGAAATTAGTACACCACTATGCATAATTTTCAACAAGTCTCTTGAAGAAGGCATTTTACCCGACATCTGGAAAATGGCAAATGTATGCTGCATACACAAAAAAGGCTCCAAGAATGACCCAAGCAACTACAGACCAATCAGTCTCACTTCTACATTATGCAAGGTCCTAGAATCTTTTATAAGAGACAGTATTGTAAATTTCCTGGAAATGGCTAATCTATTTACCAAATGTCAGCATGGATTTAGACGTAAAAGATCATGTAAAACTCAACTACTAGAATACCTGGAGGATTTAACAGCCATGCTTGACTCAAACGAACCTGTCGATGCAATATATTTAGACTTTTCAACAGCTTTCGATACTGTGCCACACCAACGACTCCAAATAAAACTGAGAAGCTATGGTATTGGCGAAAATTTAGTAAAATGGATAGGGAACTACTTAAGCAGCAGGAGCCAGAGAGTTAGAATTAATGATGCATCATCAGACTGGATTGAGGTGACCAGCGGCGTGCCACAAGGAAGTGTTCTAGGACCTATACGTTTTCTGATATATATATAACTGACCTACCTGATCGATTAACCTGCCACTGCAAAATATTTGCAGATGATACAAAGATGTACGGCAACCCGGCTACCAGTCAGATTCAGGAAAACATAAATAAAGTATGTAAATGGTCGCAGACATGGCAACTATCTTTCAACACAGACAAAACGCATGTCATGCACTTCGGCAGAAATAACCCTCAAACCAAATACTATATGACAGATACACCTGATCCACATCCTGTATCAACATCAGATGTAGAAAAAGATTTGGGGGTTCATGTCGACAGAAACCTCTCTTTTGACATACATATAGGGAACATTGTATCCAAGGCAAACAGTACAATAGGACTAATCAAGAGAACATTTACCAACATTGATCAATCTACTTTCACGCTACTATACAAATCACTTGTGCGACCCATTCTCGAATACTGCAACTCAGCATGGTCTCCAAGACTGAAAAGGCAATCGCAGCTATTAGAAAGAGTACAACGCAGAGCAACAAAACTTGTCCCACAAATCAGAGAGTATAGCTACACAGAAAGACTTGAAGCCCTAAATCTAATGTCACTGAAATATAGACGGTTTCGTGGAGATTTGATTGAAACATTCAAACTCATCAAAGATCTATATAATATTGATAAGAACTACTTTTTCGAACTGTCCAATGTTACACGGACCAGAGGTCATAGGCTCAAGCTCAACATAAAACGTAGCAGCAAAGATATTCGGAAGCACTCCTTCGCAAATAGAGTGGCACCACATTGGAATTCACTGCCAACAACAATAGTCGAAGCAACCACAGTCGAAATATTCAAGGGCAAACTAGACATCTTTTTCAAAGAAAGAGTATTTGAATTCGACTGAACACAATTAATTGTGGTGTGGCTTTGGACGTTGCTGTTACACATATGCTTATACAACATATGTGAGCCGTCAATTCCCAAAGTCATAATACAATTATTACATCACAGTGGACTAATCTTGAAACAGCCTGTGTATCTACATGAACATGCACACATGAAGATAGCTACACGTGTTGTATCCAGACCAGGGTTGCCTGCCCTACCAGTTTAGCACTGAGGCAATAACAAGCCAATGGCTTATGCCTTGTAAATTGATGATGATGATGATGATTACATCAAAGGTTAGACTTTTTGCTGATGATACCGTCATCTATCTTACAGTAAAAGACGAAACAGACTGCCAAACATTGCAGGAAGACCTGGACAAGCTAGCCGCTTGGGAGGAAAAGTGGAAAATGGAGTTTCACCCCGCAAATCTGTATCTGTATCTGTACTGATACTAGGCAAAATCCTAAAGGACATCGCGCCTTGGTGCGGGCCTCATAAACATGGCTGGGTTTCACAGTCCACACAATTAAAAATTAAAAATTAAGAATTGTTCATTGTTCAAATGAAGCTTTCTGTAAACTATTTACATCGTCGCGTTCGGTTTAGAAGGTTGTCTCCCGGATGCAGATCCTGAATTGTTCTACATCTGTGGTGGCGATTGTGTCTGCAGCCAGGTTGTTCTATATTGGCACAGTTCTGGGTAGGAACGAGCTGTGGTACTGGCTGATTGTTGTTTGGTATGGCTGTAACTTCAGTGGGTGGCTGCGCCTGGTGGTGTTTATGTTGGCACACTGGGGATGGTATTCTGATGGTATGGCTGCTTGCCCATGCAGAATCTTGTACATGACGATGGCATTGGCTTTCATGTGCCGCTGTTCAAGGGTTTCCCATCCTAGGCGATTTGTCATTGCTGTGACACTCTCTCTTGGGTAGAGGTAGACTGGTCGACTTAGAACAAATCTTGCTGCCTTCCATTGTACCGCTTCGAGTTGGTTTACCAGATCACATGTTGGTGGGTCCCAGACTGTGGAAGCATACTCGATTTTGGGTCGGACAAGTGATTGGTATGCACGCTCTTTCACGAATGTTGGGCATGATTTTAGATTTCTCGTCAGAAAGCAGAGTACTCGATGGGCTGATGATGTTGATTTGGATATCTGGTTGTGCCATTTCAAGTTATGCATTAGCTGGATGCCAAGGTATGGTGCTGCCTTGCATTCCTCCAACAGATCCCCGCTCATGGTGTAGTGTGTGCTGAGGCACGTTCTTCGTTGGGTGAGTTTGATGATGTTGCACTTCGAGACATTAAATTTCATCTGCCATCTTTCCATCCAGGTAGACTGAGGGTGTCTAAGTCTGCTTGGAGAGCTTGTTGATCCTCAGGTATGTCTATGGTATGATAAAGGAGGCAGTCGTCAGCAAATAGTCGAATGATGGAGTCGAGGTCGTTTGCTATGTCATTGATATAGGCGAGAAAGAGGATTGGGCCTAAAACTGATCCTTGTGGTACTCCTGACAAGACATTGGTTGACTCCGAGCAGGCACCTTCTATGACGACCTTTCGCATTCTTCCACTGAGAAATGATGTTATACATCCCAGAATGTTGCCTTGTATTCCGTAGTGGTGTAGTTTGAGTAATAGACGTTGATGCGGTACCTTATCAAAAGCTTTTGCGAAATCCAGTACGGCTATGTCTACCTGTCTGCGTTGGTCCAAGGCTAGGGCGAGATCATGAGTTGTCAGAATAAGTTGGGTTTCACAGGACCTGTTACGTCGGAAGCCATGTTGGTTTGGGTGGAGTATATTGTTCTTGTCCATATGTTGCATTAGCTGGCTGGCTATGATATGCTCAATCACCTTGCATGTGACTGATGTTAAGGAAACAGGCCTATAGTTTAAAGCTGCTGTTCTGTCACCTTTCTTATAAATCGGTGTAACATTGGCTGTCTTCCAGTCTGATGGTATTGTTGAGTCATTCAGTGTCTGCTGGAAGAGGGAGGCAAGGATTGGTGCAATTTGGCTTGATGTTTCTTTTAAAATTCTTGATGGTAGACTGTCTGGACCTGATGCTTTTGATGGGTTTAGGCGCTTTAGAGCCTTCTCTACTCCTAGTGATGTTTTTTCTATGTTCTGAAAGACGCTATATGGTGATGGTGGTAGGGTAGGCATTGAACTGATGTTTTCTTCGGTAAATACCGATGTGAATTGTTTGTTTAGTGCTCTGGCCTTTCCTTCTGGGTCGGTGATGACTTGCCTGTCTTGTCTGATGGTACTGATTCCTACATTATCCTGCCATCTGTTCTTGATGTAACGCCAGAATTTCTTACTACTCTGGTCATTCTCTGGGTCCAGTATTTTATGTATGTAGTCTTGGTAGGATTGCCGTAGCATGTGGTGTATTTTCATGCATAGTTTCTTAAATTTGTCTTTGTCCCTGTCTTCACCTGATCTTCGTGCTGTATTGTAAGCTCGATGTTTTTGCTTAATTAATTTTTTGATGTTCTGAGTTATCCAGGGAACGTTCTGATGTCTCCCTAGTTCTTTTAGGGTATATTTTTAGACATTGTCTCAAGTGATGTGCTAAGGATAGAATCAATCAGTAGCTCTGAGTGTGCATGTCTAGGATCTCCTGGTACCGAGGTGTGGTTGTCCCAGTCGATAAATTCCAGGTTAAAGTCTCCTCCGAGATTATGGATGATGGATAAGTTTGTTTAACCTTGTCGAGTGAAGCACGTATGGCATGTAATCTGTCGATGCTAGCTGGTGGGTTTCTATAGAAACTTCCTAGCAGTGCTGTTTTGTCTCCCACTAACGCAATTTCAACCCAGATTTTTTCACAGTCCGTTTCAAGGTTTTCTCTCTGGGTACATGTAAGTCTGGGTCCAGTGAATATTATGACACCACCTCCATCATCATTTCGGTCTCGTCGAAAAGAAGTGTACCTGTATTCATCTGGTGTGCCTTCTGGGAAGAGTTCAGACCACCATACGACATGAATACCAACTCCACGGCGCGATCCTAAAACCCCTTACATCAGCAAAATACCTGGGGTTAACCATCTCCAACAATCTAGACTGGAAGCCACACATATCAACGATCTGCAACAAGGCAAATAAGACCATTGGCTTCCTCTGCAGAAATTCAGAATCTCATCTAAAAGAATCAAGGCCCAAGGGTACAAATCATTAGTACAGCCGAGCCTTGAACACACGAGTACTGTCTGGTACCCATATGAGCAAAGTGATATCAACCACATTGAGATAGTCCAACGGCGAGCTGCCCGATTCGTAAACCATCGATATCGAAATAATCCAGCATAGGTGAAATGCTCAACACACTAGAATGGCAAAGTCTATAAGCTCGCCGGAAAGCAGCCCGTCTCATCATGTTCTATAAAATTAACACCAACCTAGTAGAAGTAAACATGGAAAACTATCTAGTGAAACCACTCCGTCACACAAGACACACTCACTGTATGGCATATCAAATCCCACATACCAGAACAGCATATCGACAAGCAACCTTCTTCCCAAGAACAGCCGTTGACTGGAATGCCCTGCCAGAAGCGACTGTCACCAGCATGTCACTAGATGCCTTCAATGCCCTAGTGGCCAGAGACAAGCTCTGTTTTTAATCTGCACCTGTACATACTTTTTGGCACCCTGTTTTTAAACTTGACGCATGCACACATCTGGCATAATCTTCAGCAAGTTGAAGGTGGCCAGTAATTGGAAGAAGAAGAAGATATTTGCACAATGCCGCCGTTACCATGATCATCAAATAGCGCATTTTTACAGCCATTTCTGATCTTATTCATCTAGTTTATATTGTCCTCAGTGGGCATCTCATAAATACTCATACAGGGAAATCCCTCGTATCATGTGACATATTTTTTGTTTCGCTTTCGTTTTCAACTTGTGTCAATCGGCTATTGTTATTAGATGAATGCATATCATCAGTAAATACTATTAACGACTAAATTAAATGATAGGCTAGACTAAAATAGGCGAATTAGCTGTAAACAGGCCAGCAATACTGGTAACGCACACTGCGTATACGGCGAAGGTGGCTTGTGTTATCAGTTTTCGTAGCGCGTTTACAATAGTTTACAAACTATTGCAGTTATTACGAAAATGGGCAGCGCAACCCACGTTCATTCATAAGTGTGTCTTAACAGTATTGTGGTATTTTCGGTATGGGACTTTCATTATGAAAAAGCAATCATATCCTGATTTTTCGTGAACTCATCTCAGACTACCTCGAAATTACAAATAGATGCGGTATGGATATGCACAGGAGTCTGCCATTTTAGATACGAAAACGTGAAATCAAAAATGTGAAAACACGGTAGCACTATATACTACTAATATATTTGTGTATATTATATAATTATAGTAGTATATAGTGCTACCATGTTTTCGTATTTTTGATTTCACGTTTTCATATCTAAAATGGCAGACTCCTGTGGAATATGGGAGGGGAAAGAGGGGAAACTTTTGACAATTTTCGACCGGCCGCATGAGTGGCAGATCGGATGACTGCATGAGTGATGGACTCACAGATAGGCAGACAGACCGAATGACTGACTGCATGAGTGACAGATCGGATGACCCACTGCATTAATGATGGACTAACAGGCTGCATGATTGACAACTCTGAGAGCTGTGTGACTGATGAACCGACCGACCAACTGCATGAGTAACAAATCAGATGACCGACTGGATGAGTGATGGACTGACAGACTGCATGAGTGGCATATGCGATGAGTGCATGCGTGATGGACAGGCTGACAGGCCGACCAATTAACCGAATCATATCCTGATTTTTCGTGAACTCATGTCAGACTACCCTGAAATTATAAATAGATGCGGTATGGATATGGGAGGGGAAAGAGAGGGGTGACCGATTGCATGAGTCACAAATCAGATGACCGACTGACTGCATGAGTAACAGATTGGATGTCTGACTGCATGAGACAGATCAGATACTGAGTGATGGACTGACAGATAGGCCGACAGACCGAACAACTGACTGCATGAGTAACAGATCGGATAACCAACTGCATGAGTGATGGACTGACAGACTGCATGATTGACAGCTCAGAGAGCTGTGTGACTGAGGGGCTGATGGTCATGCTGACTGACCAACCGACTGACTGACCGACCGACCAACTGCATGAGTAACAGATCAGATGGCCGACTGGATGAGTGATGGACTGACAGACTGCATGAGTGAATATGTGATGACTGCATGCGTGATGGACTGATGGACAGGTTGACAGGCCGACCAAATGAGCGACCAAATCACTGACCGACTTACTGCATGCATGACAGAGCAGATGACTGACTGACTGCATGAGTGACAGACCAGTTGAATGATGGACTGCATGAGTGACAGATCGGATGACTGACTGCATGAGTGATTGACTGATGGGATGCATGAGTGGCAGAATGGATGACTGCATGAGTCACAGACTGACAGAAAGGCTGATCGACCAAATGACCGACTGCATGAGTGACAGGTCGGATAACCAACTGCCTGAGTGACAGCTCAGAAAGCTGTATGTGTAATGGACTGACGAACAGGCTGACTAACCGACCGACTGCATAGGAGGTAGATCAGATGAGCGACTGACTGCATGAGTGAAAGATCAGATGACCGACTGCATGAGTGACCGATCTGATGATTGCATGAGTGACGGATTGATGGACAGGCCAACCAATCAACCAGATGACCAACCAACCGACTGAAAGACTGACTGCATGAGTGACAGTGCAGATGACCGACTGACTGCATGAGTGACAGATTGGATGACTGACTGCATGCGTGATGGATTGCTTGAGCGACATATTGGTTGTATGACGGGCATGATGAATGGCCGACTGACTGATCAACTGACCAACTGACTGCATGAGTGACAGATCAGATAAGCAACTGCATGACTGACAGACTGACGGACTGCATTGGTGATAGATCGTATGACTGCATAAGTAACAGACTGACGGACAGGCAGATTGACCGACTGTATGAGTGACAGATCGGACAGACCTACTGATGGACTGATTGACCACATGAGCAACCGACCTACCAACTATATGAGTGACCAACGGCATGACTGACAAATTGTATGACTGCATCAGTGGTGGATTGCATGAGTGACGGACTGATGGACCAAATCACCCACCCACCGACTGACAAACCCACTTACCAACCAACTGAGTGACCAACCGAGTGACTGGCCGCCCGGGCAACTGCATGATTGACAGATTACATGCGTGACAGATTGGATGACTGCATGAATGACAGATTAGTTGACTGCATGTGTGACATATCGGATGTTTGCATAAGTGGCAGATAGGATGACTGCATGGGTGATAGACTGACAGACTGCATGAGTAACATATCAGATGCCTGCATGAGTGACAGATCAGATGACTGCATGAGTGAGGGATCAGATGACTGCATACGTGACAAACTGACCGACTGCATGAGTGACAGATCGGATGGCTGCATGTGTTAGAGACTAACAGACTGTATGTGTGACATTTCAGATGTCTGCCTGAATCACAAATAGAATGAATGCATGGGTGACAGACTGACGGACTGCATGTGTGACAGATCTGATGACTGCATTGGTGACAGATCGGATGACTGCAAGAGTGACAAATTGGATATCTCCATGACTGATGGACTGCATGAGTGACAGATCAGATGACTGCAAGATTGGTGGACTGATAGACAGGTTGACAGACCAAACCACCCACCCACTGACTGAGCAACCCGCTGACCAAGCGACTCAGTGAACAACTGACTCCCCGCCCGCCCGCCTGACCGACTGCATGAGTGACAGATCGGATGATGGCATGATTGACAGATCGGATAACTGCATGTGTGAGGGATCCGATGACTTCATGAGTGACAGACTGATGGACTGCATGAGTGGCATATCGATGATGACATGAGGAATAAAGATTGACAGTCTTGACTGCATAAAGTGACAGATCGGATGACTGCATGGGTCACAGACTGATGGACTGCATGAATAGGAGATCAGAGGACTGCGTGACTGACAGACTGATGGACTGCATCAATGACAGGCTGATGGACTGCATGTGTGACATATCGGATGACTGCATGACTGATAGATAGCATGACTGCATGAGTGACACACTGACAGACTGCATGAGTGACAGATCGGATGACTGCATTAGTGACAGATCAGATGACTGCATGTGTGACATAGCGGATGACTGCATCAGTGACAGACTCGTGGAACGACCGACGACATGGGTGACAGATCGGATGACTGCATAAATGACGGACTGACGGACAGGCTGACAGACCAAACTACCCTCGGCAGACCAACCGACCGATTGCTTGAGCGAAAGACTGACCGAACGCATGAGTGACAAAACAGCTAACATCATGTGTGACGGACTGACCGACCATATGAGCGACCAACCTATCGACTATATGAGTGACCAACTGCATAACTGGGACAAATTGGATGACTGTACGAGTAGCAGACTGCATGAGTGACAGATCGGAGGACTGCTTGAGTGATGGACTGACAGACATGATGATAGACCAAAGCACTCACCCACAGACAGACAAATCCACTGGCTGACCAAATGAGCGACCAACCAACTGCCCGACCAACTGCATGAGTGACAGATCGGATCACTGCATGAGTGCCAGCCCAGATGACTGCATGAGTGACAGATCAGATGACTGTACAAGTGACAGACCAATGGACTGCATGAGTGATATATCGCATGACTGCCTGAGTGACAGACTGGCAGATAGACCAACAGACTGAATGACTGACTGCATGAGTGACAGATCGGACGACCAACTGCATGAGTGACAGACTGACAGACTGCATGAGTGACAGCTCGGATAGCTGTATGACTGACCAACTGCATGACTAACAGATGACCGAGTGCATGAGTGACATATTTGATGGCTGCATGCATGATGGATTGATGGACAGGCTGATAGGTCAACCAACCAATCGAATGAACGATCAAACGACAGACCGACTTACCGCATGAGTGACAGAGCAGATGACTGCATGAGTGACAGATCGGAGGACTGCATGAGTGACGGACATCCTGAGAGATCAAACTGCCCACTCATGTAGTGGCCAACCCACTGAGCAACCGACCGACTGCATGAGTGACAGATCGGATGAGTGATGGACTTCTCGATCGACTAAATGACAAACCTGCAGACTACCCACCTGACCAGCTGCATGGGTGACTAAATGCATGAGTGACAGATTGGGTGACTGCATGAGTGACAGATCAGATGGACTGCATGAGTGACATATCAGATAACTGCATGTGTGACAGATTATATGACTGCATGAGTGACTGATCAGATGGCTGCATGAGTGACAGACTGACAGACTGCATGACTGGCAGATCAGATGACTGCATGAGGAATAGAGACTGACAGTCTAGACTGCATGGGTGACAGATCAGATGACTGCATGAGTGACAGGTCAGATGACTGCATGAGTGGCGGACAGACAGACAGGCCGACAGACTGAACCACGCACCCACTGATTGACCAACACACTGACCAACTGACTGTGTGGATGGCTGACTTAGCTACGAATGAAGCTGTAAGACTTGTGTACGCATATCCTACACGCAAAACGTGAATAGATAACCTACATCCTACATTTTCTATGCCCAATGCATGGAATAGGGATATGGAACTGGCGTAGGTGTGTACAATATCACATAAAATTGCTGAAATCACCTGGAGTTTAAAACAATCCGCCAGCGTATTACAATTGTACCATAATAACAAGTACGGCACAATATGGCGAATTGGCACAGGGGCAAACACCCTTTGATGGGATTGTTTTCAGTTCCCAAATGCATAAATATTGTTGAATTTTCTTATTCTAGGACACAAATATCTTCATATGATTCACTATCAAGTTGTCACCAAGAAGTTGATACATGAGAACACGCTAAAAGACGCGAGTAGGAGAAGAAAAATATGTAGCGTAAAATTCGCAAACTCATCGCTGTCACGAGAGATTTGTTTACGGGTTGTGACCTACTTGCGACTGGGGAAGCCATTCTTCTTATTGAATGGCTGTTCCACCATTTCACGACGCACAACCTACACATTTTAACTAAAACTCATCCACGTTGCATAGTTTTTATGCACAATTCAATTTCAATGATAGGGCGCTCAACATGGAAAATCATTTCATATTCCATTAGATTGCATGAAAATACGCTAAATACGCCTGGAATATTGTACGCTTGCTATTATTTTTCATTTAAGACTACTTGGTGTGACATAGTACCTTTAATAAGTTCACAAAGTCTTGAGTAATTGTTTTTTCTTGTTTCAGTAGATCGATGTTAAAATCCCCCAGTAGATAACTGGTCATATTCTCTTTTTGCATGGTTTTAAAACTTTTTCCAATAATTCTATGAATTTGTCTTTATCACAATTTGGAGAACTGTAAATGACACCGATAATTGTATTTTTTTGCTTTTCTTGCTGGTATCTCAATAAAAAGAGATTCAAAAAAGTCTTCCATTGTTGTCAGGTCTTATCTTTCATACCACTGTACGTTGCTTTTTATGTAGATGCCTAACCACATCCTGCTTGATGTGGTCTGTGATTCTCTAGGAATTTGTAGTTTTGCAGATTAATTAAGTGCCGAGTTAGAGTTGATCCACGTCTCAGTAATTCCGATAATATTAAATTTTATAGAATTGTTTTTGATAAAAATGGCTTAATTTGTCAAAATGTACTGGTAGAGATCTTATGTTAATATGCATTGCTGAGAAAGTCACAGCCTCATTGTTTTTAATCATTTCATCGTTAAACTCAGTCTGTAAAATATATTTACACTTCGGTTGGGGAAGAGTGATAGTTTCATCATCGGTATAGGTTTCAGGGAGTATAAATTCCTGTGATGTATTTAAATTAAATGGATTTATTGGAATGCTGGGACCTAAAATGTTTAGTAAAAATTCAGTGTTGTTGTCGTGGTGATTGAATGGGAATAAGGTTTTGTTGCAACTAATACACCACCATGGCTCTTTGTTATTTTCTAGTAATTCATAATCTGTCATCGTTAGGTTTGAGCAAGTTCTATACACCCAGACACCATAACAATCACACAGTAATGCTTGCTGATTTACTTTCACTGGTTTATTGCAAGATGAGCATAGGAATTTGGTGGGCATATGGGAAAGGGAGTGGAGTTGGGGGTGGGATATGGTTAATTAGCTATAGTAAATGCTGCAATATAAGACGGCAGATGGCTGCTGAATAATTTCCTCAGTTGGCTGTGTATTATTTGAATTGTACGACTATTTTAGGGCTACATGTATAGACACACTGACCAACTGACTGTGTGGATGGCTGACTTAGCTACGAATGAAGCTGTAAGACTCGTGTATGCATATCCTACACGCAAAACATGAATAGATGACCTATATCCTACATTTTCTATGCCCAGATAAAAAAATACTAGTTATGCGTGTGGGATTCGTATATTCATATCATATTGCACTGAAATATGTATACAGTGGCCACTTCGTGCAACAATTAACCACTCAATGGCCAATCCAGCCAGAACTGGCCTCTACAGTGGTCTTAATGAGTGTTCATTTGCAGGCCAGCAGAAGACCATTTCTGGCCTGCACATGGGCTTTCGATAAATAGATTTTTAGATTTTCTTGCCAAAGGGAAGCATTGGTGAAATTTGGTCATTGAACAAAGTCAGTTATGCAGTTAGTGTCTATTGATTCCACAAGGTGGCAGCTCTCTATTGTCCAGAGCTAGAGCATGTTAGAAGCCCAACAATGACAAAGATCAGAACATTAATTGATGCAGCAACAGAATATTGCGACTTCAGACGAGTGCTGTGTACAAATGATATCACCCCCATATATTGTAAAGTTTTGTTTTGTGTGTAGAGCTTCATCGACTCATAGGCTCTGCCTTTGATGGACTGCCCAATTGTAATGTCTGTATATTGTATATTAAGCATGAAATAAATAATCTTGAATCTTGGATGCAAGTAAGCTTACGGGTTCACACTTCGAGACATTAAAAAAATATGCAAGAGAACTATGCCTTAACCTACATAAGAAACACTCCCGTCTACTCTGACTTAACTTTGATAGAAATCGTCCGTTAAACCAACTGACGTCGGGATTAATTGCTAAGAACGTATAACAAAGACAAAAAACCAGACTCTATAGTGAAATCAGATAAGAATTTACTACATATTTGGAGGTTCGCCTAAGGGGTGGGGGGGGGGGGGGTGACTCCGAGAGGCGGAATTTACATAACAAGAAGAAGAATATGGCGGGAGAATTTGACGTTTATATTCAGAATGCTCACAGACAAATTGATAGGTCCGAACACTTGTTGTGAATCTTTCTCAACGTGGAATGTCCATTTCCATAACGAACTGTAGTCTTACTTATTAAAATGTTGTAGACATTCAAAACAGTATATTATATATAGATAAATTTATTCATGGTTTTAACCAGATTTCGTAGCAAACTGAAAACCCATAGTATGATAGTAATTAACCTCATTAGTTGTTCAAGTTCAAATTCATTTATTTTGATTAAAGTAGAATCAACATATAGCCATGTGACTACCATATCACTACACGTAGGGCCTTAATTACCTGTTTCTGTGAATTTTTTGGTACCCCGCTTAGTCTGAATAGGGACTCAGAAGTTGAGAAAGCTTAACGAATACTTACTAGCTGCGAAACATAACCCCACACTATTCCATTTACGACGTTATACTAAGCCTGGGACTACCATGCCAACTGTATAAAAAAACTGAAATTAAATCGGATTTTCGTCTCGCTGCTTGAGTTTTGCACTTACATAGCCCAAATTTCACACACGTGTACCTTAATTATCTGGTTAGCGGAGGATATACACTTTATTGCTAAATAATTCATATATTTTGATACACGGCCCAATACATTCATGACCGATCGCATCCCGCACCAGTTCCAGTGCGCCAGCCATCTTGTCCTAGTTACCGCTATGAATCATGGCAAATACACTGCTTTATTTAGCAGGTGAGGTCAAACCTACCATATGGGGGGCGGTGTGGCCAGCTTGTGATTCGCGCTCGCTTGTCATCTGTGTACGTAAATTTGCGCGAGAATCGGGCTGCTCCACCCACTTACCCATATATGGTAGGTTTGTCTTGTCTGCTAAATAAGGCAGTGCAGCTAACCATGATTCATAGCGGTAACTAGGACAAGAATTCCTGGCGCACTGGAAATGGTGCACAATTCGCTCAAAACACGCTCGGCCGCAGGGTTGGCAGCAATTTCCCGGTGCGGGAAAAAATTAAAACTAAATATCTTAGATATATTAATGAGAGGGCTAATATAGAAGCCCATATCTAAATCCCAGGTTAGAAGAGCTAATATATTGTTTACCATAATAAGAGAACAAATCTTTTAATATATGCTGATAAACTAAATCAGGTGAAGAGAACTTGTATTTGCTATTGGCAGATTAATGCCTACCGACGGAAATTGTTGTAAATTTCATATCAAAGCTTGTTGCTATAATTACCTCTCCAATTAAAATAAGTGTGAAAGAACACATTTTTACAAATATTTTTGCATATTTTGCCGTATCTAATAACATACTCACAATTGAAAAATCTTCCCTCTACACTCATATGTTATCCTAATTACAAATGCCATATAAGATATGCCTTCCTGGAGATTCAGAGTTTATGAAAGACAAACTCGGATTATATTGTTGCGGTTGATTATGGTGTGTGTGGAACTCATCACTATTCACGGTTATGCGGTTTTGACGGCTACTGTAAAAGTTATGTCTTGAACGACTAAGTTTGGTTGATATTTTAGCTCATTTGGCAATATGTACGAAAATAATGTCCATTACATTTTTTCATTGACACTCCTATAGGTGTACATATGTTGCGCAACTTAGGCCTTGTAATAAAGAAAAAAATACCCCTTGCAGAGATGGAGATCATACCATTTAGTGATGGTAGTATAGGCACGGCTTTTACAGGGTCGGTATGTCATAGTATGTGACTAGTATGTTGATTCCCCTTTGTAATTGATTATTAGACTATATTTGATAATGTCAACAGGCCAGTACGGGCAGTTTAATACACTGATGCATACTGTATTTACCTGAGGCGTACATGGTATGCATGGATATTTAAATGTTTGCGTACATGGATGATTTCTATGCGTACAGTACGCTTGTATGCACCTTATCTGGAGTGCTGTATCTAATACAGGTTGACATGTGAGATCAAATAAATAGGCACATCATAGAATATCTATAACCTTTTTTACTCTACATAGCAGATACAACACCTATTATTTATTGCACAATGTTGGAAATTTTTAGACAGCATTTTCAGTAGAGGCTGCAACAACAACTTCCAGTAAGATTTTCAAAATATTAAGAAACTTTCATGTCATGAATGGTTTACTTAAGCTGATATACAATGCGTTAACATGTTGTACATATTGTGACAGACAATACAAATTCATTATACTGCCTTGAATTCTCAGCCTATCAGAATATTGATTTAAAATAGAGATTTAAGCTTAGATTACCAAACTGCGGGTACATGTACATGTATCTACAAGTATTGATTATTTAGTTAGCCTTTAGTAGATTTCTATGTAAATCAATGCTCTGAGCTAGGCCTTGCACCACACTCAGCTCATATACATGTGTGATATTGTCTCACAATGGAAATACAGCAAGGTGTCTAATTGGGGATTAACTGATTGAGATGGCAACACATTTCATTCTGTTACATGTACATACTAATATTATGAACTATTTAGTATTTATACTTATTACATGCTACAATATGACTGATTGCACACAGGCTTTCACATTATTTTCAACCTATTCTGTAGATTTCAAGTTTAATTGGCAATTACAATTTTAACATTTCTGCAACTTCAGAATGAAATGTATTCAGTCATCATAGCACTAACTTAGATATAATGGCATCCCAGAGAGTGAATTAGTTATTTAACCTTTTAACACTCAAATCTGAGCAAATTTCAATTATCTCAGAGAAAATATCTATTTGCACATCAAGAGAAGGCTATTTTTGAAAGTGTATTCCCGGTACAGGAATGGCTGGCTCAGTTATCAAGCCAGTCATTCTAGCGGTAAATTTTCAAAAATGGTCTTCTCGGTCTGCAAATTGACATTTATCAAAGACTAGTACAGTAACTGTACTGCAGAAGCCATTTTTCTGCGACTTGAGTGCTAAAGGGTTAAGCAGATCTATAGGCAGTGATTTACTGTCAAATATCCAGTCATACCTCATAAAATTATAATGGTATTTCTTGGATGGAGGGTCATTCCGTATAAGATGGACCAATGCCCGTCAACTCATAGTCACGGATTTCCTTCAAACTTTCTCAGTGTGAGCATATGGATGTTTTAGTTGAGCATGACAATTTTTTAACTGATATGTGAAATACTTTTTGAAAAATGCCCTCTCAAAGACCCCTATGCTAAAATTGACAAAAGTTTCAAGTACAAATCCAATGTTTGAGACATCATATCTCATCCAATATACTGTTTACAATACTAGATCTTTTCATTCTAATGCTCTGGTCAGCATACTTGAGGAAAATACCAAGCAATATGTGTTGACTTGTTTTGGGTGTGTTTTAGGGGTCACCAAAACCGTTAAAAACAGCTAATTTTCCCATTTCAACAAAATTTGGTGATACAGTAAAATGTATATTATAGTTGCTGTAACTAAATGATTTCTACCCAGTTCACTAGAGCTAATATTAGCTTAGTAATATTTACTGACTAACAGCAAGGTTTGCTCATCAAAAAATTTTGGGGGCCCAATGCACCACCCCTGTTCACAAAAGAGGGCCAACTTCATCGCCTATTAAGTCAAAATAACCCCTTTCAATTTTTATTTTATTTTGGTGAATGGTAGATATATGGTCAATAATTACATGGTTAAAAGTTTCACTCTTACATTTGTTCCCTTTTGGAGCTATGGCATATTATAAATGTGATATTTTTGTAAAACTTGTACGATATTCCATTTTTGGGGATTAATAATTTTAAAATTATAGGGCCTAGAGGCATGAAACAAGCGATACAACCAGTTCTCCTGCTATATTAGAAGAACCAATCAGCATTCCCTGGTTATATAATACATAAACATCGATTTTCTAGACCCAAAGACCTGACTCTGTTAAAATTTGACATTTTTCGCGACAATCTAATTTGTTTTAAAAAGTTTAAAATACCTCTACTTTAGCATTTTAGATACTTTTTCATCATAGGTGGACATTGAATGGTATATTATGGTCATATTAGTACAGCTACATGGACTTCTATGGCCATTTATAGACAATTTTGACACACTGCGACCAGGCCAATATGTGTAATCTCTCATACTAAAGTATGCCTAAATGTCACCCATTCCATGGAATTATTTAATAAACTGAGACAGGCATTGGTTAATACACATGATATAATATAAAAGTGTTAAGAGATAGTACATAATACTACATACCTCAGCAATAATTGATGATACGGTACATGATCCAGCATATACCGCTCCTCCAAATTATTTAAATAGTCCATTTATAAAGTCGATATCAGTTTGTGGAAAAGTGTACTGCCGGCCAGTTGCTGTCAATGGTGTTGACACCTTACTTAGAATGTCACAAAAAGGAACCCAGCACTGGTCTGTGCGCCTTGGCCAACTAAAGGATCGAGCTGGTCCATGCGGCTTCATAAACGAAATGAGACAGTCCTCATTTTCTAGACTAATTTCTAACACTATGCCAAACCACCAATTTTTGTCATACAATGCACCAACATAGTCACTCAAAGACAGTTCCATAGGGATATTTAAATTCTGAATCTCTGATGACATACCAGGTTGTGTGTTAGAAAATGACCGAGTGTATGAAACATCATCAGTTGAAATTTCCTTTACTGTGATAGAGTTAGTGTCATTTGGAACAAACGAATGGAATGACCTGGTTCCTTGCACTGTTTTGGCAAGGAGATACCGCTCTTCCAACATTGTATGATGGCTCTGGATCTCATCTTTACTAACTAAGAAGAACTTCATCTTGCTTATGTTCTGTTGGCTGAATTCATACAATTCACTAGCATTTCGTATAAGCGCTGTTTGCAGACTAGCCCTTGCGGCTAAGCGCTTCACTGTGCCACCGATACCATCGCAAACACCTTTACCATGGCTGGTAGCAAAGAAATGCCATTCTGCCTTAATATCAAAATCTGAATAATGATGGCAGACATTAATAACGTTTTTGAAGTTCTGATATTGTCCTGCACACCCATCACTAAAGTATTTAATTATATGAATATTGGGATACTTTTCCTTCAAATATCTTGTAAAAATCCCCTGAAAACAGTACACAGTATTTGTTTCGTGTTTCAGACACTCAGAGATGAAGCATACATTTTCTTCATTCAACTTTCCATAAGCCTTAACATAAAATGCCAAAGGATGTATCGTGACTTGAGAATTGTTCCAATAAAATCCCTGTACACAATCTTGCACAATAATGCTGTAATTTTCAGCAAAGTCGAGAACAACAATGGCAGTAGGGTCATCTAAATCATGTTTGCACGCTTTCAAGAATTCACTTTGAGATTTCGCTATGAAGGAATGTGGTGTTAATTCTTGGATCCGTTAACATAATATAGAAATAAAATCTTCAACTGATACTTCTCGGCGCATGATTTCAATTCGGTCTGTGGATACCCATTCATTGAATTTAATGATGTCATCCTCATCCATGTGCTCGTAAAGGTCTTGCTCTAAGTAAGTTTTGAGAAATGCAGTTCCTGGACACTTTTCACATCGTTGCAGCATGCAATTTCTAGAACTACTGTCACATACAGATTTGTCAATTAGGTTATGATAGTCTTCAGAGATAACATCCACCATAAACGTTACATTTTGGGTTTTTTCGCATACACAAACATTGTGGCTGCCGCTAGAAGAAACAGTTAGACACCATTTGGGTCTTAACTCAACAAATTTAGAGAAACCAATTTTAAGTCCAGTTTCTGTTTTGAAATTAGCATGTACTTCCTTCAAATTTGTCAGGATTAGCCGTTTTTGCTTATGTCCTTTGGTACCACAAATTCTTATAGTAACAAAATCATTTTCCCCGGGTAATAGTCTAGATACAGTATCATCTTGGTAGTAGTTAATAACACTATCTAGTGTATGCTGATCAAGCTTATTTCTTTTAAAGGTTTCACGATCAGCGAGTATTCCATCATTCTGCACAAGTTGTCTGGCTTGTTTCACCATATAACGCGTAACACCACATGCCTGAAAAACCTGAACAGTTTTATCTATCGACCATGATTTAGCTGTAATAGTCAATACTTGTATCTTTTGATTTTGTGATGACACAGACAGTTTTTCATTCATGTTCGATACCAAGTAGTCCACATCTAACTTAGAATCACATGTACATTCAGTTTGTGAAGTGTCAGCAACTAATTTATTAGGTGGAAAACCTAGGTGGGATGCCACGTGACTTGTTGTTGCTTCTGCCATTTGTTTGATTTTTCGTTTACCATATGATACTTTCCTTTCTGAATGGACACTCTTTAGGGGAGAAACTCCAACTGCTGAGAAACTAGAGTTGAGGCATTCAGCATTACTGTACAAAGTATCTGCTATGGCCATTGATTCCGGTTCACTGTCACTACAATCTGTCAGGTTATTAATTTTCTGCAAACAATGATGCCAAATCTTTTGGCCAGGTTGTTTTCTCTCTCTAGTTTTCGACTGTATTAATGCCACAATTTCTTGATCTATATTAACTAGTCCCTTTTTAATAAGCTTTTTGTGAACTTTTAGGGGATCACAACATGAAGTGTTCTGCTTCATCATCGGGAATATATGCAGATAGTGTTTCTTGTGGCAACAGCACACTGTTTCTAAACTATCCTCACTCTGGCCGCTTCTCATTGCAACAAGTGTTTTATCTGTAGCCGTCAATTGTACAACATCATTTACAGAGCATTTATCCGTAAACTTATGACATTTATCATTAGTGAGACGTCCAACTGAACAAAATGTCTCTGGTAATTCAGCCATTGTGCAACGTGTCCTAGTCAAAGTTTACACTTTTCAAATTAAAAGGCCTAATTTATCATTAAAATGTATAGTGAATTATTAAATTTCTAAAGTAAATATCTAAACATTTGTGTATCAGCAACAATGTCAATGTTTCAAAGCAATAATTATTAAACATTCACTGGTCATGCTGCCTAATCTTGATCACTTAAAATGCTTGACTGAACTCTTGTTGATAGCAATACTTGCATGCAGATCTCTGAGAAAAACTGAGACCATGTGACTAATCAATATCACCTCACTACCTATGTCTATTACAGCAATTGACCTAATTATATACAAAGCTCTGAAGGTTGAGTTATTTTCTCTAGATATGAAATCTCTCAGTCTTTATTAACACTGGATAACTCAAGACTGAGTGATGAGCTGTTGCAGCTCGACCAGTGTACCTGGTGTATATTTTGAAAATGATTTGACTGAAAATTATTGATGGCTAAGTCAGCAACAACTTATAGTCAAATTGTTTTTTAAATATTCTCCAGGCAATATGTTATTCCCATTGAAAATGTTGTTGAATAATGACTTGTAGTTTACCCACAAAAATGTCAAATTTTAACAAAGTAAGGTTTTGACATCTCTAAAATCCATGTTTATCTATTTTGTAAAAGGGAAATGCTGGTTGTTTCTTTTAATAAGGCAGGGAAACGCGCTACATCTCTTGTTTCATACTTCTAGAGTGTATACTTTTAAAATTATTAACCCCCCAAAATCGAATATCATACAAGTTTTTGAAAAAATATCAGATTTTGTATTTGCCATAGCTCTAAAAGGAAACAAATGTAAGAGTAAACCTTTTGGCCCTGTAACCATTGACCATATATATAACATTCACCAAAATATTAAAAAAATTGAAAGGGGTTATTTTGAAAAAAGATGTTATGAAATCACCCCATTTTGGCGAACAGGGGTGGGGGTATGGCTCCCACAAAATTTTTGCGGAGCATATCTTGCCATTAGGTAATAAATATCACTAAAGTAGCAGTAGCTCTAGTTAACAGGATAGAAATCATTTGTGTAAACCAAATACAAATACATTTTACGGCATCACCAAATTTGGATTAAAATATGAAAAATCACATTTTTTGGCATTTTTGACGACCCCTAATACATGCCTAAAACAGGTCAGCACAAAATGCTTGTGATTTTCTCGAACTATGGTGACCAGACTGTTAAAATAAAAAGACCTAGTATTGTGAGCACTGTAGTCGGTGAGATATGAAGCCTCAAACATAGAAATTTTGTTACAAATTTTTGTCAATTTTAGGCAGGGGGTATTGGATAGGCCAGTTTTCAAAATGTATTTGACCTTTCACTATAATACTTGGAATTTCCTGTTAATACATACATATGCTTACTCTGACAAAGTTAGATGACTATGTTCCTTATGTATAGGTTTGCAATTTATGACTATGCCACTAAATGATATTTACTAATGCTTGGAAATTGCCAACCCTGCTTGGCCGTGAATATATTGGGCCGTGTATCAAAATATATGAAATATTTTGCAACAAAGTGTATATTTAAGGTAGACATGTGTGAAATTTGGGCGATGTAAGTGCAAAACTCAAGAAGTGAAACAAAAATCTGATTTAATTTCAGTTCTTTGTTAGGGTTGAACCTGTAGCTCCGAGGTAGATGTAACGTCATAAGCGTGTGGAGATACAGTACTGCAGCTAAGCAAATATCAGCCCTGATAGCAAGCAAATGTTGGCCCAATGTTTATCCCTACGTTTGGCCAATGTAATTTTGCTCATCGGCCCAACATTTGCAATACATTATTGGGCCAACGTTGAGCCAATGGGCATAGATCTATGAAGATATTTAAAATAGCACCAATTAACAATTTAAAAATTAAAAGGTGGATATTATGTTGATTTTGTTTGATTTACTGTGAAATTTCCTTTCTCCTTCGATCAATGCTCACCATTCTATTACTTCTGATAAAAGCTATCCTGGATAGCTGGGTCCTAGGACTATAGATGTAGTAAGCTTTACCGGCTCCTGGAACTGGGTACTCGGCTCCCAACTGCCGAGTACCCGTTTGCTATGAAGCTCATTCTTGTTTGCATAGCAACAAGAGCTACATGCTTTTTTGCAGTTGGAAGTCTTAGTCTTTTTCTGTGATTGTGATAGCTTTGTGTTCGCTCTCTAAGGATTATTTGGATTACCATGGAAGGAGCCCATGATAACCAGGTTGTATATTTCCATGTTAATCCATAGTTAAAAGACTTAGGTCTTCAAAATTTTGTCTGTGTCGCATGTTCCAATTTTTGACCCCGATTCAATGGGACGTGTGTTAACAACGAAATATGCCAGATTGATCACCTTCCTTTAACCCCAACAGGTGATCGGCTGATATGAAATAAGGTGTTGGCTATACAGTGTTTAACACGAAAATCAGCTGACGTCGTTCTCCGTATGATCCGAGCGGGTGATTCTCCTTCGATCAATACTCACCATTCTATTACTTCTGATACAACTAGCCTGGATAGCTGGGCCCTAGGACTATAGACTTAGTAAGCTTTACCGACTCCTGGAACTGGGTACCCGGCTCCCAACTGCCGAGTACCAGTCTGCCATGAAGCTCATTCTTGTTTGCATAGCAACAAGAGACACATGCTTTTTTGTGCAGTTGGAGTCTGGAGTGTATATTAAGTCTTTTTCTGTGTAATTGTGATAGCTTTGTGCGCTCTCTAAGAATATATTGGATTACCATGGATGCAGCCGATGATAACCAGGTCGGATATTTCCATGTTATTCCATAGTTAAAAGACTTAGGTCGTCAAAATTTTGTCTGTGTCGCATGTTCCAATTTCTAACCCCAAAGAATCTCGGACGTGTGTTAACAACGAAATATGCCAGATTGATCGCCTTCCTTTAACCCCAACAGGCGATCGGCAGATATGAAATAAGGTGTTGCCTTTACGGTGTTTTAACACAAAAATCGGCTGACGTCGTTCTCCGTAAGATCCGAGCGGGTGACGTCATACCCGTGTTGCTCGGATGTTTATGTGAAGAAAATGTTTCATTAATTCACGCATCTGATTCTGGGTGCTGCGTACTTTATTGGTACCAGAAAAACTTTGGAATTTTCAAGTTTTGCATTGTATCACGATCTGTTTGCAATGATCTGTGGTTTCAAAATTCTTGATTTAGATGTGTGGTCTGCGGTTTTACCGTGTGCTACAGCAGTTTGTTTACATTTTGTTGTTTCTTCACATATCGTTTTGGCCTTCGTTAGGAGTATAATTTACCCCGAATGCTATGCGATATGATTCCTGGTTCCATTATACATCCTTCAGGATCAGTGTATGGGTGTATTATTGCCCGCTTCGTTGTTGTCGTCATAATCAAAGCGATCTTTGCTGTAACGTTGCGGGGTGGGGTGCGGGAGGGTTACAGTTAATTTATGGTCAAATTATTTGAGAATTAATTGTCTGCCTTCCATCCGTGTCTCGTTCCGCTTGCTTATTGTAGGTTTGTGCTTATTTATAGGCCAAGCCAGCCCCGCCATCATGTGACGAGTGCCACAAGTTCGTACGGGTCCTATTTAAGGACCATGTCTGCTTTAGATGTACTGCATGTAACCTTGATAGTAGGTGTAATGTGTGTGCAGTGTGGTCCGCGGATATGATGTTGAAGTTCCTTGCCCAGAAGGATTTGGCTGGGTCTGACGCGGGGTCAGGCGGTCCAAGGTTAAATCGTGGAGCATCCGGTTCGGCCGGTGGAGGCCTCCACATCCTCAGCTGGAGGTGGCAGAGATGGCACCGCCGGCGTGGTTTGGTCCGGCTATGCAGGGCTTTCTGCATAGCGTTCTGCCCACGCTGGTGTCGTCCCTGCTGCCGAAGGTTGTTGGGCAGTCTCTCCCCATGCTTGGTACGGACCCTGTCCTTGGACAGGGTTCTGGACTGGTCACCGAGGGAGCCGTCTCGTACGGCCCCCTGGCAGTCCCATCGGGCTCCGGCCTGACGGGTTCTGTCTCTCTGCGGCCACCTCCGGGTGGTCCAGTAGCGGTGGCCGGTCCGTCAGGCATGGGAGCCGTCCACCAGGACGGTTCCACGGTTTCTTTGTCTAGTGACAACTCTTCGGGGTCTGAAGACGAGGAGGCCGAGGAGGAGAGGTTGCTGCAGCCTGTGATGCCACGGGTGGAGAAGATGGAGGTCGATTCCGTCCTGGACGAAACCGTCCTCCATCTGTCTGGCTTGGCGCAAGCCAGGGCAGCGGCTCCGCCCGTGGTTGAGGCCAATCTGGTACCGGGCACCGGTCCCGTGATGGTTGGTTTGATGCCAGCCGACACGGTGACGGGTGTGCCGGGCCAGGCGTGGTACTCACCTATCTCGCCTGGTCCGGCGGTCAGACGTGGGGTGTCGTTGGCGCCAGTGTCTGGCCACGGTTCCGCATCTGCTATGTGTCCGCACGGTTTTCGGTGCGGGCCTACTCCATGGACAGGTGTGTTCCATGGGGTGGCGGCGGAACCGTATGGTACCAGAGTTCCTGGCGTGTCAGCCGCGGCTCCTAGCCGGGAGGCCGTGGCTGGTAGGTCCGTGAATGCGTCAACGGGTGACGTGTTCACGGGTGTGTCCTCCTCGGAAGTAGACTGGTCGGAGGCTCTGACTTGGCTAGCCAGGGTGGACCCGTCTGTGGTTTCGGCCACGGCCGAGGAGAATGCGCCCCGTCCGTCGGTTGCATCAATTAGGACGGGGATCTTGCCCGCAGCCGTTGGACTGGATCCACGGTTTATCGTGTTGCTAGAGGCTATTTTTAGCAAGCAGCTCATGACCAAGGGTCAGTTCCCTGCGGCCTCCAGGGAGGTGCGGGCGAGGTGTCGTATTCCACGGGGGAATACGACAGGTATGGTGTGGTACCATCGGTTACGGAGGATGACCGATGGGTTCTGGGTGTCCAGAGTGCAGGAGCGGGTGGCCCCGGTCCGGCACTGGTGGACAAGTCCCAGGCACACCATGAGGAAGTCCTGTCCCTATGTGATGAGGGTGTGAGGGCAGCAATGAGTGCTGTCAACCACTCTTATCGCCTTCTTCAGTCGGTGTGGGCTGAAGCAGGGGCAGGCCACCCTGTGCCACCTGTGGCGCTTTCGTGCGTCAATGACGGCCTGGTGCTGTCTATGGACGCGCTGGCAAGGGTGCAGGCGCGTGTTACAAAGTCCAGGATGCAAATGGTTCTTAACCATATGCGTCCGGCTACGGCCGTCAGGGAGCGTCTTCTTGGGACGCAACTGACAGGTCCTAGCATCTTCGGTGGCCAGGCGCGGGCCATCCTAGAGGACACTGCTAGCATTGCGCAGAATCGGTTGGCGGTAAACTTAAAGCTGGAGCTAGTGCGGCAAGCACACGCACTAGGGGCTGTAGGGAAGCCGTTGACTGTTCAACCTTCCAAGAAGCAGAAGATGCATAAAGGCAAGGCGAAAGCTAAGCCTAGTGCGGCTTCTGCGTCATCTGGCTTTTCTCAGCCGCCGCCAGCGGAGAAAGCCAGGAAGGTTGTGGAGGCCCCTACCCTCCCCAATGTTGCTCCTGATCGCCCTAGAGGCGGGAAGGGCAAGGGGAAGGGTAAGTCCTCAAAGGGCGGAAAGAAGGGAGCGGATCGTACCTGAGGGTACGAGAGCTCCCTTCGTATCCGCCTGGACCGCACCTGTGGGACAGGAACAGCGGTGCCATTTAGACCTGCCGAGCCAAGACCGAAATTGTTCTCTCTCTCTCTCTCTCTCTCTCTCGTTAAGAGGGGGGGGGGGGGGGGGGGGGCGGACCGCGAGCCGGACAACCCCGTTAGGCGTCGAGGCGTCTATAGTGGGTGGAAGGCTCATGCGTTTCGTCGATGCTTGGCGAGGTGTGACGTCAGACAGTCTGGTCCTGGGATGGTTATCCCAGGGATACATGCCGGAGTGGTGGGACTTTCCACCACAGAATCTGTCTTTGGCACCTGTCTGGACACCCGTACCAAGGGAACCAGACAAGTTAGAAGCCATTCAAAATGAAGTGTCAGGTTTGCTTCTGAAGGGAGCAATAAAACCAGCAAACCAGAACACTCCAGGCTTCTATTCAAATATGTTCCTTGTCCCCAAGAGCACAGGGGGAGGGAGACCCATACTCAATCTCAGGCCATTAAATTGGTTTATCCATACGCCTCGGTTCCAGATGGAAACGCCGAGGTCGGTAATGGCAGGGTTGAGGAAGGGAATGTGGTGTGTATCGATCGATCTGAACGATGCATATTTCCACATTCCAATGAACAGGAGTTGTCACAGGTTTCTGAGATTTGCGTTTCAGAATCAAGTATGGGAGTTTATTGTTCTCCTGTTTGGCCTGTCGACAGCTCCAAGGGTTTTCACAAGAGTGGTCCTTGCGGTGACAGCGTTTCTCAGAAAAGAGAACGTGGCGCTACACACCTACATAGACGACTGGCTGATCAAAGCAGATACGGCAGCCAGGTTGGACGTGGATACTGCTCTGACTCTGAAGTTACTTTCAGATCTAGGCTGGATAGTCAACAAGGAGAAATCCGAGTTGACACCCACTCAACATTTCGTTTATTTGGGGATGCGATTCGATCTCGAGGAGGGCAGGGTTTACCCGTCAGAGCCCAGAGTGGTGTCTGTTAGCCATCCTCAAGAGTTTTCGAGTGGGAAACCACATTCAGGCTAGGCGGTTTCTTCAGATGCTGGGCAAGATGGTCTCCATGGAGCAGGTGATCCCGTACGCTGCTCTAATGCGAAGACCTATCCAGTTGTATCTGATGTCTCTGTGGAAACAGAGAACAGAACCCCTGTCAAAACTGGTGCCAGTTTTGGAGCCGATAATGTCGCATCTTGTATGGTGGAAAAAGCGTCAGAATCTCCTAGATGGGGTTTCGCTGCACCTACCCCACCCCCAGCTGTCAGTGTACACGGATGCATCGCTGGAGGGGTGGGGGGCCTGCCTGGGAGAACACCAGGTCTCGGGCACATGGACTCTCCAGGAAAGCCAGCTGCATATCAATCTGTTGGAAATGATGGCAGTGGAACTGGTGTTGGAAGAGTTTCTTCCGATGATCAGGGGCAAGGTGATATTGATACGGTCGGACAATTCGACGGTAGTATCATACATAAATCGCCACGGCGGGACCAGGTCACCCACGCTGTGTATCAAAGTGTGGCACTTGATTCAATGGTGCGGGAATTACTCGGTTGTTTTGAAAGCAGCTCACATTCCTGGGCGATTGAACATTCTGGCGGATGCTTTGTCTCGCAGACAGAGAATTCTGCCAACAGAATGGTCCCTCAACCCTCCAGTTCTACGAAGGATCTTCGAGCATTGGGGCAAACCCAACGTGGACTTGTTCGCCACAAGGGAAAATGCTCAAATCATGACTTATGTCTCGCCGATTCCAGATCCAAATACCGTCGATACAGACGCTCTGGCGATCAGATGGAGGGGGATGCACGCTTACGCGTACCCACCCACCATTCTTCTACCGAAGGTATTGCTGAAGATCAGGGAGGAACCGTGTCTGGTCCTGCTAATAGCGCCGTATTGGCCCAGCAGGGCGTGGTTCACGGATCTGCTAGATCTGCTCGTGGAAAACCCAGTGCAGTTACCCGAGATTCCGAACATAATCTCCCAGGCTAAAGGACGCTTCCTACACGAGCGTCCCGAAATGTTCAAATTGACTGCGTGGATATTATCAAACAACGTTCCACGTCGGAAGGCTTTCCTCGACAAGCTGCTAATTTCATCGCGGCTGCGAGAAGGAGGTCAACCTTCAAGTCATATAACAACAAGGTTAACAGATTTGCAGACTGGTGTGAAGAAAAGGGTATTGATACCTTTCAATCCACTATTCAGCAAATAGCAGACTTTCTCTGTGAGCTGTTCTTTTCAGGACTAGCTCCTGTCACAATTGCTGGGTACAAGTCAGCTTTGGCATCAGTTATCCCTTGTCTAGCCAACAGGGATAGTCCAGAGGTGGTCCAGTTGAGTGTGATGGTGAAGGGAATGAGCAATCTCCGACCGACACAACCGCTGCGTCTACTGCCAAGAGCAGAGTGGTATGTCAAAGAATCTATCTTTGAAATATCCCGGCAAACCGATCATTATACCGAAACTAAATAAGTTTGATCATGGTGCCAGTGTCTTGTGCCCAGTCCGTGCTTTGACTAAGTACAAAAGATGGACAGACTCATTACGGTCGAATGATAGACATCTGTGGAACTGCCATAAGAAGCCATATGGCGCCGCATCCATGGATTCTATCTCGTTGGGTAGTCAAATGCATTCAGACTACCCATGAGATTGCGACTGGGCACCAGGTGCAATGCGCAAGGGCACACGATGTTAGAGGAATAGCCGCCTCGACCACCCTTTACAATGGTGTTCCGTTAGAGGACATCATGGCTGTTGCACAATGGCACTGTGAGTCCTCTTTCACGGATTACTATATGAAGGATGTGTCAGACTCCGCCATCCACTCGCTTTAGCTGTTTTGAAACGATAGTTAAACGACCACACTGCTCTTCTCCCTTTTTTGGCATTTGTAAGAAAGAATTAAGAAGCAGACATGGTCAAGCGAGAGGATGTCAACCAGATTGTGTCACTGGTGACCGGACAAGTGAATGGTTGGAGGCTCCACATCTGGAATCCAAATATCATGAGGTAATTCAAGATTGAGAGTTTTTTGTATTATGTCCATATATCATGTTCATTCATCTTATATAGTCATGCTCATTCCCAGGCTGATATATGCAAAGATCAGTTAACCCTCTTGGCATATTTGTGTTTCAGGCCCTTTAACTTGATGGTCCTTTTAGGTCTCCATTTGTCAAGTTTAAGTCTAAGCTCTTTCTCCAAGGGGCAAAAGTAGCAATTGATGGCTTGCCCCTTCCCACCAGGTTACTGTCTAAATCTGGTGTATATCAGAAGTAATAGAATGGCGAGTGTTGATCGAAGGAGATTGAAGGAAATTTCAATTTCCCTTTCTCCGAGATCTAACAATACTCACCATTCTATTACGGACCCAGCCTCCCAGCCCCACGGAGGCAAGCCATGGGTATCTCTTGTTTGGTGGCTATGCAAACAATATGAGCTTCATGGCAAACGGGTACTCGGCAGTTGGGAGCCGAGTACCCGGTTCCAGGAGCCGGTAAAGCTTATTAAGTCTATAGTCCTAGGGCCCAGCTATCCAGGATAGCTTGTATCAGAAGTAATAGAATGGTGAGTATTGTTAGATCTCAGAGAAAGGGAAATTGAAATTTCCTTCAATGCTGGCCTAACGTTGTCAAACAAGTGATACAGCCAACGTTGTAATGGCAATTGCGATCTGCCAACGTTGGCCCAAAGTCTACAGGTTATCTTGGAACCAAACTGTACTGGTCCATCCATACCGAGCCTCTTGGAGAATCCGTACCCTAAATCTGGTTATTCCGTACCTACTACCTAGCTAATTGGATATTCCATGCCCTCGTAATGGTTAATCCGTACCGTGAAATTGTAGGGTATGGATAAATCAATTATGCCTGACGGCTGTACGAAACTATACTATGCACAGCGGGCCTGCGGGCGGGATTAATTACAACTAATTATAGATTTTAAAATCGAGTATTGGACCATGTAGAATACAAAGTGTTATTATTATTAATTAAAACAATGGGCCCGATGCTTGTCAAAACAACATATTTATGGCTATTTGTTCAATACATGATTTAGGTTGCGTAGGCCTACTGTCTAATCATGTAGCAATAGCCAAAACATGTGTACGGAATATCCAATAGATGGGTATGGAATATCCAATAGATGGGTATGGAATGGCCAATAGATGGGTATGGAATAGCCAATAGATGGGTATGGAATAGCCAATAGATGGGTAAGGAATAGCCAATAGATGGGTACGGAATATCCAATAGGGTATGTATGGATTCTCCAAAATTAAGATACGGATTAACCAATATCAAGATACGGAATGTCCAAAAATAGGGTACAGTATAATGGGTACGGATTTGCTAGGGTACAGATTGACTACATATGATACCAGCTTAGCGATTTCTCAGGCTGTAGTCGGACTACTTTCGTTTGGGTACGGATTGACTACTTACCAGCCTAGCGACTTCTCAGGCTGTGGTCGGACTGCTCTCATTCACCCCTCAACCCCCAAACACCCCCACCCCCACCCTTGGCCCCCTCCTGATTGCTTCTAGAACTGCAGCTCGTTTCGCATATTTACATAATCCCCGGACTGTTTTGTGTTATATATATATATATATATATATATATATATATATATATATATATATATATATATATGTATATATGTATATATATATATAACAATCTACAGTTCAGACATTACATGTTAACAGCTCAACCTTTCTGTTTATATCTCAGCTTTGGTTAATCATATTGGACCCAAACTTGAACACATGCCTCCTTATAATGACTTGACATCACACGTTGATGATGTTGAAGTCAAAAGGTCAAGATCACTGTGACCTTGGTAAAAACCTTTATCATTCAACATTAACATTTTCCTTTTAGCTCAACTTTTTTGTTTATATCTCAGGTTTTGTTAATCATACTGGACCAAAACTTAGACTCATGCTTCTTTATAATAACACGACATCACACAATGATGTTGGGATCAAAAAGTCAAAGTCAGTGATACACATGACGATCGTCTCCTCCATCCTCCATCAGTGAACTTTAGTTTAAAAATGCAACTCCTCATTAACTGCTTGGGGGTGTGGGGGGTTCAACCTAATTTGGCTGGAAGGACAATATGGGGGTAGGCTTCAGATGTTGTATACAGAGTTTTGATTGGAGAATTCTTTGGATGAAAATCGTTGATTTTATGAAAAATGTACCCCTTGGCAGATTTCAACTTACTTGGCTCATTAACCGCTTGAGAGATTTCAACCCTAGTTGGCTGGACAGACCCTATCGCGGTGAGCTCCAGTCCAGAACATATCTTTGTGGGTTAATTTTTTGCAGGTGGCTGTTTTGATTTTTTTAAAGCTTTCTCGAATCATTTAAAACACTACTCCTTAATTAGTGGCCCTATTTCAACCACACTTGGGTCGTTCAAAATGTAGACTTAAACATATTAAATGAGAATTTCGATTGGTCAGTTTCTTTGGTGGCCATGTTGAATTTTTCGAAAATTATCCATCAAGTCTACCAATACTTAAATGCAAATGTTTCAAATGCTAATGGTCCATGTTTGCGCTACAGGCCCTTTGGCCTCTTATTGATAAGGGTATTGATAAGTCTTCTATATTTATTTTATGTTTGAAGTCTAACTTCATAGTTCATTGTAAAGTGGTTTTCCTGAATGCGTGCTGTTTCTCAGTGATAATATTACATGTATATTTGCTCAGATGGATATTTATGCTAGAGGCAATAATGTGCTCTAAGACTTTACAGCAAATGCTGGTTAATGAAATAGGCCTATAGTTTACAGGTGATGAGCGGCCAATCTTTTTAAATAATGGACAAATGTTGTCTGATTTCCAATCTGGCAGTTTGCCGCTGTCTAGGGATGTTGGAACAAGTGAGTTAAAACTGCGGAACTATCATGTGCCAGTTCCTTTAAGATTATCACACTCGTAGTTACCCAGTAATTGTTTGCGGAGAGTTTTGGGGGTGCATATTGACAGAAACCTCGGACTGAAATGTAGGGTATGCGTTTTATCTGTGTTGAAGGATAGTTGACATGTCTGCGACCATTTAGATACTTTGTCTATGCGGAGATTTTTGTGTAGCCTAATTAGGTAACAGTTTCTCACAGGCATGTCAAGCATACCTGACATTTGAAATCAGCTGGCCTCCTAGAGGAAAATCTGCTGGAGAAGTCTCCTTCGAATCGAGTGTATGAAGTGTATGTGGATATCTGGTTTGTTAGCTCACCTGTCCCGAAGGGCCAAGTGAGCTTATGTCATGGCGGTCGTCTGTCCGTCCATCAAATCTAAATTACCAAAATTGTCTCAACCCTACTCATCATTAACCGCTTGACAGATTTCAACCCTAATTGGCTAGACAGACCCTATCACGGTAGGCTCCAGTACATCTATTCAGAATTTTAATGGGTCAATTTTTTTGGTGAAAATCATACATTTTATGAAAGCTTTACCAGAAATTGTCAAAATGCATCTTCTCCATAAACAATTGATAGATTTTATCCAAATTTGGCTGGAATGATTCTATAGTGGTAGGCTCTAGAATATCTATTCAGAATTTTAGTTGTTCAATTTTTTGGTGGCCATTTGGATTTTTCGAAAACTTTCCAGAGCCATTTAAAATGCTACAGGTGAATACCCCTTAAGTATGGGCCAATTTTAACCTAGCTTGGGGTGGAATGATCCTCTGGCAGTAGGCTTCAACATATCAAACGAGAATATTGATTGGTCAATTTCTTTGGTGACCATCTTGGATTTTTTCGAAAATTATCCATCATGTCTACCGATATTTAAATGCAAATGGTTCAAATCCTAATGGTACATGTTAGCATTGCAGGCCCTTTAGGCTCTTGTTGATAAGGTCTTCTATATTTATTTTATGTTTTAAGTCAAGCTTCATAGTTCATTGTAAAGTCGAGCTTCATGGTGGCATTGCAGGTTGGTTTAGAAATGTCTTTAAAAATCTTCTCTGAAACGGCTTGGGGACTGATTCTAAACCAGGTTCGTTCAAGAGAGCCTGATGGATCGATTTGCTTGACAGCAATGTTGGATGACCTAGTTCTTGTTGCAACTCTGGCCAAAACCTTAGGATTCTACTTATAGGCCTTAGGATTCTACTTATAGGCAATAGCCTTTCTAGTTGAAATGCCTGTGTTCAAGGTGAGTGATACAGGCCCTGTGGACCTCTTGTCTAAAATCCTACGATGGCTTGACATGCGCAGGCCCGCGTCTGTAGTCTTGTTTAACAGAGTTATGGTGGTGATGACCCTTTAACACTCATATTAGCCAAAAGGTCTTGAGAAATGTCCATTTGCAGACCAAGATAATACTATTTATTTGAAAATTTACCACTGGATTGACTGGCTCGATAACAGAGCCAGCCATTCCAGTGGTAAATTTTCAAAAATAGTCTTCTTGGTCTGCAAATGGATATTTCCCATGATAAAATTGAAATTTTATATAAAATAAGGGGTTAATGGTCCAGGGCCCATGTTCCAGAAGCTATCGTTACACTCATGTTATGCTATTGTAGTAACGATATCACTTCCTAATGATAGCTTCGGGAACATGGGCCCAGATTGGTAAGGAAAATGCAAACGCCTTTCTTTATTGAACATGTTCACTGTCCATGTGTAGGTTAAGAGAACTTTAATTTTGAAATTTTCCCTATGGAATGGCTGGGTCATTAATCGAGCCAGCCATTCTAGTGGTATTCTTTCAAAATCATATTTCTCTCGTTCTGCACATGGACAGACAGTATTTTACACGTATCTCAGGAACACTGCAGAGGCTGGCACGACTGTTAAAAGGTTAAAAGTCTGATTGTCTTGTTTAATCTCCAGCTTCCCTGGTAGTGATGTGGAGGATGAAGATATGCCAGATGTCACATTGCCAGAACAGCATGTACCATTAAGCAAGAGTAATCACTGTGATGACATAATTCAGGTATTGAGAGATCTGTTCGCTTCACACACAGACATGTGCATGCACACAATGCATGCATGCATGCACGAGCACACACACACAGACACGCACGCACGCATGCACACACACACACATGCACATACACAATGCATGCACGCACACACTATAGTATGTCTACATTGTAGTAACTGGGTTAAATTGAATTTTATTTTAACTCATCCACCAATGAATTTCCTGTATCTCAATTTCATGGCAACCATACAGTAAATCTGTGTCATATTTTGAAATTAAATCTGAGGTACTGCCAAAACAACCCGCCAAACCACCAACACACGTGCACCAGCATACCGCCAGAGAGATAGAAACAACATGGCACCAAGGCCACAGAGGCACACCAACACCAGTTACCGTCAACCACCACTATTAGACGCACGCAGCACAGAAGCCTTTTTAGATGGTGACCAGGCTGAAGGATAGTAAGCATAGGTGACTACACCACCATAGTCACCACCACTTCCCACAAACATGTCTCAAAGAGAACAATATTTCGGAACTTTCTCTTTTTCTCAATACTGTTTTACTGTGTCTGTTAACTATAACAATAATAGCATAACTAATGATGAGTTCAATACAGGTACTAACCCCTCTTCTTCTCCAGTTGTTTTCAATTTATCCAATATACCCCTAGACCGTCACACAATTGACGTTCTAGACAAAGGTCTAGGTTTCATCCCTGTGGTCTCAGAACCCAACATGGGCAATCTGTATGCTGATCTGAATGCATTCTTCAAAAGAATGCGCCTCATCCACTTCTACACCCCAACCCACAAAACCACCACATGTACTCCATCACCACACCGCCAACACGCTGACAGCCACCAACACCTCCAAGCTTCCAAAACGTCATAATCAGGAAGTTTGCACCCAAAAAACCTCAATGCCTCCACCAACACTGGATGCACCCTTTGAAACCTTTTTTCAAAGCATTGAGATATGAGTTCAGTAAGCATGTGCACCACAGGTCTCCAATAAGTACATGTAACCTTAAGCATGAGGAGGAATTGGCGCTTGCCAAACTAAAAGACAACAAATAATCATCATAAAATTGTCAGACAAGGTTCAGGCAACTGTGTTCCAAAATAGGATAGACTACATTGTATCTAGCAGAGGCACACCGCCAATTAGCGGACGTACAATTTTACCAAAAGGTACCCATTGATCTAACAGATCACCATACAACACTAGTGGAGAAGCGTTTAGACCAACTGGTAAGGGACCAGGAGGTTGACCAGCTAACCGCCACCAGGCTGGTCCCAAACCCACCCAGCACCACCAGATTCTACCTTCTGTCAAAAATACACAAGGCCAAAAAAGAAGGCCTTACACCAGGCAGACCCATTAACAGCGGTGTTGGCTGCCCTACAGAACTGACCCAGAGTTTTGTAGATGAGCATACATATTAAAGTCCACATCACCAAGATATGATCATATGTCAAAGACACCACAGACTTCATCAACAAAGTTGAAGCCCATGGGTCAACTGGAGAGCACTACCTATTAGTAACAATGGATGTAAACTGACTTAATTTACACCAACATACCAAACCAGGAGGGCCGCCGAGCAGTAGCCAAGTTCTGCCACAGACATGGTCTGCCAGGCACATTCACCGTCAGAGGTCTCTTAAATCACCGCAAATTGGTGCTCAAATGCAACAACTTCGAGTTCAATGGTGAGCCCTTCCTTCAGGTCGGTGGCACTGCCATGGGCAGCAAAGTGGCCTGCTCCTTTGCATGCATGCATTTTCATGGCGGATCTGGAAGCGAAACTTTTAGATGCTGCACATCTAAAACCATCCCTCTATGTCAGATACATAGACAACATCTTTATGATCTGGAACCATGGCAAAACTGCCCTAGACACGTTCGTGACTCACATGAACTCCTCCCATGACACCATCAAATTCACCATGGAATGTTCTGTCCCGAGAAACCACTATTCGGCTTCAGAAAGAACAATACCATCAAGGACACCATAGTCAGAACAAAACTACCAGCCCCTGCGACGCAACCAAGGGATGAACACAAACCCCTTCAAAGCCTGTCCCACCAGAAATTGCGTTTTTTCACCGGCACCCACCTATACTGCCAAAATCATCTGTAACTGCCAAATCAGGAACCTTGTTTACCTGCTCAGATGCAGAAAATGCAAAGAACAATACGTAGGAGAAACACTACATCAGTTCAAAATATGCATCCAAGAACACCTACGCTCTATCACCAACCTGTATAAAAGCGAGAGATACAACAGACCAGTATCCAGATATTTCAACAGAAAGGGACACTCCAGAAATGATATGCATTTCAGAATAATCAAAGTCCTCAAGTCAGACCTAGCGGACAGCAACTCCACAGTTTGGAGAAAACAAAAAGAAAGTCACTTCATCTATCAGCTCCACATAATGGCACCAATACGCATAAACCAATCTGGCTAGAAACGGTCCCCGCTTCCCTGGCATCCGGTCAACCATAGGCCGCACCGCCAGTACGTCGTTATTACCCTATATACAAATGAAACAACTAAGTTTATTTGGATGAAAATTTTGAGAATTTGATAGTTTCCCAGTTCGGGGCAATTCAATCAGATGTTTTAACTTCTATGGAGGTGGTCTTAATTAATTATGGCTGCCATTTAGCATTATGTCTCTGATACATGTAGATCTATCAAAGCGGATCTATGACACATTCTACACTATATGTAAGATTATGAAGAATAATTTGAAACTAATTTGACTATCAGCTATATTGCTGTCTTACATGTCTTATGGCTATGTTCTCAAGACGTGACCATGATCCCTCCCGTGCCTGCTAAAAGAAAGAAGACACCCCTTTGCTATGAAAAAAGATGATGGTTTTTAAAAAAGCTATGTATGAAGCCTGTTGTTATTTTGTCAAAGTTGCATGGTTATTGTATCGCCCCGCGCTGGATCCGTTATCGAGCAAGTCATTCCTGAGGCAAATTGTCAAAAATACTTGTCTTGGGCCTGTAAATGGACATTTCTCAAGCCCTGTCTGGAGAGACCACTTTTGGTCGTCTCGTATGAGTAACACAGGTTGCAATGGCCCTTTCCATTTTTAACCATGTCCCACCCATCTCTAGCTGAGCTCCGCCCACACCTCGATCGTGTTGCGATCGATCGATCTCTGAACTCCCTGACTCAATTTCCAGAAAACTATACGTTGTCAGGTAAGCTGTTGAATATTTTGAGACTAATTTGACTGGGTGATAGGCAACAACAGTGCCCATTCAAATTAGTTTCAAAATATTCAACAGCATGTTTATTAAATAATAGAGACATACAATTTGTACAACGTGTCAGACTATTAAGAGTTAAAGACAGGCCATATAGAATCATGATGTAGTGAGTATGACATCATCCTACATGTTGCTTAGCTGATTATGACAACATTACTCTGGAAAGGTCCATTATCGTAGATGCTCGAACCAACACAGATACTAGTTATGCAAAATCATGTAAATTTTGCTCGAGCCATAAAATTAGGATCTTGTCCTTGCTTCACGTTCCTGGCAGATTAAAAAATAATCTGTACATACACAATGTAGCCCCTGTGTTGCATAATTATGATGTTTTATTCAGCGTTTTAGTTCCGATGTAATGTGTTTCCGGGACTTGCGATTAGACGTGATAAGCGCCTAGAAAACTGGTTTATTTCAAAATGGCGCTATGAAATACTAGTCTCTCTTTGTGTTTATGTCCACAGGTGTCTATCTATGATTGAACAGGACAGCACATCGTCAGAGGGTTTGTTTTTTCTGTCCACCAAGGTTCCATTTCTTACTAATATTGTTAGGTTATCTAACCAAGAATTCTTTGCCCTGTGAGTTGGAGACCTCTGAAGGTCTTCTCACTTTTCCGTCTTGGTCCACTTCCTTCGCCTTATAGGTGGAGAGAGATAAGAGGTCATAGTGTTGGTGGAGTTTCCAGTGCATCAGATCGGATGGTTTGTCTATGCTAAAGACTCAGGTATTCTAGTTAATGATATGAGGCACTTCAATTATATTTGAAAATATTTGTGAATTCTGCTGCCATTTTATCATTGTTTATCTGATGTTTATCTGATGTCTGTATAGTCTGTATACACTATCCTTTCCAATTAGGATGTTCTGGATATGAATACAATTCATCCTTACACCTGGATGTTTGTTTCGGATCGATTAACTTCTTATTTTTGAAGTTATGACATCATAATCAGCCTTGCACCTTGCTATCATTTAAAAGTTTTGTCCAACGCTGGTATTAGCTTGGGTCTTTATGGCCCCCAGCCTCCTTGTTTATTTTGGTTTTGAGTTCAATAACTGAAATACTCATTATCTTCGTCCTCTGGCTTGTTTCAGATACCTGGTTGTCCTTCATGTGGAAGGTTTATCAAGGATGGATTCGCCCCCCACTTATGCTCCCAATGCAGCCCATGTTGGCCATTGCTTAAATGTGAGATCTGTGGGGGGGGAGAGCTAATGTCTGAATTTCTATCTTTGCAGACCAAAGAGAAGGCTCTAGAGGAGGAGAGGAAAGTTAAGAAGGAGGATTCTGGTAAGAAGGGTAAGAGGAAGGCCTCGTCCACTGGATATGGAGGCCTTCCGTATTAAGATGATGGGAGAGATGAAGAGGACAATTAAGGATTTGGTCCCTGAGTTGCTTCGTGGCATGCTTCCTGGGTCAAATCCTTCGTTGCCCTCTTCATATGCTTCGGAGCAAATGATCTCCACCTCTGAATCTGTGTTTGCTAGGGCATTGCAAGTTTTCGTCCATGATTCAGAGGTGACCCTAATAGAGGGTAATGTCCACTATGAGGACACTGGCAGCAGGCTTGCCGCGCCGGTTGTTCGTGGACAGGTGTCGCTGGAGCCTGGTGCCTTTCCTGGCCAGTCCGGGTTAGCATTCTTCGCTGACCTGGAGTCTAATCTTTCTGGCCAGGAAGAAGAGGATTATCTGCTGGGTTCTCCTTCTGGCGCCGTGGCCATGGATATTGATGCACGTGCACCCCTCGCGGGGAATACGGGCGACATTGTCCATGGTACTACTCACGCAGGAGTAGCATTCACGGCGCAGCAGGTAGCCCGGGCTGGATCTGATGGCCAGTATTACTGCATACCTCGGCTTGCCACAGAGGAAGACTGGTCTGACGCTTGTCAGTGGCTAATCAACGTCAGGCCAGGTCTTGCTGTGGATCAGTTGGCCAGTCAACTGGACCAGCGCCTGTGGTTGGCAGGTAAACCGACTGTTACCGCTAGGCCATCTCTGCCGTTGGCTGATCATATTGTTGATATGTTCACTGCGGCGGAAACGTCCATTAAGGCGCATGGATGTCTAGCGAAGGCCCCTCGCGAGGTGGCAAAGCGTTGCCGTATTGCAGCTGATCAATATCAGTTACACGGTGTGGTGCCTAAGCCAGGCACGGATGATCGCGCTGCGCTAGTTGAAGATACGCAGCCAGGCTCCCGGTCTGACATGGGAGCGTTGTGCTCGAACGCTTTGCGTTCGGCTAACACCGCGTTGCGCGATACGGAGGAGAGTTCGAGGGCGTCTATTTCAGCGCTTTCGCACATCTCACAGCTGTTACAGGGGGTAGTAACAGCATCCGCATTGCACCAGCCTAGTCCGGTGACTGTCCAGAGAGCCATCCAAGATGGAATTAACTTGGCTTTGGACTGTTTAACCCGGTCTGTAATCAGAAGTGTCCGGGCGAGGCGCACGTTTGCTCTTGATAGCTTGAGCCCATCCCAGGATTTGTATAATAGGCTGCTGCGTACGCCTATGACAGGTCCTGGTCTCGTTGGAGGTGAGGGATGTAGGCACCTCCAGGAGACGGTTACCCTGATCAATAACCAGAGGACATTGTGTGAGCAATTTGAAGTGCTCCGCAGAGAGCACGTTCGCGCAGCTCCCCCTGTGTATCATATCCTGCAGGCTCGAGGTGGTGGTGGTCAGGTCAGAGGCCAGCGCGCGCTTCGACCAGCAGCGAGGGGGCGCGAGGATCTTGTCGTGGTAATCGTACATGATGGGGCGATTATGACAGTAAGAGCCACTCCAGTGCGTCTGCACCAAGAGACAGTGCCACTCTTGCGCTCCTTATGTCCACCTCTCTCCCTAGGTGGACCAGTGGGAGGCCGATTGACCAACCACATGCAAGAGTGGGGATGGTTGACTCAGGACCATTTAGTCTTGTGATGGCTTTCAGTCGGGTATCATCTCTGGTGCCAGTCTGGACTCATATTCCAAGAGATCCAGATCAGCGGTTGTGTATAGAGCAGGAAATAAATTCCCTCATACTCAAAGGAGCAATTCAACCGGCACAAAATTGCCCGGGCTTCTATTCAACCGTGTTCCTCGTAACGAAAAGCACTGGAGGGTGGAGACCAGTTCTCAAGCTCAAGCCATTGAACAAGTTCATAGACACGCTCAGTTTCAAAATGGAGACAGTGAAATCGTTGTTGGCAGGGTTGGAGAAGGGAATGTGGGCAGCTTCAATAGATTTGAAGGATGCTTATTTCCACATTCCAATAGCGAAGAGTTTCCGTCGCTTCCTGAGATTCGTATTCCAGGTCAGACAGTGGGAATTCAGGGTATTACCCTTCAGAATTTCTATGGCTCCTTGGGTCTTCACCAGGGTGGTTCTTGCGATAACAGCATACCTCCGCAGGAGAAGCATAGCAGTACACACGTACATAGATGACTGGCTGTTAAAAGCACACAAGCGGGAAAGTTTATCAGCAAATCTGGAGATAGTTTTGAAAACTCACAGACTTAGGCTGGATAATCAATTTTCAAAAATCAGAGCTGACTCCATGCCAGAAGTTTGTAGTCCTGGGCCTGGAACATTTCTTACAGAAAGTTCAAGGCAAGAGTGTTCTAATTCGATCAGACAACTCGACAGTAGTGACTTACATAAACCGCCAGAGCGGAACGAAGTCGCCCAGTCTCTATATGATGACATGGAAACTGCTTTGCTGGTGCCTGAATCACAAGATTACCTTGAAAGCAGTTCATATTCCGGAAAGGTTAAATGTGCTAGCAGACTCATTGAACCGAAGGATGAGTGTTTTACCTACAGAATGGCAACTAAATCAATGTGTGGCGGATTGTCTGTTCAACCACTGGGGGAAACCCAACATAGATTTATTCGCAATGAAGAAGAATGCGAACATGACGACGTACGTCTCTCCAATTACAGATCCGAGCACTATCGCAACAGATGCGTTAGCTATCAGCTGGGTGGGAATGTATGCATACGCATTCCCTCCATCAATCCTGATTCCAAAAATTCTTCAGAAAATCAGACAGCTTGAATGCCAAGTGCTTCTGATCGCCCCAAATTGGCCACGCCGATCATGGTATACGGATCTGCTGGACCTTCTGGTCTGCAATCCGATTCCTCTGCCTCTGATGGACAATATTATCTTCCAGGGCAAGACCCTTCACAACAATCCTTCAATGTTCCAATTGACTGCATGGATGTTGTCAAGGAATCTAGAATTAAGGAGGGCTTTTCTGAGCAAGCAGCCATGTTCATGGCAAAAGGCAGAAGGGGGTCAACCTCCAGAGCATATAATTATAAAATCAACAGATTTGCAGAATGGTGCTCAAAAAGATGTATTAATCCAATGGATTCATCTATTCAGGTAGTAGCCGATTTCCTCTGTCACCTGTATGATGCCTATAGCCTCAAGCCTAACTCTATTGGTGGCTATAAGTCAGCTTTAATGACAGTTATCCCTTGCTTGGCTAATAGGGGAAGTGATGAAGTAAATACATTAAATACTTTAATCAAAGGCATGGGCAATCTAAGACCAAGGAACCCCCCAGTGATTCCGTCTTGGAGTTTATCACTAGTGCTTCAGGTACTAGCTGATAAGTCATTTGAACCACTAAGTTCCATTTCTATGAAAATGTTGACACTTAAAACTATTTTTAATTGCTGCGCCTCGGCTAGGTGTAGAAGTGAGATTCATGCCTTATCAGCCGAGGCAGACCGTTTTGTGGTTACAGGGGAAGACCTTAGGCTTCTACCTAGGATAAATTTCATGGCTAAAACCAGTCTTTGAAATATCCAGGTCAACCTATATTTTTACCAGCTTTGACTAGATATGATCCTAATTCAAAAGCATGGTGTACAGTCCGAGCATTAAATCAATATCAAAGAATATTAGGGCGGTAAGTATCAACTTTCTCGTGAAAAAAGAAATCCGTGATTTCGTTTATACTATCATCTCCCAGCTTCTGCTTAATATGACTTCTGAAATCTAAGACATACCTGCCTTACGGGACACATCTCTAACTATACCACTTCATAGCATAATTTGCAAAATTACATCAAAATGTATTGAATAAAATAACAGATCATATAGTTGGGCATGTGCTTTTTATGTAGGGCAGGTGAAATTTCTGGTCACCTGCTCCACATGACATACACGACGGGTAAGTAGAAATTTTAATGTCTAGCCCTGCCTCTTGTGAGCAAAGATAAATATTGTATCAATGTATGGTTTCTGATGCAAATGGAGGGATCCAGATCACTCAAGTATCTGAGGTGAGAATAAATTACGTCACTCATTGGCTGATGTCACAATGATTATGACGGAAAGCTTGGTTAGGAAAATCGAAACGTCTGCCACAAGTGTATGAATTGTATGTCTTTGATAAATTTGCAATTTAATAAATATTCTGTTGAATAATTTGAAACTGATTAGACTGATCTGTTCCTGCGAGGGTAGCTACAGCTCCCAGTCAAATTAGTTTCAAATTATTCAACAGATTACGTGTATAGTTACGTTGAAATGTATAGATTCTGGGAATTAAGGTTTCAAATCGATCCTAGAATTGGGTCCCTCCATATTTAACCCACCTGCCAGGGTGCTCAATCCAAAATTAGTAAGCATAATTTCTACTATGATGCGGCTTACCATACTTTCATACCCTGTTAAAATTGATGATAAATTAGATTGCCTACATTACTCAATATATATTTTTTGTTTTTAGTTATCCATTGAAGCTGTGGAGCTGGAGATAGAGAAATACACACAGCTTATTGAAGATCGTCAGCAGCAACTGCTAGATAGTTTGCAACCTGAAGGCCTTAGGAACCTTATGTAAGTCAAGTTCTCATTTCCTCGTATTATGCTTCAAGTTGGCCGTGCATAGGTGTTTAGCGCACAGACGGATTAACCAATTAATGGTGAAGTCTGCAACAATTGACCACTAGCGGTGTAGTGGTCTTGAGGAATATGTCCATTTGAAGGCCCTGCGAATGCTGTATAAAATCTTTTTACCTGAAATGACTGGTTCAATAACCAAGCCAGTCATTCCAGTTGTAAATTTTCAAAAATAGGCTTCCTGTTTGCCTGCAAATGGACATTCACTACCATTGATTGAGAGAGAAAGGTTTGATTTTATTGACCAACCATAACCATTAATCGATTAAAGCTGATATGTCAGATTTATATTTGTCAATTTTAATAGTAAAATTGTCAATACAAATTAAAGGATACAAGTAATATATATGTAGACAGATGCCCTAGAGTTAGAAATATTTTCACCCCAAATACAACGTTTTTCACTATTGTTAAATAATGACCAGTTCGTCTTTCTTTATTTGAAGGCAACATGAGTTCCGAAATAGCAGTCTTGAGAGGTTTAATTTGAAAGAAGAAATTTGGACACTTGAAGAACAAGTAGGTATATATATATATTACTAGATTGGATGGTCGATGTCTCACCATCGCATTTTGCCACATTCACCGCTTTGACCTTTTTATCCCCCACCCCAACGCCCCTGCGACTGAAGCCAAATGTAAATGTCATCTTGCACTCCGGAATCATATGGGTAACGCACATTCCAAATTTGGTTGAATTCCATTAAACAGTTTCAGTGGAGTTGTGGTGCAATCAATTTCAGCACGTACAGATAGATGGGCTGGACAACATAATTCCCACTTATTACACTAAAACTATACTCTTAAGACCTCTGATGAGTAGCCCGCACATGGGCACGTAACGTTACAAGTCTTGTTCACTGGAAAGGCCGGATACATATCTTCTCCCGCCATTGCTATACAGCATATTCGGTACACAATGGTTTTCAAAAAACTAAACAGGACTAACTTTTCCCGCCAACCATCCCACAAAAATAACAATCCTCCATAGCTCAAATAGTTATACTCCATATCAACTATATGGAAATGTATTTTATTAAACTTAATTTATCAGTTTTTCCGTCATGTTCTCTTAACATGGCGGACATAACGGCCATTTACGGGCATGAGTGGATAACTCCAACATGTGGTCAACAATCATTATCTGCTACCGACCACATTTTCCTTCCTTTTTCCAAAACTGGAATTGCTGGGAGATTCAGACAACTGCGGACAAGCACTGATAACCACAACCATTAACCGCGGTTCATCGCATTTTCCCGAATCTTTCACCTTGAAAATACGGGAAACTGCAGGTATTTGCAGGCAACAACGTGGTGTTCCCACTAGCACCGGGATTGAAATTTGGGGGTCCCAAGCTGTAATCTAAGGGTCCCACATTAAAATCTGGCGGCCCCATCATGTGGCTCTAGATAAACATAACAAGTTTAGGGTGAAAGGGTTGAGCAACCACCTGTATTATTTTAGTGATCGACAAAACAAAACGATCAAATTTTGACATTTGTTTATTTTATTCACGGAAGTTGTAAACTGTCAGGTCATTGTCGGGGAGACCAGACAGATTGATAAAGTTACTGCTGCGTGTACGAAATCTGTTTAAAAATCCAAATGCATTTTTGGGGGGAAAAGACAAGTAAACTTATTTTATTTGGCCTCATAAGACAAGGATTGAATAAAAAATGTATAAAAAATATCTCATCTTGTGCTAATATTGCATAATCATGTCCCATTGAGCCTTCAGGGTTATAGAAAATTTACAAATTAATATTTTGCGTGAAATGCTTTATCCGTCGGAGTAAATAGAGTATAAATAGATTATAGGTTTTAATAGTGGCCAAATTAAGAGGAGCCAAGCGCACGATGGAAAATGGCGAGTTAGAATTAGAATAAATTTTTTAAGTGGCCAAGTTAAGAGGAGCTAGTTACATGACGAAAAATGCCAGAACTTGTGAGAGCATAATTCGCTTTTAATGTTGGCGAGTTATTCGATCAATAACATATACTAGATAGCCACATACCTGTAAATCAATCAGATCATTGAAGATATCGGCTGAAATCAGCTTTTTGCACATCATATACACCGTTCTGATTTGTGCTTCGTGACCTTTCTTTCCTTCCAATAGCCGACGATCATATTCTATATTTGACACTACACTGATTTTTCTAAATCCTTTCGCACCATAACAGCGATCTCAGTTGCTTTGTGATCAGGAGATGCGATAAGACGATCCAACATTTCTAATTGAAAAGGATTTGCATTGTTTTAAATATTATTTCCCTGGTACATAAAGTGTACCGCTTTAGAGAGGTGGCTAGCTCTCATGACGTGTGATCACGCTTTGTTTGTGTAGCTCTTCTGAGAACATACTGAGCCGTGCATTGATTGGTCAAACAATCTTTTTTAGCCAATGAAACTAGGAGAATTTTATAAACTTTCCATTCCTAAAAGAAACTGTCTTTGTTCACCGGGATCCACTCTACTCGTTTTAACATGTTTGTGTAATGGCTTCTATTCATTTGTTAAAATTGATATGGCCGATATGGTACACCGAATTAATTTGTAATGTGAGATGTAATTTAATCACTCTTTTGACTACTCTCCTGCTTAAAATATTAGAAACTAGCGATGCACATTATAATTACCAGTTTTAGGGCAGAATTTTTGTGCGTCCCCTGCATGTCCCTTGGGATGCAGAGGATTAAATGTTATGTGTCCTGGAGCATACATGTATTTTGTGCGTATATACCCACAAAATGACGCATAGTGGGAACACTGCAACAACGCTTAAAAGCGGTGAATGCGGTTAACCGGGATCTATTAACTGGCAACCTAGTAAGCGTCAGGCAATTGTACCCTGAGTTGAAGTTATCTATTTTCTTAAAGTTGATTAGTGTGTAGAAGAAGATGGAATCTGCAGTAGACCGCTTTCAAAGTGTCAGTCCAATCCATGGACACGGTTGTGGATTTACTGGACAAAACTACCATATATGGTAAGGCTCCGACTCGTAAACGTACACGGCCCAATAGTGATACAAATGTAGTTTCTAACAAGCAAAATGATGCACCACATCACAATCCTATGAAGAAACTGGAAATAGCGGAAGAACATTCTGCAGTGCTCATACAAACTGCGGCGCAATAGCACATGTAAGCAAACATGCGCAGCCATGCATTGCTGATTAATAAGTTTGAAGAATCCCTGAGCCAAGCTATCATTCCATGACAGTTGAAAATCTCTATACGTTATGCACCACCACGTGACGACAATGAATTCAAACGCGCCTGAGAAGTCACGGTAAAGGACTTAAACTTAGAATTAATATCACAAGTTATAGAACTATTGCACCAACTTGCGGACAAACTGGCAAAAATAACCCGAAAACACAAATCGGATTTTGTACTAGCAGTAAGGGATCAAAACGTGTGTCGAGAGGCGGAACAAACGGTCAGGAGCACAAGTCTGAGAACATGAGAACAAACCGTCAGTCCCCCCAAAAGGGCCAGCTGGGGACAGTCAGGTTGCAAGAGTCGGAACCGATAACATCAGTGAGAAACCAACCATTACCACGAATGACAGAACCAAACTCCACATCGTTCTTGCAACCGTGGCTGGAAAACCTCGAAAGAACAAACACTCAAGGAGGTCTTCAAACTCCTAGGATGCTTAACATAATCTGCAATTACGTCACTACTGTGTCAAATGTGCTTAATATGAATTTATTTTTAAATTCTAAGAAAAATAATCCTGTTACCAAAAAGAAATTTGTTGTCAATGTCTCTAAAAACAACTTTGACAACCTCAGAGAAACCTTAAATCTTGGCCTGGGCTTTATTCCCACTGTCTTAGAACCCAACATGGGCTGTCTATACACTGACCTCTCGAAATATTTCAGATTACGATTGAAACTTCATTTCCAACACCTTCCATACTCAAAGGACAACTTCAGTACGTCACATCTGTCACTCAAACTAACACATCACAATCCTGACACATTCACAAACAATCTGTCTTATAAGTTTAGTTCCCAGCAAAATGACACCAAGACCGGGTAATGGCGCCACCTTAGATGCATTCATTAGAGCGGTCAAACCAGACATCTCTAGGTCAGTCCATAGATGTGCTAAGACCAGCAACATAACAAAAACCAACAAAAGGATATAGCTGGCCTAGCAAGTGACAAAACAATAGTCGTTAAGCGGGCAGACAAGGGGCAAGCCACAGTTGTCCAAGACGCCAAATCTTACAATGAGGAGGCACTTAAGACAACTCCAGGATGTGAAATTTTACATTGAACAAAACAATGACCTCACTAGTGAACATGGGAAGGGTTGTCAAAACAGCCCTCACTTCTATGGTGGTGAATGACGAAATCACAACTGATAAAACCAATGGTTTGAGAATCATTCCAGGTTCGGCAGTTGGCCGTTCGCAGGCTTTAACGGGAGAAGTAAACGTATGAAAGAATCACGCAAGTCTTCCACAGACTCGAAGTCCAACAACTCTGAACTGACTATGTCACAGGAATCGCTGTTATAATGTCATGGATCAGCGTCCACCAGCTTCATAATAACTAGAACAGTTCTAGCGTAACTACTAATTTCTTGGTACCACTTTGCAGGAGTCCCCCGTCGCTAAAAGCGGCAGACTACGGTACCGAAGAATGTCGGACCGGATTGAAGAGAGAAGTTATCTGTGGATAAACAAACTCCGGTGAACGAAGTTCACTTAATTCTGCTTTACTCGCCACAAATTTGGCTGGTTACAGTTCAATGTACTTAAAGAATTCTGCAGATGCCGGATGGCTATCTGGCATGGACACTCAAAAAGAAACTATGAAAACTCAGAAAAATGCTCCCAGTTTGGAATCTCTATACTAGTCTTTGTTGTATACATAAAGCTCAGATGATGCTAAATTTTAGGAGGCTTAAAGATCTTATGTTCCATTATATATAGACCCGTTTGCACGAGATATGAGATGCCTGCTGATTTCTGTTGAATTTGCGCAGCATGCTATGCTACTCAGCATGCAATGCTACTCAGCATGCAATTTCCTGATTCCATAATTGTTGTAACTATTGGACACCATATTCGTTTAGTGTAGTGTGAGATTGTCTGTATAGGCCAGGATTTCTCAAACAAAACCAACCTGCCTGCACGTGCAAATAGTCATTTCTTCTCCAGCTCTGGAAGCGTAAGCACGCGCATAGGGCATACTATTCACGGCGGTACATTCAACGGCCTGTATTTCCATACTGTTCAGCGCAACTGCATCAATTTCCAGAAGTAAATTAGAGAAAGCTTTTATATATATTTTGACAATAATTTGTGTGAAAGTTATTGTTATCAATGACAGCAATGTTCAATATTCAGTAAAATTGTTGTCAAAATAATTATTAGGTAATGTGATTACTACCTGGTACAGATTTGATAATTTGAATAAAAATTGTTTCTACAGCAGCTTTCAGTCGCTATATTCTAAAATAATCACAATTTTTAGTCGACTCTTGCTGCGGATTGAATAACAATTTGTTTGTAAGTTGTTGGTTTCTAATGCACCAACAACATTGTCGAATTATGATCCACACACGTGCAATCAATATATTACTATTTAGGTAATGTGAGCGGAGGCCTATAGACGTGTTCTCGCCAAGAATGAATGCTTAGTAAATGGTGTGTGTTTCATTGACAGATTTGTGCATTTTTTTTTTAATGCATTGGTCAAACAGAAACGTACACACTGTAGCTTCGGCGAAATATTTCCTTCGTGCAGGCAAAGCGTATTTTCGCCATATACTCACTCTACTTAGATAGTAATACTGAGCACTGTGTGATTCTATGGACAACAATTTGATAACGTTGTTGGTGCCTTAGTCAGCAAGAATTTCCAGTCAAATTGCTTTTCAAATCCGTAGGAAGTGTTGACTGAAATTTATGATGAGAATACATAGACTGAAAGCTGTTGCAGCAACACTTTTCAATGAAATTTGTATCAAATATATACATATAGCAGGTAGTAATTGCATTACATACTAATTATTTTGACAACAATTTGACTGAATGTTGGTGCTGTCATTGATAGCAACAACTTTCATGCAGATGACTGTCAATGTATATAAAAGCTTTCTCCTATTTTCTCATGGACATTGACACACTTTCTCTGAACAGTATTGAAACACAGAATGTCGGATGTACTGCCGTGAATACACCCTACATGCACGCTTACGCTTCCAGAGCTGGAGGACAAATGACTATTTGCATGTGCAAGCAGGTTGGTTTTGTTTGAGAAATCCTGGCTTGTGCAGACAATAGACTAAACGAATATGGTGTCCAATAATTACAACGATTATGGAGTCAGGGCATTGCATGCTGGGTAGCATTGCATGCTGGAGAAATTGAACAGGCATCTCATATCGCGTGTAAAACTATATTTAATCGAACACGAGAGCTTTAAGGGTATCCATGCTGATAGCAGGCGAAGTTGTTGACCGTATATGAGTTATTTCTGCAGTTTCTGACTCAATGGAAATGGGTCGCCTGGCTCTCGCTATCAAAAACATATTAACTTTGTGCACAAGAACAGAAAAACACATGGAGTTGCCGAAGCAACCCTTTATATATATTTGTGTTTCCGGGTTATTTTTCAGAAATGCGTGCTCGAGGATGAAGGTCCAATCAATATGCTAAGGATAGCACAGGAATCTGGTCTGGCTGGCATGTCAAGGTCATTTCCCCCCCCCCCCCCCTCCCCAGATGTCTCACAAGCATGATGGCCAGAAAGTTTCAATCCTAAATAACTCAGTAACTACTGAACTGAATCGGAAACGGTTTTTGGATTCAGAATCTGTGGCGAATTCCACGCTAGAAAAGAGTAAACATGCCCCCTTAAGGAAATGCTATTTAATTAATTACTAGCCTTATTTGGCGCAGCCTTATGTGCAGCTGACATGTACATGTAGGTCAACCGTGTACAGCAGCATGCTCGGCTAGTGCAAGAATGGCATGATATTCACGGAAACTCCAGTCCAGTCACTGCGCTGGGGAAGAGTGCATGTGAACTCAAACCTCTAGTCAAAATGTATCCTCCTTGGCTTATTGACAGATCTCAATCAAATTTGGCTAGAAGTGTCCTATGGAGGTAGGAGCTAGATGGTCTCTTCTGATTTTTGATTGGCCAATTTTTTTGGGTGAAAATCTTAAATTTTATAATAAATTTACCGTAATGTGCCAAAACGTATCTCCTCCTTAGCAGATTTCAACTAAATTTGCCAGGAAGCATCCTATTATGGTAGGCTCTAGAATCTCTATTCAAAATTTGGATTGGTCAATTTTTGGGGTGAAAATCTTAGATTTTATGAGCAATCTACAGGAAAGTGTCGAAAAACATCTCCTCCATAGCTTCTTGGGAGATTTCAGCCAAATTGGGCTTGAATGATTCTATGGAGGTAGGCTCTAGAACCTTTATTCAAATGTTTGATTGGTAGATCTTTTTGGTGAAAATCTTAGATTTTGTAAAACATTTACTGGAAAGTGTCAAAATGCATCTCCTCCATAGTTTCTTGACAGATTTCAATCAAATTAGACTTTGAGGATTCTATGGATGGAGGCTCTAGAACTTCTCTTGAGATTTGTAATGGGTCATTGTTTTTGGTGAAAATCTTATATTTTATAACAGATTTACCAGAAAATGCCAAGCGGCTCTCCTTAGCCTCTTGACGGATTTCAACTAAATTTGCCTGGAAGCATCCTAGCATGGTAGGCTCTATAACTTATATTCAAAATTTGGATTGGTCAATTTTTTGTGTGAAAATCTTAGATTTTATAGAAATGTACTGGAAAGTGTCAAAAAGCATCTCCATGGCTTCTTGACAGATTTCAGCCAAATTGAGCTTGAAAGATTCTATGGAGGTAGGCTCTAGAACCTTTATTCAAATGTTTGATTGGTAGATCTTTTTGGTGAAAATCTTAGATTTCGTAAAACATTTACTGGAATGTGGCAAAATACATATCGTCCTTAGCTTCTTGGCAGATTTCAACAATTTACCGGAAAGTGTCAAAATGCATCTCCTTAGTTTCTTGACAGATTTCAATCAAATTAGACTGAGTATTCTATGGAGGGAGGCTCTAGAACTTCTCTTGAGATTTTTGATTGGTCAATGTTTTTGGTGAAAATCTTATATTTTATAACAAATTTACTGGAAAGTGCCAAAATGTATCTCCTTAGCTTCTTGGCGGATTTCAACTAAATTTGCCCGGAGCATTCTATCATGGTAGGCTCTAGAACATCTATTCAGAATTTTGATTGGTCAATTTTTTGGGAGAGAATCTTAAATTTTATAGAAATGTACTGGAAAGTGGCAAAAAGCATCTCCATAGCTTCTTGACAGATTTCAGCCAAATTGAGCTTGAAAGATTCTATGGAGGTAGGCTCTAGAACCTTTATTCAAATGTTTGATTGGTAGATCTTTTTGGTGAAAATCTTAGACAGATTTCAATCAAATTAGACTGGGTATTCTATGGAGGGAGGCTCTAGAACTTCTCTTGAGATTTTTGATTGGTCAATGTTTTTGGTGAAAATCTTATATTTTATAACAAATTTACTGGAAAGTGCCAAAATGTATCTCCTTAGCTTCTTGGCGGATTTCAACTAAATTTGCCCGGAGCATTCTATCATGGTAGGCTCTAGAACATCTATTCAGAATTTTGATTGGTCAATTTTTTGGGAGAGAATCTTAAATTTTATAGAAATGTACTGGAAAGTGGCAAAAAGCATCTCCATAGCTTCTTGACAGATTTCAGCCAAATTGAGCTTGAAAGATTCTATGGAGGTAGGCTCTAGAACCTTTATTCAAATGTTTGATTGGTAGATCTTTTTGGTGAAAATCTTAGACAGATTTCAATCAAATTAGACTGGGTATTCTATGGAGGGAGGCTCTAGAACTTCTCTTGAGATTTTTGATTGGTCAATGTTTTTGGTGAAAATCTTATATTTTATAACAAATTTACTGGAAAGTGCCAAAATGTATCTCCTTAGCTTCTTGGCGGATTTCAACTAAATTTGCCCGGAGCATTCTATCATGGTAGGCTCTAGAACATCTATTCAGAATTTTGATTGGTCAATTTTTTGGGAGAGAATCTTAAATTTTATAGAAATGTACTGGAAAGTGGCAAAAAGCATCTCCATAGCTTCTTGACAGATTTCAGCCAAATCGGGCGTGAAAGATTCTATGGAGGTAGGCTCTAGAAACTTTATTCAAGTGTTTGATTGGTAGATCTTTTTGGTGAAAATCTTAGTTTTTGTAAAACATTTACCGGAAAGTGTTGGAATCTCCTCAGCTTCTAGACAGATTTCAACCAAATTTGTCTTTGAGGATCCTATGGAGGTAGGCTCTAGAACATTTCTTGAGATTTTCGATTGGCCAATGTTTTTGGTGAAAATCTTAGATTTTGTGAAAGATTTACTGGAAAGTGACAAAACGGATCTGCTGGTAACTGCCTGGTGGATTTCAACCATATTTGGCTAGACGGACCATATCGTGCTAGGCTCTAGAACATCTATTCACAATTTTGATTGGTAAATTTGTGTTTGGAATAGCTTAGATTTTATGAACAATTTACCAGAAATTGTCAAAACACATCTCCTCCATAACTGCTTGGTGGATTTCAAACAAATTTAGCTGGAAGGTTTCTATGGTGGTAGGGTTCACCAGACAGGGCTTTAGATTTACCTCATTTGGGCACACCACCTATCTGGTCCGGGATCCATCAATGCTCCAAGAAACTAGAGAATTTTGAAATCTGAGATGAATTTTGAGCCATTTTAGTTTTACTAGGGCTATAAGACCTCTGAATGGCCATAAAATGCCACAGCATCCATCTGTGACTTAAATTAACTGTAAATCAGTTAATTAGTAGCAGCCAGTAGGATTTTAATTTGTGCTTACTTATATGGGTGGATTTCATTTGGGCATGACCTGTAAAAGTCATAGCTAAGGGGTAATCTAAAGCCCTGCCAGAACTTCTATTCAGAATTTTGCTTTGTTAATTTTTTCGGGTGAAAATCTGAGATTTTATGGAAAATTTACTGGAAATGTTGAATTTGGCTAGAAGGATCCTATCTTGGTAGACTCTAGAACTTCTATTCAAAATTCTGATTGGTTCACTTTTTCGTGCCTGTCTCGGATTTACTGAAGATTTTCTGGAATAGTTTGCATTGTTACTTCTCCTCAATCAATAGCCCGATTTCAATAAAACTGGAGTGGAACAATCCTATGGTGCTACTCTTCCACATATCAAACAAGAATTTTGCTTTGTCAATTTATTAGGCATGTGTGGGGTGGGTGGGGGTGGGGGGGGGGGGTCGGTGGTCTCATCTTGAATTTTCTGGAAATTATCTACATGTATGTCTATTCAAAGGAAAATGGATCAAATGCTAAGGGTCCAGGTGAGTGTCATAGGCCTTACATGTATATGGACCATTACCTTTCAACAATGGCTCACTGGATATCAACAAAATTTATATTCTTATCTCAGTTTTGGCTGGGCCGATTACAAAAATTAAAAAAGCATTTTGTTCTTCTAGTAAAGGAGAATCTGTATTATGATTGTCAAGTTAATCAGTGTGATCGGGTATCTAGTCCTCACAACATCTTTACGTATACTTTAATCAAAAGAGTAAAGGTCAAGGTTATTGTGACATTGGTAAAAACTAACTTTTTAACCATTGGCATTTTGTGTTTGGCTCAACTTAGCAGTTGATATCTCATGTTTGCTTAATCTTTCTGAACCCAAACTTGTACTCCTTATACGGAGAGGGCACGACACAATGACCTTTGAGGTAAACGGTCAAAGGCCAATATTATTGTAATATTGGTAAATGACTGGGTTTTTTCAGCATTAACATTTTGCATTTAGTTCAACTTAGTAGTTCATATCTCTTGTTTAGTTAATCATACTGGACCTGAACAAAACACACACTTCCTTATAATGAGAGAGCATAACACATGTCCTTCGTGGTCAAAAGGTCCGCAGTCGTTATGGTCTTGGGAAGAACTGTTTTTTACAATTTCACTGTTTATATCTCATGTTTGCTTAATCATACTGGGGACAAAGTTTGACACATGCGTCTTTATCATGAGTGAGAATGACACATGCCACTGTGGAGTCAAAATGTCAAAGGTCAAGGTCACAGTGTCTGCTTAAACCTAGTCTTTATCAAAACTAACATTTTCCATTTAGCTCAACTTAGCAGTGTATATCTCATATTAGTCTAAGCATACAGGGACACATCCTTCGTTATTATAATAAGATGACATGACACAATCACCATGGCATCAAAAGATCATGGTCAATTTGATAATGACAAAACTCGGGGTTTTTGTAACCATAACATTTTGCTTTTAGCTCGACTTAGAAGAACTTTCATATCTCACGTCGTGTAAAATCGTACTGTACCCAAACTTGGACACTTACTAAAGAGAGGGGAGGGTTGAGACAATTTCTTTGGGGCCAAAAGGCCAAAGGTCAGGGTCATTGATAAGTATATTCATAAGCTTTCTATATCTATTTTGTGTTTGAAGTCAAGCATCATAATTCATTGCAAATTCATAAAGTTGAGCTTCATTGTTGCATTGCAACCACATATCTTGTTTGGAAATATGTTCAAGATCAAACTATCCGAAGCTAAGCAAAATTTATCATGTTTGATGTGTTACAGTTGTTTGTTGGTGCTTCACTGAATATATAATCTATTACAAACCATGCCAAATTTACTTTGGAAATCCACACTATCCATGCCTTTACGGGCGAGACATTGTACGCTTCAGCATTCTTGTTTACTTAATCATTGTGTTATCACAGCATCTTTGACTAACATGCATTGTAAAAAACAGCAATATGCTAGGCTGGCAATGGCTCAGCGAGGTAATGTACACAAGTTTTGTGGTTAAATTCCCACTAATGAGGATAAATTTCCTTTCTTGCTTTATGTTCAGCTATTTAGTTTCGGATGTCTGACAAATTGTACCTTGGATGTCCAAGGATTAGTTCAGATGTACAATGGAAGAAGCCAGTTTCAATTAATCATATGATGTCATAATCAACAACGTCACATTTAGGCTGACGTCATAATCAATTACATCATGCAACAGTGACCAGTCAAATTAGTTTCAAAATATTCAACAGCTTACATGTATGGTTTTCTGGTAAATGAGAAATAGTGAGTGTAGGGATCGATTGATCCTAACAGACAAAGTGTGAGTGGAGCTTAGCTAGAGATTGGCGGGGTATACCTAAAACTGGATTCCTCCATTGCAATGTTTGACTCGGCTGTTAGTCTTAAAACTTCAGCATCCTAGCTTCAATAACTGTATACGATATGATCGCTCATCAAAAGTATAACTAAAATGTGCAATTGGTTAGCTTCAATATGATGTTTAGCTTAGACTTCCAAAGAATTCACACTAGACATGCCAGACATCTAGGGTGGAATTCACCCAGACAGGTTAGCTAAACCAGATTTTATGATGGACATTTATAAACGCAAGAAGGCTATTAACCCTTTAACTCTCAGAAGTGTTTTTTAAATTTTTTGTTTTCTCATTAAAAATGTCCATTTGCAGATCAAGATAAGACTGTTTTTGAAAATTGACCACTGGAATGACTGGCTCGGTTATCAAGTCATTCCAGTTTTAAATTTTCAAAAATATTCTTCTCTTGGTATACAAATGGACATTTCTTAAGACAACTGCAGAAGCCATTTTTGGCTGGTATGAGGGTTAAAGGGTTAATAAATGGCACCATCATAGACAAATCAATGCATAAATATATAATCATTAATCAGGCAATAATTATTTTGGGTATATTCTCAGTTGGGTCTTTGAGATTTATCTGAAACCGAGATTCCTTGTTTACAAAGATTGTTGTCATCCGGCCGCAAAGCTGGTTTTTGTCTCGCCTGCGAAGCAGAAAGCGAGACATAGGGATCACTAATTCTGGCGGCGTTGGCGTCGTCGTCATCCGTCATTTGTGCAGTTTTGTTTAAGGTTTTTATCACCTTTTCACGAAGTTGAAAAAAGAGATTTTGGGAGAGGGTGGGAAAATGTCGGCGTCTGCGTTGGCGTCCGTTCTGGTTAAGGACCTTTAAAATAACATTTGCACCCCTAAGGGTTCATCCGATTTTTAAAAAGACTTCACAGATGTGTTCTATACGATGCTTAGGCCTAGTTTACGTCAAAACCATATCAATTTTTGAAATTTTTCTTAATTTTTTTCAAGTTTTAACTTTGACTAATTTTTGTTTCCAGCTTAGTATTAATCCTATGGTTACGGTTTTTTAAAATGACATTTGCAGTTTTGCACTCACTTCTTTCAAAATCATTTCGGCGTCTGCGTTGGCGTCCGTTCTCGTTAAGGATTTTTTAAATGACATTTGCACCCCTAAGGGTCATCCGATTTTTAAAAAGACTTCACAGATGTGTTCTATACGATGCTTAGGACTAGTTTACATCAAAACTAGTATATTGATTTTTGAAATTTTTCTTTATTTTTTTCAAGCTTTAACTTTGAATAATTTTTTTGGTCCAGCTTAATGTTAATCCTATAGGTAAGGGTCTTTTTAATGACATTTGCTGCATTGCACCCCCAAGGGGTCATCAGATTTTTTTTAAAACCTTCACAAATGTGTTCTATACCATGCTTAGGACTTGTCCATATGAAAAAGAAATTGAATTTCAGGGGTCAAAAGATCAAAAATTGATCAGTAATTATCGATTGTAATGCAACTCCTAGACCATTTCAGATAGAAACTTGAAACTTTGGGGATGATTGCACATATGAACAGGGATGTGCATGACACTTGGAATCTTGGCATGACCCCAGGGATAGGGCCCTGGGGGTGGAAAATGTAGGGTAAAAGGGGTGAAAAATGTAGGGTAAAAAATGTAATGATAGGTAGTCTACAGTACACGGAATTATTTTGATCTTGGGTCAAACTGAGGGTAGAGGGCAGGGTCAAAAGTGGACACCAATCGATTGTAATGCAACTCCTAGACTATTTCAGATAGAAACTTGAAACTTTCGATATGATTACACATATGGACAGGGATGTGCATTGAAATTTTGTTATGACCCCCCCCCCCCCCCCCTCAGGGGGTGAGGGCTGTGGGTAAAAAATTAATTTATTCAAAGGTGGTAGTGTTATATATCATTTTCAAGCCAGTGATGGGTAGACTACAGTACAAGAAATTATTTTGATCTTGAGTCAAACTGAGGGTAGGGCCAGGGTCAAAAGTGGGCACCAATCGATTGTAATGTAACTCCTCCTAGACCATTTCACATCCAAATATATATTATGCTGATTGTTTCTGAAAATGTTTCGTTGCTTATGTTTGGACCATTTGCCTTTCGGTTAGCCCCAGGGTGCCAGTTGTCATTACAATGAGTAATGACTTCAGGTTACTCCTTGGCAGATAGGCATTATGGTTCAGTCTCCTAGCATAGCTATGCTTGCCCGATGGGTAATACAGTGGGTGTTTTGAATCGGCATGTTGATTGTCAAATTTTAAAATGAGACTGTATCCAGTGGTCCATCATATCGTGTGATGTACAATTAATATACAGTACAGGTAAGCAGGATTCGGTACACTCAAGTCCAGAATGGACATGAGGAAGCTAGGGATTTCGGCTGAGGACAAGACACAGTGGGCAAATGTGAAGAAGGACTGATTGAAGCTGTAGGATGTTTCTACTACTACAGCCGCAGAATACAGTAATCATACATACATACATACATGTAATCTATTTGCTATCTTATGATAGCTCTTGTGGAATTTTGGTATGACCCCCAGGGACATGCAGCCCTGGGGTGGGGAATGTGGGGTAAAAAATAAAAAATTTCCAAAGGTTTTTGTGTCGCATATCATTCTGAAGCCAATGATGAGTAGACTACAGTACAAGGAATTATTTTGATCCTGGGTCAAACTGAGGGTAGGGATGGGGTTGAAAATGGGCACCAATCCGTTGTAAAGCAACTCCTAGTCCATTTCACATAGAAACTTGAAACTTTTGGTATGATTACACATATGGCCACGGATGTGCATGATACATTGGTATTTTGATTTTGATATCAACGCCCCCCCCCCCCCCCCTAGGGGCAGGAGTGGGGGAAATGGTGGGCAGAAAATAAATTTTATCAAATGTGGTCATGTCACATATCATTTTGAAACTTGTAGTTAGTAGACTACGGTACAATAAATGATTTTTTTTCTTGAGTCAATCTGAGGGCAGTGGCCAGGGAGGGGTCAAATGGGCAATCTATTTCTATATATGTACATGGCTGGAACATTATTTTTTCGCAGAATATTTAGTCCTGGGCCGACTGGGTCCTGCGGCAGCCGGGTCCTACGGTACCTTAAAAATGTGAGATATTTGGTATCTTCTGATACCTCTTGTTTTTTAATGACATTTGCTGCATTGCACCCGCAAGGGGTCATCGGATTTTTTTAAAACCTTCATAGATGTGTTCTATACCATGCTTAGGACTTGTCCATATGAAAAAGAAATTGATTTTCAAATTTAAAAATAATTTTTTTTTCGCTTTGAACTTTAATAATTAATTTAGGTCTGTTTTGTATCTAATTTATACTCATAATTTCTTGGTTACGCTTTTTTAAAATGACATTTACACCCACAAAGGGTCATCCGATTTGAATAAAACTTCACAGATGTGTTCAATACAATGCTTAGGACTTGTCCAGATAAAAAATATATTAATTTTCAAAATCTTGCCATTTTTTTTTCGGCATTTGAAATTTGATAATTTTATGGGTGATTTGCATCCAGGTTATATGTATTATACTGTGGTTAAGGATTTTTCAAATTACAATTTAATCAGCAGACTTGCTTTTGAAATTTGAAACCTTGGGGATGATTATACATATGGCCAAGGATGTGCATGACACTTTTGGAATTTTGTTCTAACCGCCCGGAGCTGGGCCCAGGGGTCAAAAGATCCAAATTGGCCAGTAATTATCGATTGTAAAGCAATTCCTCCTAGACCATTTGAGATAGAAACTTGAAACTTCGGGGATGATTGCACATATGGCCAGGGATGTGCATGACACTTTTGGAATTTTTGTATGACCCCAAGGGTACAGTCCTGGGGGTGGAAAATGTGGGGTAAAAAATAAAAAAAATTCCAAATCTTGTCACATATTATTTTGAAGCCAATGATGACAAGGGATTATTTTGATCTTGGGTCAAACTGAGGGTAGGGGCAGGGTCAAAAGTGGAAACCAATTGATTGTAATGCAACTTGTCCTAGACCATTTCAGATAAAAACTTGAAACTTTCGGTATGATTACACATATGAACAGGGATGTGCATTGAAATTTTGGAATGACCCCAGGGGTACGGCCCTGGGGGTGGGAAATGTTGGCTAAAAATATAATTTTTCCAAAGATGGTCATGTTACATATCATTTTGAAGCCAATGACGAGTAGACTACAGGACAAGGAATTATTTTGATCTTGGGTCAAACAGGCTAGGGGGTGGGGTTGGAAGTGGGCACCAATCCGTTGTAAAGCAACTCCTAGTCCATTCCACATAGAAACTTGAAACATTCAGTATGATTACACATATGGCCAGGAATGTGCATGATACATTCGTATTTTGATATCACCCCCAGGGGCAGGGGTGGGGGAAAATGGTGGTCAGAAAATAAATATCAAATGTGGTCATGTCACATATCATTTTGAAGCTTGTAGTTAGTAGACTACAGTACAACAAATTATTTTGTTCTTGAATCAATCTGAGGGCAGTGGCCAGGGGTCAAATGGGCAATCTAATTCTATATATGTAAATGGCTTGGACATTATTTTTTCGCAGAATATATTAGTCCTGGGCAGACCCGGGTCCTGCAGCAGCCGGATCCTGCGGTAACTTAAAAATGTGAGATATTGGTATCTTCTGATACCTCTTGTTTCATGTTTGTTTTCTTGTAGTTTTTTATGGACCACTCATTTCCAACAATAGCTCACCAAATGTCAACAAAATTTTACAGCAGAGTTATATACTATGCAAAAGTACTATCTGCATCATTACTAGTTTCATTTGGAAAGAGATTTCAAGATCAGACTATCCGCATTTTTGTAAAAAAAATATGCGTATGATTGGTTACACTTGTTGGTTGGTGCATTACTGAGTATGTGTATTACAAACCATGCGAAGTTTGCTTTGCCAATCAACACTATCCATGCCTTTACAGGCGAGACATTGTACGCTTCAGCGTTCTTGTTTGTACACAAAGCCAGTTTGCTTGCACACTGAGCTAAAGCATTATGTTCTTGCAGTACATTCAATAGCCTAGTTTGATCTTAAATTGTGAGAGCTTAATAACTATTGATGTTAAAGCTTTATAACAATAACTGCATAGAAGGTGAGACTAGGATTACTGTTTTCGATCAATGATTAGAGTGTATGTGTATAATAGATGCTTCTGATGAATGCAGGATGTAAGTATGCTAAATTGAGATTGTATTATATATATTCATGTTTTATATCGTGATATTATCCCATGTTCTATCGTGAAGAATGAAATATAGTCCTGCTTCTATAAAAGATGAGGTTTGTTCATGTTGATGAGAAAAATCGTAGCGTCATTCAATGGTCATCAAGAAGTTGTGGATAGTATGAAGGTTTAATATGAAAATTCTTCACACAGAATAAATTTAAATCTGCTTAGAATATTGTGTGGCGCATTAACCTAGTAAATTAGTGCAACTTAGATTAGCCGTTTAATGGTTATACTGGCCAAAACTGGCTTCTGTTATGGTTTTGTGGAATGTCCATTTACAGGTCAAAAGAATACAATTTTTTGAACATTTAACACTGGAATGACTGCCTCGATAACAGAACCTGTCATTCCAGTGATAAATTTTCAAAAATAGTGTTTTCTTGACCTGTAAATGGACATTCAATAGCCAGATATTAAAAAAAATCTCACCAAATTTGACCATTAAAGGGTTAGAACACGAACCAGTAAACTTTAGATTAATTGCATAATGGAGAATGTTCATGAGACTGTACCAAATCTAGATGTGATTATTGACTTCTATGATGCACTTCCTAACAAAAATGAGGCAGGATATGCTAACTTTCTCACTGAAACGTTTCAAAACAGTAGTGTGCTGCCATCAGAAAATGGTCCTGTGGATGACATCGGTAGATACATGTCAGTTGCGGGAGTGATTTTGCTCAGTTTGCTTACGGTCGGAGGTAACTTTGTCATTATTCTTTCAGTTACAAAGTCAACTAATTTGAGTGGTACAAATTACAGTGTATACGTTGTATCATTGGCATTTGCCGATTTCTGTGTAGGTTTGCTTGTTATGCCGTTAATGGTCATTTATACATATTTCGGATACTGGCCACTTGGAAATGTTCCATGCACTCTCTTCATAATCTTTGATTACGTTGTCTGTCCCACCTCTCACTTGCACCTCAGTGCCATTGCGTATGACCGACTGAAATCCGTTTCACAGCCACTAAAATACCGATCAACTTTCACCCGAGGACGTGCCACAAAGGTCTGTATCTGTCTGTGGGTGGGTGCATTCTTATTCTGGACACCAGGCGTTCTTGTAACTCGCATTCTGGAAGCAGTAAATGGTACCATGGTTAGTGATCAGTGCTACTACTTACCAAATAAATATTATGCCCTTGCTTCATTGTTGCTCTATTTCCTTACTATCGATGTTTTAATGGTTACTCTGTCGATAATGCTGGTCCTTACGCTTCGAACACGACAGATTCCAGAGGTAGAGAGCAAGACTGATGAACCAAGTCCAGTTTTAAATGGTAAGCATAATGGTGCATATCCGAAGCATATGGTACTTATAAGGACAAAAGATACGGATGGTGATGGCATAGTGAATACTAAAGCATCTACAAGTCATGGTAATACAGTGCCATCTAAAGAACTTAGTAAAATCAGTGATCAGAATCGTCGTGTTATTCGTACCTTGATCATTCTCATTACTATTTATGGGATTTGTCTTGCGCCATGGACAGTCTTCTTTCCAGTACTGTCTTTTTGCAATTCCTGCATACCCAAAGCAGCTTTTGATGTAGCATATTGGATGTCCTATGCAAATTCATTTGTTAATCCATTCTTATATTTATCTTTCAACTCTGATTTCCGTGTGGCATTTCGTCAGGTATTTTGTCATCGTTAACAAATCACATCAATTCATTCTGTTTAGACATGAGGACGTATTCGAGAGACAATGAACACGTTATTAACACACTATAGTTACAACGTGGCTCATGAGGTAGCTTTGTCAGAAATGAAACAAATTTGTCTGACACCCGGTATCCTTGTTGCGATCTAGAAGCAAACAAAAATGCATTCAAGAAACCCGATTAGTCTTATTTTACTGTTAAAATTGCATTGAATTATATACATCTGGATCATGTCTATAACTAACATGACTAATACCGGTAGTAAAAATATTTATGCTTGACTCCGAGTTAGCATACATATGTTTATTTGCCTGCCTGCTTGCCCGCCTGTCTGTCTCTGTCTATTTGTCTGTCTCTGTGTGAAATTATTACCATTTCTAACAAAGCTGTTATAACATGGCAACTGTAGTGTGTATTACTTGTTAGTCCGTGGGCTGGAGGGGCCCACCTGGATACCCCCCCCACCCACCCACTAATTGACGAAACTATATTTTTCTAAAAGCTTTCGATGTCCTCTTTAAGATTATGTATGTTAACATATGATAAACTGGGACTCAATATGGTTTTTGATGGGTTATATTAGAGTTAATACCCACAGTGAAGCAGACCATATTAAGGGGTAGGGGTATTAAAAACTGACATATCTTTTGATAAAATCATTGTAGATTGGTGATCGACCACTCAAAATGTTGCTTATAGTAATGTCTACGATTGCATGTGGTTTACATGCAAATCAGTTTTATAATGCGGTCGGCAGAGGTCAAAAGGTCACATCTTCGCCACAGTATAAAATCTATCAATTGTATGTTGCTATCACTGACCAAGCACCTGCAAAGGAACATCCTAGTTTTAACAGCTTGGTTTAAACAGAATTTTATTTTGTTCAATGGGAGCACAGTAAGACAAGTCTTATTCACGTGTCTCCCATACATACAAATACAATACATTAATAAATACATCAAGATGGGGTATAATAAAACATAATTAAATAGTAACGTATGTATAACCAGTTAAATGAGAATTTATATCAACCACTGATTACAATTGTCTGAGTAGTTCGCACGCTTACGTATGTGTAAGTGAATATGTGCGTGTGAGCGTACATATTCGTATTGGCGTGCGTGTGTGCATAATGCGAGAGAGAGAGGGAGGGACGGAGGGAGGGAGGAGAGAGAGAGAGAGAGGAGAATATGAGAAACAGGGTATAAACTAAGAATTTGACAAGAGTGAGAAAGGTAAGGTGAGGAGCTCTTAATGCTGCGTTCACCATGCTTGTATATGTTGGGCTGTTTGCATTTCGCTCTTATAGTTGCAAATTTAACAAATAGGAAGTTACATAAAGCGGTTGGTATTGACTATGTATTGGCATACGGCGTTACATATTGTAATATTCTTTTCAAAGTCGACATTGTTAATGCCGTATAGAAGTTGATTAGCTGTCAGTGTGGCAAGAGAGATATTCTTTAGGGCGAGCTGATTTTGGAGAGGGACTCTTTGGTCGTTAATAAGAGGGCAGTGGAGGAGATAGTGATTTGTGGATTCATCAGTGTATCCACATGGGCAGCTCGGAGAGTATTCCATGCGCGGACTGTTGCTGGAAAAAAGGGTCCTCGGAAGAGCTCAATTCGGCAACGAAATGGAGTAAATAGGTTTGCGTGACGAATGTTGTAGGGGTTTCGTGCCTGGGATAATGCGTGAAGGTGATTATTCAGAATTTCACACGTCATCCCATTGATAATTTTATATAGCATAACTAGTCTGTGAGATTCCTGTTTATGTGAAGGCGTTTCTATTCCTGTTTCGGTGTACAAGTATTCCGTACGAGCACTACGTGTCATTCCACATACTGTTCTGAGAGCGTCTTTTTGGATGTCCTCCAGTCGTGTTACAAGATACTGTGGTATGTTATCCCCTACAACATCTGCGTATTCTAGAGATGGCCTAATAAAGTTTTGTACATAATTTCAAGACATTTCCAGTCTAGGATATATTTTAGGCCCTTGAGTAAAGAAAGTTTGTGTTGAGCATTTGTTATTAAGTTTTCCACGTGAGTAAGCCAAGTTCCTTTGTTATTGAAGGTAATGCCAAGATGTTTATGGTTGTTTGACGGGAGTATTTCAGAATTTTTGAATTTAACTGGAAAGACTGGGCTTATTACGCAGAGAAAGAAACAGACTAGTAGTTTTGGAGGCATTAAATTCGACAAGCCATGTGTTAGCCCATTGCGTCATGATCAGGATATCATGGTCTATTGTTGCAGAGTGTGCTTCTAAGTTTTCAGACATTACATATAGGCAGGTATCATCAGCAAACAGTCTAATATTGTGTAAAATATCGCTGGGCATGTCATTAATAAAGACTAAAAATAGCAAGGGACCAAGGACTGAACCTTGTGGCACTCCAGCGTGCAAGCGAAGTAAGGTAGATTCATTCCCGTTTATAACTACTTGCTGATAACGGTTTTCAAACCATGCCAGTAAATTTCCACAGATACCGAAATTTCTCAATTTTTGTAGAAGACCACGATGCCACACTCGATCGAATGCTTTAGAAATATCAAAGAACAAGAACAGTATTTCCTTTTGATCATCGAGAGCCTGAGCGATATCAGTGTAAATGTCTAACAGTTGGTTTACTGTAGAATCTGATGGACGAAATCCGGATTGGTATGGAGTTATATCGTGTCTAATGTAGTTGTAAATATGTTTTAAAACAGTTCTCTCCATAACTTTGCTTAGGCAGCTCAAGCGAGATATTGGTCGGTAATTTGATCATTGGTTCTTTTCACCTTTTTTAAAAATAGGAGTTACATTAGCAATTTTCCATGGGGTCGGAAAATGTGGGCTAATAATGGAATGATTAAAGAACTGCGCTTGTATTGGGACCAAGACCGCCTTAACAGCTTAAGATTGATTAAAAGGCCCCATTTGATAAATATAATGAGTAAAAGTTTACTCATTTAATAGAATATTGTTACTATGACAACTGATAGCATAGCCAATTTTTGAGAATCGATGAAAAATGCATTCATTGTAAACTAATTATGTAGATTTTGATATAATCGTTGTAGATTGGTGATCGACCACTCAAAATGTTGCTTATAGTATCGTCTACAATTGCCTATGGTTTTCATAATGAGGTTGGCAGAGGTCAAAAGGTCACAAATCTTCGCCACAGCTTAAAATCTAGCAACTGTATGTTGCTATCACTGACCAAGCACCGGTAAAGGAACATTCTAGTCTTAACAGCTTAATATTGATTAAAAGGCACCATTTGACAAATATAATAAGTAAAAGTTTACTCATTTAAGAGAGTATTGTTACTATGACAACTGACAGTATGGCCAATTTTTGAGAATTGATGAAAAATGCAATCATTGTAAACTAAGCTTAGAATGAGCATATCATCGAATCGAAATTGTGTAAAGTAATTGCTTTACACATAGATGGATTTTATAGAAAGCATTTGATCAATAACAGAATATGCCACTGTAAAAGAGTGTCTAAGAATGTCCAAAAAGGCATCGGAAGATGTTGGGAAGAAATATACCGTAATGACCTTTGATCTAGGCATGTGTATGAAAGCTTATCCTATCGTATGGAAAAGCCCAGACTTCTACAAGGATCACATAGCTATGATTGGTACTTTTCATTTGGCATGCACCTATATGAAAATCATATAGAAAAGAAGATGAGTGGATCTGAATTCACTGAGATTCTACTAGAATCTGGCCTGATGTCTACCGGATCTATTAAAGGTGTGGTGTCTGGTAAGAATTATAGTCGGGCAATCTACTGCCATAAAGCAATGGCTGAAGGCCTTGAACAATTGCTACTCTACAAATACCATTCTACGAAAGGGTCCCATTATTAGAGAATATGCCACCAACTTCATTGGCAAAAGTAACCACATTATTGGATGTAAGAACCAAAGAGAATTTCGAACTATTGTCGAATGATACAGCATTTCATTCATATCTAAATGACTACTCAGACTTGCGACTGCGAGTTAGCAATGGCGAATTGGGAAAGCCTGCCCAGTTTTGGTTATCTTACATGGACCATGTTTGGTTGCTGTTGTCTCCTAAATGCAGTTAAGACAAACAATTACTATCTGTACTGATTATGTCTCAATCGAATGGCTGACCTGTTCTTTAGTTTTGATCGGCAGAATTATGCACGGTATCTTACCTACTTTTCTGTTTTCTTGACAAGCAGAGAAGAATCACACCCTGGAGCAATGGAGCTGATTAAGCTAGGTGCTATAGATTGTAAGATCCGCGGTGCCTGGAAATTTGTGGGCAGTATACAAAACAATGGAGGAAACATTTATGAAACACGCAAAATCGCATGCATGAGCAGGAGGAAGCGTGGCTGGCATATCTGGTATCTTGAATAACTATGACGCACATCGACGGGGGGGGGGGGGGGGGGGATGGGGTGCGAATGATGGCACATGAACGAGCAATATATGTGGAGACAATGCTCCAAATGGCAGATATGACAGACGAGACAGACATGAACAATAGACATAGACAAAAGTGAGGCAGCCACTGTAAATGTAATGGAGTCTGTAGAATGCTTCATGAATCCTTTCAGTATTGATTGTAATGATAAGCTGTTCTGTATTGGGTTTGGTGCTCCTACACCTATCCATATCCAAACTGATATCATGGCTGCTGAGTCAATTGGGGAACTGGCCAAAGAGACTTTTATAACAGAGCGACTTGAAAGGAATACATATTTATTTGAACCAATAGAAAAACAAAAAATGAAAACGTTTTCTGACATGACGAAGAGTGCACTTGGGAAAACTTCAAAGTATCGTCAAATAGAATAAGACAACAAGGAAATATTGCCTTCCAGTTGTTGGTAAATGTACTATCACAGAATAAGCCAGAGAAGCTTGATATTGCAGAACTGTTACATTATCCACTTATGCCGGTACCATCATCAATTGGCACGGCTGATGGGTACCTGGGTACCTGCTGAAAACAGACAAAAGTAAAGGGTTTCACTACTTAACCAAGGGAATATCAAATGCAGACGCACCCTCTGATCACAAAACACTGAACATTGAAGATGGAAACGCCACTTTCTATTGTATGAAAGAGGTGCTAGGAACATTTAAGCAGATAAGCCAGAAATTGTTTGATATTGGTACAGTAGGGAAATCAAATGTAATATTCAGTACGGACATGTACAAGGAAAATTCTATCAAATCAATGGAAAGAACATGCATAGGTTCTGAAGAGAAGCGTATAATCAAGGGTGAAAATAGAAAGTGACCTGAAAATTGAAAGGAATTCCTCAGTAATAACGAAAACAAACAGCAACTAGTGCAACTGATGCTGAAAGTCTGGGGAAGTCATACATTTAGTTCAAAACTACTTAATAAGATGGCCATTGCTGTTTGTGAGGGCAAGGATTACGAATTAATATCTACTGATGTCAACACAGTGCTGATTTCACAGATACAAGCCATAGAATCTGACCAAGAAGAAATAGACACAAGGGTTATTCTCTATTGTGCTTATGCAACAAAAGATGGCTATGACTTTGTGCAGATCAGAAGTCCACTTAGCAATGTATTTTTCATTCTCCTGTACTATGCCCAAATCATGAAGACACCCATATTATTTAATACTGGTTCTGAAAACAATTGAAAGCTGTTGGACATTTCAAAACTGGCTAAGAATTTTACACCCCTTTACTGTTCTGCCCTTTTGGGTCTTCATGCCTTCACCAAATGTGATACAACGAGTGAATTCAGAGGAATAGGCAAAGTAAAACCCATCAGACTCCTAGAGAAGCAACCACAATATCAGGAGGCTTTTCAGACCATTAGTGAGTCATGGGACATCACAGAGGATCTCTTTCTTCAATTAGAGGATTTCACCTGCCGAATGTACAAGATTATTCCCATAACAAACGTTGACACACTTCATTTCTCAATGTTAATGGCAAAGTGTGGTGATGCAGAGAAAAAGATCAATCACAAGAAAAACTTTGACTTATCCATCTTACCTCCCCCGAGAGTTTGCCTCCGCGAGCACATAAAGAGGGTTAACTATCAGGTAGCTATTTGGAAGCGATCCCACGTACCAAAGCCATACATCTCTGGACCCACTGAGGATAATGGCTGGACTGTATAGAGTGAACAGAGAGTCGGGCCAAGTGGTGTGATGGTGAGATACTGTCATCTATGTTGGCTGATATTTTAGAGAAGGAATGCGATAAGGAGGAGAATGAGCAGGAATACAGTTCGACTGACGAAAATGGCGAAAATGAAGAAGGTTCGGCAGATAATAGTGACAGTGACGAATTAAGAGGAGTTCAAATATAGTTAGTGGATTTATAGTCTGTGAGTAAAACAAGCAACAATAAAAACATTTTGAATGCTCCTTTGTTGCTCTACACAATTTAGATTCGATGATATGCTCATTTCAGGTTTAGTTTACAATTCTTGCATTTTTCATTGATTCTCCAAAATTGGCTATATTGTCAGTTGTCATAGTAACAATATTCTATTAAATGAGTAAACCGTTACTCATTATATTTGTCAAATGGGGCCTTTTAATCAATCTTAAGCTGTTAAAACTAGATTGTTCTTTTACTGGTGCTTGGTCAGTGATAGCAACATACAGTTGGTAGATTTTAAGCTGTGCCGAAGATTTGTGACCTTTCGACCTCTATCAACCTCATTAGAAAACTGATTTTCATGTAAACCATATGCAATTGTAGACCATACTATAAGCAACATTCTGAGTGGTCGATCACCAATCTACAATGATTCTATCAAAAGATATGTCAATTTTTGTTATCCCTTAATATGGTATGCTTCACTGTTGGTATTAACCCTAATATAACCCATCAAAAACCACATGGAGTCCCAGTTTATCACATGAGGACATCAAAAGCTGTTAGAAAAATATAGTTTCGTCAATTAGTGGGGTTATCCAGGTGGACGGCTCCAGCCCACGGACTATGTTATTTCATTGAAAGCGGCCTCGAAACTAGCGATTAGCTGTGCAATATATTGAAACTTGTTAATGGATTCTACATCATAATGAACTTGTTGTATCTGGTTGTTGGGGTTAAAATTGATAATTTTATTTTGGTGAATAAAATGTGGTATAAAGGTGATGGGAAAAATGGTATGTATCTCGGAATAAATAAATATTTTCGCCCTTTTGTTGTATTCACACAATATGATGAGTGAAGATTTGCAATCTTGATCGGATATCACCAGTGGGCAAATATCATATTTCTGTCTTGAGAAACTGTTTTCTTAATTATGTGCAGCATTTTCCAGACTCTTAAATATACATATAAATTTGAAACTAAGAATTAATTATAGCTATGTAGAAAAACATGACTCTCAAACCTATATGAAGCCTTCAAGCATATTCAATGGATGAATCCAGCCTTAGCTATGCGCCACCCATCTCTAACTAAGCTTCGCCCAAGCTTTGCCGGTGTTGGGATCGATCGACCTCTGAACTCTGAATATCAATTTATGGAAAACTATACGGCTGGTAAGCTGTTCAATATTTTGAAACAAAATTTGACTGGGTCAAACGCCCAATCAAATGAGTTTCAGAATATTCAACAGAATGTGTATTAAGTAGTAAATTTAAGGCATACAATTCGTACATGGCGGACTATTCCAGGTTTATGACAGACCATTTCTGTCAATTATGATTGTGCATTGTGACACGGGATTGTGACGTTAACCTACATGCGACGTATAGTTGATTATGACGTCATATGATTGTTCAATAAATTGGATTCATCAATTGTCATATTTGATACCCCTTTTTAAAAAAAAAAATTTGTACAGTATAGTACAAATGTTAGCTGTGAGAATTATAATATTAAAAACACAGACAATTGCTGAACAACTAATGGTAATAGCTTTCCTGTATAGTTAGCTTGAAATTTAACTTATGAAAATTCAGGGTTCAAAGTTTTAAATGGATTCCAACATGCGTCGAAAAAGTCGGCGGATCTTAGCTAGAAATGGGTTGGGCATACCTAGATCTGGCTCTCTATTACTAGAGTGATAGCTGTGAGGTACAGAATGGAAATAAAACTTCTCATAATAATCTAATCATACATATATTATTTATTAGTTTCAAATTCCCTCCAATTTTATACAATGACTATAATTTAAATACGATACAGTACCGTGTTAGCGTGGATGACATATATTATACCTGCCAGATTATTTGTTTTAATTCTAACATCACATGCTCTAGGGGTGCAAATTATTCTTTGGCAATCTTGGAATGTAAATTACGGTATATTTGCATTGACAGGGAATCAAACCCACAACTAGCGAAAGCACCAAGCATTATAGCCCACAAATGCTTCCACACCAACGCCGCAACTCTTGCGATCTTGGTGTGGTGGACTCGTTACAATGTGGGCTATGCTGTTACATGCTTTCGCCGGTTGTGGGTTCGATTCCCTGTCATTGCCAATATACCATCATGCCACGACTACTTGTATACTGTTTGACGCTGTTTACCTTGATGCTTGGTGCTTTCGTCGGTTGTGGTTTCGATTCCTTGTCAATATCAAAAATGTTTAATACTATGATTCTGTTTGTTTCACTGACATGTGTATGGTTTGTCGAGTCTAAACAATGAACATTGCATTTTCTACTGAAGCAATAGGTTATAAAGTTTCATATTAATTAGACTGTTTGTTTTGCTCTTGAAATGCATGTCGAGACCAGGATACACCCTCCTAATTGCACATATTTGACATCTCATGTCCGTATCCAACCAGCTTTCATCATCTTATCATAATTATTTATAAGTTTTAAAATGAAAATCATTGATAATGGGCATTTGATTGTTTAACATTATCACCATTTTAGAAGTAGTGATTTATAACGCTGATCTAATCGCTTGACATACTTATGACGTCTTCGTAGTGCGAAGAATATTAATGTGAAATAATGTTAGAGCTAGCCTAATTTTTTTACTTTCAGCCTTCATTTGAGTATTAACTTTTCCTATCCATTGTATTACACCGGTCAGTACAGCAAATATAATGATGTTATTACCCAGGCCAAAAAAAAGCTTGGATCTCATCTCAGGAGCTTGAATAAATCAGCTAATCCAAACTTAATTGCTTGGAATAGCTTGTTTTAGCTGGTCTGTATTGGCCACATAAAATTTGAGATAATTCAAGAAAATCTGAAAAAGGCTGTAAGTTAAAGTAAAATCCAAGAAAGTTTCGGCTAGCTTGAACATTCAAGAAAATTCCACCTAGCTTGAACCTTCAAGATAATCTGAGAAAGCTTGAACCTTCAAGATAATCCGAGTTAGCTTGAACCTTCAAGATAATCTGAGAAAGCTTGAACGTTCAAGATAACCCGAGCTAGCTTCAAGGTTCAAGACAATCTGAGCTAACTTGAACGTTCAAGAAAATGCTAGCTAGCTTGAACTTCAAGATAATCCAAGCTAGCTTGGATTTTATTCAAGAAAATTCCAGTAAACATAACTTCAAAATTAGTCTGAGCTAGCTTGAATTTTGTTCAAGAAAATGCCATCTCATAATAGCTGTTGAAATAGCTTAGACTTTAACAATAAAATAGGTGCACATACATATATAAATGCTGCAACACGCCCTGTCCAAGTGAGCTTATGTCATGGCAGCCGTCCGTCGAATTGCATCTCCTTAACAATTCCACCGATTTCAACCAAATTTGGCTGGAAGGATCCTATGGTGGTACGCTCCAGATTTCTCTTCAGAATATTGATTGGTTGATTTTCTTTTGGTGAAAATCTTAGATTTTATGAAAAATATACTCCAAAATGTCAAACTTCAGCCCCTCCGTAGCCGCTTGATGTGTTTCGACTAAATTTGGCTAAAAGGGCCCTGTGGTGATGGTTTCCGTAAATAATGGTGCCAGTCAGAATTTCCATTGGTCAAATTTTTCAGTGGCCATCTTGGGTTTTCATAGCTAACAGAAATTCTGTAATAAATGAATGGGTACACCTTTAAATAACTTCTCAACAACCACCTGGTCAATTTTAGAGAAAGTTGGGTGGATGAACCCTGTGGTGATTATCTCCAAACGTTCCCTTCATAATTTTGATCTGTCCGTCGTTAGCTCACCTGGCATGAAAGGCCAAGTGAGCTTATGCCATGGCGACCATCCGTCGTCCGTCATTTTTCCCTTTAAACGACTTCTCAAGAACCACTGGGCCGATTTCAATTATATTTGGCCAGAACCATCCTTAGGGCATACGGATCCAAGTCTGTTAAAACGAAGTCGATCGGCCAATTTGGCCTGCGGCCATTTTGGATTTTGGCCGATTTTAGGAAACTTTAAAGATCTCAGTAACCGCTTGCCTGATTGATTCAAAACTGATGAAACAGCATCTAGGGTCATAGCTGAACCAAGCTTGTTCAAGGGAACTTGATTGGGAAGTTTATCCCTCACAAAACATGGTCGCCATGGGCCAATCAAAATTTAGCGTGTTTGGTGGTCATATTGAATTTTTTATTTGACTGATTTTGAAGCCAAAAAATTGTTTTTGTACAGATTTCGGGGTATTCTGATTTCAAATTTACCATTTCCAAAACTGTCGGATAAACGGATTGGCAGCTGTCTTGGATCATTTCCCGCCTAAAAACTTCCATACTAATGCAATGAGAAGGCTTCAATTTCTTCTTCTCGAGAACCATCAGGCTGATTTCATTTATATTAGGCAGGAAGCATCTATAGGCAGCAACAGCACCCAGTAAAATTAGTTTCAAAATATTCAACAGCCTGCCTGTATAGTTTTCTGGAAATTGATAGTCGGGGAGTTCAGAGATCGCTCAATCCCAACATAATCGAGGTGTGGGCGGAGCTTGGCTAAAGATGGGCGGGGCATAGCTAAAAATGGAAAGGTCCATTATATTCAAAATCTTCAAAAAGTTATTTCTTAATGATAAATACTGCTGAGCTTTACTGTCCAGTATCTAGGCTTCTCAGGCTTAATGTGTTTTACATTCACAGATTAAACTGATTCGGCAGCTTTCGGGTATTGAAATACAAAAATCATCAGCAAGAATCTGCAAACAAGGTACATGTACATATTAATCTTTGCAATACCCGTGACCGCCCAAATTTTGTCAAGAAGATTGATTTTCTCATAGAAAATGTACCACAGAATAAAAATGGCATACTGTCAAACCTGCTTGAGCAACCACCTTCAGTTTGGGCCAATAATATGGTGGTTCTTTAAGGCAAACAAGTAGCCACTATATAGACAAAGACGCTTAGAAGAGCCAGAAGATGGGGTTCCACTGCTTTGAGACCAACCATGTTATGGTCCCAAAGGGAGGGTGGTTGCTCAAGAATGTTTGACAGTATGCCATTTCTACTCTGTGATAAATGTCCATTTTGCGATAAGTGTCCATTTGCCTGCCGAGACAAGATGTTTTTATTGACCAGTTGAATGACTGACTCAGTTACCGAGCCAGTCTTTCCAGTGGTAAATTTTCAAAAAGGTCTTCTGTTTACATTTAAATGGACATAAAATTCCCAGGGCTACTGCAGAGGCTGTTTCTGGCCGGTTTGACCATTAGACCTTTATATATATAGAGAGTGACTGGATCAGTGGTTTAGGTTGATTGTCTGTGCCCATAATTCATGCATGAATATTTAGCTCTTAAAAACGTGAAAAAACACATGCATTAGTTTGATACCTGACGCTTGTTCTCGTGTTTGAGAGCAGAGTCGGATGTCTAACACTGGTTGAGCGCCCGCTATTTATAGGCCTCGGGGGGGGGGGGGGGGGGGTCCTGTGGCTGCACATGCGCGTGTGCATGTGTACTGTCCCTGGGTGGGGTCCCTGTGTGGGATCCCAGTCTTGCGCATGCGTATGTGCATGTATTTCCATTTCTGGAGGGGTCCACTGGCGGGGTACGCCCTGGTGAGCAGCTGGGTGCGCATGCTTGGGGGCTGGTGGGGTCCCTATGGCGGGATCTCGTTGCCGCGCATGCACATTCACCGCTGAACAGAGGGATCCGGCGGGAGGACTTCCTCAGTGAGCATGTGTTCCGATTGATAGGGGCCCGGTCTGGGGCCGTACAGTGGTGATAATTGTAATCTAGCTTCATGTAATGGATGCTAGTGCTCATGGAAAGTGATTAATAAGGGAACAGTGGCGGGCGGGGATGGTGGGCTTAGTATAAATAGAATGGACATGGGATTGGTCGATTTCCAATCCCTTTCCGAGATCCGGCTCATGGCGTTTCGCTCCTGTGGGGAAGCTCATCAGAGGTTTTTTGGGGGGAATAGTGGCAAATCTTGTGGTTAAATGGGTACAAAACGTCGGGAAGGTTTGTTTACCTTTCTAGGGGAGGGTACAGAATGGCAAAGAGTTTTGTTTACTTATTAGAGATGACTTTCAAAACTGGGTGAGTTTTGCATTCTTATGAGTGCGTCTTTGCACGCTCTTTTCGTGAAAAGGTTGTTCCACATATACAGCACTTCCATGCAGTTGTGGTGCCCTGGTGGTCCTGGCTTTCCTTTATGTGTCTAGTGTAGTGTTTTAAGACTTGTGAAACCCTTTCTATGCAGGGTGCAATAGAATGGTACTGTTTTGTACATTATAACGTCTTGATCACAGATATGTCTCTACAGATTTGAGAGAAAATAGTCTCTGGTTTTCTCTGACAAATTTAGGCCAAGGGCATAACTTGGTCTGACGTCACAGTGGGCTGACGTCATTACTTTATGTGTGGATGCTAATGGTGTATGATTTGTTGTAGCAGGATAAGAACCCTCTAAGAAAACCTTAAAAAACGTGAGTGGGGGGGGGGGAGGACTGCGGGGGGGGGGGGGGGGGGGGGGGCTGTAAAGGATGGTGTCTTATCAAATATGGTTGATGCCAAGGGGGTCCATGGTATGGAGCTGATGAATCCAATATGCCTTTTTAGTTCGTCTAATGAGTGTATTAGCATCAGAGTCGGGGTCGCCTCTCAAAAACCTGTATGACTGTAAGAGACATCTGTCCTTGCGTGATTTGCAAGGTTAAAGTGTTTGACCACTGGTGTGTCCTTTTTATGCCCGATGTCTCTGAAGTGTTCTTGTATTCAGATTTTGAATTCTCTTTTGGTCTCCCCATCATATGGTTTATGACAGAGGGTGCACGTGAGGAGACAGATCAAGTTCCTTGTTTTGCAGTTTCCAATGATTCTGGCGGAGAATATTTCTCCTGTGGGTAGCTGGTGGTCACGTGACCTGGGGGTGGGGGTTTTCCTTGGTGGTGTGGATGGGCGGTAGTGTCGGTACCTAGCAGTACCGGTGTTGGCGGTACCAACTTGGCGGTACTAGTAAGTCACAACTAAAAAGTCTTTCCTCTGCCTTAAGCTGGACAGTCACTAAGCACAAATTTTGGAAGATTCCAATCCAATTATGTTGAACAAAATATTCAACAAAATATTTCTTACATCGTGTCCAAGATTGTACTAACCAACATGTTTCTGTTTTGGAATCATGTCAAGTTATTTCTAAGTTGTATACTGTGTCTTCTTGAATAATTTTAACCTTCTTAAATAATTCTAACGATTAATGGATTAAATAAAGACCCCTTGACATGAGCACAGGAGGCACTTTTATTATTTACCCTACATCGCAGTATTGTATGTCTAGGTACATGTAACATCCTCACTAGAAACACATCACTGATGGAGCTCTTCATCTTAGCAACTACATGTTTCTTGCTTCTCTAATTTACCCATTTATTGGTCATGTGTAGTTAAAGTAGCTTTGGAGCTGTATACATAATCTAACCTGTTTCCTAAACAAAAACAGAAACATGTTAGTTAGTACAATTTTAAACATGATACCTTTAAGAAATGTTCTGTTAAATATTTTGAACATAATGCCTTAGGCAGCAATATCTTCCAATCCAATTCACCTTTCCAGAGTATCCATCCATGATCTGACTTCATATGACGTCATAATCCGCTCAACGCGTGTATGATGATGTCACAATCATTATGCCACAAACGGTTCCATATAGACTGTCATCAAATCTCAAATAGTCTGACACGTTGTATCTTTGCAATTGTTTGATATTTAATAAACATGCTGTTGAATATTTTGAAACTAATTTGACTAGGCACTGTTGCTGCCTTAAATATTCAACAGCTTACCTGTGTAATTTTTTGGAAATTGATAGTCAGGGTGTTCAGAGATCGATCGATCCCAGCACGAGCGAGGTGTGGGTGGAGCTTAGCTAGATATTATCGGGACATAGCTAAAACTGGAAACGGGCATTATGGTCAAAATACTCAGCAATACATTTTATTTATTTTTGGAAACAATTTTCTGAGCTCTCCTGTAGCCTACAAATTTATAAAGGAGTTAGCGAGTGGTCATGTTTTAATTCCCATATTGAATATTCTAGTTTATACATTTTCTTTGTTTCAGATAAAGGTAGCGTGACCAAACAGCATGTTGTCCAGGGTAAATCTGAGTCTTTGCAGTTTGATGTCCGCTACTTACAGATAACATCGTTAAGGGTATGTATTGCTAGACTGTACTATGGCTCCACTCATTAATCCCTTGTGCATTGTTTGCGATGGAGAGATCTGATCTGTCACTCAAGTATATGACGTCATAATCAGTGAAGTCATATGTAGGCTGATGTCACAAGCAAAATGTGTAATGAATGATGTATCGTGCTCCATCATGAATGTTTAAAAGTCTGTCAAGTGTAAGAATTGAATGTCTTATTTAATAAAGATTATGTTGAATATTTTGAAGCTAATTTGACTGGCTGCTGTTGCTGTGATAGTTTCAAAATATTCAGCAGCTTACCTTTATGGTTAGATTGAAATTGGGAATTCAGTGTTCAAAGTTTCCAAATCGATCCCAACATGCACAAAATATGGGCAGAGCGATCTCAGTGAGCATACGTGTTGGTCCTGGAAAAAGCTTAAGCTTTACTGGAAACTTTGGTGGGAAGTTGCCTGTGGGTGTTCAAAGTTCTAGATTTGTTTTGGTTTCAAGATATTACTGGCATGAATGATATTACAAGGACAACTCAATGACTTCCTGGATCTTCACCAACTTTGTCTGTGTCTTATTGAGGATCCGAAGAAACCTATTGATTTTGATGTCCAAAGGTCATAGTAATGGGTGTGTGTGTGGTGGTTTTGAGTGTGGTGGGGATGGAGTGTGGTCATAATCATACACTTCAGCTATCATTAATTATCATGCTTGTAACATGTATGTCATTCAGGAAATTATGTACCTCATTGGAAGCAGTTCATGTGACAAGCATTGTACATGTAGTTGAAACCCTATTTTTCAGGATCCGCATTGACTTTTGCTTATTATATTTTCCAACAAAATATGCTTGCATACCTGTATATAGGATCATTTTCTTGCTGAAACTGGCTGAGTCAGTCACTGTTTGGCCAATTAAATTTTACTTGTATGATAACATGACACATAAGCGTCAAAACATTTTTTGAAGAAAATTAGTTCCGCTTTGTGTTGTTTCAGAAAATACATTGAATACAATGTATTTACCAAAACTGATAATTATGGAGTCAATTCGATCATCGAAACAATTTTGTAATGTGTATTCTGTTTAATTTGCTAGTCAAGCAGTCTCACATTATCCAGCAAAATCTCACATTATTTTACTTGATGTCATTGTGTTTAGTTCAACTTCTGTTCCCATTTGGAACGGGTAAGTACTTCATTATCTATTTGACGTTGTTTGTGGAAATATTATGTACAGTATATTAGTCAGTCTTCATGGGAGTTTATTGCTGTCCATTTATCTATAGCAGCTTGAACCTCAGCTCATAGTCATCATATCTCTCAAATCCCATGGCAATCATTATTGATAACCCTTTAACCCTTAAATTTATTCAAGAAAATTGCAATTTTCTCATGGAAAAATTACCATGATTTGCAGACCAAGGCAAGAGTATTTCTAAAGATTTATCACTGGAATAACTGGGCTCAGTTATCGAGCCAGTCATTCTAGTGGTAAATTTTCAAAAATAGTCTTCCATTGGTCTGCAAATGGACATTTTACAAAACGCCTGAAGAAGCCATTTTTGGCCAGCTTCTTTGTTAAAAGCTAAATATGCTGATATGATTTTTCAGCTCCCGAACAGAGCCTCTTCATGTAAAACTCATCACCTACAGATCAGCATTAACCCTGCATGCCCACACATTCTTGAGCAACCAGTTCACAGGTATATATACAGTCTTATGCTTTTTTACCATAATGGTCAAAAGTAGTTATAAAAATTTCCACACAGTTACTTAGTTTGTCATTTGACTGGTACGTTCTCTAATCTATATGTACCTGTGGCTTGCAGTGATAAAAATTTTTTCTGGCAATCAAGTAAAACGTATCTCAGCCTAAACATATTGGCGAATTTTAACCAAATTTGGCTGGAAGGATCGTACTGTGATGCACTCCGGGAAGTTTTATTCAGAATTTTAATAGGTCAATTTTTCCAGGGACCATTCTTGGATTTTCTGAACATTTTCTAGAAAATAGTTTTAAAACTCTATTTTACTCCCTAATCATGATGGCCTGATTTCAATGAAATATGTGTGGAATGATCCTAGCATGCCTAGTGTTGTAGAGGTCAACACTTTTAATGGGAATTTGGACTGGCCAATTTTTGCGGCACCCACCTTTGGATTGCTAAAAATGTCCAGGAATCATTACAAATATTACTCTTAAAATGCCTGGCCACAATTTGTACTTACTTAAATTTCTGTCTCTTGCCAATGCTCAAATTTCCTACAAAAATATCTATATGGCTCTACATGTAGAACATGTCCACAGTTCTGCTTGAAATACCAATGCTCCAGGTACTGGCCCCTTGGGTCTTTTGTTTTATCAATAATCTACTAGTCTGCCTGCTACATGCAGAAACTTAAATTAGCTGTTGGTGAAAGCAAAGAAGAAGAAATTAGCTGTAAATTATTTTGAAAACAATTTGATCAAAGGATACTGGTGGTAGTAGTAACAAATTGCGGCCAAAATGGTCTCAAAATAGGTAGCTGTATTTTTGCTACCGTAGAAACAATCCATGAAAATAATACCAACAGACTGTTTGGAAAACATTTTGACTGACAGTCATTGCTGCCGGTGACAACGACTTCCAGTCAGATTGTTTTCAAAATTATCAGCAGTATTTCCTGAGAAGCAAGGTCTGTTATCAGTGTGCAGAGTGATTATTATTTATGCGGTGCTAAGCTCCATTGACAAGCAGTAAGGTCCATTGACATCATTAATTATAGTTCCAATGTGGGCAAAATGGCTACTCTGATTAGTCACATAACTATTAACTAATGTTTAAGAGCACTTGTTTTTAAGGTTTTTCTTGTTCATCTTTTGTATTTTGCTGGTGGTAATATTTTTAGCTTTACGAAGTAAAATGAACTATTGTCACAGTGATACCCTGCGAGTCGTCCGGCATCTTTTACGTTTAGCTCAACTTATGAGTTCATATCTCGTTTGCTTAATGCTATTGGACCCAAACTTGTACATATATGCTCCTTTACAAGGTCAGAGCAGCACACAATGAGCAGTGGGTTACTAGCATAAGGGGTAAGGTCAGAGCTGTGACCATACTAAAAACCTTGGTTTTTTTCAGCATTAACATTTTGCGTTTACCTCAACATAGTAGTTAATATCTCGTGTTTGGTTAATCATACTGGACTCTTGAACACATGCTTCCTTATTATGAGAGAGCATGACACAATCTCCTTTGATGTCAAAGGTCACTTTACATCATTATGATCTTGGGAAATACTGGGTTTTTTAAGCATTAATATTTTGCGTTTAGCTCATTTTAATTCTCAGGTTTTGAAGCAATTTTTGTCATACGTCTTGATTCTGTTTTGGGTCATTTAACTTTGGTCGACATTACAAAATTAATGCGCTTTGAGAGACAAAACACTGTTCCTGAAAGGCCAAGTGAGCTTATGTCATGGCGTCTGTCCGTCCGTCAAATCACTTCGCCTTAATGGTTTGACCGATTTCAACCAAATTTGGCTGGAAGCATCCTATGCTGGTACGCTCCAGACTTTTCCCCCGAATTTTTATTGGTCGATATTTTTGGGTGAAAATGTTTCTCCTCAGCTGCTTGACATATTTCAACCAAATTTGGCTATATAGATTTTATGGTGGTAGGCTCTAGAGGATTTTTTCAGAGTTTTGATTGATTAACATGGTGAAAATCTTAGATTTTATGAAAAATTTACCAGAAATGGTCAAAACACTACTCTACATTAACCCCTGGGCAGATTTTAACTTAATTTGGCAGGAGCGACCCTATATGGGTAGACTTAAGAACTTATATACGGAATTTTGATTGGTAAACTTTCTGGATTTTCCGGAAATCCTTTAAATCGCTACTCTTCCTTAATCAATGACCCGATTTCAATGAAATTTGGGTGGAAAGCTCCAATTGTGATCAGCTTCAATAGTTCTGATGAGAATTTGGTTTGGCCAATTTTTTCGGCAGGGATCTTGGATTTTCCAGACATTTTCTAGTAGAGTTTAAATTACTACTACTACTACTACTACTACTACTACTACTACTACTACTACTACTACTACTACTACTTAATCCAACTTGGGTGGAATGATCCTATGAGGATACGCTTCAGGAAATCAAATGAGAATTTTAATTCGTGGTCATCTTGGATATTCCGGAAATTATCCATCATGTCTATTTAAATCCAAATAGCTCAATTGCTAATGGTCCAGGTGAGCATCACAAGCCCTTGGGCCTCTTGTTGATAAGTGTATTGATAAGGCTATATTTATTTTATGTTTGAAGTCACGCTTCATAGATCATTGTAAAGTCGCGCATCATGGTTGCATGCTTCATAGATCATTGTAAGGTCGCGCATCATGTTTGCATTGCAACCACATTTCTGCTTCAGTTTAGTATCCAACAAATTTGTGAATTTTAATCTAATGGAGAGCCTTATATCGAAGAATCGTATACCCATAGGCCTGATAAGCATTATAGCCCGTGAGCCATTTATTTTTAATTTAATTTCAGGTTAGTTGAAGCAAATGATACAGCATCATTGTTTGGACTCTTGAGAACATATTCACTCGAGCGGAACAAGCACAAGACATTGTGTGAGACATTCCAGGATAAATATTTGGGAGTGGTCATATCTGACCTTGATGATGATGGCATGGAACGACTTGTCATTGCATCTCAAAGATCACAGTATGTACTGTAAACATAAATTTGCCATCAAAGCCCCAAAACCTGTTGTAGACAAATAGTGTAGGGTACTGAAAAAATGGGCAACTGAATTTCAGGGCCACAGGAAGAAGGACTTGAAATTAAAGGGGTACTAATCTCATCTCAAATGTTCTATTGTATTGATAGATTATGTTATAAAATAATATAGATTCCATGTCATTCATTTTACGCCGCATTCCTGCAATTGTTTCCCTTTCAACATCGCATTAATGTTGAACTGTGTCGCCGCCATTTTGTCTCTGTATTGTTATTTTGGTGCAGAAGCAACACATTCTTTATCGTGTAATAATTATCGGGCCGAATATTTTCTAAGTAATTTGACTGGATGATGTTGCTAAGGCAGCAACAGTTTCCAGTCAAATTGCTTTCAAAGTATTTGGCGAATTACCTGTACAACTGCTTTTACACCACGATACATAATTGTAGATTGCACCTCTGTTATTATGTATATACACTGAGGAAGACAACGGCCAGCCTAGCTGATTAGCTGAAAAATAAATCATGGCCACCTTTATTGACAGAAGAAATGTATTCTACATTGAGCTTTGAGCTGGAATATCTTTCTCTGAGTGCTGGATAAAAACCTAAAAATGTGCGTGTTGTTTATCTGATGTCAACAAATCACGAGTGTTTAAATACAGTATTTTTTAACTACATTTAAAAATTTTATGAGGATGTGGCAGGAACAAATCATAATTTTACTCTCATTATCCCCCTGCCTTTCGCAAATGTAGTGGGATTGTTTTTGCTTCTGTCCATCTATGCTTCTGTCCATTACACACAGGTTTTCCATCGATAAATACATTTGCATGGAGTGTTGTGATGAAGCTTCAGGGAAAGATTGGCTATGATAGTAGGGTACTGCACTTTATTGTGTGGGTCAGATAGTCTGTCTATCCATCCATCCATCTATCTTTATGAGATGATGTCCATCCGTCCGTGCAAATGTTGCGTTTTCGTTCGATAACTGCTTAGAGTATCCCAACAAAACTTCATGGGAATGTTTCCCATGGTAACAGGGAGCTGCACATTATTTTGTGAGTCAGTTTGTCCAGCCCATCGTCCATGTGTCTTTCTGAGTGTGTGTCCATCCATCCGTGCATTTTTGCATTTTCGTTTGATAACTGCTATTGCTTGAAGTATCATGACGAAACATCATGGGAAGGTTGACTAGGGTAGTAGGGAAATGCACAGTATTTTGTGGGTCAGTTTATCAATCCATACATCTGTCCAATTGTCTAAAGTTCTGACCGTGTGTCTGTCCATCAATGGTGGCTATCGTAGTAGGGAACTGCACTTTATTGTGTGGGTCAGTCAGTGTATCCATCTATCAGTCTTCATGAGTTTGAATCCGTCTGTCTGTGTAAATTTTGGGCTGTCATTCGATAGCTACTTTTGCTTGGAGCATCTTAATGAAACGTCATGGAAATGCTCGTTCTTTTTTAGGTTTTAGTTTTTATTCATAATCATTATCCTCTTTGGTCAGTGCATGCATCTATCTATGCAAACCAAGTGGGATTATGTCATCCCTCGAAAATGGCTGCCATTGCGGGAGTGTGGGGGGAATCATTTGAATTATATCTAGTTGCTATTGGTGTAGTGAAAAACATGTATTTTCATTATTACTTTTTAGGAAGGCTAAAAATGAGCAATTAAATATCCTCATCTTTTCTCCCAGATCTTTGGCTTCTGGTTGCTATTTTTGATGGAATCCCCATTCCCGTGGTAAAATTTGAACAAAATCTGGTCACTAGATACTGAGATACAAAAACAGACAGGCAAATAGACAAACCCAACTGCAATACTCAGTTTCACACACCCGCGTATGTAATGTCTCTGACCTGTCACTCAAGCATCTGACATAATAATCAATTATGTCACATGTCTTTGCTGATTATTTTGCCAACCTTTGGTGGTTTTATACTAAACTTGTTCTATTGTGGAGATCAAACTAACTCCAAGTTAATGAATAGATGTTTGTTTTATAAAATGTATGCATATGACCATTATGATTATGGATTGTTTTACGAAGGCAATATACAACAATAATATTAACACTACTAGTCAAGATTTGGTCAACAAAATTGAGATTTTTACTCGGTAAATGTTCATTTGCAGACTAAGAGCAGACTATTTTTTTAAATTCGGTTATCGAGCCAGTCATTGCTGTGGTAAATTTTCAAAAATAGTCTTCTCATGCCCATTCCTCAGGTCGCATTGTCGCAATTGCTGCAATTTGGGACTACATTTCTGGTTTACTGAATCGATACAGTCTTATTTGTTTTTCAGTGTAAGTTGGGTCATAACATGGAGCTATGAAGTCACAGATTTATACACAGTGAAAACAAACGCTTGTCTCTCGACTGTGATAGACAACAGTGGTACGTGAATAATCTATTTTTGTCTTACCTGTGAAGCAGCGGAAGTAAGGCATTGGTATCACTTTTCCAGTTTTCCGGCAGTGACAGCAATGTTAAGTTTTGAATTTAGTAAATTACTTTGGCTTATATCTCCGACCTTATTAAACGTTTGGACTCTAAGCCTCAATGGCTATATTAGTCCGGGAGCCAATTTTCAAAAGGGGTCTAGAAGAATGGTTTCGTAGCACACCTAGTATTCAGAAGGTTTGTCTCTATATTATGCTAGACCGATGTCTTGGGTATATTCTGAGCCGTGTTGTACAAGAAAATTGTGGTATCACTAACCCGTGAGAAGCCCATTTACAATAGGTGTTGAATGTAGCTCTCAAACAATTTTCACAATGGTAAATTTTTCACAAACTTAAGCGCATGTTATATCAATACAATCTTAACCAAAATGGAAAGGAGTGATCGTATATCGCAGATTTATACATAATCAACCACCTCATTTAAGACACCCGTATGTTGCTTTGTACATATTGGGGCACTTAGGTCTTCTTGTGACTAGCAATACCTTAGCTACAACAATGCCCATGTTTTCTACATTTTTCATAATTAAACTTTTAACTGACATGCAGTGCATGTCTACACAAGCTGGCAGGACATATTTATCACGTGAGCAAATGAGAGAATGTTACTCATCCGTGTCAGAGTCATCTTCGACAATTGTATGCTGAACATTGTCACACATTTCACCTCCCATACAAAGGTATGCTTCAGTGCAGAGTAGATTGTTAGCCTTGCATTGACAGAGATCTGTTCTTTTGCAGGCAGACTTTTGACATCTACATGATGTGAGTTCAATTAATCCAAATGGAGCAGGATCCTTTGACATTAGAACAGGCTTGAGTAGACCATCCACTATACTCCAGCCATGTCCATTTGGAGATGGAAGATTCTGAACAGCTTGCAATGAACGTCTCCAAACAAGAGCTTGAAAATTGGCCCTTTCGGTGTGATGCTTTAGACTATTCGATGTAGGTGGAAGATTTTCATTTCTTTGTCTCTTTTGACAAAAGAGCCAATAACGGGTTTCATCAGGTGTCTTTCCCACATCCCTGGTAGTATACAACTCACAGACAAATTTCTCACATAGAATTGCAGTATTCGGTGATAAGTCAACATGTTCGGCGAGTTGGGCTAAGCTAAGCTGATGACATTCAGATGACTTTAAGAGATTGAATGCTTTTCTCTTAGCGACTCCAAATAATGCACTAGTGCTATCACAACCTGTAAGAGAATGAAACCCAGGCAAAGACAGACAGATAGCTGGGCCCAGTACTTGAGCAACTGTATGTATTGGTATGTATCGCAATTTGTCCTTTGTGCCCGTACGAAACCATAGTTCAGAACATTGAAGCGAATGATACGTATATATACTAAGTACTGCCACGTCTGTATCAGGAGACTGTATAACAACACGCATGTGGTCTTTTGAAGCGTGTAGCGCGTGCAACATCATACGCGTATCTGCTTCCTCGTGATCTGATCAAAGTTCTTCCAAATACGACGAATTGTTTGCTGAAATGACAACAACATCCATTCCATCGTTAAAGCCACCAGCAAGAATGACGCAATTGTCGGCAGATAGCATATTTGGACCAGTATCACGCCACCGCTTGCTGAGAAATGCAACCAGGTTACTTTTGTTGCTTGGATTGCTGATGTACTTGGCCCATTGCTTTGGAACGGGAGTATTTTCTCCAGCAATCTTTACTTCCAATGCTGTTGATGACCCACGTTTTAGCCGCTCTTCCGCTTTGAGAGATTCCAGTCTATCATATCTGTCAAAAACTATATCTACTCTGTTGCAGTCTTCTTGATTCAGTGGAACTGTAAAGATGTGCCAGTATTTATCAGCCAATTCTCCAAATGTAGACGTACCTCCAGTTCTAACCATTTGCACAATTGCCATGCCATCTACTACATAAGCTGTTGTGCCTGTCTTGTCAACAGGTGGAAGCCGTCCATCAACATTTACTTCCTTTTCTAGTTCACTTAACAAAACACTTTTCACATTCTTTCTTAGAGTCCCATCCGTATGTGACAATGATAGTGGAACAGCAGACAGTTCATACGTCATCACTAGTTTTAAATCAACATCTCTGGACCTTGCGGCAATAATTAATCGACCAAATAGTTCGCGGTCAGATCTCACATTGTGAAGTTTTTCATCATTTGTTTTGAGTTTTTTCTTCTGTGCTAGGCTGGCAAATGTTTTAAGTTTTAAGTGTGGCAACGTGTCCCAAAAGCTTCTCGTGTTAGTGTCCAGCCGCTCCTGAACAAAATTTTCCATAATCTCCTTACCAATGTCACAGGCGGAAACAAGTCTCTTGGCGATTTCACTAGGCAATACCACGCCAGTTGCAATGTTTACAAGCGGAAGACACTCGCTGTCGTCGTTTTCCGCAATATTAAAGGGATTGGTCATTATATCTGATGAGAACATCGAAAGTATCTTCTGCACATCGGTTTCATCCCTGTTCATTCGATTACCCCGGAACAAGTGTTACAGGCATAATTTGAATTATATGTAGACAATGACAATGAGAGCGATGTGAGGTGTAGTATTCATTTTAATTTGTTTTTCCGCACCGATTACCACCACATCCATCTGTCTCATTCCAACCACCATTACCTGGGTGCTTTGTCAACAGTGGTACAGCTGGATATACAGATTCTATGATGGAGTTAGTATACATACATAAAATATAACCTTCACATTTCACCCTCGCCTTTGGTATATGCATGCAAAATGTATGTTGGATATATGTTAGGTCGATATCCATCTAAATATCATATATGGTGAATCTAATACGATATTACTTTGAGTTATGACACGATCATGCTTATATCGTTGTGACTGTGGATACAGCCAAAGCCTAGACCCCCTATGCAAAGAAATCAGGATAACTAATTAGTGCTACCACAATTTGTTTGTACAACAGGGCTTAAAATGTGTGGGACATGTCCCCCAAGCCACAGCAAGTGTCAGACCTTCCGAATACTGGGTGTGCTACGTCACGATTCTGACCTAGCTTTAGCTCCTGGACTATATGGTTTCCTGTAATGTTAGGACTGTGTATGATGTCTTTGACGTCACAAGATCAAAATGGTCAAAGTGACCCTGGTACAAAACTTTTCATCGTTTGGCAATACTTCTGTTATATTTCAGGATTACTTGACCATATTGGAATTAAGCTTTGATAGATGGTTGGCTATCCTGTTTGAAATTAATGTGATGACATTGAGGTCACAAGGTCTAGATCATCAATTCATGCTTATCTGAAATAAGGAGATGTGAGACATTTATTTCTGCGGTATTCTTGTTTTATTATTGGGCATTTGTATTATGATTTAAGCTTTAAATTCCTACATTGTGCGATCATCTCTGACCAAAGCATATGCAGTACGGCTCATAAATGAGTTAACATGTTTAGAAGCATGTTAATAAAGGATTTTCTTTTGAATATGATGAACATAATTGGATTGGAAGACATTGATGTCTTAGGCAGCAATTTTTTCCAATTTAATTATTTTCAAAATATTCAACAATACCGTTTTATATTGTTTTGTAAAAATACATGTTCTAGGATGTCTTATAATCGAGCGCATTCTTTGAGCACATTTTTGGGTCTAAGGTTAAAAATTATACCACGGAAATTGAACTAAATTTTGCAATAGAAAATTCTCGCCGCTTGACGACTATGTTTAATGTACACTCCAAAACATCATGCAGAAGTGAAATTATTAAATTGGGCCGCCTAAATATTGCTTATTCTTTAATAAATATACTTATTATATCAAAATTTATCCAGAGTTTGACATAAAATGGCATCGAGAAAAGATATAAATCATGTGATTCGCCTCCAATCGCAAAAGATCTTTATTTAGAGCGAGTACTCGGATATAAATATTCTGGAATCTGAACTCGGAAATTGCTATATATTATCATAGCGTAATAGGAACTGAATGTTCCCATAGCCGTTCAATAATGAACTCCCGTTAGCGCATAAGATCACACAGCGCCTCCAATCACAAAAGAGCCAGCGGCTCGCGGCATAACGAACTCCCGTTAACGCATAAGATCACACAGCGCCTCCAATCGCAAAAGAGCCAGCGGCTCGCCAGATAAACAACTGTTAGCACATAAGATAACACAGAGCCTCCAATCGCAAAAGCGCCAGAGGCTCGCCAACGTAATAAGCAGTCTATCTTTTTTTGTTGTACATAATTCCGTTTTGGATCATCTGATGTTGGTTGGCATTACAACTGGTGACCATCTTACCACATTCCTAATGTCAATTGATTTTGATGTAATAAATGATCTTTATTGAAGATATGCGATATTTAGATGGTCCTATTTAATAATTTCTCTTCCACCATGATATTTTTTAGGCATACATTAAACATAGTGCTGAGTGATTGTAATTTTTGATACCAAATTTTTGATTTTTTAAAGGTATGTTTTTCTAAATTTCACAGCATTTTATACTTGAATACAATTTTTTGGGGCAGATTTTGGTTCAATTTGGGCCTGTGGCCTTTAGTCGAGAAATGATGGTATACTGTAGCCTGCCTTCCCTCTGTAGTCTATCATTCATCCTAATACAGTGAATCAGTCTGTTCATGTTTGCCAATCTTACATGTCTTATTCCATTGCAATGAAGTTTGGTGGGGTAAGGCGGTGCCTACATGTATATAAGGTGACTAGCTGGTTTCTGCGCAATGCCTAATGTTAGGCTCAACAAATTTGCATTGTTGCTTAAAACTATAAATGGTTTATGATATGTTGTACAATTTGTATGTCCTGACTATTTAATAAACATTCTGTTTAATATTTTAAAACTAATTTAACTTGGCGCTGCTACTGCCATAGGGTATCTGAACTGTATAGTTACCATTAAATTGGGATTCTTGGAATTTAGGATTCAACGTATATGAATCGATTCCAACATGGGAAAAGCATGGGTGGAGCTTAGCTCAATCTATTGTTCTCTCCATTATCTCATTGTTTCAGGTGCTGGTCACAATGACGGTGTTCTGAAGCAGGCTCCTCGTATGTTCACTGTGCTGTGTAACGAGAAAGGACAAGAGCAGGCTATACAGAGTATTGTTGATATCATTATGGATAGCTAATAAATGGATTTTAACCCTTTAATGATCAAATTTAGTCAAGAAAATCTAAATATTTGCTGACTGAATGTCCATTTGCAGGCCAAGAGAGGACTATTTTTAGCTCACCTGCCTGAAAGGCCAAGTGAGCTTATCCCATGGCGACCATTCGTCCGTCAACTTTTCCTATAAACGACTTCTCAAGAACCACTGGACCGATTTCAATTAAATTTGGCAGGAAGCATCCTTAGGGCAGAGGGATCCAAGTTTGTTCAAATGAACCTTATCAGCCATCGTGTATTTACGCGGATTTTAGGAAACGTCTTTAGAAATCTCTGAAACTGCTTATGGGATTGATGCAAATCTCATGAAATATGATCTAGGGCAAGAACTGAACCAAGTTTTTTCAAGGGAACTTGATTGGTCAAATGGTTCGACGACCATCTTGGTTGACCTAGTTTTAGCGAAAATAACTTCTCCAGAACTGCTGAAGGGATCAGGCCGAAATTTGGCAGATATGATTAGGACCTAACGGCCATTAAAGTTTGTCCAGGGGAAGTTGATCCGTCAAAAAGCATGGCCGCCATGGGCCAATCAAAATATAGCGCGTTTGGTGGGCATATTGGATTTTTTTATTTGATAGATTTTGAGGCCGAAATTGGTTTTGTATGTTTTGCGGTATTGTGATCACAAATGTGCAATTTTTGAAACTGTCGGATAAACGGTTTGACGGCCATCTTGGATCCTTTTTACGCCAAAAGCTCCCATACTACCCATGTTTTCTTCTCGAGAACTACTGGGCCGATTTCAATTATATATGGCAGGAAGCATCCTTAGGGCATAGCGATTTAAGTTTGTTCAAACGAAGTTGACTGGGCTGATGGCCATCTTGGATTTTGGCCGATTTTTAGAAACGTCTTTTAAAATCTCTGAAACCGCTTATGGGATTGATGCAAGCCTGATGAAATATGATTTAGGGCAAGAGCTGAACCAAGTTTGTTCACGGGAACTTGATTGGCCAAATAGTTCGGTGACCATCTTGGTTGACCTAGTTATAGCGATAAGGACTTCTCCAGAACTGCTGAAGGGATCGGGCCAAAATTTGGCAGACATGATTAGGGACTAAGGGCCATTAATGTTTGTTCAAGGCAAGTTGATCCGTAAAAAAAACCTGGTCGCCATGGGCCAATCAAAATATAGTATGTTTGGCATCCATATTGGATTTCTTTATTTGATGGATTTTGAGGCCGAAATTGGTTTTATGTGTTTTTGGGTATTCTGATCTCAAATTTGCAATTTTCGAAACCGTCAGATAAACGGTTTGGTGACCATCTTATTGATAACGAGCATTCTCATTGAAATGCCTATGGTCCAGGTGAGAGATACAGGCCCCTTGGGCCTCTTGTTGAAAATTTACCATTGAAATGACTGACTCGGTTATCGAGCCAGTTACTCCAGTGGTAGATTTTTAAAAATAGTTTTCTCTTGGCCTGCAGATGGACATTCCTCAAGACCACTGCAGAGGCTAGTTTTGGACCATTATTACTTCCCAGAAAGTAGGCAGCTTTGATTTTGATCCAGATAAAGAAGTGAAATGCATCAAATTTTGGATGTATGCATGTTTGAGCAAAACCTGATTCAATGGAGGAATCTGATGTGTCATTCAACTATCAAACATTGTAATCAATGGACTTTTCCAATTTTAGCTAAGCTCCACCCACACCTCGCTCGTGTTGGGAACGATCTATCCCAGAACGCCCTGACTATCAATTTCCAGAAAACTATACAGGTAAGCTGTTGAATATTTTGAAATTAATTTGACTGGGTGCTTTTTTGCCTATGGCAGCAACAGTTCCCTGTCAAATTAGTTTCAAAATATTCAACAGCATATTTATGAAATATACACCTGTGCAAAAGTTAAGCACCACCCTATTTTTACGCACATGCGAGGGTATATTCATGTGCTATGAAGAAAGCAATAGCATAAACATTTATGTACCCATCCATCTTAGTGCAAGAGGTAATAATGCAACTAGAGGAATGCTGATTATGATGGTGGGGAAACACTGTATGTTTTTGTTTGAACTTGAAAACGAGGCCTGAATATGGTTACGTTGACACAACTGACAACTATTGCCCTACAGTTGACACACGTGGCTAGATTGTCATTAATGGTGTCTGAAAACGAAGTTTAACATCTGTGCACGAGTTTGAGACTGTCATTATTAATACTGGGTATATCCACCTTGTGCCTGGATGACGGCCTGGACACGACGTCTCATGCTGGTCACCAACCGACTGATACGCCATTGTGGTATTCGTTGCCATTCAAGATGGAGTGCGTCTGTTAATTCCTGTAGGTTCTGCACAGGAGGATCCCTCCTTCTCACGATGTTTCCCAGAATGTCCCAGATATGCTCAATAGGGTTCATGTCAGGGCTCCTTGCTGGCCATGGTAGGGTTTCGATGGCATTCTGGCGGAGGTATTCATGCACAGCTCTAGCACGATGTGGTCGGGCGTTGTCATCCATGAATATAGGGTGGGTTCCAGGTGCATGATTTACAAAATGAGGGACCACAACTCTATCCAGTATGGAATCTTGATATCTTTGTCCATTTAGTGTTCCAGGTACAGTCAACAGATCCAGCTTATAATCAAATGAGGTGCACCCCCATATCATAACGGAACCTCCACCAAATGGAACTTCTTCCATGATGTTACGTTGGTCGTACGCCGTGCGTCTGGACCTCCATACACGAGTTCGACCATCTGTGGCATGAAGCAGGAACCGACTTTCATCGGACCAGTGTACCCGTCTCCAGGATCTCATGTTCCAGTGTCTTCTTTCGTTGCACCACCTCAGACGCTCCTCTTTGTGGTGTGCAGTGAGGAGAGGACGTCTGACAGGTCTCCTAGCTTTCATGCCAGCAGCATACAGTCTCCTTTTGACGGTAGACATTGACACTCTATTGCGCGTTTCCCATTGCTGGCTGAGCACTCTGCTGTTGGTGAATGGAGATCTCCTAACAAGGCGTACTAGGGCTCGATCATCACGGGCAGAAGTCTTCTTCGGTCTTCCAGATCTAGGCCTGTCCTTCACCTCGTTAGTTTGCCCATGTTTTGCAATCAAACGACTGATTACAGTATGGTTAATGTTCAGCTGTCTGCCAATCTCTCTGCATGACATACCAGTGGTATGCATGCCTATGATTTGCCATTTCACACGATCACTTAACCTTCGTCTTGCCATAGCGGTTCACAATCAAGAGCTAATTCTCTCTGTACAAATAAACCACGGTCATGAACACAAAATTCCTAATCTTGTCGCCTAAATCTGTATGTAATGTTCTACACCTCAAACTGGACTTTTACATAACTGAACACGTGTGCTGTTTCCCGCCACGCACGGACATCAAGCGGCGTGAAGTCATGCATGCATGTGCATTTCGTACTTGGAATTATGTCAGCTAACGCGGGGACAAAAAGTATGGCAGCCTAGTTGTACCATCATGTTTCTACGTTCTATTGTTTTTGCTGGTGCTTAACTTTTGCACAGGTGTATAGTAAAGACATACAATTCATACAACCTGACGAACTATTAAGCATTTAAGACTGATTAAATTGAGTCACTCATGATGTAATGATTATGATGTCATCGTACATGTCACTTAGTTGAGCATGACATCATATGATGCACTGAGGAAATGGATTCATGAATTACGTCACTAGTGAACTAATGGTATAGTCACAATGCCATATTATAATGCTGTCATGAAACTGAACAGTCTGTCCCGTGTACGAATTATATGTCTGATGAATTTACAATTTAATTAACATTCTGTTGAATATTTTGAAACTAATTTAACTGGAATGTGTTGATGTCTATCTCTGCCATAGCCAGCAACAGCCCCCAGTCAAATTAGCTTCAAAATATTCTACAGCTTACCTCTATTGTTACGTTGAAATTGTGATTCTTGGAATTGAGGTTTCAGAGTTTGATCCCAACAGACTCACACTGTGGATGGAGATTAGCTAGAAATGGGTGTGGCATAGCGAGAAATGGGCCAACCATAGCTTGAAATGGGTGAGCCATAGCTAAAATGAGGCGGACCATAGCTAGAACAGCGGCAGGCCATAGCTAGAAATGGTTGAGGCATAGTTAGAAATGGATCCCTCTATTGTCCTCAAATGTCAACACAAGTAATGTTGTTTCAGAAAAAGAGCAGGATTTGGTAGCCCATCACCTAGTCTCAAAAGACAGGAAGCTTCTCAAGTAGATTTTGACTGTTTTATACAACAGAAATTAAAATTAATGTTATTTCAAAAATGATTTCAATGGAGATGGGTGTGGGATGTAAGTTTTGTACATCAATATTTGGTATGACATATATACATGCAGTTTTTCCCATGGCATCTACATTTTGGAGGGCCCCGGGACCCCACACCATGAAATCTGGGTATTCCTAGCTGAAATGTGGGTAATTTTTGTGCAAAAACCTATAAAACTAATTAATATTTAATAATCATACAAGATTTTCAGAGGGGTCCCATGTGACCCGCTGTCACTACTAATGCAAGTTGCATTTTGGAGGTATAAACCCTTAAAAGGACCCTGATGAGAATCCCTGCATACATGTACAAAAAAGTTTTCCAATTTTATCTGATTGCTAAAATTATCATATTTAATTCTCTTATTTTTGACATCGCTTAGAGATATTGAAAGTGGAGCGTTAGCAAATTAAGATTGAAAAATCCTCATCTTTTTCTCAGATTTGTGTTTTCCGATCAAGCCAAAATTTAAATGTATGCCTATTGATTGTCCATTTACAGGCCAAGAGAATACAATTTAACACTAGAATGACTGGCTCAGTTATCGATCCAGTCATTCCACATTCCAGTAGTACATTTTCAAAAATTATATTCTCTTGGCCTGCAACTGAACATTCCGCAAGACCATAACAGAGGCATGTTTTGGCTGGTATGACCATTAAAGGGTTAATAAATAATTTTGTATAATTTGACTATGTGCTTAACAGCTCCCAGTCAAATTAGTTTTGAAATATTCAACAGGTTACCTACAGTAGAGACCTTGAAATTTAGATTTTGGCTAGGCAGGTTTCAAAGTTTCAAATTGATTGGTGCACGAATAAAAGGGGGTGCATAAGAGGGGGCGGATCTGAGCTGGGAATGGCTTGAGCATGGCTAAAAATGCATCCCTCCATAGCTGGCTGAGTCCCAGCCAGAGCACAAATTGTTCCCAATGCTTAACATTCCTAGGTTAGCCATCTAATGGTCAAGTCAGCGGAGAACTGAGCAAACTACTGAATGAAAGTTCTACAATAAAATAATGAAAAGCTAATACTACTTTCAAAAACTTCCTAGACCCAACAAAACAAGCAGCATGGGTATGCAAGTGTACTAGGATGCCCTTGCAGTTCCAAATAGTATGTCGCTGATTTAATGTTTACTACATGTTTACACTCGGATAGAATCCAGTATGGCTTCTCATTAGTTTGACATATCTGCATATAGAGCGCATAAGTGGCTTAACCCTTTAACACTCATCTCAGCCAAAAACGGCTTCTGCAGTGGTCTTGAGAAATGTCCATTTGCAGACCAAGAGATTATTTTTGAAAATTTACCACTGGAATGGCTGGCTCGATATCTGAGCCAGTCATTCCAGTGGTCAAGTTTCAAAAATAGTCTTGTCTTGGTCTGTAAATGGACATTTACTATGAGAAAATTGAAATATTCTTGAACAAATTCTAGGGTTAAAGGGTTAACAATGTCATAAATATACAGTGAAACCTGTCTAAGCTGAACACTGAATAAACCTAATCTCTCTCGAAACCGAATAAATTTCTTATTCCCGAAATAATTCCTTTGTGTTTCTATTAATGGAAACCCTGCATAAACCGAATCCTGCTAATTCCGAAAACTGATTGTATTTTTCATACCAAAATCAAATTTTCTTAAGAAATGACCCTTGATAAACCAAATTTAATTTCAGAGATTTTTGTGCTGTAAGATTTATTGATCTGAAGTAGTGAGATTCCTCATGAAAAGTCGCTTAGGCGGCAGCGTATTTCAGTCGAATTAGTTTCAAATATATTATGAAATGTTGGATGTTTTGAAAAGAATTTGATGGTAAGCCAATACTTCTTTAGGCAGCAGTTCGTGTGCACACCCAGACACATGCATGAGCACAAACACATATGTGCAAGCTCAAACAGACATGCGCCAGCACAAACACATTTTACACACCTGAAAAAATGTCACCACAGAAACTAAGCTGTTGAACATTTTGAAACAGATTGGACTATGTTTACTGGTATGGTTACCTTGAAATTGAGATACACTGTTTATTTGTTGTCTTGTATTTAACCCTTACGACTCTGATGTCAAAATTTTTAATTTTCAAATTAAATTAAAAAACAAACTGGCATTTTTCAGCAAATTTGATGGAAGATGTCATCATAGACGTCAACACCGTCCACCAAAATTGTTGAAAAATGTACCCTGGGTTTCTTTGCTGTTAGCATAGTAAAAGATATAACATTGTCATCAGAGTGGTCAGGGTTAACAGTGTCTGTGTCGGCACGCATACTTGTACAAAGGCATGCACAAATGCACGTGCAAATGCATGCTTACACATACAAATGCATGGATGCACATATGCATAAGCGTATACATGCGCAAACACACATACGCGAGCACAAACAAACACACATGCACAGACACAACATTGCACACATGAAAAAATGCTGGTGCCAGATGAACTACACTGCTGAACAATTTTGAAACAAATTTGACTATGTCTGCTGGTGTGATATGGTTTCCCTGAAATTGAAATACTCAAGAGTTCATTTGATAGGACAACTATGGTCAGCAACGCAACGCAATTCACCTCTTTCCTGTCATATATATCTATCAAAACATCAACAAGTGGCGAAGGCGATAGTATTCTGAGTTTAGCTAGATTTTACAAAATAAAACAAGCTATTGTGATAGCCTGCACATCATCCGGTGGTGGAGGTAGCGACTTCGTCCAATTTTCGTTTAGCTCAACTTTTCTATATCTTTTATATCTCATATTTGGTTAATCACACTGGACCCAAACTTGGGCTCACGCGTCCTTATAAAAACACGACATCACACAATGACCATAAAAAGGCCAAATGTCACGGTCACTGTGATCGTGGTAAAAAAAATCTATTTTTTTTAAAACTAGCATTTTCCATTCAGCTCAACTTGTCTATTTATATCTCATGTTTGGTTAATCATACTGGACTCAAATTTGGACACACGCCTCCTTATAACGAGACGACATCACACAATGATTTTGGGGTAAAAAAGTCAAAGGTCACTGATACACACGGCGACCGTGTGTCATCCATCGTCCATCCGTCAACTTTTGTTTAGAAACGTTGCTCCTCATTAAACGTTTGGTGGATTTCAACCTAATTTGGCTGGAAAGACACTATTGGGGTAGGCTTCAGAATGTGTTTAGAGAATTTTGATTTGCCAATTTTATGGGTGAAAATCTTTATGAAAGATTTACCGGAAATTGTCAAGACTCTACTCATTTGAACCTCATTTGGCTGATAGGACCCGATTGCTTTTGGCATCAGACTTGTTTACAGAATTTTGATCGGTCAACGTTTTTGTGAGAAAATCAGATTTTATGAAATATTTGCCGGAAATTGTCAAAATGCTACCCCATCATTAACCGCTTGGCGGATTTCAACTTTGGCTGGAGTGATCCTAGGGGGCTAGGCTTCGGAACTTGTATGCATAATTTTGATTGGTTAATTTTTTGGGCTGAAAATCTAACATTTAAAAAAAATTTAACGTAACTTGTCAAAACGCTACTCATTAATCGCTTGACACATTTCTCAAGTCTAGTTGGCTGGACGGACCCTATCACGGTAGACTCCAGAACAGCTATTCTGAATTTTAATGGGTCGATTCTTTTGGCGAAAATCTGAAATTTTATGAAAAATTTACCGGAAATTGTCAAAATGCATCTCCTCCATAACAGCTTGGCGGATTGTATCCAAATTTGGCTGTACAGATTTTGTAAGCTATAGAGCTGCTATTCAGAATTTTGGTTCGTTGATTTTTTGGTGGCCTGGCCATTTGGATTTTTTAATTTTCCAGAACCATTTAAAATACTACTCCTTAATTAGTGGCCTAATTTCGACAAAACTTGGTTGCAATGATCCTCTGGTTGTAGGCTTCAATATATCACGGCATTGTTCAATTTCTTTGGTGGCCATCGGGAATTTTTTTAACATTATCCATCATGCCTACCGGTATTTAAATGCAAATGGTTAAAACACTAATGGTCCAGTTGAGTATTACAGGCCCATGGGCCGCTTGTTGATAAGTGTGTTAATAAGCCTTCTATATTTATTTTATGTTTGAAGTCAAGCTTCATAGTTCATTGCAAAGTAGTAACGTCGAGCTTCATGATTGCATTGCAACCACATTTCTGGTTTGCATAGTCGCCGCCTGCACAGGTACAATACTGTACTTTCCCCCTCAGCCCTCTCCACCACCCCACCTACACCCAACCTGGTAATTTACTCAGTAAGTGGCATAATGTCAGTTGTGCCTTTTATTAGACATCGGACAGTAAACACTTATTGATACCTGTAGCTGTTGACCTCAGGTCAATTAACACTTCATAATACCGCCATAATCAAGTTTTCAAACGTAAACTTAGATCAGTCATTCCTGAACAATAGCATTCACACATTTTACTTGACTAACAAGGCTGATCACCTCATTAACACCTGTATTGTTTGGCTGATCAAACGTATAATATGCTGTTCTCTTATATTCTCTCACTCTCCCGCCCCTCCCTCCTTCCATCTCTCTCTGTCTCTCTCTCTCCCTCCCTCCCCCCCCCCATTCACGGTCACTCGCATGTTCTCTCGCTCTCCCTCTTGTGTCACTTCTCTCACCTCTCCATCTTGCTCTCTCACATTCTCTCTCCCCATCCCTCATGTTCTCCCTCCCCCACCCTACAACCTTCCATCCCTCCCACTCTATCTCTTTCTCTCTGTTTCCACTCCACCCCATCCCTCCCTCTCTCTCATGTGTTCTCTCGCTCTCTCTCTCTCTTATATCACTTCTCTCATTTTCTCTCCATCTTGCTCTCTCACATTCTCCCTCACTCCCGCTCTCTCACGTGTTCTCTCACTCCCTCTTGTTTTATCACTTTACTCTCACTCGCTCACACCATCTGACTCGCATTCTTTCTCACTCGCTCTCTTTCTATCCCTCTGTCCCTCTTTCTATCTCTCACTCGATCACAACATGGGCAACGCCTGTTTAACCTCATATACACAGAGGTTAAACAACTGACATCAACAGTGCAGATCATAAAGCAACTGCCTGAGAGTGAGGCAATGCCATAAGGTGGAAAAGCTGCTGCGAGGCAAAATGCAGACGATACTGATGCAGGCTAAGCCACTGGCAGTTCATGCCACCCGTAATGTGGTGGCGATTGTCATATTGGTCAATGTGACGGGTGGTAATGAGGCCATTCATGCAGCTGGAGCCGCTGTCCTCACTAGTGGTGAGTGGCGTTGTCGAGCACTATGTTGGAATAACACACCTGATTGCAAAGATCGCCATCATTTATAACTCCCATACCATTGATGCAAAGTTCCTTGTTGAGTGCATCCCAACAATGGAAGCAATCATGCTCGGTCTGGCTACGACTGCTCTGGCAGAAATTATCGGGCCATATGTTTAATATGCACTGCAGAGGGCCAGTACCTATTTCCTTGGTCCATTCCATGGTCAACCTATGGCCACCTGTTTCCATGGGTTCCCGCTGGATATGACTACGTATAAGACATCTATAAATATGTTGTTCCGACTGACCTTGATGCTCACAGATCTAGAGAGCAATGAGCTTGGAGACTTGTCTCACGTGGGCGAGACACGCCTCAGTTTAGATGAGACTGTTGGACCCATATCCGTCCTAGACTTCAACAAAAAAGAGCCCCCCAAGAGATCTGAGTTACCATACCTGTCAGAGACATCGTCGAAAGCACCGACACGCTAGACCAATCGGCCATCAACAAGGCCAAGACTACAAGGGAATGGGCATCATGAACAGGACGATGATACTCGGAGTCGATGAGACTGGTGCCCTCAATGTTATGGCTGAGTCATATGCACAAGTAGTGCAGTAGACTTAGGGCCGGACCCGGAAAAAATTGCTATCAACCTAGTTTTGGTGTCGTTCGAAGCGGAATTTGTTGCTCTATATCATATCCAAAATCTACAAATACCCTTTTGAGGAAATCTTACAAAATACATGTGAGTGCACACCAGATTTTCATAATATTTGCAGTGTACCATATGCATGGATCGGTCTCAGCGCAAGAAGTTTGATCCATATATTTGCTGAAAATGTATGGAGTATGCTATTTCCTGACCATTATTTACATACTAGCAATTGATTTGAGTACGTGACATTAATTGGTGTAGCCAGTCATTCTCCAAAACTGCGCATATACCAACTATATGCATGTGTAATCTGTTTCCTGGATCACGCGTAACTTGTAATGCTGATGCGATATGATGTACTTTATTCTGTGAACATCTAACTTAACTCGTCAAGAAAACATGTTAATATTCCATGGTAATTGTGCTAATTTAATGATTTAGCAGTGGTGGAATGCTGTGTGGGTGGGGTGGGGGTGGAGAAAGAGAAGGGGGAGGGGGAGAGAGATGGAGAGGGAGGGAGGAAGTCATAGTTTCCAGATGTCATGAACGTGTACCTTGCCATTTTGTGACCAGATTCTTGACGTGAGTAAACAAAGGAATGGTGCATGGGGTCGTGAATCTGAGGGATTACTGCAACAGTGTTTCGACTAACTTGCTGCTGAAGCAGTCTATCGCAGATCTTGCCAGTCAACTTTCATGTCAGCAAAGGTCTTATCTACTACACATAGCCAAGATAAACCAATTGTTCGGCCTGAGAACCAGGAGATGCTGAAAGCATTTACTGAATTGGGTGAATAGTTGGCATCCGTAGCAGCTGCAGAATTGATGGATCCTCTAAGTGATCCCATTAATAACTTTTTTTCAGACATTGTCACAGTGATTTGGTTGAATCAGATTTTAATAGTGAGTCATTTGATAGATGTCCTCAAAGTCAAGATGTTGTTAAGATTCTAGTTGAGACAGATCGTCACAGTGAAACTGATGGGAATGTGTCATTTGAGATGTATCCTAAACATTAAACTGTTGTTAATGTTCGGAGTGAGACAAATTTTCAAAATAAAATGGTGTTTGTGTGATATTGGAGATAGATCTTGCATGTGAAACTGTTGATAATGTGTATGTTAAACATGTGAGAAGCGAAGCTTGTCCTAATTTGTTAGATAGTGTAGATGTTTCAAGTGCCATATTGATAATATTTTGAATGATGAATTACGTCTAGTTGACGAGGCATACACACAGTTGTTCGATCTATATGAGGGTGTTGTGCAGAAACAAGACACTATAGAGGATACCACCGAATCTAAAACACTGCAGAAATTACAAAAGTCAATGGATAAGTACAAATACATGCTTGCATCCAATTCAAGAACTGCTAAGTTGTTGTTTCAGTCCATGGCATACATTGACACGCTCAAACTATTTATAAGAGCCGAAAGGACAGGTGATTGTCATTTGCATCTTATTTCAGTCAGCACGATGATCAACTTGTTTGCAGCGACTGGTCATAATTATGCAACGTCCACTCATCTGTATCTTCAACTTATGCTTGAATTGTCAAATACCCACCCATGGTTATATAATAAGTTCATGATCCATGGATATCAAAGAGTACCAAATCTGACAGATATTGGGCTGGACTCTTGAGTCAGACAGATCTTGTTATTGAGAAAGTAATGATGCGGAGAACAGCAACTCGAGGACGTTTGACTAGAGGACGAGGATTTACAGAGTCTGTTCATCTCACCTGGGTCAACAGCATGCACATGTGTGCCAGTGTTCATGATGCCATGACTTCTCTGTCTAATCTTCAACACATAACACGTACGCAACATGTTGAGCTGGGAAAATGAAGAGTCAACCATGACCTCCAAAACCGTATCAGTGTTATTGACTGGTTTGATATTTATGAACCATTTGACATAGATGAAGAAATGTTGTGATGCCTGGCCTACCTGCCGGTGATCATAATGGAATCAACTGCGATCAAGCTGAAGAGGTTAAAGCCAAAATACAAAAGGAGTTTGATAACATCAAAGTATCTGACGTTTTGTTAAAGTAAGCTGATCAAGTAAAGACGCTAGTTAGTCTGCAAAATGCATCACAGTAGTTCAACGTGTAGTTCATCTTGAGACAAGCAATCTGTTTTAGTCTTTGATGGATATTGTGATGGACCATCAACTAAAGAACATGAGCATCAACAAAGATCAGGAAAGTCAGCTGCATACGTGAAGATCAACGAGTCTACTGTGGTGCATACAAGCTAGAATGTCTCTAGCAAATGAAGAAAATAAGAATCAATTCAGATCCTTACTTGCACGTTACCTTACAGCTGAAAATCATAGTGTATGCCAAGCAGGAGATGATGCGGACACACTGATAGTATCATCGGCCATAGAACTTGCATCTGTACATAACCAGTGCGTGACAGTAGTAACTAATGACACTGTCACACTGACATTCTTGTGCTCCTCTTGTACCATTTTAGACCTGACCCATCAGACATATTTCTGAGATCGGAGGGAAAGAAAAGTCAAAGGAAAAGCCAGAGACTCTGCCGTATCCGAGATGTATGTGTACATCTGGGCGATGAGATCGCTTATCGGCTGCTATTCATTCATGCATGCGGTGGCTGCGATACATCTTCAGTTTTGTTTGGGCAAGGTAGAACTGCTATTCTAAAGATGGTTAACTATTCAGAAGCGATCCAGAAATTGAGTGATGAATTCAGTAGATATGACACTACACAAGAGAAGGTTAGCAAGACTGGGCTGAAGCTATTGGTAATGTTGTATAGAGGGAAGCCGACTGATAAATTGAATGGGCTGAGGTATGTCTTGTACATGCGGATGGCAGCAACAGAGTGAGCAGCTGCCTACCATTGTCTAAGAGTACACATCCAAATTGTACAATGGAAAAGCCTAATGCTAAGCACACGTGCTCCTACAGAATGGGGATGAAAGCTTGAAGATCAGAAATTAACACCTGTGGTGACTGACTTTGAACGTAGACCACAAGACATCCTCAAGGTTGTTCGGTGTAAGTACAAATTTTCTTTAAAAAATCCATGTGGAACAATGGTATGCTCAGGTGAAAATGGCCTCAAGTGTGTTTCGGCATGTGGTAATTGTTATGGTGATGGATGTATGAACATTATAGAACTTATTGTTTCTGATGATGATAATGAAAGTGAATACGATACATTGATAATTGGATAAAGATATGTGTATACGATTACTCCTCTAAATTTAATGTGCATCTAATTATCAAATCTACACTACCATTAAAATCTATCTCAAGCAAAACATTAGCAACAGTTCAACTTTTACGTATTCAAGGATACATCTCAAACGATGTATTACCATATGTTATGAGCTTTTATCACTGAAATAACAATGTCTCAATTTCAAAATAACCATTCATAAAGGTCTTGAGGATGTTGAAACTAATTTGACTGGCAGTTGTTGCTTCAAACTAGATTTTAAACATTCAATAAGATATAGCACAGTTCTATAGTATTATGGAATTCTGAACATAGTAATTAGATCACAAATAATGTATCATATTTAGTTTCTCGGTTCGTATGTGTTACACGTGCATATTCACACCAAAATTCTTGAAAATAAAATTGTTACATTATATACATTTAGAGGTTTAAATTATGTGCCTAGATGTAAGGATACCAAATAAATCTTAAAGGGATGCTAATCTCATATCAAAGATTGTATTGTACTGATAGCTTATGGTTTATAAATTCCATATCATTCGTAGCCTGTCACATTCCCTTATCTGTATCACAATTATCTGCTTTGTAATATCGAGTAAATGTTGAACAGTGATCGTCGCCTTTTCGTCTCCTCAAGCGATAGTGTGTGATGTCGTGTAAGTGCCAATGCTTTGCACTCTTTATTATGTAATAATCATCATGTTGAAAATTTTGGAACTAATTTGACTGGAAGTTGTTACTGCCTAAGGCAGCAACAGCTTTCAGTCAAATTAGTTTCAAAATATTCATCAGCCTACCTGTATGGTTGCGTTTACACCACATTGTCAAGCTATAGATGGCACCTCTGTGACCGATCATATATACCAAGGCAGACACTATTTTTTTTCTGATTGGGTGAAAATTAAATAATGACGGCCATCTGTGTGACAGCCAGGTGTAGAAATGTACCAACATTTAGCTACTAAAGCCTGAATATCTTTAGCGACATGAAAGAAAGCTTAAAATTACCTGCATAGTTTATGAGTGGCATATTAGATCATCTGAATAGCCATCAAGCGATGAGGTTAGTTATCCTTTAACATACGATGATTTCATTCCATATTAATTAATATAATTTTTAAAGTTGTGAAATTGAATTAGACACGAGTGCATAATTCAACTTTATAACTATAAAGATTATATTAATATAATTATATGATATCAAATCATCTTATGTAAAGATTCATTTCGTTTCACTGCATTTCGATACACAATTTAAGCCTCTAAAAGCACTCAAATTTAGCAATTATATTTTCAAGCATTTGGTGTGGATATGCACTTTTAATTAACTAATTTGCATATTAGTTATTTTAATTTATTTTAATTAGATGATTGTTTTATTTTTATTTTATCATATATGTATATGAATCAGATAATATAAAACAAGGTAGATAACAAATACATTCATGGTACATGTATGACATTAAATGCTTTATACCACACAAAGCTCATTCTACGCATATTAATTAACTAATTTGCATATTGTAAGATTTCCCCAAAACAGATTTTTGCGTTTTTTGGATTTGTTATAGAGGATGGAATTCCGGTTTCAATGATACCAAAACCAGCTTGATTTTTTCCGGGTTAGGATAGTTTTTGTGGTTCAACTACCGCACTAAAGACCTCGTTAACGACCTGCACAATCCACGGAGCTCATTCCAACAGGATGGGGAGAATCTCAACGTAGGTACCCTTGGCCTGAACCATATCACTGTTGATGGTGTAACAGATGCTACCAGCAAACTCCAACTACCTGAGGTGAAGAAATCAGGGTTCTTCGGCCTGCCGTTTAAGACCACTTAATAGACATGAATAATTGTGCTTGTATCATATGGATGCTCGATGTCCTAGACACCTCTCGAACTGACACAGGCCCTCGCTTAGTTGTTGCTGGTATTTCGTGCTCAATGCCTCTATATCATCTTTTATGGCAGCTACCAGCACAATAATCCCCGTTGTACAGGTGAGAGAGGTCGTACAGATATAGACACGACTACAGCAGGACAAGTGCAGTCCATCCTTCGAGACCATGTCCGTACCCTTCAGCAGTAGACAAGTACATGCTGGGCAGATGGTGCTGATCATTGCCCCATAAGGACACAGAAAAACATCTTGCTTCGTGCCCTGCTGGTAGAATGCCTACAGTCTCAATATGTTATTCTGTTGTCTGATTTTGGTGCTGAGTCAGTTGTCAGTAATGACCACTGGTACCGAGGTGCAATCACCAGGACGCAGAACCTGTAGGCCCGGATAGAGAAGCTGCTAGGAGCCTGACTGTCTGATGCCCTTGTCCTAGTTATCGATGACCCGGCAATGTCCCAGATGGTTACTTACCTCGGCGGCATCACCATTCACATCTGGCACACTAATATCATACTGATATACGCCACAATGGGTTGCTTCAATACTTCAGCTCGCAGAGTGAACTGGCCTGCTAGAGACCATATATGACAGCTTGCCCCTCAATGAGACCAAGCCAGACTTTATCGCAGGTGTGTAGAAGATCACTGAGGTGTACCGCTTCCTCTCCAGGAACATGGAGACTGGATAGCTCGCACACTTCAAACACTCATCAGAGACAGCAGAGGGCATCAGCTACAAGTGGAATCTATCCACAAAGCTCAATTGTGTACCATCTCGGTGACATCAGATGCCAGTATCTAGTCTCAAGTGGTCTTTCAACTATGGCCATGGTGTGGCCTTTTTCCAATTGGACTTTCATCTTTGAAGCCGACCTTCGGCGGTCCACCCAGTAACTTCGTGTTTCACCTTGATCGACACTCAGGAACTTCAAGCTCCACCTTCGGGGGCTGACTCCGGAATACTGGATCTTTCACCCACTCCTCTGCACCCCCCCCCCCCCTGCTCTTGAGGAGTAGATTGAACAGAATATGTTGTCTAGAACTTTTCCATTCAGACACTGTGGCTTTCCTTCCCCCATGCTCTGTTAGCATCTGCCCTGCCATGTAGGTTTGAGCAGGTAGGTGTGTTAGCGCCTCTTTGGGAACTTTAGGAACGCTACTGTGTTCTGTATCTGCTTCTTTCCAACATCATTGAGTATGTGCTCAACAATGTCCCGGGTGCCAGAAGCGTGACCATGCTCCCTTCCTACAGTGCGACCAGTTTCGTGGGCGTCAGCTACTGCATCTCTGATTTCCTGTCGGAAGCCGTCTGTTGCCCCGGACTGTAAGCTATCCAGTAGATGACGCTCCTCATACGTGTGGACATAGAATATGGTTGACCACTTCCAGACTGACACTAGATCATAGGCCTTGACACATGCCTTCTGAAGAGCCAGAATAACAGGAATCTTAGTGTGTGCGCTGTCAGCGAGGTGGATATCCATTACCGTACCTACTTCCTATTCAGGATTGTGATCATCAGTTCCTTGATTGACCAGGTTGCATCCCGCTCATCCAAAGAGAACAGGATCTCTTGGTCAGACAGAGGATACTGACACACCTTAGCATGAAGGATATTGATGTGAAGTAGTCCTCGTACCTGGCCAATAGCTTAACTCAAGGGTTTACAGGCTTGATGGCAGGGACCACCTCACTCTTGCGAGAGTGCTGTCCAAAGACGACCTGGAGAATCTTGCTGAACATGGAAGTGTAATCTGCTTCTATAGCGACACGGTAAACCATGCTACAGTATGCGCAACATCAAGATTGGATGATTGAACCCTTGACCTCCTACGACAGTGAGCCACGAAAGCACTGCCTGACTAATTTGCCCCAGTATCCATGACTCGTATCTCCTCTCCGCGACTGGGAAGTACATCAACTTCATGATTTCAGGATAGATCCATGAGATCAGGAGTATGCTGTTGAAGATCAAGCTCCGGAGAACAGCATTGAAGGATGTAGAGCTCCCAGAGATTGTGAGCAGGTGGGAGATCATGTGGGAGTAACTCGACTCTGGGCACCACATATGTGAACAATGAGTACCAAGTTCTGGCATCACTGGTTCGTGTACCTAGCTTCTATGCAAAGGGAAAAGGGTACTTCGCTGTGGGGCGCAATGATGGCTTCACATAAGTCAAGCTAGAGGCGGACATAGAGTTGCCTGTTGCTGTGCCACTATTCTCTCTCCGCGAGACCACACACGTGAATCTTGCCATGATGTGTGGCAAGCTGTTCCTCTGGGTTTACGGTTAGCATCTCAACGTTGTGACGATGACCACTCTGCGACTTCACGTCTGGCATGATGAGAATGACCTGGCATTGAAGAAAGAAGGATCTAAGCAGTGGATCCTACAGGTGGAGAGAGAGCATCCGCAGGTCCAAGCCACAGCCGGCCAGCAGCTATTGTTGACATTGCAATGAGGTGCTCCAGACTGTGTTGCTGTTACGATCCTTGTGCAGAAGGTGGGTAAGCTAGATGATTTCAAGCTTGTAGTCGCCGACACCAACATTCTCGGTGAAGTATGTGGCATGTCTGATGTCTGTCTCTATCGACAGGAAACGGTCATACGCCATACTACTAACCAGTGGCCACCACGGTCTCCAGTTATCATTTGAGTGTCAGTGCCACCTCGGTGGGAGGGACATCCTGCTTAACCATGGTAAACAGCTCAGCTCCCATGTCGGACACACGGATAGTGGACTTGACAGTGCTGTACTTCGGATATGCCAGAATGATGGTATTTAGCTTGAGCATACGTAGAACACAATTCTTGCTGTCACAACCCCAGCACCTGCTACAGCAGCCACCACTACTAGGACCTCCACCGCCTTCTGGCCTGCTGATGCCACAGTCGAGCTTTGGCTCAGAGAGCTCTACGATCTCATAGTACTCGTCGAGACTCTGTCTACTTATTTGATATTATTAACTCACCTGGCCTGAAAGGCCAAGTGAGCTTATGCTGTGGTGACCGTCCGTCCATCGTCCGTCAACTTTTTCTTTAAACGACTTCTCAAGAACCACTGGATCGATTTCAATTATATTTGGCAGGAAGCATCCCTAGAGCATAGAGATTCAAGTTTGTTCAAACGAAGCCGATCGGCCAAAATCCAAGATGGCTGCTGGCCAAAATAGCCATTTTTTAGAAACACTAAAAAATCGTCTTCTCCGAAACCTCTGGAGGAATTGATTCAAAACTCATAACACATCATCTAGTGCAACGGTAGACCAAAGTTTGTTCAAGGCAACCTGATTGGACGATTTGCCTGGCGGCCATCTTGGATGACCTAGTTTTCGCGAAAACGACTTCTCCCGAACCGCTGAAGGGATAGACCTGAAATTTGGTAAATATGCTACGGGAAGTTTGTACGTTAAAAAACATGGCCGCCATCAACCAATCAAAATTTAGCGTTTGTTGGTCATATTTGCTTTTTTTGTATTTGATGTATTTTGATGGCGAAAATTTCTTTATATATGCTTATCAGTGTGGCGAGTTCAAATATGCCACTTTCGAGACTGTCGGATGAACGGTTTGGCTGCCATCTTGGTTTGTTTTCCCGCCATCAGCTCCCATAGTAAAGCAATGGGCCCCTAGTAAAGCAATGGGGAATTCTTTAAACGACTTCTTCTGAAGAACCACAGGGTCAATTTCAATTATATTTTGGAGGAAGCATTCATAGGGCATAGAGATCTAAGTTTGTTCAAACGAAGCGGATCAGTCAAAACCCAAGATGGCCACCGGCCAAAATGGCTGATTTTTAGAAACACTAAAAAATCTTCTCCAAAACCGCTGTAGGAATTGATTCAAAACTCATAACACATCATCTGTGGCAACGGTAGACCCAAGTTTGTTCAAGGCAACCTGTTTGGCCGATTTGCTTGGCGACCATCTTGGATGACCTAGTTTTCGCGAAAATGACTTCTCCCGAACCGCTGAAGGGATAGAGCTGAAATTTTGTAAATATGCTTAGGGACCAAGAGCCTTTCAAGTTTGTTCAAGGGAAGTTTGTACGTTAAAAAACATGGCCGGCATCAACCAATCAAAATTTAGCTTTTTGTCATATTGGCTTTTTTGTATTTGATGTATTTTGATAGCGAAAATTGCTGTATATATGCTTATCAGGGTGGCGAGTTCAAATATGCGCTTTTCGAGACTGTTGGATAAACGGTTTGACTGCCATCTTGGTTTGCTTTCCTGCCATAGGCTCCCATAGTAATGCAATGGGCCCATAGTAAAGCAATGGGGAATTCTTTAAACAACTTCTCAAGACCCACTGGTCCGATTTCAATTATATTTGGCAGAATACACCCTTAGGGCATAGAGGTCTAAGTTTGTTCAAACGCAGCTGATCGGTCAAAATCCAAGATGGCCACCGGCTAAACCAGCCAATTTTTAGAAATGTCTAAAAATCTCTGAAACGGTTTGGGGGTTGATTCAAAACTCATGAAACATCATCTAATGCAGGAGGAGAACCAATTTGTTCAAGAGAACCTGATTGGTCCATTGGCTTGGCGGTCATCTTGTATGACCTAGTTTTCGCGAAAACAACTTCGTATCCAGAATCGTTGAATGGATTGGGCCGAAATTTGGGAAATATGATATTGGATGAGGGCCGTTAAGTTTTGTTCAAAAGTAGTTAATACATAAAGAAACATGGCTTCTGTTTTCTTGTTATAATTCTGCTCAACTCTGTAGGGTTCTACTTATTGTTGATGGCCTTTCTGGTTGAAATGCCTATGATGCAGGTGAGAGATACAGGCACCTTGGGCCTCTTGTTACTACCATGCAATCTTTGTTTCTCTCTCCAAGCTTCCTTTTGGTGCATGTGCTTGAGTGACTTGGTGTATTCAAACTTCTCATTATCCTGCATTCAACACCACAGATGCCATGTCTATCTATCTATATATATATATATATACACCTGTGCAAAAGTTAAGCACCAGCAAAAACAATAGAACGTAGAAACATGATGGTACAACTAGGCTGCCATACTTTTTGTCCCCGCATTAGCTGACACAATTCCAAGTACGAAATGCACATGCATGCATGACCTCACGCCGCTTGATGTCCGTGCGTGGCGGGAAACAGCACACGTGTTCAGTTATGTAAAAGTCCAGTTTGAGGTGTAGAACATTACATACAGATTTAGGCGACAAGATTAGGAATTTTGTGTTCATGACCGTGGTTTATTTGTACAGAGAATTAGCTCTTGATTGTGAACCGCTATAGCAAGACGAAGGTTAAGTGATCGTGTGAAATGGCAAATCATAGGCATGCATACCACTGGTATGTCATGCAGAGAGATTGGCAGACAGCTGAACATTAACCATACTGTAATCAGTCGTTTGATTGCAAAACATGGGCAAACTAACGAGGTGAAGGACAGGCCTAGATCTGGAAGACCGAAGAAGACTACTGCCCGTGATGATCGAGCCCTAGTACGCCTTGTTAGGAGATCTCCATTCACCAACAGCAGAGTGCTCAGCCAGCAATGGGAAACGCGCAATAGAGTGTCAATGTCTACCGTCAAAAGGAGATTGTATGCTGCTGGCATGAAAGCTAGGAGACCTGTCAGACGTCCTCTCCTCACTGCACACCACAAAGAGGAGCGTCTGAGGTGGTGCAACGAAAGAAGACACTGGAACATGAGATCCTGGAGACGGGTACACTGGTCCGATGAAAGTCGGTTCCTGCTTCATGCGACAGATGGTCGAACTCGTGTATGGAGGTCCAGACGTACGGCGTACGACCAACGTAACATCATGGAAGAAGTTCCATTTGGTGGAGGTTCGGTTATGATATGGGGTGCATCTCATTTGATTGTAAGCTGGGTCTGTTGACTGTACCTGGAACACTAAATGGACAAAGATATCACGATTCCATACTGGATAGAGTTGTGGTCCCTCATTTTGTAAATCATGCACCTGGAACCCACCCTATATTCATGGATGACAACGCCCGACCACATCGTGCTAGAGCTGTGCATGAATACCTCCGCCAGAATGCCATCGAAACCCTACCATGGCCAGCAAGGAGCCCTGACATGAACCCTATTGAGCATATCTGGGACATTCTGGGAAACATGGTGAGAAGGAGGGATCCTCCTGTGCAGAACCTACAGGAATTAACAGACGCACTCCATCTTGAATGGCAACGAATACCACAATGGCGTATCAGTCGGTTGGTGACCAGCATGAGACGTCGTGTCCAGGCCGTCATCCAGGCACAAGGTGGATATACCCGGTATTAATAATGACAGTCTCAAACTCGTGCACAGATGTTAAACTTCGTTTTCAGACACCATTAATGACAATCTAGCCACGTGTGTCAATTGTAGGGCAATAGTTGTCAGTTGTGTCAACGTAACCATATTCAGGCCTCGTTTTCAAGTTCAAACAAAAACATACAGTGGTTCCCCACAATCATAATCAGCATTCCTCTAGTTGCATTATTACCTCTTGCACTAAGATGGATGGGTACATAAATGTTTATGCTATTGCTTTCTTCATAGCACATGAATATACCCTCCTGCATATGCAGGAGAATATTTAACCTGAAGCTTTTCAAGGATCAGTGTCGATGATTGCGAGGACTATGATGATGTTGATGGCGACTATGATGAGGATATCGGCGATGTCGACTATGGCTATGACAGCGTCGATGTCGAGCCAGAATCCAGCCGGTTAGTCCACTGAACAAAAGGGATCTAGCGCACCTCGGGCTCTGATTGCTCTGTTCACAACGATGGCTGGCAAGACTATCTGCAAGATAGAAAATAATGCCCTCCATGGAATTGAGATTTTTTAGGATATTCCAGCTATTGCCTCAGGTGCTGGCACATTCTTGAGGGTAGCAGGTCTATGGCTCCCAAATGTTGCCATCAGACTCAGTCATTTAGGCTACCAAACATTGAAGATGGGCTCTATAGTATGGGGTGGATGTACGAGCTAATTAAGATTCTTAATGAACGTGGATTGGTCAATGCACTACAACTCTGAGGATCCAGCTAAGGTTAGATAACAGTGTATCTAAGTGATTGAGGTGATAATCGATGGCCGAATAAATGATGACTGCCTTTTCATCTGTCTAGAGTTTGCCCATGCCATTCGTGACTGGACGGGAGTAGTTGTAGGTGATGAGAATCCAAGAATACACCGACCGCCTCTCTTGATGGGCTCTACTATCACCCAGGTGGCTATTACCTTTAGCTGCACCATCTACTGGAGGCTGCATGCTGCACAGGTGACAACATTACACTGGAGACTGTCAGCCGGTGACTCGCCAGACAGCTGATGTGGCAGATATATAGACCTCATTCACGCACACTTCGATGAATGTCAGGCAGATGTGCTGTTCCGTCTGCATGATCATGTGGGACGCAAGACCTATAAGTATGATGTCACCATCGTCGATGTGGCCAGCAGGTACAAGACCACAGTACCGCTTTTGGATACGTCTGCAGGACAGGTGGCGACTGGGTTCCAGAGTGTCTATGATGATTTACAAAAGCCCCTCTCATGGCCAGAGTTGTTGCAAGTATATGATGGTAAGAAGTTCAAAGGTGAGACTGCCACCCTCATGCATAAACATGGTGTAGCAATTCGGGGAGGCGAGGTTGGACATCACTACACTCAGGCTATCGTCGAGCGGTGGAACCAGACATTAGTGGGGAGACTGTTCCCACACCAATATGCTCCAGAGATGGTGGCTCTTGGCTATCGTTCCAGAGTCTGGGTGAGAGGATTGACCATTGTCCTTGCGCGGGCAAACACAGAGGTTACCCGACTGATTGGACAGAAGCCAATACAAGCCATCCAGCTCTTGTATCGAGGAGGACAGCCTTCCATCTAATGCCATGGCTCGCTATCTATATGAGCCTGGTGATCTGGAATGTGGTCGACGATGTGCAAAAGTTCGGAGAACAGCATCAGACAGCCTTTTGTACGAGAGATCTTCAGCTAGCCCCTCTACACAGCTGCCAACACCCGGAGTGCCCAAGTCGGGTAGAGGTCCTCTAGATCATAAGCACTGATGTGCCTCGGCACTGGGACTGTAGCAGGAGCAGGAATTATGGCAGATAATATGCGATTGGCTTGGCATAAACACCATCTGGCAACACATGTCGCTTATCATAGTAGACAGAGAGCCCATTTCACCACACCATGGTTGCCGAGGCCTCGTTTGTGAATCTGTCAACTTCACCATGGACGGCACTGTAGAGCCTCTGCCAATAGACATCATTCTGGTACTTAGACATTGCCTTAGGCGAACACTGCCTTACCAGCTGTCTGAGCAGAGCTCTCCGTGTAATAGCACTTGGAACAGAGATAGCACTTGGAGAACAGAGAGAGAGAGAGAGAGAGAGAGAGAGAGAGAGAGAGAGAGAGAGGGAGGGAGGGAGGGAGGGAGGGAGGGAGGGAGGGAGGGAGAGAGAGAGAGAGAGAGACTTCGAACACAAGCTTGAAATTGAAATGTCCCAGTGTCCAGACCATTTGTCCCAATTGAACCATTCTCGCTTGAATGTTTCCTCCTCACTGTGCATCTCAGGACGTATCACCTCATCTAGACTGGTGGCAACTATTGCAATGTACGCAGAAGTGGTGTCCATTTGGAGGTATTCGGAGCTTTCATGGGGTACATACTGATCCAGGAAGTCAGAACTCCAGCATTCCCATTTTTGCGAGCTCATATACGGCTATCCCCACCTGGAAGGGTTGACGAATAGTGATTCTATTGTTGTGGCTCTGTAGCTTGTAGGATCGAGATCCTCTAACCAGGCACTATGCAGTGCTTTATCTACCACTCACTCACCTCAGGTGGAGTTGGTATTGCTATGACTTTCCAGAGCCTCAATCAGCTAGAGGCACAGTTGCCTAGTAGTTTGAAGTGCTCTGCTCTTATCCACATCGCCTGAGTAGCAAGCCTTCGTACAGCTCATATTCTATGGTGCGGTATACAGTGGTGATCTCTAGGCCGTGGGTGATATACCACTTGAGTATTGGTACGTACAGAAGCCTTTTTCCTGCGAGAGAGTGCACCGACTAGTCTCTTGGTGGTGGGTTGCTTCTGACCTGCTTGTTCTAGGTATATGAGCATATCAGCGCATACTGCCTCTACTCAGATCTCGCAGTTATAGAAAAGAGGTGGCATCTCCTTGAACTTTGCCAATAGGCTAGTAAGTACCTCTATGTCCGCCTCAGCGAACCTGAACCAGTGGGCTGCTAAGAGATTCTTCTTAAAGTGTTCTACTGCACTAGTGCCTCCCCACTGTGACACTGTCCCTTTACTGCATGACCTCTCTTTGGCCATCATAGACAAATACAGTGAATTCGCATCACAGCTGAGGTGACAATGACATACACGGCCATTGTCATGGGGGATTAGAGTCAGGCCAGACTCATGGTATCTGGTGAGCACAATGCTAGGATGACTAACAGCTGCACCCTTCAGAATCTGATAGTCCTCTTTGCCTGTTGGGTAGAGACCTACATTAGACACGAATGAGATACTGTGGTGACACCTCATGGAGAGACAGTGTGTCTGTGATGATGTCTATGCCTCATTCTGTGTAGAACTATAGTATCTGCTTTAAGGCTTCGATGAATGGGCTGACATCCAGGTTATTGTAGTATCGCAGACAGTCAGCCAACATCCGCATCCTTTGCTCTCAAAAGCTCTGCTTGCACTGTTACCCCTCTGATAGCTTCACGAGGTAACCACCATTGAGCTTAGATGTACACTCTGGGTAGGCAGGAAGTCCTGGATAGATGAGCTTCTCAGGTGTTTCGAACAATTCATTTGGGAATGGGAATCCTCTGTTCTGTGCACCCGTAGGCTTTGCCCGATGCCTTGTAAGAGACTCCAGGGACAAGATAGTTCAGCACATCATGAAACCGCAGCTCGGGTGTGATGAGGAACATTATCTGGCTAGCTTTCTTGGCAACTGTCACTGTGCCTGAACTGTCAGTCGACTCATCCACAGAGGATTCTTGATGAGGTTCAGGTCACACTACCCAGAGTTGAACGCTATCACAGGCACTCGGTCACACCTCTCGTCAATAAATCGCTGCTGTCGATTTGGTAAGTTGTCTAGCTTTGAGGGTAGGTACTGTGCCCAGACGTATGTACGGATTATGTCTGCTCGTGGTTGGATCTCCTCTAAAAACTCTGTGATCAGCACATTGGGGTTAGCATTGCACAGGTGAGTTGGCTCGCTCATAGAGTTATCTAACACCGATAAGAGACAGACACCGATATAGGTTTGTGGGTACTCTCAATTGTGAGTCGGCTGGGTCTTGGTACCATCAAGGGGGTGGGGGGGGACGGGGGGGGGCTGCAAAATTGTAGACAATGAAGTGTGGATAGAGCACATTCGATCGCTCTGACAGCGTTGTTCTGGGTGCATAGTCCTTGCTACACCAACAAGTGTGCATCAAGATGCTCTTAGTGTCTTGTCTCTCGCGATTGTCTTTCTGTATCGCGCTCTACACGCTTCACCTTAGTGATGTTGATGGCATCCGTGTCAGAAACAGCCATCATACCCGAAGACTGTGTTGTTAGTATCCATCAATCCCTCAATCCAACATTCAGTGCCATGGTCATAGCATGCATGACGGGTGTGTACACCTCTTTGTTGTGGCTCGTGGTCGAGCCAATCCATGGCGGTTTCACTGGTGTGTTAACGTGGGTAGAAGGCTCAACTCCCCAGGACATTCGATGATGATGATTTCCCCAGCTGTGCTGGCGATTGATTGATTTGGTGTACTGATTCTTACAGTGGCCACATCTGAAGGTGGGAGCCAGCTTGGGGATGTTCTTAATGAAGAAGCCTTGGTGGTTGACACTCTGATGGTCATGATCGATGTTCAGATAATATTCTGGTTGCTTGGTTAGGTGCCAGTGGCCCTTTCTGGCTGCAGTGCCAGGTCCATAAACATGAATACCAATACTACAATTACAATACCACCCTCACTCAAATACCATCCACCCTCCCCACCACCATCAGTGGTAGATGATAGTCAAGGAAATACTGGTATATACAGTGTTGACAGTATTGACTTTAGAAGTCACATGAGAAATAAATATGTGGTCCAAGCCTCTACTAAGTAATGGACGAAACTTGTAGCAAAATTTGGAAATGTGCCTACGTCTATCCTTCATGAAAATAATCTAGATTAATAGCAGACTTTCTAATTGTGGACAATAATCTTTAGTGGAAAATTTCATTTTTGTTAGCTAGTGTAACGAAATGTCTGAGCTAATGCCATACTAATACCCGAATTGCCATCCCGTTGTACAAGGGTTAAATAACTGTCAATAATCCAGTCGCTCATTCGGCTTGCTCGCGTGGTCAAGGTGGGGTAGCCTTTCTATGGAAATCTGGTTTGGATGCTATTATTGAGCCATTAAGCGATGGCAGTGGGTGTGTAGTCTGTATTCTGCTCAATGTGGTTTAAGAGCAGCTGCTTTGTATCAACACCTCTATGCCATGTAACTGCTCATCAAAAATGGTAGACCATCAATCTATCCTATGCGAGGTTTCAGAAATCATTAACAAGTATCCTGATGCTTAGGTCATTTGGTGTGGCGACATTAATGTTTCCATGCACAGAGAGTCGCCAAGGCAGTTTGACCCAATTCTTCGAGCTTTCGTACAGAAAAACAGTTTCTGCCTGGCAGAAAATTATCCAATACAGTCTACATTTCACATGGCTACCAAGAACAGTGATCAGCAAGCAAAATCACAAATTGACTACGTTCTTTCTCAAGGAGTCAACAATCTGATCGAAAAGGTTGCTGGTCTTGACGAAGCTGTTCCTCACATTTTCACCTCAAATGGTTCAGATCATATTTCACTATCTTGTACTGTTAACTTTTGCCACAGAGCAGCTGTGATGCGCAAGCCTCATCCACCTCGTACTATCTGGAAATAGGATCAACATAATCTTGAATGCTATAAAGCCATCATATGGGTAATACATGTCACCTTAGAGATGCATCTATCCGCATGACTACAGCTATAGATTATGTTGTGAATGAATTACACTGTGCTCTCAAAGCAGCTGAACATGAATTACCACACAAGACCATGCACAGCAGAAGAAATGAGAAGTGTGTCCCTGCGTCCTCTAAGTGTACAAAGACTCTTAAGATGGCATGGAAGTGGAAAGTACATGGTAAATGTCCTAGTAACCTGATCCGTTCGCATTCAGAAATCAAACAATTAAAGTATGTTGTTCTATTGTGCCACTGCCCATTACTTCCGAAGAGGTGAGGTTGGCTGCTAAAAGACTTCATTGTGGCAAAGCACCAGGCCCGATTGGACTTTATGCAGAGCATATCATTACCTTGATGATCTGATGCCAGTCCTTTGTGCTCTTTATAATTCCATCCTCCAGTTAAAACATGTTCCAGCGATTTTGAAGGTGGGAACCTTAACGCTGATACTGAAGGATGCAGTCAAAGCGCGTTCCGGGTAGTTACCATGGCATCATGGTGTGTTCCATTGTCGGGAAACTTCTGGAGATCATTATAGTGACCAGAATAAGAATTTTCTTTGATCCTGTTCACAGTACTTAAGCTCCAAGCCGGTTTTACAGAGGGTGCCAGTTACCTGTTTACTTCTCTTGTGACCGAAACAAGTGCATAACATGAGCACAACAATCATGGTAATGGTTCTGATGGGTGTGGGAAAGGCATTTGATGATGTGTGGCATGACTCTCTGATGGTGAAACGGTACAAACATGGGATTCCACTATCATTGTGGACCATCATGGACGAATAGTACAAAGGGCTTTCTGCCAGAGTCAAATGGGGTCACCAGCTATCTACACCTTTCTCAGTTCAGCAGTGTAGCGGCCAAAGCGGAACCTTCTCCACACTGAACTACAAGGTCTTTAGCAATCCACTGCTCCTGCAGATAGAGGAATCTGGCCTCGGCGCAAACATTATAACATTCAAGTACTGGCTCCAATAACAGCAGATGATATCACAGCCCTTGCACCATACAACAGTCCAGAATCCCAATCAGTTGTTTCTCTTTTCACTGCATAAGCTGCAGACAACCAGTATACTATGGGAATGTCAAAGACGTAATGCCATCATTTATCACGATAGTAAAACCGATCTACAGAAATATGCCGTCACTTTCAACAGTTGAACTTGACATTGTTGACCATGCAACCCATCTCGGCGTTATCCAGGTATCTTTTCATAACATTATGCAACATCGGTTTGAAGCTAATATTTTCACAGCCAGAAAGACAGCCTCCGTGCTCATTGGGGCTGCATTACATGGCAAGAACGTCTTAAATCCAGTAGTGTCTCGGAAAATATGGATCACTTATATCCAACCTCGCCTCCTACATGGAACAGAGATCTGGATGTGTCCTGAGAAGGAGTTTTCTTCATTAGAGCGTTTCACACATGAGCTATTGCGACAACTACATAGTCTCCCTGATAATGTAGCAATGCCAGCTATTTATGCCCTACTTTGTGTGCTGCCAGCACAGGTGCGCCATAGTTTTCTTCCACAATCAGTGACCAAACGAGAAGGGAATTTGAACTCACACTTCGTCAACTCTCACTAAAAACTGGATGACAGATGTTGGTTCTCCTGGATATCACGCAACTATAACCTCATGAACTTCTAGCAGCACCTAACAAAAAGGATTGTAAAAATATGTTAGTGTAGCGTGTCGGGCCGTTCCGGTGTAGTATGTCGACTCGCCGCGCGCAAGTGCACGACAAGTGATGACGCTGGTTAGCATCCGATCTCGGGATGACGGACCTTGTAGGAGACTGCCCTGCCGGAAACAAAAACCAGCTCCTAAGGCCGGTGGAACCATCGTTGCAAACATTAAACACAACTGTCTCATCCCACGAGTTTGTGTCACCAGTATGCCTATCCATAGCAATTTCGTGATCTATGGACTTACAAGATTTGATTTGGTGACCTAAAAATATAAGTCTATACAATGAGTTTACCTAAACAATTTTAAATATGCTAGATAATACTACAGTAAGAGCATACGAAAATACGAGACATAGAGACAGGTAGATGAACTTTTAAACATGGGACTCCTGGAGGTACCACATAGACTCGTAGGTCCGCAGAGGTATCTCCGCATGGGAGCCTCCCGTACACGAGAAAACTATTTAACTTAATATAAGTTATTATACCTCTAAGCTGAAAGGAAGAAGGTTATCTCGGACGAAAAGTGATGTGCCTCACGCGGGCACTACTAGTCCAAGTTTTGGGTGAGGAGTATTATCCTGGCATGGACCGTCGTCGCTGAATCCTTGCGAGCGGCAAGTGCCTCGCGCCGGCTTCCGTCTTGGGAAGGTGTCGCCACTGCTTAAATCGGGAGAAGAACAGTAGGCAAAAATGGGCCTACTCTAATATTTCAATCAAAAATGCTTTAGAAAGACAAGACCATACCTAGTGAGATTATGACTATAGGGGTGCGTACTGTTTTACATGAAAGAGGGGACGGGGGATTCCCTTGTTACCGTTTTATTTCTGCGGGCCTTCTGCTTTACTTAATTCCTTTTAGTTGTTTTCAGAACAAGAATTATTTTAGGCCGCAACTGGCTGATATCTACCTAGCTATTAGACATGGCTGTCACGGAGAACAGTTTCTTTTAGTCATTGGGACCATTTTTGCGGATACAATATAATTAACAAAACCTATATAGAGAAATAATTAAACTGTGGAGTATAGTTACTTGAATACTTGGTAGTCAATCCTAAGTTAGGCGACCGTGTTACTGAAGTTGATATGTCAATCCGTAGTCGACGTGAGATGATGCACTCTCCGGAAGCTGGAAGGTTCCCGCAGGCTGTTTTCCACAAACAAGACTCCTGCAAGAAGACTCATGGCGGGAGTACATAACTCAGTGCTGTAGGCCTAATAGAATGTCTAACGAGCAGTCAGTAAAAGATGCGATAGTACTACGTGGTGAAGAAAGTTCCTGTGCACCGATGGCATGGATGGAAGGTACAAACAACCCGATCACTAGCGGGGGTTGTCAGAGGCAAACGAAGATACAAAACAAAGCTTCATGGTGCTGGGTACGTCAGCCAGCTCTGAAGACGCACCGGGCGGTGTTTACTTGCTGCGGTCAAAAGTAGAAAGAACCTACACGATTAATGTGGCGGCGATTGAAATACGACTTAGGCGTGGCCGGCAGATCCGGCGAGTCATCCATCAAAGAACATCCTGCCTCTACATATGTAGACCCACATATTCAGGCCGTAAAGGCCTCACTGCAAATTTGTGTTCCGAATGTAGGTGTTGATATTCGTGAACAGTAATCAGAAAGTTCCAAATTGCTCCTGTATGTAGGGAGTTTACAAAATTGTTCTTACTGCGGTGGGTTGGCTACTGCTAGCTACGGGAGAAGAGCAGAAAACTGAAGTCATATGCATAATATCTGTCGATCGCAGCTAGTACAGGTCCAACTTGTTCGGCCCCTGGCCGAGGATGAAGTTTTGCGTCCACGTGGTTATGATGTCACGGCAATATTTTGAAGATAAACAAGAAGAGGTTTTACATGGAATTTGAAATGGTTCACAGATTTGAAAAGCTCGTTGAATTCTGGTCTTTACGGTTTTACAGTTGTGGAAAGTCCGTTGAATTCTGGTCTTGATTAGTGCCAGATCTAACGGGAACAGGTAATTAATAAGGATTACATGGTAACATCTCGGTACACTAAAAGCACCATCCTATCTAGGGCATAACTACGTGCTCCATACAAACAGCGTCTTTGCACGCATCATGCGCATTAACGAACTTAGTCGTTTTTCAACATGCTAGCTCTCCCATAGGCCTATATACGCTTATGGTTCTACCCAGAGGTGCATGTTCAGGAAACGAATCCAGGACGGGCGGCGTGTACCCAGCTCAGCTGGTATGGCCGGTATCCGACCGGTCGATCCGAACTACATCACCCCCTCCTAGTTTGACATCTGTGGCAAACGATCGCGCATGGTGGATCGACGCACGGACGTACACTAGGCGGGAATTAGAGACTTCCCGGGTAGGCGCATAGCCGGATAGGAGTAGTGACGCATTAGACGTGTATTCAAGAGACAGAGCACATAGGGGTGTCAAGAGGAGGGGTATTATTTTTCCAGGCCTTTTTTTTGTTTAGTTTTATTACTAATATTACGGTGCATGCTATAACTTTATTTAGTAGATGATTCTAAACAATAGCTCGCATGGGTGTTCTCTCCGAGTGCGGATAATCAGGATCTCCGCAGAGAACACCCAAGCTCCAACGTACCACAATTTAAGTTTTTAAATATATATAAAAATATAATAAGAAAAAGACAAGGTATATATAGACCATGTAATATACCCGTACGAGGTATTTATTTATTAAATCATTCCGAATTACTTGCACACCCCGGGTAAATAAAGGGGTATGCAACACGTATCACTTAGTATTATTATTATATAAAATATCTATTTGCGGCTCGTTATTGTGGGTCCACAACGGACAGCTCTCGCTGGCCCCATATCCGTCCTGACGTCTGAGACAGGAGGAAAAATAATAAGAAAAATAAGATATATAATAATAATAACTTAAAAGTTGGTTTATCAGGCAGCCTCAGCGTAGCTGAGACTGCATGACGGGTTTGTGACGTTATTGCACACGACGTTCTTGCAACATCGGAGTCCGCAGTGCTCATTTCGTGTGAGACAACCGGGCACTGAAGTGTGCGGCTGTGTCGGATAACCGTAGTCATCCTAAGGACGGGATTCAATTGATCTAACATATATAATAAGAAGAAAAGTATTTTTAAAATAAAGTAATAATTAATACATTTCCACGAATTGCCTATTGATATTTCTGCTGAATTACATATGATCACACCTCTGCAGCAAAATTTCCACATTGAGTCTGGGTCCCGCGACTGACGATGGTGGGTCGCGGTGGATGCACTGTCATTGCTGAGATTCTTTCACTATTATTGGCACTGTCCGAAACATCCAAAGTGATGGTGGCGAAAATATGCGCATCCATAATGTCTCACAGTTACCGCTGGTTCCAATATATCCGTCTGTATAGCAGCGGCGGTATTAGTGGTTGCCAATGTCGCTGATGCTGTGGTGATGGTAGCTGTCGTGGTGGCTGTTGTAGCTGTCGTGGTGGTTGCTGTAGCTGTCGTGGTGATGGCGGTGAGCTGTACCGTAGGCTGAAGTCGTGGTGCGGGAGCGGATACGACAGGAGACAGCATCTTCCGAAACTTAGCATACTTTAATAGACGACTTGCGGTGATGTTAGGCACAGGCTGGATATCCTGTGTGTGGGCGATCCGTCTCTTTCCCGCGTATGGACTTTCCGGTGTGGTTCCCTTTCTGATTGCTGGGTCAGAAAGGCGAGGAGGCGGATGCTGAATAACACTATTATACAGGGACTTGCGCATTGTGAGGCGATCATATAATCAGGGTCGGGTTCCAGCATGGCGATGTGCGTGTTGCTTCCTAACTGTGGTGCGGTGGCCCATAAGATCTGTTCCTGTCCCGGCTCAACTGTGGTGGTACCTGATAATATTACCACACACACGTCGTATAATGACGAGGTTGGTCCGAGAGGTATTCGTCGGCCGTATATGTCGAGTTCCTGTTGTCTGCAGTGTATGATGGCTTTGCTGGCACTGAGGAAATCAGAGCCAGGTAGGGCGTCGTTATGGATAGAGCTGATGACAACTCTCTGAATCAATTGCATTTCCTGTATTTGGATAACTAAATTAACCACACCGGCTACGGGTACATCTGCTCCCATAGCCAACTGTAGGTAAATATGTGTAGGCTTAATGGGAGGCTTCTTATGAGGTGGGATGCTCTCATATAAGCGCTGGTTAAATACTGTGATAGAAGCACAGGTGTCGACGGTGGCATTGGTGGAAACGCCACTAAACAGACAAGCACATTTGTATATTACTTTGCGATGTACCTGCGGAAGAGTTTCCAATGATGCGGTCTGCGATAATGGCGTAGGAACAGCATCACTCTGTATATGTTCCGACTGTTTCCGTATGGCTTCTTGTAAGGTTGTGGATGGCTGAGTGAGGAAGGGGCCAGTTCGCCGTCGCCGCTGGTGTGAAGACTGCGGTGAAGACGGAGCTGGGGGTGGCAATGGTGGTGGTGTTGTTGCCGTTTCAGTGTAGGCATAATTAGTGTATACGGCGGCGCATACGGGATGATGGATAAGCTCTACCTGTGCAAGCCATTTCCTGCAATGCTTCATAGGATGCTTCGATGAAGTGCAGAAGAAACAATGATGATGCCAAGGCCATGCGTTCCTCCGTTTATGTCGGCGCTTGCGGATCCATGAGGTGGAGTGAATTGTCTCTCCCGAATAGCTACTGTCTGTGGATGCGGAAGATGCTGCTGGATGGGGTGGTATTCTGCATACCACCAGAGGGCACCGAGAATCTACTGTTTTGGTGGCGGGACATGGTGCTTTCAAAAACGTTGTTTCAGCGGAGGTGCTACAACCTACTACTGCCGTTTTACATAGGGAAGAAGGCTTGTCGTGTGCGGAAAAAGAAGGTGATGTCCTTGCTGCAGATGGGGGAGGCAACGTTGGCACTGACATATGTGAAGCCATGCTTTTTGGTGTCGGTGTGTAAGTTGCTTTCTGTGGATGATGGGTGGCCACTGAACGTTGTATGAAAGCCGCAGTTGAGCTGGAGATGGATACGGGCACCGAAGTGGCTCATTGTGATTCGGTACCCTTAGGAGTTTGACTGTTTTTCTGGTTGCAGCGTGCTATGGTCTGGAGCAGGCGTTGCGGCGGGAGGTCGGTTAGGACACGGCTCCCTCCAATGTCCTGGCTGACCGCATCCGAAACAGGTGTTCGGGGGGCGGTGCAGTGCCGGTGGTGTTTGCTGTCCTAAACTGGGTGGTGCCGATGTTGGTGCTGAGTGCTGTAACTAAATTAGGGAGTGTGGAGATTTGTTTGTTAATCTCTTCTATCTGCTCTCTCATGTTGCCGTTGTTGTTGTTGTTTCGCTGGTTCCCGCGCCCGGGGGCCCCATTGTACTCTCCTCTATGGGCACGGCCACTTCCTCCAGGCACTTGATTCTGACTGGCATATCTGGTGGTGGTGGTGGTGTCTGTGTGGTTGGTGTCGATGATCTGGGGGAGCACTAGCGGGTGGGGTGATAGCTGCACCCTCTATCTCATTGATAGGATGGAGTTGGCGTCGGTTATTCTTTTCCCACTTCAGAAAGTTCTCAATGCGAACCGCGGTTGCCGTTAATTAGGCCATACTCCTGTGGTCGCCGAGAAACAGTTTTTCTTTCAGGGTGGGTTCACTGCTTAATGCATCGATGAAGGTGTCCAGATGCAAATGAATCACTGTATTGGTGCTCGGATAGGCGCGGGTGACTAGCCTCCTAATTTGGCTAGCTAACTCAGGAAGAGTTTCTCCCGTGCGTCGTCAGAGATTTTTAAGTTGAAGACAACTGGTTTCTCCGAGAGTTGTGTCGTCAAATCGCTCTGTCAGTGCTCGTTCCAACTGCGTGTAGGTGGGTGTGTAATCAGTTCCCAGATCCGCAAGAACTTGGAGGGCTTTTACGGAAACTTTTGCGGCGAGATATTCACCCATTTGTCGATCATCCCAGCGGTTAGTCCGACATGATCTCGAACTGTATCTTATAATTGGTCCAGTCATTCTCCCCACTAAACTCGGGAGGGAGGATGACTCGGCCAAGACCCCGGGAAGAATGCAGTGGCTGAAATCTGGGTGGTGCGGGTATCTGGGAAGTTGATGACTGTACTGAGATTGGTCGTAGTGCAGGTTGTGGTAGAGTCGGTGTTTCCCGTCAATGCCGATGCCGAGGTGCTAGGACACGCGTACTCCAATTTAATGAGTCCACCCCGTTTGTAGAGCCATAGACCAGCATGGGTCTATGGACGGGAGGCGGATTGCTGTGAAGATTGCGCGGTCGTTCCTCCCGAGGTGAGGACTGCTGTTCCTCATATGGCGGTGGTGCAGTCGGCTGATGGTCGTGATGTGTTGCATGACTGATATACCGGCGAAATGGTGGGTCCAATTCCACCTGCTATTGCCGTGCTGATCCCCTTGAGTACAGTGTTTCGCTAGAAGGCGGTGGTGTGGGAGGTTGTCTATGTTGTGGATTATCACCCGACCGTACAGTTTCCGTAGATGACACGGGTGAACGATAGTAGTCTGAATGGCTGTAAATATGCCCGTAATCAGGTCTTTGTCGGAGTCGTCCACGATTCGAGCTTGTTGGTGTTGGCCTGTCGTGGATGTCCGATATGGTTCTGGACTCCATTCGCGCCTGTGAGGCATCTCGAAAGATGCCATCACTAACAGGCGAAAACAGGTTATAGTGCGGAGTTGTTGATTCCGCTGAATTTCTGGCATAGTCGGTGAGCATGTGTGCTGAGAATCCGTCATGTGAGGCTACCTCTTGATCGAGGGAGTCGTCGCTGAACGGAGAGGGTATTGACCTGAGCTTAACTATATGGTGTGGGCGTGAGTTCGCTGTGCGTTACTATCGATGTTCTTCGAGCCCCACATTGGGTGCCACTTGTAGCTTGCCGTGTAGTGTCGGGCCGTTCCGGTGTGGTATGTCGACTCACCGCGCCGCAAGTGCACGGCGAGTGATGATGCTGGTTAGCATCCGGTCTCGGGGTGACGGACCTTGTAGGAGACTGCCCTGCGGGAAACAAAAACGGGCTCCTAAGGCCGGTGGAACTCAATTGTTCCGGTGGGGCCGTGCGACCATCGTCGTGAACATTAACCACAACTGTCTCATCCCACGAGTTTGTGTTACCAGTATGCCTGTCCATAGCAATTTCGTGATCTATGGACTTGCAAGATTTGATTTGGTGACCTAAAAATATAAGTCTATGCAATGAGTTTACCTAAACAATTATAAATATGCTAGATAATACTACAGTAAGAGCATTAAAAAATACGAGACATAGAGACAGGTAGATGAACTTTTAAACATGGGGCTCCCGGAGGTACCACACAGACTCGTAGGTCCACAGAGGTATCCCGGCAAGGGAGGCTCCCGTACATGAGACTTAACTATTTAACTTAATATAAGTTATTATACCTCTAAGCTGAAAGGAAGAAGGTTATCTAGGACGAAAAGTGATGTGCCTCACACGGGCACTACTCCTAGTGCAAGTTTTGGGTGAGGAGTATTATCCTGGCGTGGGCCGTCGTCGCTGAATCATTGTGAGAGGCAAGTGCCTAGCGCGCGCCTCCGTCTCGGGAAGGTTTCGCCACTGCTTAGATCGGGAGAAGAATAGTAGGCAAAAATGGGCCTACTCTAATATTTCAATCAAAAATGCTTTAGAAAGACAAGACCATACCTAGTGAGATTATGACTTACAGGTGCATACTGTTTTACGTGAAGACGGGATGGGGGATTCCCGATGGATTCCCTTGTTACCGTCTTATGTAATTCTTGGTTTGCTGTATTAGTAGTTTCCGCTTTATTTCTGTGCGCCTTCTGCTTTACTTAATTCCTTTTAGTTGTTTTCAGAACAAGTGTTATTTTAGGCCGCAACTGGCTGATATCTACCTAGCTATTAGACATGGCTGTCATGCAGAACAGATGGCCCAAGACATCAATCACTAGAGACAGCGCTCATACATGTTACGTAGCAGGATCTCCGAACTGGATAAGAATCCGGACATCTGCTCCGTAACCACATAAAACATTACAAGACATGGGTTACATTTCATGAAAGCATTATTAGACCATTTCTCTTATCGTTATGTTGGTGGTAAGAGAGATGAATACCCACCGTAAATGTCCTTCCAGAAGGGCGTGGCAGATCTAAATATCATGCCCAGACATTTTAACGGAATTCGGTGGGAATGCGTATCTCGCCTGTCACCGGGTCCTATGGAACTAACCGTTTTACCTGTCATTAGGTTTATATACAAGTTGCCAGTTTTGCACTGCGTTGCGGGAGGATTGTTAGTAAATACAATAATAATTAATACATGTGTTTTCGCAGTGCTTTCCTACATTGGCTTAAAGTGCTAACTACTAAGTATCCAAAGATACACGGGAATGTGTGTGATACCGCACCCTGGCCATCACTGCTCGGAAACCCCAACAGTTTCCCAGAGTCAGATCAGCCCATGGTGCGGACAGGGACATCCAAACAATTAAGAAGCAACAAGGCTGTGTGGAGCTAGATTATCTCACTACCGGAAGAGGAGAATATATTACACAGTATGTAATGAAGAAAGTGTCTCTAATCATTTTGAACCTATCCTATTGAGCTGAATAGAAAAGGTTTAGTCGGTAGCATACCGGGCTAAACAGAGTTATAGCACGGACAGCAACCTCAGTGAAAAATTGTTGGTGGTGGGAGAAAGTGTTGCATATAAAGATGTTGCTGTATAGTGTTTCCTACGTGCACTGCAGTCCTATATTTTCTACGAATAAACAAAACATATGAACGGATATATATATATATATATATATATATATATATATATATATATATATATATATATATATATATATATATATATATATATATATATATATATATATATATATATATATATATATATATATATATATATATATATATATATATATATATATATACATAATCTAACCAGAACAATCAATATGGTATGAAATGATCAAGATATATATATCAGTAACGGTTAACGAATCTACTATAGTGCGGTTAGCAACACATTGAGGAAAATGAGAATAATTATCAACAAATACAGAAATTATAACTATCGGTCCTAAGACTGTTACGGTTCCTTTTAGTCATCGGGACCGTTTTTGCGGATACAATATAATTAACAAAACCTATATAGAGAAATAATTAAACTGTGGGGTATGGTTACTTGAATACTTGGTAGTCATTCCTAAGTTAGGCTACCGTGTTACTGAAATTGATACATCAATCCGTAGTCGACGCAGGTCAGTTCCCACAGGCTATTTTCCGCAAACAAGACTCCCGCAAGAACACTCATGGCAGGAGTACATCACTCAGTGCTGTAGGCCTAATAGAATGTCTAACGAGCAGTCAGTAAAATATACGATAGTACTACACGGTGAAGAAAGTTCCCGTACACCGATGGCATGGATGGAAGGTATAAACAACCTGATCACTAGCGGGGGTTGTCAGAGGCAAACGAAGATACAAAACAAAGCTTCACGGTGCTGGGTACGTCAGCCAGCTCCGAAGACGCACCGGGCAGAGTTTACTTGCTGCGGTCGAAAGTAGAAAGAACCTACACGATTAATGTGGCGGCGATTGAAATACGACTTTTAGGCGTGGCCGGCAGATCCGACGAGTCATCCATCAAAGAACATCCAGCCTCTTCATCTGTAGACTCACATATTCATGCCATAAAGGCCTCACCGCAAATTTGTGTTGTGTGTGTTCCGAATGTAGGTGTTGATATTCGTGAACAGTAATCAGAAAGTTCCAAATTGCTCCTGTAAGTAGGGAGTTTACAAAATTGTTCTTACTGCGGTGGGTTGGCTACTGCTAGCTACGGGAGAAGAACAGAAAACTGAAGTCATATGCGTAATATCTGTCGATCGCAGCTAGTACAGGTCCAACCTGTTCGTCCCCTGGCCGAGGATGCTTTTGATCACTGGGTCGCTTCTCCTTTTATACTCATCGTGACGTCACAGGCGCAGGCTCCATCCAATCATCGTTCGAGCAACAGCCAATCAGCGCGTAGCTAATAATAACGCAGTCGAACGTTCTAGAGCATTCTAGAAATTTTACGTCCACATGGTTATGAAGTCACGGCAATATTTTGAAGATAATCAAGAGGAGTTTTCCATGATAACTCAGCCGTTTCTCAACCGATTTTGAAATGGTTCACAGATTTGAAAAGCTCGTTGAATTCTGACAGAGTTAACGGGAACAGGTCATTAATAAGGATTACAGGGTACCATCTCGGTACACTAAAAGCGCCATCCTATCTAGGTCGTAACTACGCGCTCCATACAAACAGTGTCTTGGTGCGCACATGCGCATCATGTGCGTTAATGAACTTAGTCGTTTTTCGACACGCTATCTCTCCCATAGGCCTATATATGCTTATGGCTCTGCCCAAGGGGACTTGATCAGGAAACGAATCCAGGACGGGCGGCGCATACCCAGCTCAGCTGGTACGGCCGGTATCCATCCGGTCGATCCGCACTACATTAGCCATACCAGCATGCTATTCTGGTCTGAAAGCCTACAATGTCAAGCAAAAGAGATTAGTTCGCTACCGTATCTGTCTGGGGGCAATTTTGACCTGTCAGCAATATCCGTACTCTGGTCAATTGTACTGATGTGTACTCATGAAATGTAGAAAGCCACATATAAGGCTAGGATTTTATCTGACACTACGTCTACCGACGTTTTACGGCAATCCCAATCAGTAGTCACATAATCCAACATGCTTGCTGCGTATGGATGCGGCTGAAACCAGAACACATTTCCTGCTTCAGTGACGGTTGCCCGATGAGGCTCGTGTCCCACAATACAGAAGGTTCTGCCAGATCCTCTCTGATCTTGGCGTCACTAACCCTACTCCAGACCTTATGGTTCAACCATTGCTGGACCTAATTTTTCTGATCCATCCATCTAATCCACTTGTTAATGAAATTGAGCAAATAGCTAGATTCGAGATTCAAGATTCAAGATTATTTATTTAGTAGCAATATATATATATATATATATATATATATATATATATATATATATATATATATATATATATATATATATATATATATATATATATATATATATATATACACCTGTGCAAAAGTTAAGCACCAGCAAAAACAATAGAACGTAGAAACATGATGGTACAACTAGGCTGCCATACTTTTTGTCCCCGCGTTAGCTGACATAATTCCAAGTACGAAATGCACATGCATGCATGACTTCACGCCGCTTGATGTCCGTGCGTGGCGGGAAACAGCACACGTGTTCAGTTATGTAAAAGTCCAGTTTGAGGTGTAGAACATTACATACAGATTTAGGCGACAAGATTAGGAATTTTGTGTTCATGACCGTGGTTTATTTGTACAGAGAGAATTAGCTCTTGATTGTGAACCGCTATGGCAAGACGAAGGTTAAGTGATCATGTGAAATGGCAAATCATAGGCATGCATACCACTGGTATGTCATGCAGAGAGATTGGCAGACAGCTGAACATTAACCATACTGTAATCAGTCGTTTGATTGCAAAACATGGGCAAACTAACGAGGTGAAGGACAGGCCTAGATCTGGAAGACCGAAGAAGACTACTGCCCGTGATGATCGAGCCCTAGTACGCCTTGTTAGGAGATCTCCATTCACCAACAGCAGAGTGCTCAGCCAGCAATGGGAAACGCGCAATAGAGTGTCAATGTCTACCGTCAAAAGGAGACTGTATGCTGCTGGCATGAAAGCTAGGAGACCTGTCAGACGTCCTCTCCTCACTGCACACCACAAAGAGGAGCGTCTGAGGTGGTGCAACGAAAGAAGACACTGGAACATGAGATCCTGGAGACGGGTACACTGGTCCGGTGAAAGTCCGTTCCTGCTTCATGCCACAGATGGTCGAACTCGTGTATGGAGGTCCAGACGCACGGCGTACGACCAACGTAACATCATGGAAGAAGTTCCATTTGGTGGAGGTTCGGTTATGATATGGGGTGCATCTCATTTGATTGTAAGCTGGGTCTGTTGACTGTACCTGGAACACTAAATGGACAAAGATATCAAGATTCCATACTGGATAGAGTTGTGGTCCCTCATTTTGTAAATCATGCACCTGGAACCCACCCTATATTCATGGATGACAACGCCCGACCACATCGTGCTAGAGCTGTGCATGAATACCTCCGCCAGAATGCCATCGAAACCCTACCATAGCCAGCAAGGAGCCCTGACATGAAACCTATTGAGCATATCTGGGACATTCTGGGAAACATGGTGAGAAGGGGGGATCCTCCTGTGCAGAACCTACAGCAATTAACAGACGCACTCCATCTTGAATGGCAACGAATACCACAATGGCGTATCAGTCGGTTGGTGACCAGCATGAGACGTCGTGTCCAGGCCGTCATCCAGGCACAAGGTGGATATACCCGGTATTAATAATGACAGTCTCAAACTCGTGCACAGATGTTAAACTTCGTTTTCAGACACCATTAATGACAATCTAGCCACGTGTGTCAACTGTAGGGCAATAGTTGTCAGTTGTGTCAACGTAACCATATTCAGGCCTCGTTTTCAAGTTCAAACAAAAACATACAGTGGTTCCCCACAATCATAATCAGCATTCCTCTAGTTGCATTATTACCTCTTGCACTAAGATGGATGGGTACATAAATGTTTATGCTATTGCTTTCTTCATAGCACATGAATATACCCTCGCATGTGCGTAAAAATAGGGTGGTGCTTAACTTTTGCACAGGTGTATATATTTATTTATATATATATATATATCCTGAGACAAAAAAAATTAGCAACAGTGAAGTTTGGTTTGTTGTATTAAAATTATGCCTCCATTTATAACCAAATTTGCAGGCATGTTTCATCAATGTAATGTCTCGCTGATCATGAAGAAATGCAAAATCATTTCTTGCATTTCTCGGCCGCACGCTTACTGCATGTGAAAATGCATTTTTCATGCACTGGCCCACATTGGTGGGTAGCGAAGGCAAAAATTCACCATATTGCAAAAGCAGATAATGAACGTTAACAGAAAACGCTTAAAAGTTTACCCTACCGAACATGGGCCACCGCCCAGGGCTACACGAAACTCAGTGCCATGAAGCAATGGGAAAACTCGCTGCTGGGCAGAGCGTTCGCGCTGTTGCTCGACATTTTAATGTTCACGCCTCAACCATTTCCCGTCTCCGCCAACGTGAGCAGGAAACTGGACATGTTAATGACCGACCACGATCTGGCAGACCGAGAGCAACAATGCCATGAGAAGACCGCTACTTAGTGACATCATCACGACGTCACAGGTTTGAGACTGCGCCGCGGCTGTCCCATAATTTGCGCACAGCTACCGGCACTACAGTGCATGCACAAACTGTGTGAAACAGACTCCATGATGCTGGACTGCATGCCCGACGTCCACTTGTTGCTGTTCCGCTTACAGAGCATCACATCGAGAATCGGTTTGCATGGGCAAGAACTCATCAGCGATGGTATGCTCAACAATGGAGCCACGTTTTGTTCAGTGATGAGTCAAGGTTTTGTGTGGATGTGGCGGATGGAAGGCAACGGGTTTGGCGACGTTTAGGAGAATGGTATGATGCAGCCAACATCATTCAGCACGACAGATTCGGTGGCGGCAGTGTCATGGTGTGGGCTGAAATCCATGAAAATGGAAAAACAGATCTTATTGTGATTCGCGAAAATGTAATGGCTCAACGTTACTGTGAAGAAGCTGTCTCCCCTGTTGTCATCCCTTTTATGCAGCATCATGCAAACTTTATGTTCCAGCAAAACAATGCCCGTCCTCATTCAGCTGGCGTCACCAGTGATTTCCTTGAGGCTAACAATGTTCCGGTGTTAGACTGGCCAGTGCGATCACGGACTTGTCTCCTATCAAACACGTGTGGGACATTCTTGGCCATATGGTGCGTGAGATCCATTCACATCTTCACAACGTGCGGGAGCTGGAAGCTGCACTGCTCCAGGAATAGGATGCGATTCCTCTTCGTGACATCAGGTGCTTAATTCGAAGCATGAGAAAGCGATGTACGGCGGTGGTTAATGCGCGCGGAGGTCACAAGCGGTATTGACAGCTCAGTGTCATTATTTAAATTGGACCCTTCCGTTGAATGATGTCGTGTTAAAGGTGCGATGCTAGCATTACAGTAACAAGAGACTGTTGTTCAAATTGGAAAATGACCTATCAATTAAATAATATATTTGAATCAATTTATTGTTTTTGTTAAATAACATTTATACAGTTATATTCTCAGTGTTGCTAAACTTCTTTGGTTCAGTATATATTGCTACTGAATAAATAATCTTGAATCTTGAATCTCGAATCTAGCTATTTGCTCAATTTCATATATATATATATATATATATATATATATATATATATATATATATATATATATATATATATATATATATATATATATATATATATATATATATATATATATATATACACCTGTGCAAAAGTTAAGCACCAGCAAAAACAATAGAACGTAGAAACATAATGGTACAACTAGGCTGCCATACTTTTTGTCCCCGCGTTAGCTGACATAATTGCAAGTACGAAATGCACATGCACGCATGACTTCACGCCGCTTGATGTCCGTGCGTGGCGGGAAACAGCACACGTGTTCAGTTATGTAAAAGTCCAGTTTGAGGTGTAGAACATTACATACAGATTTAGGCGACAAGATTAGGAATTTTGTGTTCATGACCGTGGTTTATTTGTACAGAGAGAATTAGCTCTTGATTGTGAACCGCTATGGCAAGACGAAGGTTAAGTGATCGTGTGAAATGGCAAATCATAGGCATGCATACCACTGGTATGTCATGCAGAGAGATTGGCAGACAGCTGACCATTAACCATACTGTAATCAGTCGTTTGATTGCAAAACATGGGCAAACTAACGAGGTGAAGGACAGGCCTAGATCTGGAAGACCGAAGAAGACTACTGCCCGTGATGATCGAGCCCTAGTACGCCTTGTTAGGAGATCTCCATTCACCAACAGCAGAGTGCTCAGCCAGCAATGGGAAACGTGCAATAGAGTGTCAATGTCTACCGTCAAAAGGCAACTGTATGCTGCTGGCATGAAAGCTAGGAGACCTGTCAGACGTCCTCTCCTCACTGCACACCAAAAACAGGAGCGTCTGAGGTGGTGCAATGAAAGAAGACACTGGAACATGAGATCCTGGAGACGGGTACACTGGTCCGGTGAAAGTCGGTTCCTGCTTCATGCCACAGATGGTCGAACTCGTGTATGGAGGTCCAGACGCACGGCGTACGACGAACGTAACATCATGGAAGAAGTTCCATTTGGTGGAGGTTCCGTTATGATATGGGGGTGCATCTCATTTGATTGTAAGCTGGATCTGTTGACTGTACCTGGAACACTAAATGGACAAAGATATCAAGATTCCATACTGGATAGAGTTGTGATCCCTCATTTTGTAAATCATGCACCTGGAACCCACCCTATATTCATGGATGACAACGCCAGACCACATCGTGCTAGAGCTGTGCATGAATACCTCCGCCAGAATGCCATCGAAACCCGACCATGGCCAGCAAGGAGCCCTCACATGAACCCTATTGAGCATATCTGGGACATTCTGGGAAACATGGTGAGAAGGAGGGATCCTCCTGTGCAGAACCTACAGGAATTAACAGACGCACTCCATCTTGAATGGCAACGAATACCACAATGGCGTATCAGTCGGTTGGTGACCAGCATGAGACGTCGTGTCCAGGCCGTCATCCAGGCACAAGGTGGATATACCCGGTATTAATAATGACAGTCTCAAACTCGTGCACAGATGTTAAACTTCGTTTTCAGACACCATTAATGACAATCTAGCCACGTGTGTCAACTGTAGGGCAATAGTTGTCAGTTGTGTCACCGTAACCATATTCAGGCCTCGTTTTCAAGTTCAAACAAAAACATACAGTGTTTCCCCACCATCATAATCAGCATTCCTCTACTTGCATTATTACCTCTTGCACTAAGATGGATGGGTACATAAATGTTTATGCTATTGCTTTCTTCATAGCACATGAATATACCCTCGCATGTGCGTAAAAATAGGGTGGTGCTTAACTTTTGCACAGGTGTATATATATCTATAGATAGATAGATAGATAGATAGATAGATAGATAGATAGATAGATAGATAGATAGATAGATAGATATTGTGTCCCACAATACAAAAGGTTCTGCCAGATCCTCTCTGATCTTGGCGTCACTAACCCTACTCCAGACCTTATGATTCAACCATTGCTGGACCCACTTTTTCTGATCCATCCATCTAATCCACTTGTTAATGAAATTGAGTAAATAGCTAGATTCGAGATTCAAGATTCAAGATTATTTATATATATTGCTACTGAATAAATAATCTTGAATCTTGAATCTTGAATCTCGAATCTAGCTATTTGCTCAATTTCATTAATAAGTGGATTAGATGGATGGATCAGAAAAAGTGGGTCCAGCAATGGTTGAACCATAAGGTCTGGGGTAGGGTTAGTCAATGATTCAACTAGGTTGTCCACCGAAGGCAATGGCTATTGTATTGGCGGACACCTTACACATATAACATACATCTATACAAATTAATTAAACAGGGCAGTTACATAACAAACTACAGTTCAGTCATTACATTTACACGTTCTAAGTTAACCACATGTTTTATTTTTTTAATTAATTCATTTTATGTATGTGATATATTGACTATAAACGAACAGGTTACCTAAGTGCATGTAGCATACAAAATCAGGATGTGGACAAGTTAAATATAAAATTAATACATGTCGAAGTAGTAGTAGTTGTAGTGGTGATACTACAATACAACACACACATTTATATTTTTGATTGACTTTGATTATACAGCACACCTCGGAAATAACCAGCTCATCTCCACAGTAAAATAGAAACGTTCTGTTGAATGCGTTGGAGATAATTGAATTAGATGCCACTGTTGCCATAGGCAGCAATGTCTTCCAATCCACCCACATTCAAAATACACAAGCAAGCAATTCAATCAGTTATTCCAATTGATTAAAAAATTATTCTAACAACAAGGTACTGTTTTTGTTTGGAAGTATGTCAGGTCATCTTCGAGCTGTACTGTATTTGTGCAGTTGATAAGATGTTTACAGGATGCTGGCTAGTTGGGGACCATCCTTGGCCAAGGGTGGGGAGGGGGAGAGGAGGGGCAATGTGCTCATTCTCCGGCTCATCCAGTAGCCTGGTTTTATGATGACTGAATAAGAAATTAATAGTTAGCAGTTGGAAACATCCAGTCATAGTGGGTGGATTGGAGTGGGTAGGTAGGTAGGTAGGTAGGTAGGTAGGTAGGTAAGTAGTAGTAGTAGTAGTAGTAGTAGTAGTAGTAGTAGTAGTAGTAGTAGTAGTAGTAGTAGTAGTAGTAGTAATGTGTTAATTAAGTAATCCTTTATTGTTTTCTTGAATTATTTTGTTGTCAGTATTTTGTCCCGGGTTTCCTATTTAGTGTTATTCCATAAGTGAGTGGCTGTAATTGATATTCTTAATTTTCCCATGTCTGTGCGTGTGTTCTTTTCATGTAGTTTGTGTCTGCTTCTAGTGTTGTGTTGGTGGATGTTAATATTGTTCACAAAGAAGCGGGCTATGGATTTGGGTAGGGTGTTGTGATGGAAAATGTTCACAATAGTTAGTATTTACCGATGTCAGTAAGTTTGAGTAGTCGTTCTTCTTTAAACATATCTTGGCCCTCTGCTGGTCGAGAAAATAATTTAATGCTCTTATTTTGGAGGCTTTGAAATTTAGATATTTTGTTTTTGTAGGTGTTAGTCCAAACGGTGATGTGCAGAACGATTAAGGTGCTGTACAGTGTTTTAACCGTGTCCTGTGTCATATATGGTTTTAATCCTTGGATGACATCTAGTCCTCTTGCTACTTTCGCAGTAACTGTCTCAATTTGCTTACCCCAGGTCAGATTTTTATCTAAATATACTCCTAGAAACTTTGCGTATGGGGCCTCTTCAATTTCTTTTTTGTTGATGTAAATTTTCGGAATATCTTTATTTTTATGTTCTCTAGATTTTGAAAATAACATATAGTTTGTTTTACCCACATTTAATGACAGCTTACTTAACGAAAACCAGTTAGTAATTTCTTCCATTTCCTCATTTACTTGATCCCCTAGTATAAAGTAATTATATCTTCGTCAAGGCAAAAGGCATTGGTGTCATCAGCGAACAGTATTAGTGACTGTGTTTGCATATATTGGGCAGAACATTCACATACAAGAGGAACAGTAGAGGGTCAAGGATGGATCACAGAGGAACACTGCAAGTTAGTCTCTTATTTTCAGAGCAGGTTGCATTAGATTGCATGCATTGTGTTCGCTCATTTAGGTAGCTTTGAAACCAGTTGAGTGCACTTTCTCGGATTCCATAGTCGGCAAGTTTTTCTAGTAAAATAGAGTGGTTGATCGTGTCAAAAGCTTTTGAAGGATGCCTATATGTGCTTTTGTTTTTCAATTATTTTCTATGTGCTTTTGTTTTTCAATTATTTTTTATGTGCTTTTGTTTTTCAATTATTTTTTCTATCATTTCAATTAGTGAAATTGTTGAATGTTTTTCACGAAACCTGTATTGTGATGTATACAGGATTGACTTTTTGTCTAAATAGCTAATAAGCCGATTATACATAAGTCGCTCAATTAATTTGGAGAAAAGTGGAAGTATTGAGACAGGTCTATAGTTTGTGAAGTTAGATGAACTTTTAGTTGTGATGGAAAGATGCCTTGCGTGATAGATAGCTTGCAAATGTGGTTGAGGGGTATTAGTATGTCTAAGGTGCAGTGTTTGAAAATACTCCACTTAAATCCATCGAGGCCACGACCTTTTACAGGGGTTAGTTTGTTAAGAATGTTAAAAATTTCTTCGTTGCTGACTGGGTTAGCGAAAAAAGAGGATTGATAGGTACCTGTGAGGTAATCACAATATTTGCTACAAGATGATGATTTGATTTTGTCTGACAGTGTTGGACCTATATTAACAAAATAATCATTGAATCCTGTTGCAATTTCAAAGTCATCGGTTATTATTTTGTTGTTATAAAGAAACAGTGTTTGTTGTGCTTTATCATTGTTTTTTATTCAAAAGTGATATAATTATTGTCCATGTTTCATTTATATCATTCTTACATTGTTCAAATTTGTTGTGGTAATAGGCTTTTTGGCTGTTCTTATTATTTGGTCCAACTTGTTTCTATATTTCTTAACTTTAAGTTCGTTATGCTTTGTTTGACATTTGATACATGTCAAATAAAGTTTACGTTTTTTATGACAGGCAGCTATTAGTCCAGTTGTTAGCCATGGTTTAGTCGGGTTGTGTTTGACTTTTTTCATTTCCTTCACAGGAAAGCTGTCTTCGAAACCTCTGGTGCAGATGTCGTGGAACTTAGTGTAGACATTCTCACAGCACAGTGTGGCTGTAACTGAATGCCAATCTACCTCAGACATGTTTCTTTTAAATTGTTCAATATTGACCTGATTTATTTCTCTGCACTTAATTTGTTCATATTTAAATGGTTTTGTGCAGGTCTGCTGTCTTTCAAGAAGAAAAATTAGTAGGTCATCTGACGTGTCTGTTACGAGAATTCCTACTTCTGTTTTATTACTGAAATTCATGTCATTGCTGATTATATTATCAATAATTGTGGCTGAGACATCACCTGTTGTAATCGGTTTAGTTATGGTTGTATAGAATGAATGAGCATTAAGTAAGTTTGTAAAATTTTGCGTGTGAAAGCAAGCTTGTCTCATCAGGTCAATATTGTAGTCACCCATGAGGTAGACTGTTTTGTTTTCCTTCTGAATAATTTCAAGGTTTTTCCTAGTATTTCAATTAGACGCTCCTTATCACCTTTGGGTGATTTATAAATTGTACCTATAATTGTATTTTTGCCTTTTAGTGATTGGATTTCGATAAATATTATTTGAATGTATTCTTCTATGTGAGAAAGATCATCATGCTCAGTGAATTAAGTATTTTCTTTAATATGCACCGCCTCCTCTGCCTGTGCTTTTGTACTTTTCAACAAATGTATAATTCTTTATATTTATGGGATTAGTAGGTGAATTTGCATGTATAAATGCCTCAGTAATTCCAATAATTCCAAATTCATGTGGACTCATATCTAGGAGATGCTGTAGCTTGTCGATATTCTTCATGAGAGCTTGCATATTAATGAATAGAAATGAAAAGGATGTGTTCTTTGATCTCCGTTAAGTTGTCATTGAATGTCTTTGGAAGGATATAGTCACAAGTTGGTGCAGATATATTTAAGTCATTTCTATTGTCAGCATGGTTAAGTTTGGATAGATTTAATTCGAAAGGGTTCAGAATGGGGGATTAGTCACCGGCAACCTCAGTGGTAGTAGGGTCATAATATGGATTTAATACTGCAAGCGTGAAATCTGTATTGTCATTGTAATGATTGTAGGGAAAAGGTTGCAGATGGTGCACCACCAACAGGTATCATCAGCTTCGAGGTTGCGATAATCAGATGTTGTTAATTTGGAGCAACTTAGATGAATCCACTTGCTACATAGGTCACATAACAGTGCTCTCTGGTTGTTCTTGACAGGCTTCCTACAGGATGACCAAGGGAACTTAGCATGCATGGGTCGGGTTAGTGGGAATAGGAACAGAGAAAGAACAAAGGAATGGAAGTACTGAGGCGAGGGAGGTTATTGGGGGGCATTAGGACTGAATAGGCTTCCGAATTCGGCTGTAACATCGGGATTATCATAACTTAATTATGTACGATAACCCATCCATCATGGGTTTCCAATTACTTTCAATAATATTGCCAACAGACAAATATAGCAAACAACAAACAGGCTGTGAATTAGCTTTACCTTGAGTACTTTATTTTGCAAGCTTTACCCAATTGTCCTCGTAGTCTAGCAGGTATTAGTCATCGGTCTGTGGATACACAGAATGAGATGAGTCAATTATCAACTAGCAAAAAAACAAAACTTTGGACGAATCACTTGGAGTATTTAGAGGCATTAACCCTCCAATGGATTTGGATTGGTTCACTAGTCATTGTAGATATTGGGATGCAATTGCTTATGGTGAGATAGCGCAGGCATAAAATAGCAATTATGATGTGCACAGTCATCTAGACTATTGACAAGTTTTAAGAACACAATTCATACAGATTGACAACAAATATTGAAATCAAATATTCATTCATGTTTAATACACAGAGGCTAGGTATACTTCACATATTGTTTGAGACTGCGACTGCTGAAGACTCGTGGTCATAGATGACAACACTGTTACTGGTACTGTTACTGTGTTGTAGTCCCCCTGTTCATCAGGGTAATGCTAAATGAGTTAGCCACACCATCACCGAGTTAGTAGTTATATAAAGGCTGTGTACAAATTCAACATGCTGATTAATCCATACACTAACTTCAAGAATCAACAGGAAGCTATATGCAATGTCATGAATGTACATTTGGCCCGTAATTACTTGTCTCGACTGCATAGTTTGGATGTGGTAGTTCCGTGTTTAGATTTCTGCTTTCCGAGTTTATGTAGGTAATCAAGATCTCTAGCTCTGAAGTGATGTACTCTATAGCAGAGCCAGCGAGATGCAGATTCGATCGTTTCTAGTGGTGACCGCTTGGCAGCATTAGACAGCAGTGAACATTTGTTTGGGTCCAGCATTAGACTGAACAGTGTATCATCATTGATATTGATAGATACTAGGCTTTTTTATAAGCTTCCAGTAACAGACTGCGCTGGAGTGAGCATTGGTGCATCGGAATAGGAAGTGTGCTACATCGTCTGGTTCTTTGTGTCAGATTGAGCATAGGTCAGACTCCCGTCCACCAGTAAATTTTCTTCTCACACCTTGAAGAGTGTGGCTTCCAGTGAGAACCTTTGCTTTGATGACAGCACGCTGGACAGCACGAGTATTGGTGGATGTGGTCCAAATGCTGTGAGCTCTTCCAATCCCACAGCTATCGATACTAATTTGTTTTAGTGTGCGCTTTGTGTGGGCTTCTTCATGCAATTGAATTGTCCATACAGAGTTGACACTGGAACGTATTCTCGAATTCCTCTTATCTACACGATTCTCTATGAATTGCAGAGGGCTACCGAGATTGTATTTGTAGAATAATGTTGCGATCATGGAGAACCAGCTTTTGTCAGTTGGGCGATTGACGATGAGTTGTCTGTATGCTAATTTGGCAATTGTAGAGTCATTTTGACGTGCTATAGCAGTGAATAAAGATAGTCGACGGGCATCAACTTCTGCTTCGATGGGTCTTGCTCCAAGAAGAAGGTATACAGCTGAGGTAGCACATGCTTTGGGAAGATGCTGTATATGTTTCAGTGTGGTTCTGTGGAAGAGTTCTAGTGCTTCTTGTTCTTTTTAGTTGATCCACATTGATTCTAGACCATGCATATAACATGGTAGGACATACGTTGTATATAGTTTGTATGCAATAGGAGGTGGTAGACCGTTTAGCCCATGAAGACCGGCTCCCATCAGCATGTATAGCGTGCTACGACCTTTGCTAATTCTGTCATGTATGAAGGATGAGACTTGAGCTGAGCTATTGACATTCCTAGTTATGCCAAGATGAGTGAATTCTTCACAGACTGTCACTGGGACTTGAGTAATCATCCAGCATTTCCTTTCGTTCCATGTATCATTAGTCGCCTGTTCGACGTGCGCATTGAAGAGGCGGATCTACATTATCAGTAAGAAGAAATGGAAACCGAAAGTAATGAAAATGCTTTAAATTGCAATCGAGAACAGCGGTACAAGCACTCATTGTACCATGATTGTAGCTTTACATTCGCTGCTTTCGCCAATGTAAAGAATGCACAAGAAGTTCGACATGCTATAATAGGTGAACAGTTCGATGCTACTCTACTAAAATCGTCCATGGTAATAATGGTGCAATGTAATCATGCATTTCCGTGATACGGTGATATTATTTTACTCCTCATCTCTTCTAAGTTTGGCTATATGTTGAATCTACCCCTACCATAGGCGTACTATGGACTTTTAGTTTGGCACGAAATTGGGTTAAAACACTATAAATAGTGTTATCTATCATGATTTTAATGTCTAACATTCTTCAGATAAAGATCTGACCATTGAGGCATAAGCCTGCGGTCAGAAACAACATAAGTAAATTTTAATAACATTAAAAATTATCTGCATTCATTAATGGATATCACCAGGGACACAGGATTTTTACTATATACAGACACCACCACAGAGGAGATAAAACCTTCAACAAACGGCTCCAAAACGGTATCAACACCAATACAGCTATCCAACCGCTTCAGCTTATTACACAATCCTTTAGCTACACCACCAAATGATGAAGCATATGAAGACAGTATAAATAACACAACACATATGAATACTGAACTACCCTCCCAATCTAGCCATACCCAAAAACAAGCTATACCAAAATACAGCCAACGAATTAATAAAACAAACTAAAGAAATAACAAATACATGTATCATCGAATAATGGGTTTTCGAGTTTGTAAGCACATTTTTGGCGATTTAATACAAGAGTAGGAATTTTATCAAGAAATTTGTTCAATTTCGTAACTAAGCAAAGGTGGGTCTGTCACCGACAATAATGCCATAAACGGGTCTGATACAAGCACAGAACTTAATTTATAGTTGTAAATCCAGATCAGGCTATATTCCGCTTTTCGTGATAACCGGGTATCAGCAAATTTCAGCCAAAACATTAAACAAGTTAAAATCTTTTTTTCTTTTGGATTTGTAAATGTCATATTGAAAATAAACCTAGGTGTTTAGTCTACCGGAAAATAGAAAAAAAATTATTGAAACATATTATATCGCCAAGGATTGTGGTAACTTGGGTCTGTTTGAATCGCCATTCGGGTAGTAGAAAAAAATCAATCTAGATCTGAAAACTACATAAGCACCCCATGACAGTTCCACGCTTCGAGAGAAGTAAATTATTGCTATGGCAATGGATCCGCTATGCTACTCAAGACAGCAACTGGCAGATGTCGTTGGATGCAAACACTGGACTGATTTGTATCATTTAATTACGAGTTATCGCTATTTTTATCATGGGTAAAAAAAGTAATAGTGAAAATACATGTTTTTCACTACACTGACATCAAAATGCATAAAATAATCACTTGTCCTACGCGCATCTTTTTTAAATTTACATTGTGGTGTAAAAATCCTGTATCTATTTAAAGACATGATACGTACCCTCGAAAATACATGACCCTCGAAAACACCTTACTGAACCATATATACACAAATGCGGATCAACAAAAAAGCTGGACTGGAAACGCTGGTACACGAGACTTGTTCTGCCATCATATTAATTACAGAAGTGCTACGTAAAAACACAAACATAAACATTAATGAACTACAAATTACGGAATATAAATGACTCATCCTGCCATCATATTAATTACAGAAGTGCTACCTAAAAACACAAACATAAACATTAGCGAACTACAAATTGCCGAATATAAACTCTCATTGAATAGTAACCCGTCAAGAGGTGTCCTGATTTATATTCACGAATGAATAAATGCCAAGGATTGTGATACACTGAATAATCATTGCTTTAACGAGTCAGTGTGGACCAGAGCTGGGGTCAAATACAAAAGTATTTGTATTTGAAGTAATTTAAATAAATTTGTCAGGTATTTGAAAGTATTTGTATTTTCAAAGTATTTAAGGCAAAAGTATTTTTACTTGTATTTAAATACATTGTCAACGTATTTGAGTATTTTCAAATACTTTTCAAAATACTTCTGTCTATTTGTAATAAATTCTCACATGCATATTGCAAATTAAAATTGTATACAGATTTCTCATATCTTCTGTAACTCTGCATGACATACTGTTGAATGTTTAAAAATTAATTCAACTGAATGCAGTTGTTGCCTCAAGAAGCAACAATCTCGAGTGAAATTTTTGTCAAGGTAATCAACAGGATGTCTTTCAACATAGTTGCTAGGGCTTCAGTGTTAATAATATGAGCCAATCATAGTATAATGATATTTTTATTATAAAAACACAGACTACATCCCATTAAAAATACCCCACACAACTTACTGACTTTAGGCCTATAAATGTATACAGTCATAAGTTACAATTTTGTTTTCCAGCATTCTCTTGTGAATGCGGACGATTATTCGATTGTAAATGGAACACGTTATTGATGCTCAGCCTCAGTAAGAGTTGATTATTACAAATCCGTTAATACAACTTACGTAATAAGAAATTAATGTTTTCTCAGATTATAATCGGTAAACCTTATATCCATAGCACCTTTCTGTTCATAAAGGTGCATTTCTAAATGTTTGGAAGTTAGCGTCTGTGTGCACACATGCACTCCACCGGTTTAACATAGAGGAATAGTATTTGATTTATTTCCGAGGCTTATAAAGAAATAAAGTCGTGAGTATGTATTTTGTGTCAAACTTCCTGGTATGCTCGCTACACGTTTATCGACAAATATTGCATTCACTAATTGTACCAACTCCTTGCCCCCCCCGCCCCCACCCCTTACAAAACCGATATATGCTTCAAACCAGTTTGAAAATTGACATTGTCACCGGTTTAATATTATGCCATACCGCACAGCCGTATATGGTCTTAGGCGCCAGAACTTCTATTCAGAATTTCTATTCGTTAGTTTCTTTGATAAAAATCTTATATTCTGTGAAAAATTTACCAGAAATTGTCCATCTCGTCCTTAGCCACTTGGCAAATTTCAAACAAACTTGACTAGAATGGCAGGCTCCTGAACTTCTGTGAAAAATTTTGCTTGGTCAATTTTTTGGGTAAAAATCTTAGATTTTATGAAAAATTTATAGGAAATTGTCAAAATGAAAATCCTCTTTAACCACTTGGTGTACATGTATTCTGATCAGATGTGGATGGCTCTAGAACCCCCATTCAGAATTTCAATTGGGCGATTTATTTGGCGACCATCTTGAATTTTCTGAAAGCTTTCTAGAACCATTTAAAACGCTACTCCTTAATTAATGACCTGATATCAATGAGACTTGTGTTGAACGATTTTATCATGGTAGGTATCAACGTAGCATATTGGAGTTTTAATTGGTCAATTTTTTTGTTGGTCATCTTGGATCTTCTGAAAATTATCCAGAGATCCTTTAAAGTGTATCTCCTAAATAGCTCTGCGAATCTTAACCAAATTTGGCTGGACGAATCCTATCATGGTAGCCTATAGAACCTCTGGTCATAATTTGGATTGTTCAGTTTATGCCTCAGCAAAACTTCTCAGCTAACATGTATACATATTTCAGGATCAGTTAAGCCTATTGCAACTAAACTTGGCTATGTGGATGGCTACACTGTTAGGAAACAGCATGATGATAATGAGGTCACAAGGTCACTGTGACCTTGATACAAAGCTCAATTTTTCAATGTTAATTTTTTGTGTTTAGCAGAACTACTCGGCTTATCTTTCAGGATTGGTTAATCTTATTGCAGCTAAGCTTGGATACATTGTTACCTATTATGCTAGGAAGCAGCATGTTGACACTGAAGTCCTAACATTGAAGGTCAATGTCATTGTGACCTCTACAAAACTGTTATTTTTCAATTAAGTTTTTAGGCTAGCAAATGTTATGATGTTATATTTCGTGATTGCTTAACCATAATGGAACAGAACTTGGGTACATCCTATGACAAGAGGATAAAGGATGGTGACATGGAGATTGCCATATTAAAGGTCAAGGTCATTCTGAACTTGTTATTTTACCTCTGCTTTTTCAACTTTAAGTTTTTCCGTTTAGCAAATCACATACATTTGTATTTCAGAATTACTTAATAATATTACCAGAACTAACCAGATCTATCAAATAAGGAAGCTGCTAATAGTGACATTACTAGATCCAAGGTCACGACCTTGATATTTCACCTCTGTCATGATTGTATTTCCAATATGAAGTTTATTTGGTTTGCCTGTATTTTACGATTGCTTAATCCTACTGGAACCAAACTTGGGCACATGGTTTCACATACCATACCGAGGCTTCATGATGATAGTGAGCTCATTAGGTCAAAGGTCAAGGCCACTAATATTGCTATTTGACCTATACCTTTTCAGCTTTAACTTTTTCCATTCAGCAAATAAATTATATTTCAGGATTGGTTACTCATATTGGAACTAAATTTGAATACATGATTACCTATAATGTTAGGAAGCATCATAATAACATGCAGGTCACAGAGTCAAAGGTCAATAACACTGTGACAAACTGGAGACAGGCGAGACATTTAATTCCACAGAATTCTTGTTTTGGTAGCCATCTTGAATTTTCTGAAAATTTTCCAGAGCCATTTAAGATGCTACTCCTTTCTTAATCAATGGCCTGATCTCAACAAAACTTTGGTGGAATGATCCGGTTGGCTTCAACATATAAAATGAGAATTTTGATTGGTCAATTTGTTTTGTAACCGTCTTGGATTTTCTGAAAACTATTCATGTCTATTTAAATGCGAATGGTTCTCATGCTAATGGACCAGGTGAGCATCATATGTGTCTCTTGTTGTATATGTCATAGCCGGCAACAGCCGCCAATCCTCACTCACAAGAAAATTAGTTTCAAAATATTTAAGATCTTTGCACATTTATGTTGAAATTGGCATTCTGGGAATTCAGTGTTTAAAGTGAACGATATCTGATTGCTCTTGTTGTTTTACAGATTATCAGTGAGTTTCAGCTATTAACAGCAGTACACAAAGCGGTGTTTCATCAGCGCAGTGGACGTCAGAGGACAAGAAACCTTCACACAGAAGTGCTCTATTGCCTTTCACCAAACAAGAACGTACGCAACACACAGTGCGGATTGTTACCATTTATGCATAAAATTGCAGGGAATGGAATCAAATCACATGATCAATAGAGAGATCCATTTTTATATGCCTGGAGCAGGACATATTATGTAATGGCATTCGTCTATCCATCCGTCTATCTATCTGTGTCTGTCAGTTTTATGTCCAGGCAATAGTTTGAAGAGTTTTGAACTTATACTTACAATGTTTATTTCAGTGTATATATTACCTGAAAATGATGGGTCATGATTTCGTTTGGACAAAATCTTCATATTTGCCAAAGTTACTTGTAGTTCCCATGAAAGCTTAAAATTCAGGGAAAATTTTGTGTCAGACATATTTCAGAGTTTTGAATTTATGATCACATTTTTTTCCACTAAAGCTCTAACTATACCCTGCCAATTTCTAACTAAGTTCAGACCACTTTATGCGTGTTGGAATAGATTTGTTACTTTGAAGCAAAAATTCCCAAAATCTAAATTTCAAGTTAACTATACAGGTAAGCGTTTGAATATTTTGAAACTAATTTGAATGCCGAATGTTGCTGCACATGGTTCCTCTGGCGGCAGCAGCTCCCAGTCACGTTAGTTTCAAAATATTCAACAGAATCAAAGACATACAATTCGTCACTTCATGACAGACTTTTCGATTTTCATGACAGACCTGCTATACATCATTGTGGTATCAGTTACATGACATTGCATAACTAGTGACGTAGGTTGTTATGACATCATATTCTTGAGTGACATATCAGATCCCTCCATTATGTTATATAATTATTCCATATTATAACATTTTCTAGTAAGTTTAACACATGTCAAATCAATACATAAATGAACAGGAGCAATCAGTTATTGCAGGCTCTTCCGTTCTACTAACTCAGTGGGCCTGAAAGGCAGATATATAATGGAGGAATCCAGTTTATCGATCAATCCTGTGACATCATAATCAACTAGGTCCCATGTAGTTTGACATTGTAATCAATTATGTCTTGAATGGCATAGCTACATGTATGTTATGCTTACTTGATGACAGACTAAACGTTGTTGTATGAATTGTAGGTGTTTACTATTTAATAAACATTCTGTTGAATATTTTGAAACTAATTTAACTGGGCACTATTGCTGCCATAGGCAGCAACAGCACCCAATCAAATTAGTTTCAAAATATTTAACAGCTTAGCTGTATAGTTTTCTGGAAATTGAGGTTCGGAAAAGCAGTGATTGATCTGATCGATCCCAACCCAGGCAAAGCATTGGTAGAGCTTAGCTAGAGATCTGCAGGACTTAGCTAAAAATGGACTTCTCCAATTCGGGAACACGGTCGATTGAAGCATGCAAAAATATGACTTCTATTGACAGATCAAAATCGAGCTTAAATTATTCATTTATTGATTTCGATGATGAAAATGGTAATATATAGGTTTTGATGAGTGCTACATGTAATACAAATTTAATACATTCGAATCTGATTCGAATCTGTTTTCATGGTCTGTACACAAGTATGGAAATGATGGAAACTGGAAAAGTGTGGAAGTATAAGAACCCCATTTCCAGGCCTTTAAAAGTATGGAAAATGCATTATTTTCTGATGTTTGGAAAAAGTATGGAAAATTTGAATAATAATAAGTGTGGTTCTCATTTCCAAAGTGATATATAGAGAATATTAAAAATATTGACGACCTCGGTTACTACTGTAATTCCGACAGTTTCTTGCAAAATTTGTCAGTTTTGAAATTGACACGGATTGGTGACATCATAGAATAGACCTGGAAATTGATAAATTAGGTTTGGAAATGGTATAGAATTTCATTGTATGAACCCTGATTTTAGTATGGCCAAACCTTCAATTTTGTCTTATTGTTAGAATAAACATTTCTGAAACAGGCTTGGAAGATTGACATGGAGCTCAAGAAACTATATCTATGGCAAGAGCTGAATGAAGTCTGTTCAAGAGAACCTTGGTCAATTGTTCTTCTTGGATGACCTAGTTTTAGCAAAAATCTACTCCAGAACCACTGAAGGGATCTCATAAAAGGTTAACAAATATAACCAGCGACCAAAGGTCATTCAAGTTTGTTCAAAGGAAGTGGATAAATGAAAAACCACCATCCAGCAATCTAAATTATGTGGTGAAAATGGAGATTTTGGTGGGCTGTCATCAATACGAATTTGACGATTTTGAACCAGATTGACAGATGGGGTTGTTCAAGCAAGCTTATTGGTCGATTTGTTTTTGTCGGCCATCTGCCTTTTTTGTACTACTGTATCTGTAGACTCCTTTATTGACCTAAACTGTTTGGCCGATTGACTTGATAGACAGGAAAATTCATCTAGTTGAGCTGAATCATGTTCAGTCCGAAAGAAAACCAGATTAGTTGATTGTTGGCCATCTTGCATAAACTAGTTGTTGAGCTATACATAAACTGAAGGATGGCTCTACTCAACCATTGCCACTCTGTTCTCAAAATTTAAAATTTTCAAATAAAATTAAAAAATGAAAGGTGTTAATTTTTTCAATAATATTTGGTGGAAGATGTTGCTCTCCCCGTCCAGCATTCAAAGTAGTTTCAAAGTATTCAGCAGTATTTCCTAATACTGGTTATAACAAAGGTACTGTCATAAATCATGATGAATACTGCAAAATTAATCTTCAAAGATATTTTAATATAGAGCAACAAAAAGTATTGTGCCATACCTTCACAAAGCAAGATTGTGTCTTTAAAATCTGAGTGTATATGTAGCAATATCTCTGTCCGTATCTGATACGGCTCAGTTTTATAATTGGCATGTTTCTTATCAAAACCAGTCAGTATTTTACTGGTACTGATGCCTAACTGGAGCACTGATGTTCATGTGTTTCTAAGCTGTGTGAGTTGGTGTCCATGAGTACAATGGATTTCTGTCTTTAAATATAAATCATACGCATTGATGTGCATCCTCCCATATTTGATAGAGTTACCTCCCTTGAAAGCTTAAAATTCATCAAAATTTTCTTGTCCGGAACAGATCTCGAAGAGTTTTGAACCTACACTCACAATCTTTTTTACAGACGATGTGTTATGTATAGGCGAAGTGTCATGATTTCGGTTTGGCAAGATCTGCCCATATTCACCAGATTTATCTCCCTTGAAAGATTAAAATTCGTCAAAATTGTCTTGTCCTGGCCAAATCTCAGAGTTTTGAACCCACACTCACAAATTTTTTTTCAAAAGATGTGGTACATATAGCCGAAGTGTCATGATTTTGTTTTGGCATGATCCGCCTATATTCACGGGAGTCATGATCCAAATCTCGAAGAGTTTTGAACCCACACTCACAAATTTTTTATTCGCGGGAGTCATGATTTCATTTCGGTAAAATCCTCCTATATTTGCGGGAGTTATCTCCCTTGAATGATTAAAATTTGTCCAAAATTTTCTTTTCCTGGCCAGATCTCGAAGAGTTTTGAACCTACACTCGCAATTTTCTTTCCGTCAATGTGTTCGGTATAAACGAAGTCTAATGATTTCCTTTCGACAAAATCCTCACATATTCGTGAGAGTTATCTCCCTTGAAAGATTAAAATTCATCAAAATTTGCTTGTCCAGGTCAGATCTTGAAGACTTGAACCTATACAATTACAATTTTTATTTTAACAGGGCTTAAGGTTCAAACAGACTAATTATTCATATTTATCATTCCTCAAACAAGTATGTTTGGTGATGCTAAGCAGAATATATTGGAAAATCATCTACAATTTGTAATGCTGCCTTAAGGAAATTAATTTCAAATTGTGAAATTGTTTGACGCTGGTATTGATTACCACTATGACATGTGTGCATGTGTCCCCATGTCAGCTGACCGACCAAAGGTTCTTCCAGCACTGAAACATGCAATATATCGAGATACAGTACTGCTTATAAATAAGTCAGAATGTTTCCAAAACAAAAACAGAAATATCTTGGTACAATTTTTGAACACATTGTAAGAAATGTGGTGTTGGATATTTTGAACAGCACAGTCTTCCAATCCACTTATGTTCAGAATATTCAACAGTACATTTTATATTGGTTTGGAAATACACTAAGTCATTTCTGAGCTCTACTGTATCCCAATTTCTATCCCATTTTATATCGTGCGATATTATTTAGGGCAGCATTGTGCATCATACAGTATAGATAATAAATTAGCTAGAATGTTTCCCAAAAAAACCGCCACATGATGTAAGAAATGTTCTGTTGAATATCTTGGACTTAATGTGATTGGAAGTCATTGCTGCCTTAGGCAGCAATGACTTCCAATCAAATTAAGTTCCAAAATATTCAACAGTGCGTTTTATTAAATGTTTTGAATACATTTTACGCTATTCCTGAGATGTACTGTCCTTGACCGATGAGGTTGTTTACTTTATTTCTGTGTTTGGTTTTCTTAGATTTCCGATTCATTCCGAAAGTTTGGCATGGCAGACGAGGATACTAGTGTAGTAGTGGTACTCATCAATGACACAGACGACTGCAACCTTCAGAAAGTGCAGAACTGCATTGTGGGTGAACAGGTGCCTTTAAGTGACATCACCTGTGATCTGGATTTGGCACTTGTAAAGAAGGTTGGTTTTCATTTACTGTCGAATGCGGTTAATAGACCGCCTGCTTCTTAAAAGGCAAAATATAGTACCCTGATAACGCAGGTTCCTGGGCCAATATGTGGCCGCATTGGTCTGGTATTGGCAGGGTTCGTACTGATCATAGAAATCCTGGAAAGTCATGGAATTTGAAAATTTAAATTCCAGGTCTGGAAAGTCATGAAAAATCTTTTATCAGAGGTCATGGAAAAGTCATGGAAAATGGTAATCATCTAAAATAAAAGGAAATCTGTTGGCATAAATTACATCTATGCGATAAACATTACGACAACAGCTTATCAAAACAAGGATGTGACTTGGTTTTTGCAAGAAGACATTTTCCAGAAAAATAATTTTTGAGCTACCTCACAAATACAAATCTAGATATTAATTCTCGGTCATGGAATTTGTAAATTTTGTTCATGAAAAGTCATGGAATTTCAAACACAGTAAGGCGTACAAACCCTGTATTGGCCCAGTAACGTACATTATCAGGGTGGTTCTTTAAGACAGGTGGTAAAAACCACCCATCTTAATGGATAGGTCCAATCTGTCAGTCATAATCAATTTCTTCACATGTGGGCTGACATCATATCAAAATATGTAATGAATAATTTAGATCTATGTCCGTCATAAACGTTGAATGGTCTGTAAATTGTACTACAGGAAGCAACAACACCCAGTCAAATTAGTTTCAAAATATTCAAGTTTACTTGTGAATGAATAGTTACCTTGTAATTGGTATTCTGGGAATGGACCTTTCCATTTTTAGCTATGCTCCGCACATCTCAAGCTAATCTCCGCCCACACCATGCTCGTGTTGGGATCGATCGATCTCTTAACTCCCTGACTATCAATTTCCAGAAAACTATACACTCAGGTAAACTATTGAATATTTTGGAACTAATTTGACTGGGTGCTGTTGCTGCCTATGGCAGCAACAGCATCCAGTCAAATTAGTTTCAAAATATTCAACAGCATGTTTATTAAATAGTAGTGACATACAATTCGTACAATGTGCCAGACTATTAAGAGTTAAAGATGGGCGATATAGAATCATTTATCATGACATAATGATTACGACATCATCCTACATGCAGCTTAGCTGATTATGATGTCATATGACGTCGGATTGATAGATGGATACTCTGGAAAGGTGAATTCAGGATTCAACGTTTATAAATCGATCCCATCACACGCAGAGTGTGGGCGGAGCTTAGCTAGAGATGGATCCCTCTATTAACCCTTTCAACAACAAATCACAGAAAATTATATATAAAACTTAGTCATTTGAATATTTTGAAATTACTTTGACTGGAAGTCATGGTTGTCATATATAAGCAGCAACATCCTCCAGTCAAATTAGTTTCAAAATATTCAACATAATTTTCCGTACGTCATAGTGAGTTGCTCGTTTCTAGTTTGTAAAGCGTAATGGGTTAAAAGACAATACGTTGTCTATAGGGATTAATTGGAGTTTTTTTCTCGATACAGCAGTCATGGCACGTTTTACTGAAGTTTAAAACGTTCAATGCTATAGACAAATTATTGTATATTCCATTGGATGTTTCAAAACTTATTTGTCTGGAAAGTGTTTTCATTCAATTTATTTATTCAAAATATTGAAGTTTGTAGTCCTGTCTTGTTGTTTTGAAATTGTGATCTCTGATTGTTACAAGGTTACTAATGATTCATCTACTAGGTTTGTCCAAATAGTAATGGTCAAGAAAATCTAAACGTTTGCTCAGTGAATGTCCATTAAATTTGCGGGCAAAGAGAAGTGTTAATTAATGTCCTAATTATTTCATATGTGACAAGAATGGGAGATTGTCAGAAGGTGTATAATACTAGCTCATAACAAGTACTGTGCTTGTTTATGATTATGTAATTAACCTTTTAATACTCAAATCGGCCCAAAACTGCTTCTGTAGTGGTCTTGAGAATGTCCATTTGCAGACCAAGAGAAGACTATTTCTGAAAATTTACCACAGCACTGACTGGCTCGATAACCGAGGCAATCATTCCTGTGGTAAATTTTCAAAAATAGTCTTCTCTTGGTCTGTAAATAGCCAATTTTCTAGGAACAAATTAAAATTTTCTTGAACAAATTTAAGTGTTAAAGAGTTAAATCGATAATTGCGATGATTTTTAAATCATGAATTTATATGATTAAAAATAAAATGATTGAATAATCGTGAATAAGTTTGAACGCATAAAAATATTTCTAACGTTTTTAATCACTAATACTATCCGTCATAAAAATTGACATTTTGCTCAATGAATGCACATTTGCAGATCAAGAAGTCTATTTTTGAAAATGTATTACTGGAATGACTGGCTCTAGCGTCGAGCCAGGAATTCCAGTTATGCCAGTGATACAATTTCAATAATAACCTTCATATGGCCTGCAAATTGATATTTCTATACACGATTGCAGCATTCATCATTGATATGGCTTTATTGTTGTGTCTGGGCAATATGTATCCACGCTGATTAATTGAGTAATCATTATTATTAAATAATCGATCATGATCACTCAAAGCAATAATCACATACGCCTAACAAGTACCACACTAATTGCAGATCACTCATTGTTTTTTTACCAGGTGTACAAGGTCACTGATCTAGAACTGACTGTGTGCTCCCTTGAGGATGCTATTGTATCTCGTATAGCCAGCAAGGAGCTGGTGGTAGCGTGAAGATAGAGGACAAGTGACAAACTCTAAGCTTTCAGAATCAGTGACAAGCTGAAGTTAGTGTGCCGCGGATGTCTGACCGCTGCAAGCCATGGGACAAACAGTTTAATGGGCAGTAACTCTGGACCTGCTTAATATTTTGAAAACAATTTGGCTGAAAGTTGTTGGTAACTTTCAATCAAATTGTCTTCCAAATATTCAGCAGGTCCAGAGTTAAACCCCATGGAAAATGTAGTCTGCAGAAATTTATTTGGCACACAGTTACTTCATGCATAGACAAAAACTTTGTGTTTGCGTGTGTGCACACACGAGTGATAAAAAAATGGAAGAGTGTATGGAGAATTTACGCTGTGTGGTTGAGTGTCTATGAGGAGTGATAAAAAAATGGAAGAGTGTTCGGAGAATTTACGCTGTATGGTTGAGTGTCTATGAGAAGACAGCTGAACATATATATAAAATAAAGTGCCCTGGGAACAAACAAGATCTTGTGTGTGTTTCTTTTTAGCTGCGGGTAGCCGCTCAATAAACCATCATGTTCCTCAGTCAGTCGTTCAGTCACAGAGGCTTATTCCAGGCTGTATCTAAAAAAATTTGATCCGATTTGGCTCAAATTGTAGCACAACGAGGCAACTTACCATGCAGGAGGATTTTCAGATTCTGCCCATGATCCGGATGAGAGTCTGAATCCAGATCGCATCACATTGTGTATCTTTGGATATCTCGGAAACTACTGGTCCGATTTGCCGAAAAGGGGGTGACCATTCACTAGGATTCCACAACGCGTGCGCGTGTGTGTGTATCAGCTCAATAAACTGGCATGTCTGTTAGTTAGTTAGTCGCATGGTTGGTCAGCCACAAAAGCCTATTCTGTGCTGTAGTTTCAAGAGTTTCTTACATACCATAATCAACCGAGGAGGAAATGTTGCCCACGGAGCCCTGAAGGTGTATGATAAATTTGTGGTCAAAGGTCAAGGCCACGGCGACCAGATTACAATGATTCTCTTAAAAACTGTGCGTGAGACATTTGTCAATAACTCTGGTTCTAGTGGAGATATCTCAAACAGATATTGGTGGAAGGTTGCCCATGGGGGGTGCCTAGGTGGGCCCACTTTTGTGTCAAAAGGTAAAATATCTCAATATGATACCCGCAGTTACCGAGATTTTATCGACTTGGTTTGTTTTCATTTTATAATTTGGCTTCTACTGGAATGGCTGGCTCAATAACCGATCCAGTCAGTCCAGTGGTAAATCTGCCAAAAATAATCTTTATTTTCCTGCAAAATGGTCATTCAATAAGCAAATAAGTTTAGAAAAAAGCCTATCATTTTTGAGTCAGTCTGTCCATACATATGTCTTGACAACCATGTATGGATCTATGGCGATTTTTGTTTTCTTTTCAATAACTTGAATTGGCTTCTGCTTGAAGTACTTTGAACTTGTGGCCATGCATGTCAGGGGGTTGTAAGAATAGGGGAATCCATTTATAGTTATGCTGCGCCCATTTCTAACTAAACTCCGCCCAATTTTTATATATTTTGGAATCATTTTGAAACTGAAGCCTGAATGGACCTTTCCATTTTTAGCTATGCCCCGCCTATCTCTAGCTAAACTCCACCGACACCTCGCTCGTGTTGGGATCGATCAATCTCTGATCTCCCTGACTATCGATCTCAAGAAAGCTATACAGGTAAGCTTTTGAATATTTTGAAACTAATTTGACTGGGTTCTGTTGCTGCCTAAGGCAGCAATGGTGCCCAGTCAAATTAGTTTCAAAATATTCAACAGCATGCTTATTAAATAGCAGAGAATTACAAAGATATACAATTCATATGTGTCAGAGTATTTGAGATTTGGTGATGGTCTATATGGAACCCTTTATGATGTAATGATTATGACGTCATCATATATGTGCTGAGCTGATTATGACATCATACAGTCTGATGATGAATGGATACTCTGGAAAGGTGAATTCTCAGAATCTCAATTTCAAGGTAACTATACTGGTAAGCTATTGAATATTTTGAAACTAATTTAACTGGGGACTAAACATTGCTACCATGGCATTTTGATTTTGACAGCAATTAACATGTAACATATTTGATTATGATATCAGATATCAGATATCAGATCAATCCATAAGACTTATTTAGTTTTTCTATGCTGCTTGCTAACCATGTGTCCATCCCGACAGATTGCCACCCACCAAAATGGCTGCCATTGAAGGGTGGGTGGGAAATGTGTAATTTTGTAGCCCACATGTCAGGAAATTATTGGGTAATATCTCCATAAATTTGAGATTTTGTCATTAGCTGCACTTGTGAAATACTATATCTTTGTGCATAATAATAAGATGCTTGATGGGTGTGAGGGGAAGATGTGAAATACAACATTGGGATAAATCCATCTTTCTTTAGCATCATAATTCATGAGGGATAAGTAATTAAGTGGTTAAAGTTTCTGTCATTAGCCTATTGCTATTTGATGGCTATAGGGCTGTTGAAAGAGGACAAGCAGAAGTTGCTCATTCTGTGGTGGAACTGGGGACTAGAACAAGAAACTAATTTCTCTGCGTAGCATGTTAGTTCTTCACCAAACAAAAGTGAACATATGGCTGGTGGAACAGCGAGATGCCCCCGCAAATGAGGTGAGGGTTGCCATATGGCCTAGATACTGGTGAATTTATTACTGAAATTGGCAGAGATGGCTTTTTTAGTATAAATTAAAAAAATTTGAGGCATCTTAATCCAAATCTGTTGTAGGCAGGCAGTATGTATGATTACTGTATTCTGCTTGATTTGACTGTACCGAGTCCTGCTTTCTTGAGGTCACCTCATAGAACGCTTAGCAGACTTATGCAATGACATCCTCTCCTGTCTTTGTGTTTGCTAACTCCCAGTTGGGAGAATTCCAAGGCTCTCTCTGCTGGTGTGTCTTCTGGCGTCCTTAGCACATAATGGACCATCTTTGCTGGGCGACTTTTAAAGACAGTGACGATGTATTACACATCTTGTATAGTGCATCATTGGAAATTATGCTGTCTGACCATCGGTGTCCAGTGATGGTGCATAGGAGTTTGCGGTGGCAGGCATCAAGTTTGTCTAGAGCTGCCGTTGGAGCTGCCCAGCTGTTACAGTTATACAGCATCAAGGATGTGCAGGCCCCCGTTGTATAAATGTAGCCTTTTTGTCAAGAACCTCTTTGATCTACGAAACCATAGCATCCAGAAAGACTGGAAAGCTATGTTCCCCATGACGCAGCGTGCAGCAATGTCAGCAGTACTGCAAATCAGTGAGGCCAGGATTTTACTTTTCCTCCATGGTTCGGCGCCATGAAGCCAGTAACGCTCATTTATAATTAGCTCATCACCACAACATTAAATCATTATGCCACCCGAACTGTGAGTCTGGGTTTGAGTCGGAGAAGCGCAGATGAGATGATTTATATGCCTTGTAGCAAATACCAGAATGTTAGTAAATTAGTGAACAAAAACATTATTGTACAAATGTAATTATTTTATTGTGATTGATTATTTTTAATCTTTGGCAGTACCCATGCTGCTGAACCTAAAACCAAACTCAAAATACACATCATTTCCTGTGATAGAAGGCTATCAACACAGTGGAACCTGTGTTAAGTGACGACTTAATGTGACTCAAACAATCACAATAGATCTATGGCGCTGTAATACAAGTGACATACTAGAGGATGTTTTTTGAAGCCAAAAGATTGTGTTAACCCTTTAACACTTATATCAGCCAAAAACGGCTTCTGCAGTGGTCTTGAGAAATGTTCATTTGCAGACCAAGAGAAGACTATTTTTGAAAATTTACCACTGGAATGACTGGCTCGATAACCGAGCCAGTCATTCCAGTGGTAAATTTTCAACTCTTGGTCTGCAAATGGACATTTTATATTAGTAAATTGAAAATTTCATTCAACAAATTTGAGGGTTAGTGTTAAACAGGTGATCGATATCAACCCCCCCTATCTTAAAGAACCACAACCATTTCTCTCCAAAGGCAAAAAGATGTGACTATAATCAAGTGAAGGTGTTTCTCCAGTAAATACATATAATTATTTCTTGTAAATAAGAGTCATTAATTTATAAAACAAGAGGCCCAAGGGGCCCTTGTCGCTCACCTGGAGCACCATCAATTTTTGCAAAATTTGTTGGTGAGTGGTTTAGCAGTCTTAAATGAGTTTGTGGACATTTTTGCAAGTGCAATATGGTCGCCAAACACACTATTTTGATTACCCCACGGCGCCCATGTTTTTTTGATGGATCAACTTCCCTTGAACAAATTTTAATGGGCCAAATTTTGGCCTGATCCCTTCAGCGGTTCTGGAGGAGTCATTTTCATGAAAACCAGGTCATCCAAGATGGTCACCGAACCATTTGGTCAATCAAGTCCTCTTGAACAAACTTGGCTTACTTCTTGGCCTAGATGAAGATTCCCCAAGTGGTTTTAGAGAAGATTTTAAAGACATTTCCTGAAATTGCCCGAAATCCAAAATGGCCACTGGGAAAATTTGCCGATCGGGTTCATTTGAACAAACCTGGATCTTTATGCCCTAAGCATGCTTCCTGCCAAATATAATTGAAATCGGCCTGGTAGTTCTTGAGAAGACATTTTAAATTTCCCATTGCTTTAGCATGGGAGCATTTGACGAGAAAATTATCCAAGATGGCCACCAAACCGTTTATCCGACAGTTTCGAAAATTGCAAATTTGAGCTCAGAATACCCAAAAACATATATAGAACCAATTTTGGCCTCAAAATCCACCAAATAAAAAAATCCAATATGTCTGCCAAACACGCTACATTTTGATTGGCCCATGGCGGCCATGTTTTTGACGGAGCAACTTCCCTTGAACAAACTTTAATGGCCCTTATTCCCTAATCATATCTCCCATATTTTGGCCTGATCCATACAGCGGATCTGGAGAAGTCGTTTTCAGGAAAACTAGGTCATCCAAGATGGCTGGCGAACGATTCGGTCAATCAAGTCGTCTTTAACAAACTTGGCTTACCTCTTTGCCTAGATGAGGTTTCATAAGTTTTGAATCGATTCCCCAAGCCGTTTCGGAGAACGACATTTTTAGACACTTCTAAAAATAGGCCAAAATCCAAGATATCCATTATATTTTGATTGGTCCACCGCAGCCATGTTTTTGGACGAATCAACTTCTCTTGAACAAACATTAATAACCCTTAGTTGCTAATTATATATCGCACGTTTCGGCCTGATCACTTCAGCGGTTCTGGGGAAGAAGTTGTTTGTGAAAACTAGGTCATCCAAGATGGCCGCTGAACCATTTGGTCAATCAAGTTCCCTTGAACAAACTTGATTCAGCGTATACCATAGATCAGATTTCATGAGTTTTGAATCGATCACTCAAATGGTTTGGGAGAAGATTTTTAAAGACATTTTTAAAAATCGGCCAAAATCCAAGATGGTCGCCAGCCAAATTGGCCAATCGAGGTCCTTTGAACAAACTTGGATCCCTATGCCTTAAGGATGCTTCATGCTAAATATAATTGAAATCGGCCCAGCAGTTCTCGAGAAAAAGATATTTTAAATTTCCCATTGCTTTAATATGGGAGCTTTTGGCGGGAAAATGATCCAAGATGGCCGCCAAACCGTTTATCCGACAGTTTCGAAAATTTCAAATTTGAGATCAGAATACCCCAACAACCTATATATAAAAACAATTTCGGCCTCAAAATCCATCAAATAAAAAAATCCAATATGGCCGCCAAACATGCTATATTTTGATTGGCCCACAGCGGCCATGTTTTTTAACGGATCAACTTCTCTTGAACAAACTTTACTGGCCCTTAGTCCCTAATCATATCTGCCAAATTTCGGCCCGATCCCTTCAGCGGTTCTGGAGAAGTTATTTTTGCTAAAAGTAGGTCAACCAAGATGGCCACCGAACTATTTCCTTGAACAAATTTGGTTGAGCTCTTGCCCTAGATCATATTTCATGAGGTTTCCTTCAATCCCTCAAGAGGTTTCGGAGAAGAAGATTTTTAGACATTTCTAAAAATCGGCCAAAATCCAAGATGGCCACTGGCCTAATTGGCTTCCTTTGAACCAACTTGGATCCCTATGCCCTAAGGATGCTTCCTGCCAAATATAATTGAAATTGGCCCACAGGTTCTTGAGAAGTCGTTTAAAGGAAAAATTGACGGACGGACGGACAACAGACGGTCGCCACGGCATAAGCTCACTTGACCTTTCAGGCCAGGTGAGCTAAAAAAACAGGCCAAAATTTTGTAAATATATGTCCATATAAACATATTTTCAAAATTAGCGTAAGTGTGACTGACGGGATGATTTGATTATCAGGCTGCCACAATATGAAGATCAAACACAATAGTTATTATATACATTTAACCCTGTAAGCAGCAAATTTCTTCAAGAAAAGTTAAATTTTTTCATTGAAAATGTCTATTTGCAGATCCAAGAGATCATTTTTGAAAATTTATCACTGGAATCGAGCCAGTCATTCCAGCGATACCTAATGCACCTAACAATACTGCCTCAATTATCGAGGAAATAATTTTAGTATTTTTCCATAGAAAATATATTCCAATTTTAACCTGTTAGTGGTCCTAACTGGTCAAGAATACCAAGATATTTGTTATTTGAATGTCTATTTGCAAGACAAGAGAAAAATATTTTTGAAGATTTACTACTAGAATGACTCGCTCGGTCATCAAGCAAATCATTAAGGTAGTAAATTAACCCTTTAACCCTCGAATTTATTCAAGAAAATTAAAATTTGTACAGACCAAGACTATTTTTGAAAATTTACCACTGGAATGACTGGCTAGGTTATTGAGCCAGTCATTCAAGTGGTAAATTTTCAAAAATAGTCTTCTTTGTCTGCAAATGGAGACCACTGCAGAAGCCGTTTTTGGCTGATATGATGGTTAAAGGGTTAAAAACAAGTCTTTAGTGTGTAAATGTACATTTCATAGGACCATTGCAAAGGCCAGTTGTCAACTTGAGCAGTAAAATGTTAATGATTACTCAGTAAGTACTATAGTAAAAGTTGCGATGAAGTGGTAAAATATTCAAACTTAGGAAGCATTGGTAATATAGAGTGCGTTTGCGCGACTGATGGTGTCAGTGGTTCAATGACGCGGTTTGTGGTATATGCGTTTTCAATTGGCGTGTAAGATTTACTAACACGGTTTGTCGAACCAGGAATTTAGTTTTGATCTCAGTTCGTTGTTACCAACGGTTACTGGTTCGGAAGTTTCAAGATGCCGGTGGCCAGCTAAATTTTACAACTCATTTAGATGACGAAATCTCATCAACATTTGAGTGGACGCGGTATTTACTGAATTTAAAGTATAAATCAAAATAAAATCAAATTAATTGCTAAAGTTGATGCAATTTAGAATGCTTGTAGGTTCCGAACATTGCCATGAAATTACGATCATCCAACATCTCCAATTCGCATACATCCCGTTTTGGCGTATCTGCTTCGAACCAAGTCTGAGTTACGAACCAAGTCATTAAATTCACAGTCGCGAAAACAGGGCCTTGGTGGGACCAATATATGTCGGTTTTCGGTACCTCGCAATTATGACTCTGGGTATTGATACTTTGAGAGTTACTCCCACCGGAGTATAAAAACAATCACTCAATACATGAAACTGATCATCTAGTCTTTATGTGAGCATTATAGAGGTAAACGGAGATGAAGGAGCGCAATAACTGCTCAACCGCTGCACTTTATGTCAGCCTAATGCTCAGGCCAGCTCACACCTGATTGAATGACAAGTTCAATGTATTGAGCAAATGTTTTAACCCTTTCACTGATGAATTCCCCATATTTCATTTTCAATGCAGCCATACAGAAAAACTTGAAAATTTAGAAATTAATTTGACTGGAGGCCATTGCTGCCTTATCCAGTCAACTTAATTTCAAAATATTCAACAGAATAAGTTTTATATCGTAAAGAATTTAGTTTATCAGGGATTTGTTGGTGAAAGGGTTAATACGAGGTGGATTGCCGAAAATTAGCACGCATTGGTCTCTCTCACTATATTACCAATATTGTCTAGGTTGACTCTTAATACGGCATGATAGCTTTTATTGTTCGAAGAATTTATAAGCGAGTGTAACATTTAAATGTCCCCAATCGCTGTTTACAATTTCAATTATAATTCATAGCCATGTCATCTACATTATACTTATCCGGTAGAGTGCCGAAGTGGCTCAATAAATATCCCATTTTCCGCTGAAACAAGGGTAACAAATATGTAAATTGTAAATTTGTAATTTATATATATTAGGAAATCACTCAAGCATTCTACTTTCATAATATATTAATATAATCATTATAATATAAATGTTCTGTCTATATACATTATATACAAGCCTTTTAACTCTACCCCTTGAAATTTCAATGGCAGCAACACCTCTCAGTCATATTAGTTCCAAAATATTTAACAACATATTCCGTATATACATCATAACAAACTTGTCATTTCTGGTCTGTCTGGGTTAAGGTGTTAATAACAACAAAGACACAGATTAACCCTGTAACACTGCAGTGGTCTTGAGAAATGTACATTTGCAGACCAAAACACTATTTTTGAAAATTTATCGCTCGAATGACTGGCTTGATAACCGAGCCAGTCATTCCAATGGTAAATTTTCAAAAATAGTCTTCTCTTGGTCTGCAAATGGACATTTTCTATGAGAAAATTGAAATTTTCTTGAATAAATTCGAGGGTTAGAGTTAATAACCATCATTATTATGATCTAAACTTGTGAATAGAACATAGCAGATAATACAATAAATGTATCCCATCTGTCACTCAAGTATGTGACATCATAAACAAATACGTCACAATCAAAATGACCTAGGACCGTCATGAAATTGGTAATAGTCCATCACAAAGTGTCTGAATTGTATGTCTTTCATTATTTTACAATTTATTAAACATTTTGAAACTAATTTGGCTGAGAGATGTTCACCAACAGCACATACACACACCTCAAATTAATTTCAACAAATTCAACATCTTATCTACATAATTACCTTGAAATTTAGATTCTGTGAAGCCAGCTCTCTAAGTTTCAAATTGATTCCAACACACATGGCATACAAAGTCAGCGGGGCTTAGCGAGAAATGGGCATACTAGTAAACAGGAAGGATGGGGGGGCAGGAGTTCTCAATATCCAAACATGATCAAGAAACCATATTTCTTGGAGACAGAATATGGTGTGTTTTTGTCTAATCTGTGTAGCATAAAGTGAGACAGAGATCACGTATTCTGTTGACCGTCGAGTCACAAATGATCTTTTGCTTAATTCTTTTAATTTACCTTATTATTCAACAATGGTTCTTCAGATGTCAATAACACTGTACAGAGGTGTTCTACGCCATGCATAGATGCAATCTGCATCATCATTAGTTTGAATTCTAGGGAATTTTTCGTCTTTGTCATGGCTTTGAACTAGAATCATTTAAATATTTTTTGGTAGTGGGCGGGGGGTGGGTGTGGGTGGTTTTTATTTTGGTTTATTATTCAACAATGGATATTTGAATTTCAATGAGACTGCAAATATGATCTACCATCATCTACTAGTTTAATTTTCACTTGCAACTTTTATATAAATCAGTTTGTTGATTGGTCTGGCCAATTTGTTTATCATTTCTGACAAAGCTGTCAAGGTCGCAACTATAGCGTGGTGGCACTTGTTAGGAATTACTTCTATTTTTCTTGATTTTGGACAATGAAACTTCCTGGAGGTGTTGTAATGCAATGCAGGCCTTTTCAAGATCATACTCTATTTGATGCTCAATCATAATACATGTGAGTAGGACTTTTAGAGTTAAAGATATATTCATAAACATTGGTCGCAGATTTAGTGGAAATTTTCATGTTTTGGGGGTTACAGTTGTTAGTTGGGACCTCACTGAATATGCCATGCCTAGATTATTTTGACAAGTCACACTATCAATGCTTATACATGCGAGACATTATATGCGTGCGCATTCCTGTTACGACTCGCAGCATTAAACCTTTAACGATCAAATTTGGTAAAACAAAAATTCAAAATATTCCCTTATTCAATGTCCATTTGCAGACCGAGATTATTTTTGAAAATGTACTACTGGAATGGCTGACTCGGTTACCGGGCCAGTCATTCCAGTGGTAAATTAAAAAAATAGTCTTCTCTGGACAGTCTTCAAGATCACTGCACAGGCATGTTTTGGCTGTCTTCGTCGTGAAAGTGTTAGTCGCTAGGAGCATTTTTGCCTCCAAAAGGCATATCCTATCCCGTGCTACCGGGATAGTACATTCTCGTATAAGTGTTACTTAACCATTTAGCCCATAAATTTGGTCAAGCAAATTCCAATTTTCTCATAGAAAATGTCCATTTTTAGATCCGAGAGAGGATCACTTTTCTTCTCTTTTTCCGCAAATGGAAATTGATCAAGATCACTAGAGATGCCGGTTTTGAACGGCTTAACTTGCTAAAGGGTTAAACCAGTTTTAAGTTAGATACTAGATTGATATTTAATACGAGAAAAGACATTTTGTAAGGAGTTATGTGGGAAAAAATTGTTAATCAAGTTTACATATTAAACGTCATGTGTTGCTATATTACATTTGGTATGGCTGCTCCATTACCCCAATACTGTTTTCATCATTTTAATGATTTAGTGATATATATGTATATATATTTATTCCGCTGTTTCAATATACCTCATTGCAAATACAAAGCAATCAACACTAGTTAACCCTTTAACACTCATATCAGCCAAAAACGTCTTCTGTGGTGGTCTTGGGAAATGTCCATTTGCAAACCAAGAGGACTATTTTTTTTAATTTACCACTGGAATGACTGGCTCGATAACCGAGCCAGTCATTCCAGTGGTAAATTTTAAAGAATAGTCTTCTCTTGTTCTGCAAATGGACATTTTCTATGAGAAAATTGAAATTTTCTTGAACAAATTTGAGGGCTAAAGGGTTAAGAAACATATGCAGTATTATCTATCTGAGACAAAATTGACAAAATATACATTCAATATCATATGTACATGTGGCTATTATCAATGGTCAATTTATGTATTACTGCTGAAAACATGTCTGTGTAACTAATAATAATAATAATAATAATAATAATAATAATACTTTTAATAGTAAATTATGGTACCACTTATAGTATATATTAACTTTATTTTGTACACTTTAAATTAAATACTCTAATTGGTCAGAAATAGAAACAATTATTTAACCTTTTAATGGCCAAGCCATTAAAACCCAGCTTTGGCTTTACAGGGCCCTTAAGGAATGGCCATCTGTAGGTCAAGGATATTTTGAAATTTTAGTGCTGGAATGATTTATTTAGAATTTTTTGGCTTGTTTGATCAACACTTCATGCAATAAGTCCTTGAACAACTGGCTTCCCGTATCACTCCACGTCAGCAGTGGAAAGTAGGTGCTTCCTGACATTGCAACCGCTTTCAGCAAGTGTTTTCAAAATGAACACCAGTTGTCATGTGATTAGTAACTGGTTAAGGAAATATGATAATTAATCTGCAATTCCGCAGCATAAATGTTAGCCATTTAGGGGTTAAAATTAGTCATGACAATAGATACATTTTCTGGTGAATGATGATTTGAATTCAGACCAAGATAAGATAATCATTATTTTAGAACATTTTCAACTACAATGCCAGTCATTTCAGTTGTAAATTAAAAAAAAATATATATATAAATTATATTGGTCTGCAAATGGTGTTTTGATCAGACCCTGCTGAAACCATTATTTGCCAGTTGGATCAAGACATTTGATGAAAACTGGCCTCTACCATATCTACAGTGTTCTTGACGAATGTCCATTTCCATGCCAAGAAAATGCTATTTTAAAAGTTTTAACACCGGAATGACATGTAAGTTTTCAAAAACAGTATTCTCTTGTTCTGACTGACGACTGAATAAACAAATATTTTGATTTTCTCAACCAAATTTACCAATGGACCTTTCCAGTTTTAGCTATGCCCCACCCATCTCTAGCTAAGCTCCACCTACACCTCGCTCGTGTTGGGATCAATCGATCCCTGACTATGAATATCGAGTCATTCCTGCCATAATTATGATGTCATCCTACACGTCACTTAGTTGATTATGACGTTCTATGATGGATTGATAAACTGGACCAGTCCATTACAGTGTTAAATGACAGTGGATAAATAAGGTGTTCCTGGATATAATGAATGTGATAAATTAAGCAGCAGCTGATCGAAATGACGGAGGACATTTTCAGTAGCTATTGTGAATGCCCATGCCTGCTCTATCTGCTCGTTGAACTGCTGGTATGCCTTGTTTCCACGCAGAACCTGCAGGTTGTGGAGGGCACGCTTAGACACCGTACACGATATAGATATAGCGCCAGGATGTAGACGCAGGCGGTTCTCGCCTTGAAGCTGTGAGCCAAGGAATGCAGCAATGCCACGAATCAACATGCGGAATCTGAAACATATTACATTAGAATACATATGATGTTTGCATTATATACGACCGTAACAAATACATACATCGGCCATGATGAGATTTGGAGAAGCAAAGTAACCTAAAAATAGGTTACAGATTTCTTGTCAACATAACTTATTGTTCAGTTACTTGTCCATCATTTGTACAATATAATAGGCCAAATTACATGTATATTTAATTTCAGATACATGTATGACTGTTGGATATTGTTCAGATGATATATTCCAAGTTTTATATTTCTGGACCAGATATTTTGAAAAAAGTTTGAATGAAAGTTGTTGGTGGCTAAGCCACCAACAACTTTCAGTCAAATAGTTTTCAAAATATTCAGCAGGTCGTCTTTGCCTATTGAAATACTTGCCTGATGGCTTGCAGCGAGACAGTTAATGATCAAGATTTGTCAAGAAAATTTAGATTGTTGCCTAGTGAATAACCATTTACAGGCCAAGAAAGTACTATTTAATATTTGAAAATTTATTGATGGTATGAATGACCTGAGCAAGTTATTCCAGAGGTAGATTTTCAAACATAGTCTTCTCTTGGCCTGCAAATGGCCATTTCTCAACAGGACTGTAGAAACCAGTTTTGTTCGGCTCACCATTTATATGTTAAAATGTGAATTGTTCAGTTGTATTACATATATTCTGGTAACAGTCTCCTGAAAGGACTGGCTTCCGATAAATTAAGACCTCATTTTACATATTCAAATTTTTGTTTTGCGCTTTCTGATTTTGGGCAACTCACTTAGTTTGCTTATACAAAATTTTATGATTCAAGAGGATCTTGAAGTAACACTACATTGTTTGGACCTGTTATATTGTTGCATTAACCTTTGAATGGTCAAATTTAGTTTTAAAAACTCATGAAAATGTCAACTTTTAAACCAGGTGGAGACTATTTTCTTAAGAGTTACCACGCGAATGACTGGCTCTCTCATGGTGTCACTTATTTCAGTGGTATATTTTCAGAAAGACTTTCTTCGTCTGCAATTAAACATTTCTCATGACCACAGCAGCGGTGGATTTGGGATGGTCTGGGTTAATCATTTAATGGTCAAGGAGGCCAAGACTGCCCTCTGTAGTGGTCTTCATGAATGTACATTTGCAGGGCAAGAGAAGACTATTTTTTTAAATTAACCACTGGAATGCCTGGCTCGATAACCGAGCCAGTCATTCCAGTGGTAAATTTTCAAAAATAGTCTTGGCCTACAAATGGACATTCAATAAGTAAATATTTCAATTTTCTTGACCAAATATAAACATTAAAGGGTTAAAGAAATAATTTCATGAATGTTTTTTCGAGAGTAGACACTAAGTAAGGTATGTGTTATTCAAACAAATCCTATCACAGCCTGCCAATGCGCACCCACCTGGGACTAAGCATGCTCTTTTTGCCAAAGCCAATAGCTCCAAAAATACCAGATGTAGACCGGTCTTCACCCATGACCACGAGGGCATTGACAGCTTTGTGTAGTAATTGAGCACACCCAGTCTGATCAGTACCCGCATCAATCTGTCGCAAGAGCAGCTCAACAAACTTCTGGAGCCACAGCATAAGCTTTACTTCATTCTCACATCTGTAAAATAAAAAGGCATACAGATATGCTAAAGGACACAAGTTCGTTGTTTTAAGGAGAGATAGTTCTGAAGAATATGTAAAAGATTTTTCCTAAGCATAATCACAACTTGTTCTCACAAGACATTCTTATATGCTAGTACCAAATTTGAAGTGAATGCATGCAGTCTCCAGAAACAATATTTTATTGAAATTTAACAATTTAATGGAAATGATTGAGCAAGTGACTTATTTACGACTGAATGCCTATTTGCAGGTTAAGAGAACACTCTGAAAATTTATCACTACTCCCCCCCCCACCCCCGGCCTCACTTGAGCTAATCTGGCCACTTTGTACATGTATTTGAATCAATTGTAACCCTTTGAACACTAAATTCCCAGAATCCCACTTTAAAGGTAAAAGTAAGCTGTTGAATATTTTGAACTAATTTGGCTCAGAACCGTTGCTACCTATCGCAACAACAGTTCCCAGTCAAATTAGTGATGTGAGCTAGTGACATAATTGCTTATGAGGTCAGATACTTGAGTAACAGATCGGGTCCCTTCATCGCAAGCCATGGTCAATATTGCCACATTTTACCACCCTGGTTACATCATGCGCTGCTGAACTATAAGCTTGCAATATTTAACACCACTTTCAGTATTAACGGCGGCTATAATCGGTGTTAATATAAACTCAAATCTGTGAATAGTGGCCATGCACCTACTTTTGGCCCAAAATGATGGTGATTCTTGAACCCTTTAAGCATCAAATTTGTTTTAAAATCTTCAAATTTCTCATAGAAAATCTCCATTTATTGACCATGAGATAACTGTCTTTGAAAATTTATGACTGGAATGACTGGCTCGGTTATCGAGCCAGGCATTCCAGTAGTAAATTTTCAAAAACAGTCTTCTCTTGGTCTGCAAATGGAGATTTCTCAAGACCACTGCAGAAGCCGTTTTTGCTTGATACGTGTTATAGGGTTAACACTAAAGCGGGCCAAAAATGGCTTCAGCAGTGATCTTGGGACCTGTCCATTTGCAGACCAAATTAATTTATCACTGGAATGACTGGCTCGATAACTGAGCCAGTCATTCCAGTGGTTTGAAAATTTACCACTGGAATGACTGACTGGCTTGATAACCGAGCCAGTCATTAGTGGTACATTTTCAAAAATAGTCTTCTCTTAGTCTGCAAATTGACATGTTCTATGATAAAATTGAAATTTTCTTGAACAAATTTAAAGGTTAAAGGGGTAACCTAGAATGGTCAGAATAGAGAGTATCTAGAGTAAACGGTGTTTGAAGAACCTCCTGTGTTTTGGAGATGGGGGATGATGGTTCCTTAGGACAGCGGGTCAAAAGACCACCATGTCCTAAATAAATTTTGCTGAATAGATTTGAGGATTAAGGGTTGCGATAAGCGGTCATAAGACCACCCATCTAAAGGAACTACAATTCATATACACCAAAGCTGCTTAGCATAGCAAATATCTGCCATAGACATGTTTTACTGTACACATACTCAGGCTTAGCTGCAACGAGCCACACAGCAATAAGATCAAGGAATCGCCATTCATCATGCGGATTCTGGCAGAATGGTAGCTGTTGAAGGATGTATGCATAGAGTGTTAGGTAGGAGCCATGATTGAGACATTCAGTCAGGTACCGCTGTAGACTAAGCTCAGGTATCTGTAATGTGCTAAGAACAATGCCCCAACTCCGACTTTCTCCTGACGCATCTGTAATTTTAAGATTATAAAAGAAAAGAGCTGTTTATGATGGACAAATAATGCAAGAGTTGGATATATTTCTAAATTTATTAACATATTTACTTTGGGAACAAGAGGCAGACTCAGCTTGACTATTTATTAGCACTCACCCTCAGCTCAGTTGTGGTAGATTGATCTTTGAGTAAGTTTGATTTTTGAATGCCACAAAACTGAGAATCTATACTGAAAATAACATTTCTTATTTGTCAGAACCTCATCCTTGGTTAGCAGCAGACCATAATTGCAGCTAGATCGGAGGCAATATAGCCAATGGTGTTCTATAAGATATGAATATGGTATTGGTCTGCAAGAACGGTGAAGGTGCCACTAAGCAGAAGATGAGCTCTCATCAACCAGGGCGCCGGCTGTACTGCAGTTAGATAGTGCTACAGTACAGCAGATGGCTAGATGGAAGATGAGCGAGACAAGCTCCTCTACTGAATTTTGGGGAATGTAATAATTTATTCCCGAATGAATGATTAAAATGGCTCCGTTCTATAGTTAGACAGTGCTACAGTACAGTAGATGGCTAGAGGAAGACGAGCGACCAATTTTTTCAAATTTATTATTTATTCCCAAATGAATGATTAAAAAGGACGGATGAATGCAAGATTTAAAATGGGAAACGACCTCATATTCAAACTGAATCTGCCCAAATGGATACAGGTATCATTAGTACAATTTAATCACATAACATTACAAACTATGATCATTACAACTAGGATATTCAAGTAATAGAAGGTTGCTCTGATGTCTTGCATGTCGATTTATCAGAGCTCAGACTGACAAAACGGAACAAGGCGAGTGGAGGGGATGGTGGTGGATAGGCGATTTCGCAACAACTGGAGGACAAAGAGAATGGAATCTCTCACAAATGTAGATCCTCGCCCAGGCGCGCATGAATATTGATTAGTCAGTGTGACCTGATCACTGCCTTAGCAGTTCTGATTGGATTGGTTATTGGGCCGCATAAACCTGATTTATGTTTTCAACATAAATCCTAATTTATGCTGCACAAATAACGAAGAGTTGGATATATTTCTAAATTTATTAACATATTTACTTTGGGAACAAGGGGCAGACTCAGCTTGACTATTTATTAGCACTCACCCTCAGCTCAGTTGTGGTAGATTGATCTTTGAGTAAGTTTGATTTTTGAATGCCACAAAAACTGAGAATCTGTACTAAAAATAACATTTCTTATTTGTCAGAACCTCATCCTTGGTTAGCAGCAGACTGTAATTGCAGTTAGATGGAGGCAATATAGCCAATGGTGTTCTATAAGATATGAATATGGTATTGGTCTGCAAGAACAGTAACGGTGCCACTAAGCAGAAGATGAGCACTCATCAACTAGGGCGGCAGCTGTACTGCAGTTAGATAGTGCTACAGTACAGTAGATGGAAGATGAGCAAGACAAGCTCCTCTACTGAATTTTTTGGGGAATTTAATAATTTATTCCCGAATGAATGATTAAAATGGCCAAGACTCGGGTAATGATGACCAAGAAATTAGCTGAGTTGCTCCAAAATAAGCCACGATATGTTGTTTGTAGATCTGGTAATTGTGAGTCTATTTAAAACTAAAATTAAACAATTCCATTTCTTGACTGTAACGCGAAACTAGGTGTGGATTTCGGGCAAATTTTTTATATTAAATTTTTTTAACAAAGCCACAACTATCGTGTTTTATCACTTGTTTAGTATTGTCTAAAGGGAAAGCAATGCTGGTGTATTGCACTAACAGTGCTAAATACAAGCAGATGTGTATGTATGTACTTGGCATATTGTAACAGGCATATGATTTTAATATAACTTGCATATATGGCATTTCATATTGAAATAGAAATTGTAAATATGATTAAATATGGAATGCCAATTGCTCAACTTTCCAGCATAACACATAAATCCCTGTTCATTTATTGCATAAGGAGAGCCTTAAACTTGCTAAATACTTTTTAAATAATTTAAAGGACAATTCCGGGATTGGTAAGTGTACTTTATTTGAATGACTATTATATGACTAACATATTAGATCCTAAATAAAAACAATAGACAAATATACAAGTAATTATACCATCGTAAACATGGGATTATTTTATCTCCCGGGCGTGCCATTTTCTTGCAACGAGAGCGAGATTTGACGAGATCCTGATGTCATCCCCGCACCAACGCTATCTTTTCCGAGCACGAAGTCTGTGCAGTAAATATGTATATGCATGGAGGCCTAACATATGCTAATTTGTAATCGTTAGGACATTGTCCAGTTAAGCTAGTAAGTTTTTCAAGTAATTCTAGTATCCGAAGTCGGTGGGGAATCGTTAACCCCTAGACCGCTGAAGCATAGATTCCATTTTCTCTATCCTATCAGAATGTGTTCATTTTCGTAACAATATTGCTGTAAGTCATTGCTGTGCATGACAGCAACACGTTTTAGCAACATTTTTTTCCAAAATGTACCCGTTCACTATCTCTGTAAGTAGGCTATTACACGTTTTATACCATGTGATAAAGGTTAAATGAAGTGGCACATTTGACACGTACATATTGTCAAATTACTCAGCTGACTCAAGATACCGTTATAGCATGCGTCGCAGGCAGTGTAAATATATATTCCAAGAAAACATGATATGTTAATATTGCTGGAACCACAGAACCAATTGTAATAATTCTGATACATACCTGTAGCTGCAAATTCAAAGATGTATCCAATGCTATGGATGTTAGAATTGGCCTAGTGGTTGAAAGGTACACTGCGGGAAAAACTAAGCCAGCAAAATTTCAAACAAAAATTTCAGGATGCGCTCTATCCATCATTCCATATCAGAATGAGTATTACAGCTACAATGACAAAATTTTGCTGTGCCGAAGTGTTCCAATGTTATCACATAACAGGAAAAATTCCATCAAAATATCTTAATTATTGAAATTACTACAGCTTGCCGGGCAATATTGATTGGTGATGAAAATTCCCAGATTTTATGTCCAAATGTTAATTCATTTGGTGATATCTCTGGCAATATTCACATGAGCAAAGTTATAATTGGTCAGGCAAATAGCCATTTCTTTCAGCTTTAAGCACACTTCAATTTAATGACAATATGCAAAGATAGAGTCTGCGAGACGAAAACCATCTCATGCTGAATTTTACCAAAAAAAGGATAACATATTCTCAGATCGTATCTTAGATGAATAATTTTTTTTATATATGCCAGTCTTTTGAACCTCTTGTCCGATATTAACATCCATTATTACCTCACCTGGCCTGAAAGGCCAAGTGAGCTTATGTCATGGCGACAGTCCGTCGTGTGTCCATTATCCATCTGTCCATCAACTTTTCCTTTAAGACTTCTTAAGAACCGCTGGGCCAATTTCAATTATATTTGACGGGAAGCATTCTTAGGGCATAGGGATCCAAGTTTGTTCAAATGAAGCCGATCGGCCAATTAGGCCGGCGGCCATCTTGGATTTTGGCTGATTTTTAGAAAAGGCTTTAAAAATCTTCTCCGAAACTGCTTAAGGGATTGAAGGAAACCTCATGAAATATGATCTAGGGCAAGACCTCAACCAAGTTTGTTGAAGGGAACTTAATTGGTCAAATAGTTTGGCGGCCATTTTGGCTGACCTAGTTTTAGCGAAAATAACTTCTTCTCCAGAACCGCTGAAGGGAGCAGGCCGAAATTTGGCAGATATGATTAGGGACTAAGGACCAGTAAAGTTTGTTCAAGAGAAGATGATCCGTCAAAAAACATGGCCACCGTGGGCCAATCAAAATATAGCATGTTTGGCGGCCATATTGGATTTTTTTATTTGATGGATTTTGAGGCCGAAATTGGTTTTATATAGGTTTTTGGGTATTCTGATCTCAAATTTTTGAAACTGTCGGATAAATGGTTGGCGGTGGCCGTCTTGGATCATTTTCTCGCCAAAAGCTCCCATACTAAAGCAATGGGAAGTTTTTTATATCTTCTTCTCGAGAACTACCTGGCCGATTTCAATTATATTTGGCATGACGCATCCTTAAGGCGTATAGATTCAAGTTTGTTCAAACGAACCCGATCGGCCAATTTGGCCAGCGACCATCTTGGATTTCGGCCGATTTTTAGAAATGTCTTTAAAAATCTTCTCCCAAACTGTTTGAGTGATCGATTCAGAACTCACAAAATATGATCTAGGGTAAGAGCTGAATCAAGTTTGTTCTTGTTTGACCAAATGGTTCAGCGGGCATCTTGGATGACCTAGTTTTCACAAAAACGACTTCTTCCCCAGAACCGCTGAAGCGATCAGGCTGAAATTTGTGATATTAAATTAGCAACTAAGGACGATTAATGTTTGTTCAAGAGAAGTTGATTCATCAAAAAACATGGCCGCGGTGTACCAATCAAAATATAGTGTGTTTGGCAGCCATATTGGATTTTTTTATTTGATGGATTTTGAGGCCGAAATTTGTTTTATATAGGTTTTTGGGTTTTCTGATCTCAAATTTGCAATTTTCGAAACTGTTGGATAAACGGTTTAGCAGCCATCTTGGATCATTTTCCTGCCAAAAGCTCCCATACTAAAGCAATGGGAAATTTAAAATGTCTTCTTGAGAACTACTGGACCGATTTGAATTATATTTCGCAGGAAGCATCCTTATGGCATACAGATTTCATTTTGTTCAAACGAAGCTGATCGGCCAATTTTTAGAAATGTCTTTAAAAATCTTTAAAACCATTTGAGGGATTAATTCAGACCCCATGTAATAGGATCTAGGGCAAGAGTTCACTCAAGTTTGTTCAAGGGAACGTGATTGACCAAATGGTTCAGCGGCCATCTTGGATGACCTCATTTTCGCAAAAACAACTTCCCCAAAACCACTGAAGTGATCAGGCGGAAATTTGTGATATATGATTAGGGACTAAGGGCCATTAAATTTTGTTCAAGAGAAGTTGATCCGTCAAAAAACCTGGCCGCTATGGGCTATTCAATATATAGCGTGTTTGGCGGCCCTATTGGATTTTTTTATTTGATTGATTTTGATGCAGAAATTGGTTTTATGTATGTTTGTGCATATTGTGATTTCAAATTCACCATTTTCGAGACTGTCGGATAAACAGTTTAGCGCCATCTTGGATCATTTACCTGCCAAAATCTCCCATACTCAAGCAATGGGAAATTTAAAATCTATTTTCGCGAAATCTTGGATTTTGGTCGATTTTTAGAAATGTCTTTAAATATCTTCTCCAAAACCGTTTGGGGGATCAATTCAAAACGCATGAAATATCATCTAGGACAAGAGCTGCACCAAGTTTGTTCAAGGGAACTTGATTGGCCAAATGGTTTGGCGGCCATCTTGGATAACCAATTTTTTGCCAAAACAACTCCCAGAACCACAGCGGATTGGGCCGAAATTTGGGAGATATGATTAGGCACTGAGTGCCATTAAGGTTTGTTCAAGGAAAGGAGCTTAGTCAGAAACATGGCAGAAGTGGACCAATCAAAATGTAGCGTGTTTGGCGGCCATATTGGACTTACAAAAATGTCCACAAACTCATTTAAAAGACTACTCCTAAACCACCCACCAACAATTTTGACAAAAATGCAAAGTGACCCAGGTGAGCGATACAGGCCCCTTGGGCCTCTTGTATCATATTAATCCCGAGGTCGGCACCTATTTAGAGATCGTAGAATCATTGGAATCGCTTCAGCGGTTCGTTTGCTATTATCATTTACGTATACTTCCTTAAAATATATACCCACATCTATTGGCCTCACTCCTCCAGTCATAGCAATAGCGGGTGATGCATGACGTCGCTAGACGTGATAAAATGGCAGCGTCCTGATGTGTGAAAAATTGTAAATTTTACCAACTTTATCTAGCGCTAGTTGGTTACGCTATTTCTATCTGGTTATTATTCTGGCGCAATTTCATTAAACATGTAATAATCTTTCAAAACAAGCACACTTTTTATCATCCCGGAATTGTCCTTTAACTACGCTGTTGCTTCAGAACAGATCTTGGTGATAATTCCTTAACAAGAGCTCCGCAAACGGCGCATAATACCCCGCCATGATGACAAACTAATAATAAATGACAGCTATCAGAAAATATTTATTTCTTCCTCAGACCAGTAATCCTTATTAAGTGTCAAAGCGATCTGCTAAATGGTCAAGGAGGTATCATCCGGAAACCAACTTTCAAGATGGCTGCCACTGACTGGTGGCCATATTGGATTTTGGATTATCGTAAAATTCGATAGGTTTCTTCAGCAGACATATTCCAACGAAGTGATCCGATAAATGGTAACGGAAATATCATCCAGAAACCAACTTTCAAGATGGCAGCCCGTGGCTGGCGGCCATCTTGGATTTTGGATCAGTGTCAACTTCGATAAGTTTCTTCCTCAGACCTAGTCCAACCACTCTATGAAGTTTCAAAGCGATCTGATAAACAGTAACAGAGTTATCATCCGGAAACCAATTTTCAAGCTGGCCACCGGTGGCTGGTGGCCATCTTGGATTTCGGATCATTGTCAATCTAGGTATGTTTCTTCACCAGAGGTAGTCGAACCACCCGATGAAGTTTAAAAGCGATCCGATAAACAATAATGGAGTTATCATCTGGAAACCAATTTTCAAGATGGCCACCGGTGGCTGGCGGCCATCTTGGATTTTGGATCATTGTTGATTTCCATAGGCTTCTTCCGCAGACCTAGTCCAACTACTCTATGAAGTTTCAAAGCGATGCGATAAATGGTAACAGAGTTATCATCCAGAAACCAATTTTCAAGATGCCCACCGGTGGATGGCAGCCATCTTGGATTTCGGATCATTGTCAATTTCGATAGGTTTCTTCCCCAGACCTAGTCTAACCACTCCATAAAGTTTCAAAGCGATCCGATAAACGGTAACGGAGCTATCATCCGGAAACCAATTTCCAAGATGGACGCCGGTGGCTGGCGGCCATCTTGGATTTCGGATCATCGTCGATTTCGATAGCTTTCTTCCCCAAACCTAGTCCAACCACCCTATGAAGTTTCAATGCGATCCGACAAACGGTAACGGAGGTATCATCCGGAAACCAATTTTCAAGATGGCCACCGTTGGCAGGCGGCCATCTTGGATTTCGAATCATAGTCAATTTCAATCGGTTTCTTTCCTAGACCTAGTCCAACCACCCTATGAAGTTTCAATGCGATCCGACAAACGGTAACAGATTTATAATCCGGATTCAGTCACATTGTTTTCAAAATATTCAGCATATCCACAGTTAAACCCCACGGAAATCGTAGTCTGCAGAAATCCAGCAGGCAGACAGCTAAACTAATGAGCACATTTACTATAAAATTCACCTGACGGAAAGTATGCATCGAGACATGCCTCGGCTATCTGCGCCATGTGAGCGAGAGATGCCAGAGACTGGCTGGAAGCTTGTAAACCTGGCAAAACGATAACACTGTTAGGGGAGGACTGAAGCCATTGAATGATACTATTCAGAATCACAGATGTGCTCTCATCTTGTGGATTACAGCGATTCAGGAGGCCAAATAGCTGCTTCATCATTGCCAGGGATTCCTCCTTCTGAGAGGCAATATCAGGAACTGAAATAGAGATGTGCCACATTCACTGATATTGATATTCATTATATATATATACAATTTGGTCTTTAACTGTTTGGCTACTGCAAGCCACCAGACAATAATTTCAATGGGCAATAACTCTGGAGCTGCTCAAAATTTTGAAAACAATTTGACTGAAAGTTGTTGGTGGCTTAGCAGCTCCAGTGTTATAGCCCTTGGAATATGTTGTTGGCAAAAACTCAGAAGCCAGATAGTTAAATTACCCTGATTGTTATAAAATTAAACGGATTTGAAACCGAGAAATGGTTTTGTAATTTTTATTTTGATATCGTATACGAATTTGTATATAGCATTGACTATCATGCTACAATGGCAATAAAAGCTTTTATTTTCTAACTGGTATAGGTTAAACATGGCGTAACATTTAAAAATGGTGATGGTAAAGTTTGTTGCAGTCAGCAGCCTATTTCAGCAAAACATATTAAAAATAACACCATCCTGTATGAATAATGAATTATTTATACACGATGAAACTTATTCACTCAACGACTTGTTTCATCTTTTGGGGCGTATTAAGCCCTGATACTGATAGACCGGCCAATATGTAAAGCCTAAAAAAAAAAAATTAATAAGCATTATAATCATCTTACCAGCTGACGTGACCGTCTCTATATCTGTCATCAGGTTTAATACAGCTGTACACATGTTGTCATGGTGACTCGGACCTTGATATGAGCACTGACAGAGCAGATCGGAAACACAGTGGACATAGTGAATACGCTTTGATGACAGATCCGGCGTCCACTGGCCTGAAGATTGTGAATTGAAACCAGCTGCCACTTTCAATAACCTGAAAGGAATTTTGAGTATTATATTCAAGAGCAGATTGATATTCATATGTAATTATGAAACCAGTTTTAATTACTGAAATTTCAAATTCCTAATTCAATTTCAGTTTCATGCAATTTCTAACTAGATGATGTTCATCACATGATTCCCCCACTCCCGCCCCCCCCCCCCCCCCCCCCCCCCCTAAAAAATAGTCCTCTTTTGGTCTGCAAATGGACATACATGTATTTTATGAAAGTATTTTAAATTTCTTTCATTTGCTTACCTAATACCCAGGCCTGCGATTGATGAGCGCTTAGCGAGTATACACAGAGGTGCACACACCTGTAGCAGTGTATCCGTGGCAAGATGATACTGTACAGAGTTAAGATAGGACCAGTTCACTCCCTCAGCCCACAACAACAGCCTTACAAGTGGAGCATCCTGCAACAGTATAGTAACTATAATTAAATAGGAGTCTCCAGTTAGACAGTGGCACCAGTGGAATGTACAAATAATACAGAATTCTACAGATTATTGTTCGAGCCATACAGTTTCTACTTCATTGGTTTATCCAATTGCCACTATGCTGTTCTGCAATAGATATAAACACAAAATTTAGCCAAAATGGGATGTTGTCAGCAGGTATCATGCAACCTTATCACTTCCTAAGCATGCAACAATCACATTAATCGTACCCTCTTTCAACTGTATCAACACTCAATATCACACTATCAAATTCACTGGGCAAGTAAAATTATTTTCAAAATAATCAACACCTTTCTTGTATGAAGATATAGTGGAATTTCAGAGATGAACCCAGGGCACTATTTCACAAAGGTGTGTAAGCTATTGCCTGTGTAAAGACAACAGACCAATTAGGATAGCACATTTGACACCTATGCCACACTTAAGTACTCTAATCCACTTAAGAACCAAGGAATGGTTATAACATTTTGACACTAAAACTTGCCATAACCCTGTAAGATTCAAGACTAACAGAACTTACCTTTGTATTGGTCTTGACAAATTTCTATTTGCAGGCCAAATGACGACCATTTTTAAAGTGATACCATAGGAATGATTGGCTAGATAATCGAACCAATCCTTCCAGTGGTAAACTTTCTAAAATAGTCTTTTCTTGGCCGGCAAATGGACATTCAATAAGTAATAATTTAGATTTTCTTGACCAATCTTGACCATTAAATGATTAAGCTCCCACATAATGAAACACAATAAATAGAGGGATCCTATCTGTGCCTCATGTACCTGATGTAATCAAATATGTCAAATGTTAGCTCAAGTCAAGATCAAAACAATGTGGCTTCATCATGAAAGTCAAAAAGTCTTGAGAAAGTGTACGAATGTCTTGGTTGAATTTGCAATTTAATAAACATTCTGTTGAATATTTTGAAACTAATTTGACTGGGAGCTACTGTAAGAAATAAGTTTAAGTTATTTCACAGCTGTAAGTGTATACCGTAATTTCATGTCTATATTGCTCATTTTGCTCAAGGCCAGAAGGGGGGGGGGGGGGGGGGGGGTGAGTATTATGCATTAGCATAAACTTTTATCAAATTTGTTAGCTCAGAATTTTGGGTCAGAACGGCTTCCCTGATGTACAATTCAGCTAAAAAATGTGATATCATCAAAGGGAAACAGCTTTTTCCTTTTGCCTGTCGTATTGCAATAACCAATATTGTGGGCTACATGTGTGTAATAATTGTATTCTATGTAATATTTGTAAATCTTATGTGTATGATTCTTAAATGACGAAATAAAACTCAATCTGACAAGTCATTGTACATGTATTATCGTAAACCATTGTAAGATGACCCAAATCAATGTAAGAAATAAAATGAGGTTAGCTCCCTTCTTAAGTTCGATGACCAAATTAAAGCTCATTTGTGATTGGAGGCATTCCACTTAATTTTATCTGGACTAGAAGTAGACCTCCCAAAAAAACAGATTTTGCAATGTCGCAAATGCCAATATCACAAATTAATAATAAATATATACAGAAGATGTTTTTAAAACAATTTGCGCAATAACTTCACTATTACCTAATCAGTAAATGTATTCAGCAGTATATTTACTGGTGAGATTTTTGTTCACGTGGGAGATTTCGTCCCAGCTGACATGATTACATTACAGGAAAACATAGGCCTACTGGGCGTGTCCGCCTGTGGTGGGCGTGTTGGTCCAGGGAAAGGGCGTCCCTTATCCTGCTCGGTTTGTGCCAATAGGCTTCATCGGGTGGAGCTGGTGTATCCAATGACATTCTTTCTGTGTTCTCCATGAGGTAGAGTTTTTATCGTCCAGGTCTGATGAGAATACCTATGGCGGTTTGATATCAATCTGAGATGTCATTGGATTCTGATTTTAGAAGGGCGTAGTTTCCCCTACATACTTATGGATGGTTATTGCCGGTTCCGCCATTTTTGGCGGTTGGGCAACTTTTTTTGGCGGTTGTGGTCAACTTCACCGGTTGTAATTGTTAACAACAAAGATGCATAACTCACAGAGTTGTCGTGCTTCTTTATTTTATTCATTTTAGTTTTTCAAACCAAATTTTGAAACAAAAATTTACATAACTTCAATATCTAACCAGTTTTGATTTTGACTGTGTAACTGTGATACATAATGCACCGTTGAATACACCAAACCATCTAGACTGGACAAAGTTGTCCCACACACACCTTGTCTATCAGTCCAAACACCCACGCCATAGTTGTCATATCAGAACAAAGTGGAACCCAAGAATGCCCACTCCCAGTTGACAAAACTTCACCTCTGATAAGTTCCGCTCAAGGAACGAAACGCCATGAAGTCTGAATCAAAAACAGTGATGACCACTCATGATCATTACCCATACAAGCAGACAAAAAAGCTCCACTAAAAGAGCAATACCTCTACGATCTTGACCTTCAGAAACCCTTGAAAATTTTTTTTACTAAAATGACCTACAACCGGTAAATAACCCTGAACCACCAAAAGGTTTTTTCAACCGTCAAAATGGACACAACTGGTAAAAAGCTCACAACCGGTAGAAATGACCACAACCGGCAAAAAAGTTTCTCAACTGCCAAAAATGGCAGAACAGGCAAAAAAACTTACAACCAGTCAAAATTATCACAACCGCCAAAAAAACCGGTCACAGGCCGCCAAAACTGGCACAAGCGTTAAAAAAGTCACAACCACCAAAAAACGGTCACAGGCCGCCAAAACAGGTCAACCGGTAAAATGTTTGACCAGGCCGCCAAACCCCCAAAAATTCCAAACGGGGGAACTGCCAATCTGGTTCTTTTCTGCCCATATTTAGTCAAGATCGACTCAATCCACAGGCTCGCCCAGGAAGGGTATAAAAGGGAAGAAAATTCCAGTCCAGATCATTCAGACTTTTGGTCTCACATCGAGACCAAGCGTCAGGCTTAACAACCTTTGACGAGTAGCTCATATAACTGACCACGTTGTTATCATCTATGATTACATTACATTCTACCAAGTATTAATCGCTGTATTAATCAGCCATAGGACGAGTTTATGCCATCACTCTCGTAGCTACTCAAAACTCTTCTCCTATTTGTGGATTGCGCAAGTCTCTAACCGGGTACTACTATTAGCCTCTTCGCGCTACTTGGGTAACAACCTAAACTCGTCCTATAGCCTAATACATCACTTGATTTCTATCTTTTCGTGATGTCATTTTATGTCACACTTTGGATTAATTTTGATGAAAGAAACAATGTTTATTAAAATTACGCAATTTTTTGGCATTCCTAATTAATAATTTCACTCCCGCGATGATGGATATAAGGTATACATTAAGCATAGGCGTAAGATGGTAAGAATTTCTACCGTGAAGATTTTAGAATGTGTTCTAATTTTGTGTTATTTTTTTATATCATTTTTCCCCCAATTTTTTCTTGAAATATATCTAACAGTAGTCGCCACCCTTTCTCAGAGGTTTGGATTTAAAGAATTTACAGTCCTTGTCCTATTAGAAGGCGCGGTTACTAATGAGAATTTTACGGTACCAATTTTCGTTGGTCAGAAAAATGTTTTGCAATCTTTCTGAACTGTGACTTCATGTTATATACCTGTATAAGGCTTTTTTGGCTCATATTTTTTCAAATTTCCCCTGCGTGTTATCTATTAGTGCACAATATAGACACGATATTACGGTATTAAACTAGTGTAGTATCATATAGTAGATTCACGCATTAGTGACAGACTCTGCTCGTAATGTATTACAGCACTCTTACAATACTGCTTGCAATGTTATTTTCTTACAAGTAGTGTTGTGGAATGAAATCCTTTGAAAAATTTTAATAGAAATCTTTGAGATCTTACATAAATGATCAACAATAACAATTTTAAACATAATCTAATCAGATGTTGTGTTTGTCACTATATGTTGTCAGAACTCACAGTAGAGCTACAGCGATGAAGAAAATATAATGTAGATTTGCAAGAAAATGAAGAGAAACAGTGTGAAAATGATAAATAATAGTTTATAATAGCCTATGTGATAAATAGAATGTAAAACTTGTTGCCATTTTGAAAAAAATTTTATCACTGTTTAGTATGACCACATTTGAAACTTGTTAAATGTCTGACTGCTTAGTTTTTACAAACAACATATTCCAAGGGGTATATCTCTTAACCTGCTAAATATTTTGAAACCAATTTGACTGAAAGTTGTTGGTGGTTAAGTCACCAACAACTTTCAATCACATTGCTTTCAAAATATTTAGCAAGTCAAGAGTTTTTGCCCATTGACATTATTCCCTGGTGGGTTGTAAGCGTTCCTAGCATTTTTCCTGAGTTTTCCCTGATATTTCCTTGAGAAATTTCTGAAATTCCATGAGAAATATTTTCACATAAACGAGGTTACTGCGAAATCAAGAGGTGGTTGCAGCAAAGAAATTACGATACTGAAAATATTTACAACGTAGTGCTAGACTTTGCATACAATAATTTTAATTTATTACCATTTTCAATGAATGAACACAACTTGTACAAATGACACAAGAGACACATGTGACAAACTGGCAAAATGTGAAAAAAACCCACAGACCCCCCCTTGAGGGTGGGTCTGTTGTTTTATTAACCACTATAAAAACATACTTACCGTTCAATCACTACTTGCTAAATCAATTATCTGCATTTTGCTATCAGAATAAGATTTTTATGCCTGCATACACACCTCCCCATGCCTAATCCTATTCCTATGGACCCTCAACCAGGCTACTGGTTGAGTCCCATCTCCAGCCTACCATCAGGTATAGACTGGCACCAGTCTATACTCCCCTCATAGTGATGCTTGTCGCTAAGCGCGCTTGCGCATGCACATTAGAGCCCGAATAGGAAACAGATTCACTTTTCTAAATTTAATTGCAAAATATTTAAAGTCTGATTCTCAAATCTTACCCCGCGGGGTGGCTGAGGCCGGGTCGTAGTGATTGAACGGTAAGTATGTTTTTATAGTGGTTAATAAAACAACAGACCAACCCTCAAGGGGGGTCTGTGAGGGGTTGTTATTACACCACAAAAACATCCATTACCGTTCAATCACTACTTGCTAAACCCGTAGATTTGGTCAGTGCCCCATGTCAACATAAGGTGGGAGGAGATTAGAGAATCATTAAACCAGGATAAAAATCAAACCAATCTTATCCAAATGTTAATAACATAACATAATAGTGCATATAACTCAATCACACCGTAATTTAACAAATAAGGATAACTAGAACTTAAAGAAATAAATAAAAACCAAAGAAGACTCTCACCATTCTTTACAGACGCACAGTCCTAACGAAAATGGTGGGAAGTGCTGGGTATATGGTCTTCGGCTTTTTTAGTTAAAATCGTAATATTACGAAAGAAGGAGGCTGCTGCACTCTGGTCTTTAAGATAAAATGAGGTAAAAGTAGATTCAGATTTCCAGCCTGCCACCTGCATGACCTCATCTAAAGATGAACCAGCAAAAAGAGCGAAAGAAGTAGCCATGCCCCTAACGTCATGGGCTTTAACATGGGCGAGATTAATTTGATCCGGAGACGCTATTTCGTAGCAAAGCTTAATCGTCTCACAAAGCCATCTGGCAATCGTAGCTTTTGATACCGGCTTGGATAACTCTTCCGCGTAGGAAACCCATAAATGGGAAGGATCTGCTCTTTTAAACTCGGTTCGCGGTTTGTAAGTTCTTAAAGCCCTAACCGGACACCAAAATTTGTCGGAAGGCGAAAAAGACGACAAAGATTTTAAAATAATAGGACTAGCAGGAAAACGGTTAGACTGGGTTTTAGATAGAAAGTCCCTTCTTGGATATAAAACCAAACCGTCACCTGACACTATAAATCTATCCCTTTCTGCAGAAAGAGCATGAATCTCTGAACGTCTTCTAGCAGAGGCAGCAGCAACAAGAAAAACCGCTTTAAGAGTTAAAAGCTTAAGACTGATAGAAGAAATAGGTTCGAAATGGCGACCTGCCAAAACTTGAAGAACCAAAGCCAAATTCCAGGAAGGTAAAGGCTTAGCAGTCGGAGGACGAATATTACCTAGACCTCTAATAAAGCTATTAAGAGTCTTAGTATCCTTGACATCGGCATTCAGAAGACAAGGAAGGGAAGATGCAAGTGAAAATCTATATCCCCTGACAGTATTAGCAGACAAATTTAAAGAGTCAAACAGATAAGATAAAAAATCTAAAACTTGTGGTATAGAAACAGAATCGGGCACGAAACCTTGGTCTGAACACCATTTACCAAAGATTTTAAGACGATGCTTGTAAACTCGACGGGTCGATTCCCTTCTGGCAGAGTCAATAATTTCCTGAGATCTTGAAGAAACCTTATCCTGGAGGCTTTCAGACTCGAGATTCTCCAAACGCACAGATTGAAGATTTCTGGATTTGGATGTACACAATGACCTCTTACTTGAGATAGAAGGTCCTGGGATACTGGAAGAAGACGAGGAAAGTCTACCAGAAGATCTAGAAGGTCTACAAACCAAATCCTCTTGGGCCAAAAGGGAGCTATCAGAAGAATCTCGCAAACTTGGTCCTTGACCTTCTTCAACACTAACGGGATCAGAATAGTAGGAGGGAAGGCATAAGCGAACATCCCTGTCCAGGACTGAGACAGGGTATCTACCACCAGGGCTTGACCGTCCAGAAAAGGAGACATGTAAGAGGAGATCTGGGCATTCAGAGAGGTCGCGAACAGATCTACTAGAGGACGATCCATAAGATTGAAAATCGCTCTGACAACCAACTTCTTTAACTGCCACTCTGTGTGGGCGAACTTGCTGGGACGTGACAGTTGATCCGCCAGAAAGTTCAGACTGCCTGGGACATGTGATGACACTAGAAAATTCTGCCTCTTGCGGCACCACAAGAGAAGATTCCAAACTTCTAAACAAAGGAGAGACGACCTTGTACCTCCCTGCCTGTTGATATAAGATACTACTGTCGAATTGTCCGACCGAATTGAGACTTTGAGGCCTATCACCAGATCTGACCAAGAAAGGAGAGCCTTCTTGTGGTCCCACAACTCCAGAATGTTGATGTGGGCTGACGACTCCTCTAGGGACCAAAGGCCGGAAACCGACAGGGAGTCCCAGACTGCTCCCCAACCCTCCTGAGAAGCATCTGTAAATATAATTGGCTGAGGAGGGGGCTTTACCAGTGGAACACCCATCAGAAGCAGAGAACGGTCTTTCCAAAAATCTAGATGAGGAATCAAATGTTCTCTGATGGGAATCTGATGGTAGATAGAGTGGACTGACTGCTTCCAAAGGGACATTAAATACATCTGGAAGGGTTTCCTCATCAGCGCCGCCCAAGGAATCACCTTCTCTACGCTGACCATCAGACCTATTACTCTTAAAAAGAATCTTGCTCTTACCACTGGAGAAGAAGCGAGGATTTCCATTGCCACTGATAAAGCCTCTATCCTTGGATCTGAGGGGAAGACTAGGCCCCGGGCCAGGTTGAAAGAAACGCCTAGATGAGTAAAGATTTGTGACGGAACTAGGCTTGATTTCTCTAGATTTAAAATCCACCCTAGATTGCAAGCCAGACTGCAAACCTCTGGAAGAATACCTTTGAGAATTGAGGAAGACCTTGCTTTTACCAACCAGTCGTCTATATAAACATGAAGATGGATAGAACGATGGTGTAAAATTCCTGCCACGGCTGAAACTATGCAGGTAAAAAGGAAGGGAGCCGTGGTCAGGCCGAAGGGCATGACGCGAAACTGCCAGATCCGATCCTTGTAGGCAAACCCCAGAAACTTTCTGAATACAGGGTGAATAAGAACATGGAAGTAAGCGTCCTTTAGATCTATGGAAGACGTCCACATTCCCTGATCCAGACTGGAAATGATCTGGGAAACCGTCTCCATCTTGAATTTTGGGGTGAGAATCCTCTGATTTAACTTTTTCAGGTTTATGATTGGACGCCAACCTCCTGTTTTCTTTGGGACTAAAAAGATGATCGAGTAGTAGCCCGGGTCTACTCGCCAATGGGGAACTTCCTCTATAGCCCTCTTTACAATCATGGAATCCAACTCCTCTTCCAAAGCCACCAGTTTCTCCGGATTGGAGGGAACCGGAGTCCAAACTGGGAAAAGGGAGAGAAGAGGAGGATGACGGATCCATGATGGAGCATAACCCCAACGTATCTGAGATACTAGCCAGGAGTCCTGAACGAGGGCTGGCCATTTCTCCCAAAACAGAAAGGCGCCCTCCTACTGGCATGTTGGGAAAACAGCACTGGACTGCTTGTTCCAAAGGGAGAGGAAGAAGGGGAGGACTGGGAGAAAGAAGAGAGAAAGTTGGACCTACCCGGGAACTGTCCAAACCTTCAAACTCTCTTCCATTGAAAACCTCTAAAAGAAAACCGTCCTCTGGATCTGGAAGCATGGCGAGAAGGGGTCTGACCCCTCCTCGCCCAAGACGAAGGAGACTGCCTCCCTACAGACCTCGAACGATGAGAGGAAATGGAATCGAACCGATCCTCCTCAAAAGATCGATCCCGATGATCAGACGAAGACAAATTCGAGTTATGAAAGACCCTAGAAGGATAAGCTCCAAACTGATCAGGTTTGAGACTCTTTCTTCTAGGTGAAGAATTAGGGCTTCTAACAGAAGAAACATCTCTTTTCAAGGAAGATTTGGAACACGAAATCTGAGCTTGAAGCTCCCTAGAGGCCTTCAAGCGCTCAGATTCCGCCCTAATTAAATTAGGAGCTGACTCTCCAAAAAGATCAGTACCGAAAGGGGACGCAACCACAAGATTCTGTTTCAACACCTCAGAAATCCTAACCTCAGAGAGTTTCCTAGACCGGCGTTTGGAAGTAATATATCCCAAAGACTTACAAACAGAGTTAAGAGAACCCCGGGATAAATCAGCCAAAGAACGAAAGACAGCCAAAGGAATTTGTTCACCCCGTTCTTCAGCCTTAAGAACGGCCTCAGACAGCAGAGCAAGATAATTAGACGACTTAATCTGAGACCTACAAACAGACTCCCATTTGAACAGATCAGAAGAAAAATCTGACTTAGAAGCATCTTTCAACTGAGACGACAGAACCTCCCAAGAAGAACCAGACAGAGACTGAGCAGAAGCAACCTTTAAAAAGTCCTCCTTAGGAATTTGAACAGGCGAGTCATACTTGGAAACAAGAGAAAATTCAGAGTTAAACGTGTCATTAACGAAGAAATCTAGCATGTCGACCACTAAATTGTCAATAGGAAGAACTTGAGAAGATGAAGAAGGATCAGCAGTAGAAAGAGCGGATCCGAAAGAAGGAGGATCCAAAGCGAATTCCTCCTTAAGGGGAAGAGAAAGTGAAGAAGCAATCCATCGGTGAGCCATGGACCAGTCTTCCGAAGAGGCCCTGACTGGGCAAAACCTCTTCAGATCCCTGGCCCTGACTGACTTAGGAGCAGCAGAAAGAGAAGGAAGAGGAGGAGGAGGAGAAGAAGAGGATATAAGAATTGAGGAGTCTCCTGATACTAAAGAATCACCTGCCCTCGAAAACACAGGAGAGGAAGGCCTACTGACCGAATCATGAAAGGAGGAAACATGAGAGGAGGACAAAGAATCTCTACCCGGATCCTGACTAGCAGATGAAGAAGGAAGAACCAAAGAACTAGCCGAAAATCTCGAAAGAATAGATAAACGAGCAGAAACAAAAGAACGATCTAATGAAGAATCTCTAACCAGGGAAAATAAAGAAAAATCTAACCCTGAATCAACAATTTGAAATTCCAGCTCAGGAGACAGAATCACAGAAATAATCGGATCAAGATGATCAAAAGATGGAGAAGAAGCAACTGAGGAAGGAGGAGACGAAGCTGATTGAGAAGAAGCAAAAGAATGATCAAACTGATCATGAGAGGAAGAAGAAGAATGAAGAGCAGAAGGAAGACGAGAAAACCCCGGAGGAGGAGGAATGGAAGATTTAAAAAGAGAAGAGTTAGAAACATGAGAAGAGGAGAAGTCTTTCGACGAGAGAGAAGAGGAAAAGGAAGAAGACCTAGAAAAAACTGGATTAACCACAGCATCATGAAAGGAAGGAGCCGAATGAGAAGATAAATCAACATCAATGACCTTGGGAGGAAGGAAAGATTCATAATTAGAAGCTACAGAATCCTGAGAAAACCTTTGAGAAATTTCTGGACCAGAATCAAAGCTCCTATCATCCAAAAATCTAGATGGCCCTAGAGAATTTTGTTCTCTCGCTAAACCGGAAGCTGCCTCCCAACCGGAAACGGAAATCGGAAGTCTATCCAGGTCTGGACGACCCGGAAGTACACCCCTAAGACCGGAAGCGGAAGTGTACTGACTAGCGTCCAAACCAGAAACGGAAACGCCTCTACCGGAATTCGGAAAATAAAAGGAGTCCTCAGACTCCGGAATGGCCGGAAGAGCTAAAAGACCCGGAAACGGAAGTAGGTACCAGATCTCTAGGACCCGGATGTCCTACATAAATGGAAGACAGACTGGACGTGGCCAAAACGGAAGTGGTAACCGGATCTTGCCGACCTGGATTACCACCTAAACCGGAAGTCCTACCGGAAATGGAAGCCACCGAAGCAGGAACCGGATCTTGAAGACCCGGATGTCTTGCTAGCCCAGAAGTTCGGACGGAAAAAGACTGAGATGCGGAAAACGGAAGTAAACTCGAGGCTAAAGGACCCGAGTCCACCACAACGGAACCGGAACTAGCAAGACGAGGGATCGAACTCTTAGAAACGGGCGATCTAGATACAACCTTAATGACTGGAACCACCATAAAACTGGCATTATCATAAGGTCTGGCCTCATGGACGCTGGTTTCAGCCGACGCCACCACCGCTTGAGGGTTATGCCCGTCACCCTCAAGTCTTATGTGGATTTTATCTGGTGCACTACTCGAGCACACCTTCAAGAGCTTGGATGCTCTTGACTTCTGCTTTGGTGACACTATCACCTGCCTAGAGGTTAGAGGGACCGGCTTCCCCCATTTGCGGGAACACCCGCTAGCCTTCGGGCTATCCTCCGAACTTGAAGAACTTTCTTGCTTTTTGGCCTCCTTAATAGCAGAAGATATTCGCTCATCGAGAGATTTAGTCAGCACTGAGGCAAAAGATTCGAACCTCGCCAAAAGCGCCATCACGGCATCCGAATTTCCCGACGAGTTTCCCCCCTCCGTTGCTACCGATAACGGAACAGAGGATTGAGCAAAGGAAACAGCCTTTGCCTTGCTAGCAACGGAGGAAGGGGAAGGACGACCAGAGGGCAGCGCTTGTTTGACAGACAAATCTTTAAAAAATGCTTTCGCTACCGAAACCGGCCACCCTTTACAAATTCCACACATAGCATTGGTTGTACAGGATGTACACTTCACACAGACGTGCCCGGCGAACTCGATAGAGTTATGACGATCACATTTTGCCGATGAATACTTTGCCTTATCTGACAATTTCACTGACTCCTAAAAACGAAAAAACGTAACAATGAAGCATACCGCTCAAACTCGAAAGCAAGAGACACCCTAAATTCAGTTCCTAACAGCGGGAAAGTTCAAATTTCCTGACAAGAAACTTTCAAGGGATATTTTATGATAATCCTTATCATGCACTAGAAATAACTTCGTTACAGGCTCTAGATATCGACTGGACATTATTAATGATGATGATGAAATAAGGATAGGCATAATAATCAAGATACCACGAAGTAAAACGATCTTCACGAAAACCGGTAATATATAAAATTTGTCTATAAGATACCGTATAAACACAATTATACTTCCTAGACGTAACTTAGGGAGGATTGACTTCATATTAGGCATGTTATTTCCGAGATATAAAGTCAAAGGTATCTAAACGAAATCTAGGATTTCTTTTTTCACGAGAGAGTTGATACTTACCTCCCTAATACTTTTGATATTGCTAAATATCGGCTTTCACTCAATAAAACACTCAGATTAAAAACAGTTAGGTGCCCCTACTGGGCAGGGAGTCAGAGGTAGTCCGGCGGATGCTCGCCCCACCACCGCGCATGCGCCGACTACTACTTCCTCTGGCTCATTTATTGGCTAACACATGCAACTACCAAGAGCCTGAAGACCGAGCCTCTGTGGGGCGGAGAGGCCGGGTCAGTATCTAGGGAGGTAAGTATCAACTCTCTCGTGAAAAAAGAAATCCTAGATTTCGTTTATTTCACATCAAGAGTATACTTACCTCCCTAATACTTTTGATATTGCCAGAATTCGAAAGTGAATCTGGCGGGAGGGAGGCGAGGTCAAAAGACCAGCTCTTCCCTCTACGCTTTCAAGCGTTTAAGGCACTTATGACGTCTGAAACTGTGTGAAAACACAGTCAGGATTTGATAAACCATCGGATAACACAACCGATGCCTGAGAGATGACCGATTTGTCATATGCGCTCCCCCCCCCACCCTTGGGAGGAAGATTAAATGACCTCAATGTCCTACACGCTCTCTTCGTACTAGTGCTAAGTACTATAGGACAGAGACGAAAAGGCTCCATTTTCGTATACTCTCTCTAAAGAACCACAACCCACATAAACCATCACCATATTAATAACACTGGGTAACGTGACAATACAAAACAATGAACAACACATGAACAAGACTGACCTTGTTGTACTAGGAAGCTGTCATCATGAATCCAGTAGAGAAGGATGATACAGTCCCGACAAGTGGTTGTCACCGTCGCTGAATGGCGAAGTATATAAGCAATGCGGAAGCACTCTTCACAAACATAAAGCGGTTATTGTTTCAAAATCGACAAGGCGAGAGGGTTAGAGGTGTCACGGAGGTAATGGTCTGTAAAACTTGACTCACAGTGCCACTGAGCCACTGACATAATATCATCCACAGGGACCCCACTAAACAGGGCAGTGGATGCCACGACACCGCGGACACTGTGAGCCTTGGCCACGTCAACCTGTCGCCCGGTGGCGGATTTGTGACAAAATTGAATACATTCCACAATCCACCTAGAAATGGTGTCCTTAGACGCCCTACCATGGGGTTCAATATATGACAACCATAACGCTGACTGGTCGGTACGCCACTCCGAAGTACGCTGTTTGTACCGGAGCAGCGCCCGTACGGGGCACCATACTTTAGAATTAGGATCATATCTAGTTAAAGATGGCAAAAAAATAGGCTGACCTGGATATTTCAATGACTGATTTTTAGACAAGAAATTAATCCTAGGTAGAAGCTTAAGGCCTTCCCCTGTAACCACAAAACGGTCAACCTCGGCTGATAAGGCGTGAATTTCACTCCTACGCCTCGCCGAGGCCGCAGCAATTAAAAATACAGTTTTAAGAGTTAACATTTTCATAGAAATGGAACTAAGTGGTTCAAAAGGCTTATCACCTAGTACCTGGAGCACCAGTGATAAACTCCAAGACGGAATCAGTGGAGGATTCCTTGGTCTTAGATTGCCCATGCCTTTAATTAATACATTTAATGTACTTACTTCATCACTCCCCCTATTAGCCAAGCAAGGAATAAGTCATTAAAGCTGACTTATAACCAGCAATAGAGTTAGGCTTGAGGCTATAGGCATCATATAGGTGACAGAGGAAATCAGCCACTACCTGAATAGATGATTCCATTGGATCAATACATCTTTTTGAGCACCATTCTGCAAATCTGTTGATTTTATAATTATATGCTCTGGAGGTTGACCCCCTCCTGGCTTTGGCCATAAACATGGCCGCTTGCTCAGAAAAGCCCTCCTTAATTCTAGATTCCTTGACAACATCCACGCAGTCAATCGGAACATTGACAGATTGTTGTGAAGGGCCTTGCCCTGGAAGATAAGGTTGTCCATCAGAGGCAGCGGAACCGGATTGCAGACCAGAAGGTCCAGCAGATCCGTATACCACGATCGGCTTGGCCAATCCGGGGCGATCAGAAGCACTTGGCACTCCTGCTGCCTGATTTTCTGAAGCACCTTTGGAATCAGGATTGCTGGGGGGAATGCGTATGCATACATTCCCTCCCAGCTGATAGCTAACGCATCTGTTGCGAAAGCGCTTGGGTCTGGAATCGGAGAGACGTACGTCGTCATCTTCGCATTCTTCTTCATTGCGAACAAATCTATGTTGGGTTTCCCCCAATGGTCGAACAGACGATCCGCCACACATTGATTTAGTTGCCATTCCGTGGGTAAAACACTCATCCTTCGGCTCAATGAGTCTGCTAGCAGATTTAACCTCCCCGGAATATGAACTGCTTTCAAGGTGATCCCATGATCCAGGCACCAACAAAGCAGTTTCCATGTCATCATACAGAGACTGGGCGACTTCGTTCCGCCCTGGCGGTTTATGTAAGTCACTACTGTCGAGTTGTCTGAACGAATTAGAACAATCTTTAAGAAATGTTCCAGGCCCAGGACTACTGCTCTTAGCTCTAGTAGATTGATATGTTCCTTGGACTGATCCAGATCCCAAAGCCCTGATACTGTGGACTCTTCCAGACAAGCTCCCCACCCCTCCATCGATGCATCTGTATACACAGTCACCTGAGGGTGGGGAGGGGTTAGCAAAACCCCCGGCAAGAGATTCTCTGTATTCAACCACCATTGCAGGTGGTGAATCAGAGGCGCCAACACTGACACGTTCGAGTCCAGCGAACCTGAACTCTGGGTCCACTGTGTCATGAGAAACAACTGGATCGGGCGCCTGCGCAAGGCGGCCTGCGGAATGACTGGTTCCAAAGAAACCATCAAGCCCAGCATTCTCAAGTAAACCCGTGCCAGGACATGACGACTGTCGCACACCGACTGTATTACCGAGATGAGTATTTGAACCCTCTCCTGAGTGGGGTACACATACCCCGTCTCCAGATCGAAGAACATGCCCAGGTAAACAAACTTCTGGGATGGAGTTAGCTCTGATTTCGGGAAATTGATCATCCAGCCCAAGTCCGAGAGAGTTTTCAAAACAATCTCCAGATTGGCTGACAACGATTCCCGGGTGTGTGCTTTCAACAGCCAGTCGTCTATGTACGTGTGGACTGCTATGCTTCTCCTGCGGAGGTATGCAGTGATCGCGAGAACCACACGGGTGAAGACCCGAGGAGCCGTGGAAATCCCGAAGGGTAACACCCTGAATTCCCACCGCCGGCCCTGAAATGCAAATCTCAGGAATCGACGGAAACTCCTCTCTATGGGAATGTGGAAATAAGCATCCTTCAAATCTATTGACGCTGTCCACATTCCTCGCTCTAACCCTGCCAACACCGAGCGCACAGTCTCCATCTTGAAACTGGGCGTCTCTATGAACTTGTTCAATGGCTTGAGGTTGAGAATCGGCCTCCACCCTCCGGTGTTTTTCGTTACTAAGAACAGGGTTGAATAGAAGCCCGGGCACCTCTGTGCCGGCTGAATGGCTTCTTTTAGTATGAGGGAATTTATTTCCTCCTCTATACACAACCTCTGATCCGGATCCCGTGGAATAGGAGTCCAGATCGGCGCGAGAGACAGTCGCGATGGCGGGCCTGTCACCCAGTCGGGACGATACCCGACTGAAAGCCATCGCAAGACTAAACGGTCCTGAGTCAACCGCTTCCACTCTGGCAAGTGGCCGGCCAAACGGCCGCCCACCGGTCCACCTAGGGATAGAGGTGGACATAAGGAGTGCCAGATTGGCACTGTTCTCTCGGCGTGAAACACCGGAGTGGTTCCCACCGCGGTAACCAGGCCATCAGGCCCGATTGCCGCGACCAGATCCCCGCGCGCCCCGCCCAGCGCCGCGCGCACCACGGTGCGCGGGCGGCTGTCTGGCTGGGTGCGGCTGGGGAACCTGCGCCCCCCTCGCTGCTGGCCGAATCGCCCGTGGCCTAGGCCTACTTTGCGACGGTGGCTGGCCTCTGACCTGGCCAGCACCACCTCGAGCCTGCAGAGGACGATACGCAGGGGGTGCCGCGCGAACACGCTCCCGCCGGAGCACCTCAAATTGTTCACGCAGCGCCCTCTGGTTGTTAACCAGAGTGACCGTCTCCTGGAGGTGCCTGCATCCCTCACCTCCAAAGAGACCAGGACCTGTCATAGGCGTCCGCAGCAGCCTATTATACAGGTCCTGGGACGGGCACAGATTGTCAAGAGCAAACGTGCGCCTCGCCCGGACACTTCTGGTCACCGCCCGCGTCAAACAGTCCAAAGCCATGTTGATACCATCCTGGATGGCTCTCTGGACTGTTACCGGGCTTGGCTGGCGTGATGCGGAGGCCGCTACCACCCCCTGTAGCAGCTGGGAGACGTGGGACAGAGCGGCAATCGACGCCCTCCCACTCTCCTCCGCATCACGCAGCGCGGCATTCGCCGAACGCAACGCGTTCGAGCACAAGACTCCCGTGTCAGAACGGGAGCCCGGCCGCGCATCTTCGCCTAAAGCCGCGCGATCATCAATGCTTGGCTTCGGCACCACACCGTACCGCTGGTATTCCAGGGGCACGATGCGGCAACGCTTCGCCACCTCGCGAGGGGCCTTCGCGAGACGTCCATTAACCTTAATGGACGCCTCCGCCGCTTCGAACATGTCCACGACATGCTCAGCCAGCGGCAGAGATGGCATAGCGGTAGCCGCCGGCCTACCAGCTAACAACGGCCTATGGTCACGCTGGCTAGCCGGCAGCTCCACGGGTAGATCGGGCCGAACACTTACCAGCCACTGTCAAGCGTCCGACCAATCCTCCTCCGTGGCTAACTGCGAGCGCTCTACTAGATGAGGGCCTTCGTCTTCCTCCAGAGCACTCGCAGTTGACGTCGACGGCGGATAAGCTGATACCCCTGGCAAGCCTGGAAAAGCATGCGGGCCCGAGAGAGCAGGCATGCTAAACTCCGCGGCTTGACCAGGAGCAGGCGCCGTGGCAGAGCGTGGGGTAAACACCGCCCTACCGCGGGCCTGACCAGCACCAGCGACACCATCGGCAAGCCGAGGTATGCGGTATCCGTGGTCAACAGCACCGCCCGGGGACACCTTCTGGACCGTGAAATCTACTCCTGCGAGAGTAGAACCACGGAACACGTCGCCTGTATTCCCCGCGAGGGGTGCACAGACGTCGTATTCCATGGCCACGTCCTCAGAAGGCGACCCTAGCAGGAGATCCTCTTCCTCCTGGCCAGAAAGATTAGACTCCGGGTCAGCAAAGAGAGCTAACCCGGACTGGCCAGGAAAGGTGCCATAGGAGGCTTTGACACCTTCGGCGCGCGGATACCCGGGGTCTGATGAGCAGACCGCGGGTCCCAGCAACAACCGTTGTCCACGGCCCCTCGGCGCGGCGCCATGCCTGCTGCCAGGGTCTTGGACTGCCCCCAACAAAGGGGCCACCTCTGAATCCACAAACGGACCGGACCTAAAGAGACCGGATTCAGAGGCGGGGATCACCTGCTCGTAAGCAGATGCCGAGGACAACAAAGGAGCTGGCCCAGGGAGCATGCCGCGAAGCAACTCTGGGACCAAATCCTTTATTGTCCTCTGCATCTCTTGCAACATTTCGGACCTGAAGGCCTCCATATCCACCGCGGATGAGGCCTTCTTCTTACCCTTCTTACTACCCTCCTTCTTCTTCTTCCTCTCTTCCTCCATCACCTTCTCCCTTGCCTGCAATGAGAGAAAATCAGACATTAGATCTCCCCCCCACTGCTTACATACGTCGCACTTCAGCAACGGTCCACAGGGACTGCAGCTGAAGCACAAGTGCGGAACGAATCTGTTCTTCAGAAACCTCCCGCAGGACGGGCAACCAGGTCTCTGAAACAGGACAAAGGACAGGGACAATGAGCAAGATAGTTAAGGTTAGCGAACTCAAAACCAACTAAAAAGAGAGGGACAGGATCCTCAAGATCGCAAATCAAGAAGAACCAGCCTTGGACAAAACGTTAAATGTTAATAAAGGCCAAGGCCGATTATGACGTCATCACTCCCGTGACCAAAATAATCGATCCGCAACAAGCACTAAGTGCAAGAACGAATTGTATAAGTAACCGGAACATTCCCGTTGAATTGGCATTTCGAGTACACAACAATCAGATATACAGAGATAACTCCTTCCAATTCTAGCATTGGCAAAAAAGGAAATTATCTCCCCTTTTGTTTATCAATAATTAGATACCTGACACTTGTACAGACAAACCATCCAACGTGATGTACCGGAGAACTCCACCATAGTACGCCTCTACATTCTCTCCACCGAAGGGGAAGGAATTGGATCAAGAGGGCAAAGTGAGAAGACCTTTATACCAAGTCTCCAACTCACTGAACATAGATCTTTTGGTTAGATAACCTAACAGTATTAGTAGGAAATGGAACCGTGGTGGAGAGAAAACATATCCTCTTGTGCCGAGAAGTCCATCAAAGCTTCTACGTGATACCTGTGGACAAAAACACAAAGAGAAATGAGACTTATGAAGCACCATGTTGTAAAAAACCAACACAAACAGGCGCTAATCACGGTAAGCGCGAGTCCCGGAAACACATTAAACCGGGACAAAACACGCTAGCATATCAAAGAAATCACCTGATAAAGAGATCCAGCTCCTTCCAAAGGTGAGTCCTCTCTTTCCGACATGCCTCCAACGTACAAGAATCGTCAAATTTGAGTAAAAAACAAGGTAACGCGCAGAAAATGTAAAGTAACACAAAACCGCATGTAACCCTTAGCCAATAAATGAGCAAAGAGGAAGTAGTAGTCGGCGCATGCGCGGTGGTGGGGCGAGCATCCGCCGGACTACCTCTGACTCCCTGCCCAGTAGGGGCACCTAACTGTTTTTAATCTGAGTGTTTTATTGAGTGAAAGCCGATATTTAGCAATATCAAAAGTATTAGGGAGGTAAGTATACTCTTGATGTGAAAACTGACACAGCGCAAAACACAAAACATATTCAAATATTTTTAGACAACTATTCTGCATGCAGAATAATTGAAAAGTAAATCTGTTTCCTATTCGGGCTCTAATGCGCATGCGCAAGCGCGCTTAGCGACAAGCGTCACTATGAGGGGAGTATAGACTGGTGCCAGTCTATACCTGATGGTAGGCTGGAGATGGGACTCAACCAGTAGCCTGGTTGAGGGTCCATTGGAATAGGATTAGGCATGTGGAGGTGTGTATGCAGGCATAAAAATCTTATTCTGATAGCAAAATGCAGATAATTGATTTAGCAAGTAGTGATTGAACGGTAATGGATGTTTTTGTGGTGTAATAACAACCTTCCCTTCTGGGTCACTGTCAAATTCGCAGAGTTTTCCCTGATTTTTGGTGTTTTTTTCCTAAATTCTCTGAGTTTTCCCTGACTGAAAAAATAGACTCATTTTCAAGGGTTTCCCTGATTTCCAAAATGGCTGGGAAACCTGTCTATCAGTGATACAGTTAAGGTTTGTCCCAACTGAGATCTTACTAAACTCATGCACAGAATTTGATATGAAATATCAACGTGTATGATATCGTCTTATGGATATATGACCACTCTACCTGTTCTTTGAACCGCTGCTGGTTACCATACATCTGCATGAGAAGATGGAAGAGAGCCGCCTGTAACTGTGACATCAAGTCATATGATGTCTGCTCCTCATAGGTCGCTATGACACTTGGCCATGGGATCCGGAGTACAATATCATACATGAAGGACACACAGACAGCATCCACATTGCTGTGTAACTGTTAACAGAATAATAATAAAATTATTATTAATAATAATAATAATAATAATAATAATAATAAGCATTCTGTAAGTATTACTTTGCAATACCTGTCCCCTACCTGATGATATAAATCTTTAGAGATTGACAGTCAAAAACTCCATTAAAAATTGACAGAAGCCGCTGAAACTCGAACTTGATCTGTAACTTCTCATAACATAGCAATAAACCAAGTTTCAGTTATATATGGTGAAGGAGAACGAAAGTCTTGAAAGCTGATATGTTTGTATTTCATAAGTCGAAAGAGGACATAACTCCATCAAAGATTTACGCAAAAAACTGAAACTTGCTCTGTAATTTCTCATAACAAAGCAATGTACCAATTCTCAGTTGAATATCTTGTTCGATGGCTGCCAGTGGCTGGCGACCATCTTGGATCATCATCACTTTCGATAGGTTTCTTCCCTATAACTAGTCCAACCACTCTATCAAGTTTGAAATTGATCCATTAAATGGTAACAGTTACAAAAGGTATCATGCAGTAACCAACTTTCAAGATGGCCACCAGTGGCTGGCAGCCATCTTGGATTTTGGATTACCGTAAATTTCGATAGGCTTCTTCCCCAGGTCTAGTCCAACCACCCTAGGAATATTCAAAGCGATCTGATAAACAGTATCAAAAAAGCATCCGCTTTTGTTTCTACGAGAATTATTAATACTTACCAGATGTACTATTATGATGATGTCTATTATCTAGTCTAGCCCAAAATAAACAATTAAAACTCCGCACTCTCCTGGTCCTGCATACCATAGCCCCAGGTACTGAGTCAATTCCCAATCACAGTCAGATTCGTCTTATGTTTGCCTTGACAAATAGCGAAAGCAGCTCAGCCTCACCTCAGCAGGGCGGCTGAGGGAGGGCCATAGTACATCTGGTAAGTATTAAGAATTCTGATAGAAACAAAAGCGGATGCTTTTTTTATTCTACTTCGAATAATACTTACCAGATGTACTATTATGATAAACTCCGGATTTTAACAGCCAAGAAATACCGGTGGGAGGAGGTGAGGCTCGAACCAGCACTCATCTAGCATCCGACAGAGAAGGTTGTGAAGAGACTAGAACCCTGGCATACGCTTGGGTTCTGCTATCTGACTCATAGAGTGCTAAACTTCCATGGTCTAGACCACGCTCCCCCTCCCCCCCCCCTCTTTTGTCCGCACAAAATTCAGAGGGCTGTCAATGGGGATGCAACACCCACCAGACCCGTGTCAGCCCCAAGTCTCAGCTAGGGCAGTCCAGTAGAGTGCAAAGAAGCTACTACAACTTCTAATTTTGAAAAGATATCAGTATATCGATTAGATTTTCAAATTGGAATGAGTCTAATGTCTGTGAGAGGATAAGTATACTCTTGTACCAGACTATTTACCTAAGCAGTCTGGTATTCCGACTGTAAGTAAATATATTTATAGTCACTTAATTATTGTAAACACTCACCACTTTGAGTGCTTGATCTTTTCTTGTTCATCACAGGAGCTCGGCCCAATCCATGGTCGTACTCAAGTCATGTGCATAGCCATTGTTCAGTCTAAGTGGAAGACTTTGTGATGTGTGCGAAGTAGTGGTTGTGATGTGGCTTAGTTTAGATTCGATAAATTGGTGACGGCTACTGGATTAAGTGCGCTGGAGATGTCGCGAAGGTAGAAACAGTGAATGACGACTCGGCATGCCATTGTGCTACAGACATCACCTCCTCTAATGAGACACCCTTATAAAGGGCCGATGATGCCGCTAGTGCTCGGATCTGATGGGCATTCGCACGATCAATCTGCTTTCCTGTAGCGATTTTGTGCGACATCTGAATAGCGTTAACTATCCAACGAGAAATAGTATCTTTCGAGGTGTGCAAATGAGGAGCTTTGAGACATAACCACAGAGATTTCGGGTCATCTCTTCACTCCTCAGTACGTTTCCTATACATTTTCAGACATCTAACAGGACACCAAGCAGAAGAGTTTGGGTCATGTCTAGTTAAACGTGGCAAATTGATCAGCTGTTCTGGATATTTAAGTGACTGATGCTTTGCCAGGAAACAAAGACGTGGAAGTAGTCTTAAACCTTTACCCATGACGACAAAACGGTCTTGTTCGGCAGAAAGCGCATGTATTTCGCTTCTCCTTCTCGCTGACGCTACTGCAACCAAGAAAACTGATTTAATAGTTAACAGTTTAATGTCTATAGATCTAATTGGTTCAAAGGGAGCATGCCCTAAAACCTGTAGAACAAGAGATAGATTCCATGCTGGGATAGGAATTGGCTGTCTAGGTCGCAGATTGCTCATTCCTTTAATAACTTCATTCAAGGTGTCATTCTCCACTCCTTCAATGGCCAGACTGGGAATGACTGAAGCTAATGCAGACTTATATGCTGCTAGGGTTGAAGGTACAAGGTTGTCAACTTCGTATAAATGACAGATAAAATCTGCTACGTGTTGAACAGATGCAGAAAAGGGATTGATATCTCTTCCCTTACACCACTCGGCAAATCTGTTGATTCCATAATTATATGTTTTCGTGGTTGAAACTCTTCTGGCTGAAGCGACAAACATCGCTGCTTGCTCAGAAAAGCCACCCTCAATTGCACGCTGCTTGATAACATCCATGCAGTCAATTTGAACATTTCTGGTCTGTCGTGAAGGTACAGACCCTTGTTCTGAGAGATTAGATCTCTTCTGTCTGGAAGAGGGATTGGATTGCAGACCAGAAGGTCCAGCAGATCCGTAAACCAAGATCTGCCTGGCCAATAAGGGGTGATCAGTAGCACTTGGCACATTCCCTCTCTTATCTTTGCCAGAACATTTGGGATGAGAATTGCTGGAGGATACGCATACGCGTACATTCCCTTCCAACTTATCGCCAGTGCATCTACCGCTAGAGCTAGCGGGTCCGGGATCGGTGACACGTAAGTGACCATCTTTGCATTTTGTTTCATCGCAAACAGGTCGACATTTGGCTTGCCCCAATGTTTGAATAGAACCTCCGCTACCGACTGGTTGAGCTGCCATTCCGTCGGACGACAAACCGTCCTTCGACTGAGAGCATCCGCTAGGATGTTCAATCTTCCTGGAATGTGTGCTGCCCGAAGAATAACATTCCTCTCTTGGCATCACAGCAGAAGGTTCCAAACCATCATACACAACTCTGGTGATCTCGTCCCGCCTTGGCGGTTCAAATAAGACACCACTGTTGAGTTGTCTGTCCTTATTAGGACAATCTTGTCTTGAATTACTCTCGAACTTTCGAAGTGCCAATACCACCACTAATAGTTCGAGAACATTGATATGTTTCTGCGCATTGGTCTGATCCCATTCCCCTGACACTGACTGATTGTCCAATACTGCTCCCCAACCCGTCGTCGATGCATCTGTGAAGATGGACATCTGAGGTTGAGAAGGTTGTAGAGGAACACCTCGCAGGAGATTCTGTTCTGATAACCACCACTGAAGGTGGAATATCAATGGTTTGTTCACTGGTATCCTCAGAGATAACGGATCCGTTCTCTGAGACCAGAATGACATTAGATACATCTGAATTGGCCTGCGCCTGAGTGCCGCATATGGAACCACTTTCTCCAGAGATACTAATAAACCCAGTATTCTGAGAAATTGGCGCGCCGTCAGATAGGCTCCTAGAGAAACCGACTCCAAAACTGCAATCAGGCTCTTGACTCTGCTCTCCGCCGGAAAAGCTACGCCGTCCCTGAGATTGAAAAAGATTCCCAGATAAACAAACTCCTGGGATGGAGTAAATTCTGATTTCTCTAGATTCACAATCCATCCTAGATCCTTTAATAAGGCTAGGACTACCTGCAGATTGTTGTGCAGAGTGACTGGGTTTCCCGCCGTTAGCAGCCAGTCGTCTATGTAAGTATGAACAGCTATGTTTCTCCTGCGAAGGTAAGAAGTCATGGCGAGAGCCACTTTGGTGAAGACCCTCGGTGCTGTGGTCAGGCCGAATGGAAGCGCATTGAATTCCCAAACATTGTCTTGGAATGCAAAGCGAAGGTATTTCTGAAAAGGAATTGACATTGGAATATGAAAATAAGCATCCTTCAGATCTATCGACACTGCACACATGCCTTTTCTCAGCCGTCATTACCGCTGCTACAGTCTCCATCTGAAATTTGGGAGAAAGAATAAATTTGTTCAACGGTTTGAGATTGAGAATTGGTCTCCATCCTCCGGTACGTTTCGGAACGAGGAACATCATCGAATAGAAGCCTAGAGATGACTGATTGCGGACTAGATGAATCACATTCTTCTGATGAAGTGATTCTATTTCTGAGCAAATGGCATCTAGACGATCGGATTCCCTTGGAACGGGAGTCCATGTTAACGGAACTAACGATTGCTGGATGAGCCAGTCTGGTTCGTAGCTGTTTCTTATCCCACACAGCTGGCGGTCAAGATTGCACGTGAAGACGCTAAAGCGCTTGGGTGAAGATTCTTGACTCCATTCGTTCCAGACGTCACCGGAACTGGTTCCACCGGAATCCCGTCAGGACCGACCCCCACGGCCGCCCCGCGCCTTCTTGGAATATGACGGTCCGGAACCGCCACCACGGTTAGCCTTACGGTAACTGCCGTGGGCCGAACTGCCACCCTTCCTGTCATCTTCATACGGCCTCTTAGTAGAGGATTTGTACGAAGATGAATGGCCAGGTCCTTGAGAGCCGGATGGCCGATGGGCATCACGACCTGAAGGACGGAAGGGTGATCTTGGATGCTGTCTCTGCTGCTCCTGGCGATGTTGCCTGTAGGAATGCTGTGGCTGTGTCCTCTTAGTAGACTTCCACGACTTGCCGACTACCTCCTGCTCTGCAACCATTGACGCGACCTTGGAGAGAGCTTGTCGTGCCGAGCCGCCGAACAAGCCTGGACCGATGAAAGGCGCAGACGACAACGCAGCCCTCATCTCCGGTCCTGGTTCTACGCTATCGAGAACCATTCTCCGTCGCTCTGCCAATGTCCTGGTGATCACCCTGGCCAGGCAATCTTGAGACAGGCGCATGGTGTCCCGAATAACTCCGGGAGCAGCCTCTGGCACCTGCCCACCCTCCGCCATGCATGTCAGCATACCCTGTAGGAGGGTACATCCATGCGAGAGCGCAGCCATGGCCCCCCCCCCCCCCCTGGCGCATCTTCAATGAGCATAAGCTCATTAAACGGATCTTTATTGGTCTGGAAAACCAAAGGACGAGAACGCCCCTTAGACTTCCCAGCCAACGGCCTGATCAGCGCCTCTCACTCCCCAACGGAAAGCCGTGGAACCTGGGCATACTGTCCAACGGGAGTGTCGGCATGGCAGAAGAGCCACTTGACAGAGCGCTAGCCGCTCGCTCTGACACCCGTTCCATCGCCGGATCGCGCTGAGATCCAAGATCAGATGCCAACCCAAGACGATCGGACTTCCAGCCAAGGACCTGCACCCATTCAGCTTCGGTGCAGAAAACAGATTCGTCCATTAAAGAACTTCCGTTCTCATCTTCCCTCTCACTCTTGGATGAGAAGGCCACCGAGGATCCATGCTGAGAGCTATGGGACGCACCTCTACCAACATAGGGCGCATCCATAGCCCGACTACCAGCGGCACCGGTGTCCAACGAATCGCCGGACACGGATTCCCCGCAGTCCATCGGCACCAGCATGACTTTTTCATGACTTTTGACAGAGCGTGTCCTGGTTCTTGGCTTTCTGCGAACACAAAGAAGAATTAAAACGCTGCACATGACTGATGACGAGCAATACGCACAATAGACTTGATAGTAAAATTGAATTACCAGGAAAACATTAACTTTCTCTCAATTAATGATAATCAAGCCCCAGGCAGGAAATATTTGAAACTTTTTTAAGTGAAAATTAAAAACACAACTTGGACATTAACTAACGTTAAAACAGCCAAGAATTCAAACGCTGATCGCTACAAACACCCTCGACTATGAAGCGAGAGCTAAAAATCGGCATAAACAGGGTGCATAGACACGCCAAGCCAAGCAAAATATTAATCATGGGCGCCGCCATCTTGGCTAAGGGCGCATCCATCTTGGAAGGAACCGAGTCACAAGAGAAATTAACCGAGTACCCAGATAAGATAAAAAAGTTAACGGGTACCGGGCGACTCCAACAATGGCTACCATTTTAAAATAATGTGGTAATTTAAGGAAATTTCAAACAGTCATTACGGTATGAATGTATAAATTCTAGATTGATACAACCTGCCCCTGTGATGATTTTCCTTTATCCACCATCCTTCCAGCAATGAATTCAGCAAACAACCGCTAATTCCGTAAAAAATTGCAAATTTTAAGAGCTACAAAAAACACGACTAGCATGTGAGAGCAAAATAGACGAATCTGACTGTGATTGGGAATTGACTCGGTACCTGCAGCTATGGTATTCCCGGACACAGTATGGGCAGGACCAGGAGAGTGCGGAGCTTTAATTGTTTATTTTGAGCTAGACTAGATAATAGACTTTATCATAATAGTACATCTGGTAAGTATTATTCGAAGTAGAAACAGCTATCATTTGGAAACCACTCTGCTGCCCACCCACCCGGACATCACCATCACATAATACTGACCCCAAACCCCACCTCAACACACACCTCCCCCCACCCACAATGGGGATGGAGCCAAATCTAAAATTTGTCTCATAATACACAATCACGACTAACTTACATAGAAAATTTTGTTGAATTCTGCCAACTTTGCCATTCTGACCCCACCATCCCACCCTACTCTAACTATTCCCTCAAATGGGATGGAGGTGGAGTGGGGTGGTGGGGGGGGGGGGGGTGGGGTGGTGGTGGGTGGTGGTAGATGTCTCGCAATCTGCAATTATATGATTGGGTAACGAAAATAACAAATTCGGTTGAACTTTGACTCTCTGAATCATATGGGTAACTCACATAACAAATTTCATTGGATTCACCAAACGGCTTCTGAGGAGATAACCAGATGAACACACAGACAAACGGATGGATGGACAGATGATCGGACAGACGGTAGGAGGAGATTACAATATGTCCATGACAAAATATTTCCTGTTCACTGAATCAACACACAGATAGCAACTTTTGATATGCAGACAATTCACCATACTAGTTTGCCAACTATTGATTTAAAAATCTTGAGATGACAACCGAAACAAAATCACAGACACACGAATAGACAATTAACCCCTTCATGACGAATGTCAGCCAAAACCGGCCTATGCAGTGGTCTTAAGGAATGTCCATTTTGAGGCCAACCAACCTTGATAACCGAGCCAGTCATTCCAGTGGTAAATTTTCAAAAATAGTCTTCTCTTGGCCTCCAAATGGACATCTAATAAGCAAATATTTTAATTTTCTTGACAAAATTTAGTCATTAAAAAGTTACACTGTTATTCTGATGGTGCATGTTGGGTGGGTTTCATCTTTGTCATGATTTCCAAATAAGAATGTCACATTTTATCTTTATTAAATGTTGTAAAATCCTCTCAACACATTGTACCAGTTACAACAAATTCTTTATATTGTAAGAAATTTTCTGTTGAACATTTCAAAACCAATTTTACTGGAAGCTATCACTGCCTAAGGAAGTTTTCAGTGACAATTTGTTTTCAAAATAGTCAGCAGCATCCATGTATGGTTGCTTAGAAATTGATACACTGCCATTTTGAGGGTTTAAATGGTTAAAAATATTAAAATTCTCTTAAAAGTCATTAAACATTTAAACCTCTTAATCCTTTAACACTCATATCAGCCAAAAATGGCTTCTGCAGTGGTCTTGAGAAATGTCCATTTGCAGACCAAGAGAAGACTATTTTTGAAAATTTACCACTGGAATGACTGGCTTAATAACCGAGCCAGTCATTCCAGTGGTAAATTTTCAAAAACACTCTTCTCTTGGTCCGCAAATGGACATTTTCCATGAAAAATTGAAATTTTCTTGAACAAATTCAAGTGTTAAAGGGTTAACAGAGGGTTCGTTTCTAGCTAAGCTCTGGCTTACATTTTACCTGTTTTGGAAACAGTTTCAAACTTTGAAACCTGGATTCAGTGACTATACTTCAAGTTAACTGTACAGGTAAATTTTTGAATATTTTGAAACTAATTATACTGGGAGCTTTGGCTTTGGAGTAAATGGCTTTTCAGAGCATATAATTTTCATGTGAAAGACATCCAAACATCACCGATGGGGATGGGTTGATAAAACACCTGTTTCCCATATTTTCCCCATTACACTAGGGTGCTCTGAAAGTAGGTTTAGGGCTAATATAAAATAGCGACTGAGTAATGTGTAACTTTGTAACATTTCCACAATAAATCCTGGAGTACATAAAGGCTATATAATAGAATGGTGATAAAATCATGCTATTTATGTCTTGAGATAGATAACATATGAAATAGAGGGATCTATTTCTAGCTATGCCCTACAGCAACAGCTCCTAGACAAATTTGTTTCAAAACATTTGACATATTTAATTATGATGTCATATATTTGAGCGACAGCTCATATCCCTCCATTCATAATTCACAGTTTTATTAATATACCATTGCCATGCTCTGTATGCATTGTACGGTGGGTTGTAGTTCCTGCCATGGAAGCCGTAAGAATGATATATGAAAGACATTAATCACAAACTCAGGTGTGTTTCTTCTACCCAATGACTCAGCATAGTAATGCCATAATACTGATAAGATGCATTCTTCCTTATATGCCGTCATAGCACCTGTGAAAAACAACAAAGATTTGTTTGGTTATTAAACTCTCTTTTGGAAAGTTAAACCTTTAATGGTCAAGCCGGTCATGAAATGACCTCTAAAGCCGTCTTGAGGAATGTCCATTTGCAGGTTAGACTACTCGCTCATTCACCGAGCCATTCATTCTAATAGTAATTTTTCTTAAATAGTCTTCCCTTGGCCGGCATATATGGCCACTCACTATGGCCGCAACAGATCCCAATCAAATTAGTTTCAAAATATTCAACAAACTATTCCCTGCATCATAATGAATGAGTTTTTCTGGTATGTAACAACTGCTCTAAGCTAAGGTGTAATGGAGCAACAACAATATCTAGATTGCTCAACTCCGGTATAAACTGACTTCTGCAATAGCCAAGAGAAATGTTGATTTGCCAGCCAAGAAGACTACTTTTAGAAAAGTTACCCAGGGTATTGCTGGTTTGACAACTGACCGAGTCATCCAAGTGGTAAGTTGTCAAACTTAACGTTTTCTTGGCCTGAAAATGAACATTCACTAAAATTTTTTAATTTTTTTGATGATTCTTGATGATTAAAGTGTTAAAATTACGATGGCATAGGATGACATTAAGCTGCTTACCTTTGTATTGGTCATGGATAATTGTGATACACTCTGTAAAAGCAGTGACCATCGCACTGGCGAATGATTCATCAGCCTGTAGCCATGGTGATAATATCTCAGGCGGGTTATCAAACGGTTGTAACCATGGTGAAAAGGAATCGCAGAGATGTTTCCATAGATAATCAATAACTAAAAATCAAAATAAATTAGTGGTCGTAAGTCTTAACGGGTGAAATCCCAGAATCTCAATTTCAAGGCAACTGTACAGGAAATTAAGCCTTTTAATGGTCAAGATGGCAGCCTCTGCAGTGGTCATGAGAAATGACAATTTGCAGACCAAGACAAGACTTTTTAACATTACCATTGGAATGGTTGGCTCTATAACGGAGCCAGTCATTCCAATGGCAAATTTTCAAAAAGGAATCTGCTCTTGGCTTGCAAATAGACATAAAATGATAAATATTTTGATTTTCATGACCAATTTTGTGCTAAAGTTGTTTGATATTTTTGAAACTGCTTTGACTGGAAATCCTAGCAATTTAACATCAAAAGAATCAATAGTATACACCTGTGCAAAAGTTAAGCACCAGCAAAAACAATAGAACGTAGAAACATGATGGTACAACTAGGCTGCCATACTTTTTGTCCCCGCGTTAGCTGACATAATTCCAAGTACGAAATGCACATGCATGCATGACTTCACGCCGCTTGATGTCCGTGCGTGGCGGGAAACAGCACACGTGTTCAGTTATGTAAAAGTCCAGTTTGAGGTGTAGAACATTACATACAGATTTAGGCGACAAGATTAGGAATTTTGTGTTCATGACCGTGGTTTATTTGTACAGAGAGAATTAGCTCTTGATTGTGAACCGCTATGGCAAGACGAAGGTTAAGTGATCGTGTGAAATGGCAAATCATAGGCATGCATACCACTGGTATGTCATGCAGAGAGATTGGCAGACAGCTGAACATTAACCATACTGTAATCAGTCGTTTGATTGCAAAACATGGGCAAACTAACGAGGTGAACGACAGGCCTAGATCTGGAAGACCGAAGAAGACTACTGGCCGTGATGATCGAGCCCTAGTACGCCTTGTTAGATCTCCATTCACCAACAGCAGAGTGCTCAGCCAGCAATGGGAAACGCGCAATAGAGTGTCAATGTCTACCATCAAAAGGAGACTGTATGCTGCTGGCATGAAAGCTAGACCTGTCAGACGTCCTCTCCTCACTGCACACCACAAAGAGGAGCATCTGAGGTGGTGCAACGAAAGAAGACACTGGAACATGAGATCCTGGAGACGGGTACACTGGTCCGATGAAAGTCGGTTCCTGCTTCATGCCACAGATGGTCGAACTCGTGTATGGAGGTCAAGATGCACGGCGTACGACCAACGTAACATCATGGAAGAAGTTCCATTTGGTGGAGGTTCCGTTATGATATGGGGGTGCATCTCATTTGATTGTAAGCTGGATCTGTTGACTGTACCTGGAACACTAAATGGACAAAGATATCAAGATTCCATACTGGATAGAGTTGTGGTCCCTCATTTTGTAAATCATGCACCTGGAACCCACCCTATATTCATGGATGACAACGCCCGACCACATCATGCTAGAGCTGTGCATGAATACCTCCGCCAGAATGCCATCGAAACCCTACCATGGCCAGCAAGGAGCCCTGACATGAACCCTATTGAGCATATCTGGGACATTCTGGGAAACATGGTGAGAAGGAGGGATCCTCCTGTGCAGAACCTACAGGAATTAACAGACGCACTCCATCTTGAATGGCAACGAATACCACAATGGCGTATCAGTCGGCTGGTGACCAGCATGAGACGTCGTGTCCAGGCCGTCATCCAGGCACAAGGTGGATATACCCGGTATTAATAATGACAGTCTCAAACTCGTGCACAGATGTTAAACTTCATTTTCAGACACCATTAATGACAATCTAGCCACGTGTGTCAACTGTAGGGCAATAGTTGTCAGTTGTGTCAACGTAACCATATTCAGGCCTCGTTTTCAAGTTCAAACAAAAACATACAGTGTTTCCCCACCATCATAATCAGCATTCCTCTAGTTGCATTATTACCTCTTGCACTAAGATGGATGGGTACATAAATGTTTATGCTATTGCTTTCTTCATAGCACATGAATATACCCTCGCATGTGCGTAAAAATAGGGTGGTGCTTAACTTTTGCACAGGTGTATATATATTTTACATTGTAGAGAAAGAACTATATCATGTCCACAGCATTGAAATGGTTAAAGGTGCATATTCACACCAGAATGACTGAAAATTAAAATGTTAAAATTGTATACTTTTTGAGGCTTAAATTGTGTGCCTAGATGTAATGAAACAAAACAAATCTTAACATATGATAATTTCATTCCATATAAATTAATATTACTGTTTTAGTTGTGAATTTAAATTAGGTACTCATGATTCTAATTCAATTTTAAAACTTAAATGATATTAATTTCACTACATCTAGGCACACAATTTAAACGTCTAAAAGTATACAATTTTAACAATTTTATTTTCGATCCTTCTGGTGTGAATATTCAGCTTTACATGTATAGTTTTCAGGAAATTGATAGTTAGGGCATTCTGAGATCGATCAATCCCAACACGGCGAGATGTGGGTGGAGCTTAGCTAGTGATGGGCGGGGCATAGCTAAAGATAAAAGGTCCATTAAATGGAACAATTAAATTCGATGATGTTTATTAAACTGTTAACACTTGAGCTGGCCAAGAACGACTTCTACAATACGCTTGATTAATGTAGATTTGCAGACCATATGAAGACTATTTTTGAAATTTATAACTGCTAACTATTAAAGAATATCTACCTTTTCCAGCAGTGCCTTGTTCGACATTATGAATCATTTTCAGTGCTAGCTCCTGGTTCAAGTCCTGCAACAGCTTAGCCAAAATAGCGCTGTATGACTTCCATGTAGGATACAGGCCGAAATTTGTACAGTCTACATTCGTCATGCGAGTTCTCATGAAATATGAGCCGAACCACTCCAGTAATGATTGAATCTGTGTAACACAAATGTGTGGCTTAACACTCAAACTCACCAAAATTGGCTTCTGCAGTGTTTTTGGGAAATGTCCATTTACAGGCAAAGATATTATTTTTTGAAAATTTACCACCGAAATAACTGGCTTGATAATCGAGCCAGTCATTCTGGATGTAAATTTTCAAAAATTGTGTTCTCTTGGCCTGCAAATTTACATTCAAACAACTATTAAGATTTTTCTGAGCAAATATAACCATTAACCCTTTAATCTTCAGATTTGTTCAAGAAAATAAGAAAATTTATCAAATTTCTTTTTCACGAGTGAGATGACATACTTACCTCCCTAACACGCTTGATATACTAGTGGGCAGGTGGAAGTACACAGTCATGCACATGACAGACCCCACCCACTGCGCATGCGCATACCAGTACTTCCGTTACTAAATATTGGCTGACATAGAAGCAACTATTCAAATAACCAAAGGACCAGGCCTCCGTGGGGTGGCGAGGCCGGGATCCTGTTAGGGAGGTAAGTATGTCATCTCACTCGTGCAAAAGAAATTTGATAAAGTTTCTTATTTCACATCATGAGAACATACTTACCTCCCTAACACTCTTGATAAAAACCAGAATTTGAAAGTAAATTTGGTGGGAGGGAGGCAAGGTCCTGAAAACCGGCACACCCTCGAAGAGACTAGGCTCTTTGAATATTCAAGAGATTTAAAACATCTGAAATTGTGACTGAAACACAACCAGGAATAGAATTTTGCATCGGATAATCGACCGATGAAGAGAGATTGATCAAAAAGCAAATGCGCTCCCCACCACCCTCTTTCTGAGGAAGGTTAGGAAAAAACGCTGCTCTAAATGACTAGCACTTTCTCTAATACTTAATGAAATGTATTACTAGACATTGGAAAAAGAAGAATTGCTTCAATTTCAAAACTCTCTGAAAAAGACACAATTAAGAGACATTAACCATCACCATATTAAATAAAAAATGACACCATCACCAAGACAAAAAACAAAATGGTCATATATACTGACCTCTGATGTCTTGGACGCGGCACTCATCTCTTCCCCCACTGGATGAAGAGAATTGTACCACCTAATAGTAGGGATACCCTACCAACAAATGTGATATTTGTAAATAGCAGAGGAGGAAACTAATTACAAATATAAACCTCTACATTATTTTATTTTCTGAGGACTGAGAAGGCGAGCGGGTTAGAAGTGTCACGAAGGTAATGGTCGGTAAAACTTGAATCACAGTGCCACTAGGCTACTGACATGTCTTCAATAGAAACACCATTAAATAATGCCGTGGAAGTTACCACACCACGGACACTATGAGCCTTGGCTCTATCTACTTGGATTCCAGTGGCTGTCTTATGACAGAATTGAATACATTCTACTATCCATGTGGAAATAGTGTCTCTTGACACCCTACCATGGGGTTCAATATATGACAACCATAGGGAACATTGGTCCGTCCGCCAAACCTGTGCTCTTCTCTTGTACTTATTTAAAGCACGGAGAGGACACCATACTTTAGCACCAGGATCATATCTGGTTATGGCAGGTAAAATAATAGGTTTACCCGGATATTTTAAAGATTGATTCTTAGGCAAGAAATTCAATCTTGGTAGAATCTTAAGGCCTTCACCTGTAACTATACACCTGTGCAAAAGTTAAGCACCAGCAAAAAACAATAGAACGTAGAAACATGATGGTACAACTAGGCTGCCATACTTTTTGTCCCCACGTTAGCTGACATAATTCCAAGTACGAAATGCACATGCATGCATGACTTCACGCCGCTTGATGTCCGTGCGTGGCGGGAAACAGCACACGTGTTCAGTTATGTAAAAGTCCAGTTTGAGGTGTAGAACATTACATACAGATTTAGGCGACAAGATTAGGAATTTTGTGTTCATGACTGTGGTTTATTTGTACAGAGAGAATTAGCTCTTGATTGTGAACCGCTATGGCAAGACGAAGGTTAAGTGATCGTGTGAAATGGCAAATCATAGGCATACATACCACTGGTATGTCATGCAGAGAGATTGGCAGACAGCTGAACATTAACCATACTGTAATCAGTCGTTTGATTGCAAAACATGGGCAAACTAACGAGGTGAAGGACAGGCCTAGATCTGGAAGACCGAAGAAGACTACTGCCCGTGATGATCGAGCCCTAGTACGCCTTGTTAGGAGATCTCCATTCACCAACAGTAGAGTGCTCAGCCAGCAATGGGAAACGCGCAATAGAGTGTCAATGTCTACCGTCAAAAGGAGACTGTATGCTGCTGGCATGAAAGCTAGGAGACCTGTCAGACGTCCTCTCCTCACTGCACACCACAAAGAGGAGCGTCTGAGGTGGTGCAACGAAAGAAGACACTGGAACATGAGATCCTGGAGACGGGTACACTGGTCCGATGAAAGTCGGTTCCTGCTTCATGCCACAGATGGTCGAACTCGTGTATGGAGGTCCAGACGCACGGCGTACGACCAACGTAACATCATGGAAGAAGTTCCATTTGGTGGAGGTTCCGTTATGATATGGGGGTGCATCTCATTTGATTGTAAGCTGGATCTGTTGACTGTACCTGGAACACTAAATGGACAAAGATATCAAGATTCCATACTGGATAGAGTTGTGGTCCCTCATTTTGTAAATCATGCACCTGGAACCCACCCTATATTCATGGATGACAACGCCCGACCACATCGTGCTAGAGCTGTGCATGAATACCTCCGCCAGAATGCCATCGAAACCCTACCATGGCCAGCAAGGAGCCCTGACATGAACCCTATTGAGCATATCTGGGACATTCTGGGAAACATGGTGAGAAGGAGGGATCCTCCTGTGCAGAACCTACAGGAATTAACAGACGCACTCCATCTTCAATGGCAACGAATACCACAATGGCGTATCAGTCGGTTGGTGACCAGCATGAGACATCGTGTCCAGGCCGTCATCCAGGCACAAGGTGGATATACCCGGTATTAATAATGACAGTCTCAAACTCGTGCACAGATGTTAAACTTCGTTTTCAGACACCATTAATGACAATCTAGCCACGTGTGTCAACTGTAGGGCAATAGTTGTCAGTTGTGTCAACGTAACCATATTCAGGCCTCGTTTTCAAGTTCAAACAAAAACATACAGTGTTTCCCCACCATCATAATCAGCATTCCTCTAGTTGCATTATTACCTCTTGCACTAAGATGGATAGGTACATAAATGTTTATGCTATTGCTTTCTTCATAGCACATGAATATACCCTCGCATGTGCGTAAAAATAGGGTGGTGCTTAACTTTTGCACAGGTGTATATATAACGGTCAGGCTCAGCAGACAAGGCATGAATTTCACTCCTGCGTCTGGCTGATGCTGCCGCAACTAAAAATACAGTTTTAAGTGTCAATAATTTTACAGATATAGCACTAAGTGCTTCAAAAGGTTTATCACTCAAAACCTGCAGAACCAGAGAAAGACTCCATGACGGTGTCAATGGAGGATTTCTTGGTCTGAAATTGCCCATACCTTTAATAAGAGTATTTAAAACACTTACTTCATCACTTCCCCTCTTTGCCAAGCAAGGGATAACAGTCATTAATACTGATTTGTATCCAGCAATAGCATTAGGCTTAAGACTATAGGCATCATACAGGTGACAGAGAAAATCAGATACTACCTGAATAGATGCTTCCATCGGATTGATACATCTCTTTGAGCACCATTCTGAAAATCTGTTGATTTTATAATTATAAGCTCTGGAGGTTGACCCCCTTCTGGCTCTAGCCATGAAATTGGCTGCTTGCTCAAAAAAGCCCTCCTTAATCGCGGATTTTTTGACAACATCCATGCAGTCAATTGAAACATTGACGGATTGTTGTGACGGGTCTTGCCCTGGAAGATAATATTGTCCATCAAAGGCAGAGGAACTGGATTGCAAACCAGAAGGTCCAGCAGATCCATAAACCATGATCGGCTTGGCCAATTCGGGGCGATCAGAAGCACTTGGCATTCCTCTTGTTTGATCTTCTGAAGAATCCTTGGAATCAGAATTGTTGGAGGGTATGCGTATGCATACATTCCCTTCCAACTGATAGCTAGCACATCTATTGCGATAGCGCTTGGATCTGGAATCGGAGAAACGTACGTCGTCATCTTCGCATTCTTCTTCATTGCGAACAAATCTATGTTGGGCTTTCCCCAATGATTGAGCAGGTGATCCGCCACACATTGATTTAGTTGCCGTTCAGTAGGCAGAATGCCCATCCTTCGGCTCAATGAGTCTGCTAACAGATTCAGCCTTCCCGGAATATGAACTGCTTTCAAGATGATCATATCATCCATGCACCAGCAAAGCAGCTTCCATGTCATCATACAGAAACTGGGTGACTTCGTTCCGCCCTGGCGGTTTATGTAACTCACTACTGTAGAGTTGTCTGAACGTATCATCACAAACTTTCCCTCCACTTCTTTTAAGAAGTGTTCCAGGCCTAGAATTACAGCCGGCAATTCTAGCATATTGATATGTTCCTTTGACTGTTCCAGATTCCAAATCCTGATATAGTGGTTTCTTCCAGGCAAGCTCCCCAACCCTCCATCGATGCATCCGTAAACATCGTTACTTGAGGGTGGGGAGGGGTCAGCATGACCCCCGCCAGGAGATTTCCTCTCTCCATCCACCAATGAACGTGATGAATGAGAGGGTTCAACACTTGAATGCGCGAGTCCAGTGATCCTGAACTCTGCGTCCACTGAGCCATGAGAAACAATTGAATCGGCCGCCTGCATAAGGCCGCCTGAGGAATGACTGGTTCCATTGAAACCATCAGACCTAATATTCTCAGATAGACTCGTGCTAGAATATAACGACTGTTGCAAACCAACTGAATGCACGAGAGGAGATTTTCCACTCTCTTCTGGGATGGATAAACATATCCTATCTCCAGATCGAAGAACATACCCAGGTAAACAAACTTCTGGGATGGAGTCAGCTCTGATTTCTGAAAGTTGATTATCCAGCCTAAACCTGTGAGAGTTTTCAAAACTATCTCCAGATTTGCTGTCAAGCTTTCTGGGTTGTGTGCTTTCAGCAACCAGTCATCTATGTAAGTGTGAACAGCTATATTTCTCCTGCGGAGGTATGCCGTGATAGCAAGTACCACTCGAGTGAAGACCCTTGGAGCCGTTGAGATGCCGAATGGAAGAACCTTGAATTCCCATTGGCGTCCCTGAAAAGCAAATTTCTGGAACCGGCGAAAACTCCTTGCAGTTGGAATGTGGAAATAAGCATCCTTGAGATCTATTGATGCTGTCCCCATCCCCTTCTCTAACCCCAACAACACCGATCTTACTGTTTCCATTTTGATACTCGGTGTGTCTATAAACTTGTTTAGAGGTTTGAGGTTGAGAATTGGTCTCCAACCCCCCCCCCCCCCCCCCCCCATGCTCTTTGTTGAATAGAAGCCCGGGCAATCTTGCGCCGGTTGAATTGCTTTCTTTAGAATTAGAGATTCTATCTCCTCTTCTATGCACAACCACTTGTCTGGATCTCTTGGAATATGAGTCCAGACCGGTACCAGAGACAGATGCAACGGCGGACCTCTTATCCATTCTGGACTGTATCCGAGCGAAAGCCATTGCAAGACTAAGCAGTCCTGAATTAACCGCTCCCACTTCTGAATTTGGCAAGTCAAACGACCTCCCACTGGTGCACCTAGGGTTGACGGGGTGCCCATAAATTTTAGAAGTGGGAGTGTCTCTGGTATGAGTGACAACACCCGAGTGGTACTTGTGGTAACCGGAAAAACTTTTAGCCCATCAGGTCCGGTTACCACGCGCCGCGACCAGCGCCATGTGCACCACGGTGCGCGGGCTGCTGTCTGGCTGGCTGTGCTTGGGGCGCTGGCTGACGTACAACAGCATGCTGCTGCTGGCGTGGCCGATGCGGTCTCTGAACCCGGCCGGCCTGCTGGCCTCTGACAATGCCAGCACCGCCACGAGAGTACTGCTGTCAAGCAGCCGAGGGCTGAACATGCACATGTTCTCTGCGCAGCACTTCAAACTGTGCACGCAGCGCCCTCTGGTTGTTCACCAAAGTAACTGTCTCTTGGAGGTGCCGACAGCCTTCACCTCCAAAGAGAGCAGGGCCCGTCATCGGCGCTTGTAACCCGGAGATGGGCACAAATTGTCCAACGCAAAAGTACGCCTCGTTCTCAGCGACTTTGTGACTGACCTAGTCAGACAGTCCAACGCCAGATTGATGCCATCCTGGATGGCTCGCTGGACTGTCACCGGACTAGGCTGTTGCTGCACTGAAGCTGCTACAACCCCAGATAGCAGCTGAGAGACATAAGACAGCGCACTAATCGCCGCTCGTGAACTCGCAACGCGGCATTAGCCGAGCGCATAGCGCCCATGCACAACGCTCCCGTGTCACCATGGGAACCCGGCCGCGTATCTTCCACCAGAGCGGCGCGGTTATCTGCGCTCGGTCTGGGCGCTAGGCCATATCGAGCATACTGACTAGCAGTAACTCGACATCGTCTAGCAACCTCGCGGCGGTCTTCGCGAGGTGACCTTTCGGTCTGATCGACTCCTCTGCCGCCGAGAACATATCTAAGATATGTTCAGCATACGGCAGAGACAGAGTCGTGCTGGCCAATGGCTTTGCCTGTAACCATGCCCGAGGGATACCGGCGGCCGGCTCATCCACAGAGAGCTCTGGTCTGACAGCGAGGAGCCACGCACACGCTTCTGACGAGTCTTCATCCGTGGCTACCTGCGAATTGCCGACGAGCAGCGGGCCCTTGTCATCTTCAATGGCATTCGCAGGTAAGGCCGAGGAGGCTATAGACGAACCTGGCTGCCCAGGGAATGTATACGGGCCCGTGAGGGCTGGCATAACATTCTCGATAGACTGACCAGGCACCAAGGCCGTGCTTGTGTGTGTGGGTTCATGCACACCAGCACGGCCCGGAACGTCCGTATGAGATTCCATGTCTAAGCGTGGAATCTTATACGGGCGGCCGTCTGCTCCAAACCGGCCCACAGGCTGAATCATGAATCCTGCTCCCGAGGGAACAGTGCAATAGGTGCGAGCGGTCGTGCTCCCCATGAGAGGAGTGTAGACACTCCATGTCTTCATGCTCATCTTGTGGACCGAGCAGGTAGTCTTCATCATCTTCCTGGTCAGGAAAGTTAGACTCTGGATTAGTAAGGAAAATTAACCCAGACTGACCAGGAGAATGCTCGAAAGCAGATGATGAGGTTACTCCGCGAGTGATCATGGTCAGGCCCGCTGGTCGGGTCCCGCCTGATGCTGCTCGCACCGCTGGAACACCAGGCGATGCGAACATCAAGCCTGGGTCCAAGACGGCCACCCCTGGATCACTAAACACTTTGTCCGAGTTAGTAGGGCATGATCCAGGGATGGGGGGGGGGGAGGGGGGCTGCCTGCACTGAGGTCGACGCGCAGGAAGTTGAAACACCTGTGCCAGTCAACAAGCCGCCAAGCATGTCAGGCATCAGGTCTTTCAAATTCCTGCGCATCTCACTCACTAACTCAACCTTGAAGGCCTCGAGCCCACCCTTCTCAGAGGCCTTCTTCTTACCATCCTTCTTAGTCTTCTTGCCCTCCTCAGCCATCAGCTTAGCCTGGGAACAGAAGAATTCAGCGGTTAGATCCCCCCCCCCCCCTCTTTACAAATGACACATTTGTTAGTTAGCCTACAAGCTGAACACAGATGGCAAGGGTGGGGGAAGAATCTAGCCTTCAGACAAGATGGACATGACTTCTGAAAGGGAAGGGATATGAAGACAATGAGTATTATAGTTTGCAAAACCTTGTTAATTGACTATTAGTAAAAAACAAGAACAAACTCGAGAGAAGACATCCACTTTTATTACAGACAACCCTGACGGGACAGCTGACTTCTCTAGTTAATAAAAACCAATCACAACAAGGATCCCAAATTAAGAAAGAGAGAGAGAGAAAGATTATGACTATCTAGATATCTCTCCACCATCATAATAAAGGGTGATAAACACATCACAGACTTCTCTAAACTAAGATTATGACATCAAGGAAAGAGAAAAAACGCTGGTTGATTATGACATCAAACCTCAATGCAAAAGCTCCTTCAAGGGGACGTCAGAAAAGAATGCAAGAAATATCTAGATATTAAAAACATTCATACCGCCCGAATAATATAATACCAAATTATATATATTCGAGAACCCATGCACACACAAGAGAGAATACAGTGCAATAACAAAAGGCAGCAGAAAATTGTGATTATTTTCAAATAATTATGTGCCATAATTAATAAACTCCCTTAGCCTGAGCACAGGCAACCACCCTCTTGTGCAGGAGAACAAGTCCATCCATCCGCCGAGACTCCTCTTCCAGATGATAAGTAAAAAAAGAGACGTGAAAAACCTTCAAGAGAAGAACAGGAATCCTTATTCATACATAAGTCGAACCTGTAAGCACAAAGCACAAGAGATTAATATCCCTAGGCGCTGGGAAAAATTTTAACAAGGATTCCCAGCGCCTGAAAACGTGGTACCCGCCGAAACGGCTGCGACGAAAACCGGTAACAAATAAAAGTTACAAGTCTTAGATAAATATATGGAACAATATCACCTTAGCAGATGACGAGGAGGACTCCTCCAACACTTTAGCATCAGCCATGATGGAATAGGATGATTTTAAATAGAGAAAATTCTCGATAAAGAGCCTGTGAAGATTTTCACAAGTTGCTTTCAGCCAATATATTAGAAAACGGAAGTACCGGTATGCGCATGCGTGGGGTCTGTCATGTGCATGACTGTGTACTTCCACCTGCCCATTAGGGGCACCTAACTTTTTATAATTCTGAATATTATTGAATTTAGAGCCGATATACTAGTATATCAAGAGTGTTAGGGAGGTAAGTATGTTCTCATGATGTGAAATTTAAATTTTCTCATAGAGAATGTCCATTTGCGGACTAAGAGAAGACTATTTGGGAAAGTTTACCACTGGAATGACTGGCTCGCTTATCGAGCCAGTCATTCCGGTAGTAAATTTTCAAAAATAGTCTTTTTAGTCTGCAAATGGACAGTTCTCAAGAACACTATAGAAGCTGGTTTTGGCCAAATTGAGTGTTAAAGGGTTAAAGGGTTTATACTGCTAATGCTGCTATCAAGAAAGGTCAAGGCTCTGTAGGAGGTTGTGAAGGACCAGGGTCCAAATTGAAGACCATTGATGAGAGATGTTGTCGCTGAGATAGTAAAATCATTCAACGACAGTCTCCAAGCTGAACACCAGCTACACACTTGTGATAAATAATAATGTCAATAAAGAAAGCTGACAAAGTCAGCAGAGTGTATTTCTTACTGATAGAAAATGTACAACAAGCCTCATGTTAGAAAACACCAACATTACAACCTATTAAAAATATCATTATGTTATGGTAATAACATTAATTTCAGACACAATCTCAGAAATCATAATTATTTTTAGATTAAAACAAGCCCGGGACACCAAGGGGGCACCACTAAAGCCAACGGTGCCCGGGTCAGAGTATAAAAGGATGAAGCAAGCCAGCTTCCAACCATTCATACTTTGAGTCCAAATAGACTTAGCATAAGGTCTTAAGGAAAATCTGATCCAGAGATAACACGTATAAATTATTAAACTAATATTTCAAAATACACTTATTCACAAAAATCATTAAGATTTTAATGAAGACATTTCTGAACATAAACTAAGGCCTGCTGATATGTTTCCTGAGAAAAATTATTTTAGGATTTCCTTGTAATTAATTAATTAACTGTGACTCGCAGCGAATATTGCTTTGCCTGCCTGTCTGCGGGTAGGTGGGCCAACGAATGTGTGTGTGCGTGCGTGCGTATATGTATGTGGATGGTCGTGTGGGTGGGAGGGAGGGAGGGAGGGAACGTGTATGCGTGCGTGCGTGTGTGAGTGGGCGTGTGCATGAATGTGTGTGTGTGTGTGTGTGTGTGTGTGTGTGTGTGTGTGTGTGTGTGTGTGTGTGCATGCGTTCGTGTATGTGTATGTGCGTGTGTGTATGAATGTGAGTGTCTGTAACAAAATTTCTACTTACTATAAATTATGCAGAAACTGCTCACAAAGCACACTGTATCTATAATGCTTCCGCATTGGTTTCTACGAAATAGTATACTCACCTACTGGACCACTGTATGATATGTTTCCTAACATGTCACCAACACAGGAACTTCCAAGTAATCATGCACAAGTCTGGGTACCGTGTCCCGCCCTGGTGGTTCAGATAACACACCACTGTTGAATTGTCCGATCTGATCAGCACTATCTTGTTCTTGATCTGATCCAGAAAATGCTCCAGTGCAAACTGCACTGCCAACATCTCCAGAATATTGATATGTTTCAAAACATTCAACCGATCCCACACCCCTGACACTCTCTGATCTCAGAAATCATAATTATTTTTAGATTAGAATAAGCCCGGGAACCGCACAAGGGGGCACCACTAAAACCAACGGTGCCCGGGTCAAAGTATAAAAGGATGAAGCAAGCCAGCTTCCAACCATTCATACTTTGAGTCCTGCTCACAAAGCACACTGTATCTATAATGCTTCCGCATTGGTTTCTACGAAATAGTATACTCACCTACTGGACCACTGTATGATATGTTTCCTAACATGTCACCAACACAGGAACTTCCAAGTAATCATACACAATTCTGGGTACCGTGTCCCGCCCTGGCGGTTCAGATAACACACCACTGTTGAATTGTCCGATCTGATCAGCACCATCTTGTTCTTGATCTGATCCAGAAAATGCTCCAGTGCAAACTGCACCGCCAACATCTCCAGAATATTGATATGTTTTAAAACATTCAACCGATTCCACACCCCTGACACTCTCTGATCTTCCAGACAAGCCCCCCCCCCCCCCCCCCCCCCCCCCCCCCCCCCCCCCCCCCGCACCCCTCCTGTGACTCATCTGTGAAAATCGTCACTTGAGGAGACAACGGAACTCCTAGCAAGAGATTCTGTCGATTGAGCCACCATTTAAGCTGATGACAGAAAGGCTCCAACAACTGAATTGGTTTGAAAAGGCTGTCCCTCCTCTGAGACCACATGGACATCAGGTACAATTGGAGTGGTCTCTGCATTAATGCAGAGTAAGGTACCACATACTCCATTGACACCATTAAGCCCAGCAATTTCAGGAATGTCCTGGCTGGAATCCATTGGCTCCTTTTCAGCATCTTCAACAATGTCATCATGGAGTCCACCCGACTTTCGGATGGATAAGCCATGCCTGACTGAAGAAAGAACATGCCCAGGTATACAAATTTCTGAGATGGAACAAGATCTGACTTCGAAATTGATCACCCATCCCGAGAGCCGAGCATGTTTGTTACTACTCGAAGACTGCCTTGAAGAACACAGGGATCGTTGGCCTTGAACAACCACTCGTCTATGTACGTATGAAGAGCCTCTTGCGGAGTTGCGCTGTCATAGCAAGAACCACTCACATGAAGACCTGAGGAGCGGTGGTGAGACTGAAAGGCAAGACTTTGAATTGCCATATGCAGCCCTGGAACGCAAACCGTAGATATTTGTGAAACTCCTCTTTTATTGGAATGTGGAAGTAGGCATCTTTCAGGTCTATTGACACTGTCCACATACCTTTCGCTAACCCTACCATTACAGTCCTTGTTGTTTCCATTTTTAATTTTGGAGACTGGACAAATTGATTCAATGGCTTCAGGTTTAGCACTGGTCTCCACCCACCGGTGTGCTTGGCTACCAGGAACATGATCGAATAAAAGCCTGGACTGTGCTGATCCTGCACTGATTGCACAGTGCCTTTTTCGCAAAGAGCATTTATCTCCTCTTGAACAGCTAAAAGCCGATCGGACACCATTGGTACTGGAGTCCATATGGGGTCCGTAACAAGATGTGGAAGCAGCCCGCTTTAGGACTATTCCGGAGAATACCATAAGTTATCCAATGAATAACCACGGAATCTTGTACCACGTCTGCCCATTGATACGAAAACAACTGCAGCCTGCCTCCTAACTGGAGCGGCTGAAGAAGATGACACGCTGTCCATTCGACATTTTCTAAGACAGGACCAATGGACGTCAACACTACATGACCCACTGTTCCCAGAAACACCTGAGCGGTTCGAAACAAAAGGCCATCAGGACCGGTATGACCCCTTACCGGACCCATGGCCTCTCTTGGCTGAGCCAGCAGCTCCACCCTCCCCCACCACGCTGGCTGGGCCCGGAACCGCTGCCATCCCCTCTTCCATAGTCAAAAACCTTGGCATCCTTGGATGCCAACGACTGAGCCTGGAATCCTGCTTTACCCCTGGCATGCTTCTTCCCCTGACCAGAGGAATTAGCCTGCTGAGCATACCGTGGATTGGGGTGGGAGGCAGGAGCAGGCCTCACAAATACACCCTTAGATTGCTGTTTAGCCTTGGGTCTAACAACATCCTTCTTCGGGTATACCTGTTTTAGAGCCAAGTCAACCTGGCGCAGCCTTTCACACCTGTCTGCGATGCCTTCAAGGGTGCTCCACGCTTCACACCCAAAGAGCTCGGGACCTCTCATGTCCGCTCCAAGCAGTGAACGTTCGATGTCCCGATTTGGCTACGCATAGTCAAGAACCATACGATGCCTCAAACGCAAACAGCGTGCAGTAGCCCGAACAAGACAGTCCTGGGCTAACCGTTGACTGACCATCAATGCCTTAATCACTGCTGCTGGCACAGTACTACCGTCCCTTGCTGGATCAAAACACCCTGCAGGAAAGCATTAGAGTGCAAGAGTGAAGCTTCCTCTACATACGAGACCGCCTCATAAGGATACACTCGTAGGGGATGGACAGCAGGTTTGGCCTTAACCGGTTTGCCATCCTTCCCCAAAGGAGGACACTCCATACCCAGAGTTGCTCTCTCATCAAGCGACAACAGGGGCGCAGAGACGTGCCTCCGGTAGTGATCTAATGGTACCCGGATACACTTATGGACCTGCCTAGGATCTTAGGCAGTTTTCCGCTAATGAGCGCTGAAGAAGCGATAACCGCCATATCTGTGGTATTATCATCCAACGGATTAAACGATATACACGACTGCTGCGTCTCCATCAGTTTGCGTCTCTAAGCACTAATACCCGAGAGCGCAACTGACTCCTGGACTTCTGGATCCGGCCCAAAATCGTAAGAATTTCTTATGAAGTCTGTGGCCTCCATCCATTCAGTCTCAGTTGGCAAAGAACCACATTGAAGAAGGATGGGGGCCGCCCCCTTCATGTCAGCCATCCAAGTCACGGCCTCCGTGGCAACCATCTGGTCAGGACCTGCACCAGACCCAGTATCACTACTGGGAGCCGATTGCTCTGATCCAGCCATCTGCAGAGAGGGTGGACTCCACAAATCAGGCATGAAACAAAAAAAACCCGGTACCGGTACTGGTTGAATACCAGACACCATGGTAGCAAAAGCGGGTTGGTCACTGACCCCAGCCTGCTCCAGCACTGGACCCCGTTGAACAAGCGTGGACTGGCTCGGATGAGGATGGAACCAAATACAGCCCCTCAGGCCACATGGCATCCACCTTCATCTGCTCAACGAGGCCCAGCTGGGGTCGCTGCAGTAGTTTGTCCTCCTCCTCAGGTGATAGATCGTGATCTATAACCTGGCCTGTCTCCGAGATCACGCCGTGGATGAGAAAACCCTGCTCCTGGCCACAGATCCCGTAATGTTCCGCCTTGGCAGAACCGGTACAGGACACCACTAATGGACCCTCAAGGGTGCCGCTTTTATGGATACCACTAGGTCCAGCCATGGCCGAACGGGTGCCAAGCGACGGGTCCATACCCTGCTGGACCAATGGCAGAGCCACTGCAGTCGATGCCATCTGAATCATGAACCGTCCCAATGATTCATCTAGCATTGACTGAAACGACCCAGCCATCTCAGCCCTAACAGACGCTAATGCTGCATCCAGGTCTTTCTTAGACACTGACACTTTACTTGACTGCTCATGTCATGATCTCTGGAAGGCTTTCCATGTCGATTCTGACCAGGCCAGGCACACATCACACCTCTGATCCTTGTCACAGGCAGAACACTTAGCGCACTCGTGACCGTCAAAGAGTGAGCTCAAGTATTTATTGTACTTTCCATTACTGCACCGTGAATTCTTCTTTTTCTCAAAAATACAAGGGGAAGAACAAAAGTATTAGTTTTTGACCGACACCTCAATAACAAGAAAACATTACCATACTGGGGTGCATGCAATGAAATAAACACACCAGAAGCAGAGCAATCTGGTTTTTGGGCATGAACAATAATATAGGACCCTCCAAAAATTCATTGTTTTATTGAGCCCCATGATTACGTGTGAAAATCATTTAATGACAGTCCAATGAATAGAAAATCATTATTCCAGACTTCAAAAATGTATTATTACTGTTCATAAAAAACGTGATTATTGTGAAGTAGACTCAAATAAACACAGGAAACTTTATTCATAATGCATCAAAGTGATGTATCAATGCAATATGAGCCTAGGCAATTGAGAAATCTGACCAAATTTCTCTAATAAATACATACCATCGAACATAAGAGCACCTACGGCCGGTAAAAATGGCGATTTACCACAGGTTTTGCTCACTCCCCAGTTATATTGAGGCAATCACCTCACCAGAGAACCCAAAAGATACAAATCAAAGCTATTAATATGAGGTAGGGTCATAAAAACACAAAAGACAGCGTAAAAAATGACAAAATTACCCAAATCAGCTGTCAAAACAAACCAATTTCCGCTCCGGCATCCATCTTGAATGATGAATCCTGGTCATTTACGGATGCAGAAACAACAAGTACTCGCTAAGGATCAAACGAGTCCTGATAGTAGCAAACGAGTCCGCGTGAATAAATGGCTAAAAACGGCAATCTGAAAAATATAACAGATTGACAAACATCCAACAGTAATATTTATGTCCAAAACAACATAATTATGGAACAATATCACCTTTGCAGACGGGGATAGCTCCGAACCAGATATCCTTGACTAATTGTAGGGAAATAAGCCTGAATAACACTTAAAATTAAGAATTTTAGGTAGACACAACAAAACACTGCATGTTTCAATAAATATTTTGTGGAATGGCTGCTCTGGACTCGGCACTGGTCAGTGTGACTGGCGTGGGAGTTTCCAGACACGGCTAGGTACGGGTTCCTGACGTGTGTTATTTAAATTGGGATTTATTTGGAAGGATAGACATGTTAGGAAACATATCATAGTGGTCCAGTAGGTAAGTATATTGAAGTAGAAACTTACATCAATGCCTTAAAGAAGTAACCAAAGTGTGTGATGTAATAAAGACAATTAAGACCAGATCAGGCAAACTCATTGTCAATGGTAATTTTGCTGAAATTCTGTACAGTATATAATTACATCTACCTGTTGTATTGGAAGATTTTTGATGAGTGTTGGCTCTGTACTTGGCAGTGACTGACACAGCACTCTATATACTGTCTGACAATATCTAATGCTCAATTTATGAGCAGCACAACCTACAGAAAGAATGATGTACACCAGATATCGCATTAACACTCATGAATGAGCGCTCTCATCTGTCACTCAAGTATCTGACATCATAATCAAATATGTCACTATCCAAATGGCATAGCTCCGTCATGAAAACCTGTATAGTCTGTCACAAAAGTGTATGAATTGTATGTCTTTGGTGAATTTACAATTTAATAAATATGCTCGTGAATATTTTGGTTAGCTGTTGATGCCATAGGTAGTAATATATCCAGATCAAATCAGTTTCAAAATGTTTACCTACTTACTTACCTTGAAAATGGGATTCTGGGAATTCAGGATTCAAAGTATATAAATCGATCCTAACAGAAATTAAGTGAGTGGAGCATAGATAGAAATGGAATAGTATTTAGTGAATTTACAATTTAATCAACATTCTGTTGAATATTTTGAAACTATGTTGTCTGTGAGCTATTGCTGCCTCAGTTCCAGGTCAAATTAAAACACAAAATATTCAATAGCTTGTCTGTATATTTACCTTGAAACTGGCATTCTGGGAATCAGGATTCAAACTAATATAAATCCATTCCAACACTCATAGAAAATGTTTCGACACAAGCGGGGCATTGATAGATATGGATCCATCTATTGGATTCACATATGATTAAATTAACATATGATGTAAATAGGAAGAAATTATTTTAGCACATATTCGATCTAGCCTATACACAGAATACAACATGTCAATAGACTACTATTGCTATGGTAGAGGCGACAATGGACCTTTTCAGTTTTAGCTATGCCCTGCCCACCCATAGCAAAACTTCACCCACGCTTCGCCGTGTTGGGATCGATCGATCACAGAATGCCCTGACTATCGATTTACTGAGAGCTATACAGGTAAGCTGTTGAACATTTTGGAACTAATTTGACTGGGCGTTGTTGCTGCCTATGGCAGCAACAGCGCTCAGTCAAATTAGTTTCAAAATATTCAACAGAATATTTATTAAATGCTAATATCCCAGAATGCCCTGACTATCAATCTCCTGAGAACTATACATGTAAACTGTTGAATATTTTGGAACTAATTTAACTCAGTCAAATTAGTTTCAAAATATTCAACAGGATATTTATTAAATGCTAAAACATACAATTCATATAATGTGTCAGACTATTAAGCGGTAAAGATGGCCTACATCGAGTCATTCATGACATCATCATACACATCACGTAGTTGATTATGATGTCTTATGACATCATATGATGGATGGATAAACTTGGAAAGGGCCATTCTTTGTAAAAGGAATAACATTGTCATTACACACTTCCACACACATGTATGGATACACGCACGTGTAGACATGCATGGATGCACAAATCCACATTTTACCTGTTAACATAAGTTGAAGAACCTCATTAAGATAGGCAGGGAACTGATACCTTAAGATACTTTCAACATGAGAACACAACATCTGCAACAAAGGGTTAATATACATTTTCATTAACCCTTTAACACAAGCAGCTAAAAACGTTTTCTTCAGTCATCTTGAGAAATGTCCATTTGCAGACTAAGACTATTTTTTGAAAATTTACCACTGGAATGACTGGCTCGATAACCGAGCCAGTCATTCCAGTGATAAATTTTCAAAGATAGTCTCTCTTGGACTGCAAATGGACATTTTCTATGAGAAAATTGAAATTTTTAAAACAAATTTGAGGGCTAAAAGGTTAAATAAACTAGTTCCTCATAATAATATGGTTGATGTAGGTATAGATACAAATATACATCATTTTATTAGAAGGTAAGCAAGATGGTACAAAGGCCTTGATACTCAGCACCCTACTTGCTCCCCCCCCCCCCATCCCACATGAATGTTGATTCAACATGTGCTATAATTATATTAATTAAGACAATTTAAACAGATTGCATCTACATAGCTTAAAACAATACAAAATCTGCTGGTTTAAGACTTTACTATTGGTTCGTATAGGCAAAATTAATATTTAAAACACATTTTAGATTAGCGTAACCTAGTTCTTTTACAGTTAAAAGCTTATGGCTGCCAACCCCTGCTAACTCTCTCTCTCCGCCTCCCTCCCCTTCCCTTCCTCTCTCCCTCCCTCTCCCCTCCCCACTTCTCTCAGTGTACATTTAATAACAAACCTCTAACACTAATGCAGATTGGTGTTCTGGTTCAAGGCCACATGCACAGGCTGTATTGGTCAGGATATTGAGCAGGTGACAGACCTCTGTGTTATTTGAATTGTACTGCTGCAACCAGCCGCCGACGTCAAACTGTAACCATATTTCAGTTTCAGAGCATTAATCTTCACTCGTCTAGTAGGAATCTACTCAACCGTCTGACTGCTGACCTTTTGCAGATGACATTTTCCAAGGGCTATATCTGTGGACCTGTTAAATATTTTGAAAACAATTTGACTGAAAGTTGTCGGTGACTAAGTAACCAACAATTTCAGTCAAATTCTTTTCAAAATATTAGCAAGTCAAGTTTTTGCTGATTGGAATTATTGTTTGATGGCTTATAGCAGCAAGAAAGTTAAAGCTAATTGTATACCTGATAGTGATCTAGTTGTGATGGAGTCAAGGATGTTAATGATAACTCATTGCTTGCCTTACATACATTCACAGTCTGAGATTGTTGGTAGACCTCGTACAATGTAGCCTAGAGATATCTGTGTGGGTTGTCCATGTAAGGAGTTGTGACATCAGGAATGTTATCCACAGTCGTCCATTGCTGTTTACATTGGGTGGTCACTACATCATTATGACATCATGGGTGGATACATCGTGATGTCCGCAGTGCGGGATATTTTGCGTATGGTAGTTTCAATGTCTGCGGTTGTCTATGTTGTCACGGACAAGCTCCCCATTGAAAAAAACATACATAAAATATCCCCCATTTCGGACCACCATGGACATCTTCGAACCTCATAGGTTAATCACCCATGATGTCATAATGATAAAATGACTGCCCATTGTGGACAAGTAGGGACAACTGCGATCTGGATCCATGTATTTTATCTGGATCATGGTCGAAGTCTGGAAATCCATTCACAGTAAGATTCTTTGCTGTTTGATCCAAATTTGAACAATAGTTTTTTAACTACCACTCTGGGCAGGCAGGCGGGCAGATAGAGACTCATTCACACACATACAAACACACATGCACACCCAAATGCAATACCCGCTTCCATTTATTACAGGCAAATAGTAAATATGTCCCTACCTTTGTCAATAGAGTGAACACCAGATCGGTTCTGCTGCCGTCTATTGCCACCTGGGCTAGCTGTTCATACAGACTGAGGAAGCCTTGTGGGTGAATATTGGGCACAAAGTGAGGGGACATCAAGCCAGCCAATGAAGGGTTGTCCAGAGAAAACTGTAGAAGTGGTTCAACCTGATCCTTACTATGTCTCACAAACTCCTGCAAGGTGTGAAAGCATTTGCATAAACTACCCATAGCTAACATAGAGATTCACTGTCTATATATGGTAAGTACAGTACAGACCTTAGTTAGCTTTACTGTTTGACGAAGCAAAAACGAAACAAAAATGCGTCTTGAACGCGTCAAAACCTTGTAGCGTTTCCAGGCGTGGCCAAACACCAAACGCACTTTATTTATTTTATAGGCGCGTCTAACGGAAAGTCTAACCCGTCCTACAATATGTTAAACGTATCATGAAATATTTTAAACCCGTCACGGAAAAAGTCAAACGCGCAATCAAATGTATTCATTAACGCTACAAAGATTCTTACTACGCGTCATTAAACATAAAGTGGAATCGGTCTATAGTCTGTCAAGGAACCGTACATGTAAATTTAAATTGCAATTGGAGCCATATATGTGTTAAGTACATGCACCGCATTTAGCTTTTTTGTGGCTGTAAATGATAATTGTCGAAATGTCATCATCGTAATCAATCCTAATTTTGCATAAGATGGACGTGTGTGAACTCCGCACCTGGGTATTCTTTACTGAGTATGAAGCTAGTGTGATGGCTGTGCGTATATTTTAATAAATTTTCAATCCACAATTTCTTTTGAAATCTGGATGATTAAACCAAGATATTCTCTGAAATGGGTTTATTACAATATAGTCTAATTTGAGCCGACGTAATAGGCATAACTTTCTAGAGCAATATATGCACCAGTTGCAGCTAGTGTGTTATGCCAAATTTGTCTTATAACGGAAATGGAAATGATTTACAAAATCTGCAAACTTGACATTCGGTTGTTTTTGATTTCGTTATTTCATACATAATATGTAACCGAAAATCTCCGCTTTTACATAGACATGCACATGCGTACATAGTTGTCTTACCCGTACCTGGGGTGCGTTCAGGACCGCGCAAAACGTTTTCCGTTATATACTGAACACTGTACCGCATAGAACGCGAACGTTCGCCGAACATTAGCCTTCTTGAACTCACTCCAGGAGTATCCGAGTACATAACGTTATTACCCGTTTTCGGCAACGGGTATCACCGTCTGATTGGTCGAGAATACACGCATATTTAATCAGATCTAGCAAAGATGGCGTCAACTGTTTAGAAAATAACATATTTTTGTGTGTGCAGTTCATCAATCTACGCACATTTCGTGTACGCCACAGACTAAAAAGTAGACAGATAACACGGAATAATGAAACTGCCAATCAGAAAGTGTGATGCCTATATATTTGACCGCTTCGGCATCTTAACTCAGGCTTATTACTGACAGTGCTTCAAGTTAGTTATCTCGAAAACTGTAAACAAAGACACGCGTCGATGATCAAGTTTATCGGATTGTTTATCTTCAACATTATTTTTTCGCGACCAGGACGAAATGGATATTATATATATATATTTTGTGTCTGCGGCTCCCTTGCGACAATCAATAACTTTCTCATTATCGGTGACATCACATTTACTAAAACAAGAATGATAATGCAGGTTACTGGGCCAATATTGGCCTAGTAACCTGCATTATCAGGGAAGTAGGCCCCAAATCTAAACTAATGAATTACCACATTTTACCCATTTGAACCTGAAATCCCAGAATTCCACTTTTACAGTCATTATATAAGTATGATGTTGAATATTTTGAAAGCAATTTGACTGGAATCTGGCTTTCAGTCAAATTAGTTTCAAAATATTCACCAGAATTTTGACACATTCGTAACAAATTTATTATTTTCTCTTGTCGTTTGAAATTGTTAATGCAATAGTAGAAGTACTTCCTTGTTGGAGGCGATATTCCCACCCTGTATTATATTCATAGAATCTCAATGACGTCATCACAATCAAATTTCCCATAATACCCAGGGAGATACACCATTTTCAGAGGGGCTAATTTAACATTACGAGTAATGGGCCGTTAAACCTTAATTACATTTTCTTTAATATATTGCGAAATTCACTCATGATTTCATGTTTTCTGATACCTGACAGGGTTATTACAGATTCTCAGACACAGGATTTAATGGTTTGAACATCAAGGAAAATGTAAACAATGAGTTTGTATGGGCAGTCCTCTTTAGCATGTAGTAAGTTTTCCCCAACTTTAATGGCGGCCGAATTCAAGATGCCCGGATGTGCGAAACTATGAATAATGTGTTTGATTTCTGCGCTAAAGTCTGAGGGCGGCGTATGACCATAACAGCCGCTGTCAGGTCATAGGGCCTAACAGTACATGTATATAGTATATTACTGGCTATATATTGTGCTATATATTTTAAACCAAATATCACTCATCGTGGCGTTGTAAACGTGGAATCAGACACTGATAGTAATGGTGAGACAGCTAATGTGTGGGACAGTGAATCTTCTGATGATGACATGTTTGACGATGAGGAAGCCACCACTACTGGAAAGACTTGAAGCTGGTACACTACAGATTGATTGAACTTCTCCAATCAGTGACAAAGAGTTTGCCCTGAAGTTTGGGTTATTTTGGTGCATTCTCCATGATCATTTGTGCCGTTTGAATTTAATTAACTGTTAAAGTTTGTTATATTGAATTAGCTCTAACTAACATGATTAGATATACCAATAACATACCAAGAGTTAGTAGTTAGTCACTGTTATAAGAATTGTACATTTTAGCAATTGACCCTTTAACACTCCAGCTGGTGAAAACATGTTCTGTGGTGGCCTTGAGAAATGTCCATATGCAGAACAAGAATTATTTTTTTTACTGTGACTCAGTGAGTGGTCAAAACTGGCCTCTGAAACCAAATTGTCTTGAGAAATTACCATTTGCAGGCCAAGAGAAGACTACTTTTAGATTTTACCACTGGAATAACAGGCTTGATAACCAAGCTAATCATTACAGTTCTAAATGTTAAAAAAATTGCCTTAGCTTGCAAATGGGCATTTATTAACCCTTTAATGGTCAAATCAGCCATAACCAGCCTCTGCAGTGTTCCTGAGAAATGCCCTTTTGCTGACTAAGAGAATACTATTTTTGAAAATTTATCACTGGAATGACTGGCTCCCAGAATACTCTTGATCAGCAAATTGACATTTTATGAGGCAATTGGAATTTTCTCGACCAAATTTACCCATTAAAGGGTTCAGCAGAAATTTACATTTTCTTGACAAATATTGGACAGCAAAGGGTTGTAAAGCTGGAGCTTTACTTACCTTTATCTACCTTGTTCTGCTGTTCACAGTGGCGAAAAATTCTCAATCCTTGTTCCACTGAAGACCAAAGAAATGATGAAAACACCATACAACCTTTACCTACATACAGTAAATAAGTCAAACCTGGTCATTTTGGATTTGATTAAATTGTTTATTCATTCACTTAAAAAAGTTTAATGTCATTGTTATTGAATGCTGCCATATTGATATAATGCAGAGTTTGCTCAAACAATCACCAACACAGACAGTAGTGCAAACCACCACTCATTAGCAGCAAACGCAATATTATATAGAACGAAGATTAAGTTTACTTTACTGTTGATTTTTAGATTTGTATTGTTATCGATGATCAATAACAATACAAGTCCAGTCTCTAGAACAAAAGTAAACTATCTTGGTCCTATATAATATTGCCCATGCTGGTGATCAGCGGTGTTTTATGGTTATGCTACTGTCTGTGTTGATGAATGATGTTGCTGGTCACAGGTCATATATTACTGATAGTGGCCTTTCAAATTTTTGTCCTACTGTTCCAGATTTTGTACGTTTATTTTTGCAACATTTGTTTGTGATCTGGCTATGTTTCAACAGTAGCTGAAATAGAAAGTGAAACAAATATGATTACACAGGGAGTTATAAGCATTACATAATGGACCTTTCCATTTTATCCATCAATCATGTCATAATCAACTACATGATGCATAAGGATGACAACATAATCAATGACATAATGAATGACGTAGATAAGTTTGTCAATCTTCAGACACTTAATTGATGGCGGACTATATGTATTCTATTTAACCCTTTAATGGACAAATTTGGTGAATTTAATATCCACTTATTGAATGCCCAATTAGAGGCCAAGAGAATGCAATTTTTGAAAATTTATGACAAATTACTGGCTCGGTCATTGAGCCAGTCATTTGTGGTGAATTTTCAAAAATTCTATTCTCTTGGCCTGTAAATGGACATTTCATAAGGCCATAACAGAGGCCAGTTTTGGTCGGCATGACCATTAAAGGGTTAATAAAAATGATGTCAAATATTTTAAAACTAATTTGACTGGGAGTTGTTGCTGTCATATCAACAGCTTACATGTAGTTTTCAGAAATTTGAGATTCAAAGATCGATCCCAATGCAGGTAAAGCTTGGGTGGAGCTTAGCTAGAGATGGGCGTGGAATAGCTAAAACTGGATTCCTCTCAAATTAGCTACTATAATCTCACTCTGTCTGAGTACAGCGTACATCGCTCATAGTGATATTCACTATACCACCACGTACCTCACCTATAATATTTGTTAGAATAAACCAGCACGATTATAATCATGCCAGTTTATTCATTCATTTTGTTGGGTGACATGCATTGTGGTACAGTGGTACCTGATAAGCATGCTGGATTATTCATTAATTTTTCTGGGTGGCATGCATGGTGGTTACAACTCAGGTGATGTGAAGTTTGAAAGAAAAAATTCTATGGAAACTAGTAAAAAAATATTTAAATTTCATAGACAACAAAACAGCCCGTAAGCCTATTTATACATGGCCCAGCTGCTCTCGGACAGCATCTAGACTTCAAAGTTTTCTGGTGGAGAGTTGGTGTTTCCAGGTGAGTGACCGCTGAGGACAGTGAATCGCGCATGTCAGGAGAGTGAAAGACTGATTCAAGTCAGACCACCAATGACCGATAGGAAAATATCTATTTGCAGAACAAGAGAAGACTATTTTTTAAAATTTATGACTGGAATGACTGGCTCGGTTATCGAGACAGTCATTCCAGTGATAAATTTTCAAAAATAGTCTTTTCTTGGTCTGCAAATAAATATTTCTCAACACCACTGCAGAAACCGGTTTTGGATGATATGCCGGGTTCTGCCGATCCGGTTGCTTTGTGGGGTGAACTGTCCCACTTCCTCAAGAAATCATTCCAGTGATAAATTTTCAAAAATAGTCTTTTCTTGGTCTGCAAATAAATATTTCTCAACACCACTGCAGAAACCGGTTTTGGATGATATGCCGGGTTCTGCCGATCCGGTTGCTTTGTGGGGTGAACTGTCCCACTTCCTCAAGAAATCATGGGTCATTTTGACAAATGTTGGATCAAGTACATACATGGAAGATATCTCTGTCCTAAAATCCATTAGGTCAATGAACCATGTATGAAGGTAATGATTGGATGGTGTGAATTTTAGAGCACTAAATGGTGCAAGGGCCCTGCCTCCGCAAAACCCTGCATGAGTGTTAAAGAAAATCTAAATTTAGTATGATGACGTTGAATTAATTACCTACCTACCTTTAAAATCTCCTCAAGTCCTTTCTTTATCTCCATGTTTTGAAAAAATTAGGATACATTTGTCTCCATCCATTCATCATGCTATCTCCTCCCAAACAGTTGGGTGGAATTCAACCAAATTTGGTATGTGGGTTATCCATATGATTGTGGATTGGCTGACAACATTTATCTTATGTAGTCAGAGATTGGTGTCTTCCAGATTTATCTAGATTTCCCATAGTCCTGCCCACACTCTCGCACATCATTTGACACCCTCTCAATAGTTTTAAATTAAGCCAGATGAGCCACTACATTTAGATAGGACTAGTGATTACTAGATTCTACTATAGCCCTTCAAATCTTTGCAGACCAAGGGAAGACTATTTTTTTAATTTTACCACTGAAATGACTGCCTCAATTATCGAGCCAGTCATTCTACTGGTAAATTTCCAAAAATAGTCGTCTTGCTCTGCTCACAGTAGAGGAATTTTTTGACTACCTTGACCATTAAAGAGTTGACATGTTAAATTGTTACCATTGGGTTGGTCAGTTACAAATTGTACTAGCCCTGGTCAATTTCTGCTAACCTCGCGCTCATGTTAATTTTAACCCACGCTCTCACAGATCATTTCCCATTAAGACCTCCAGATTTTTCACAGTGATCCACGCCAGTCTCTGTGTAATGTAACTCCCCCGAAAGCGGTGGATGGAATTCAAACAAATGTAGGTTACTATAGAGTGCAAGAGGCCATTTTTGTCTCACATACGAAGTAAAATGAGCTATTGTGATACCATGCACGTCGCCCAGCAGCGTCGAATTTGTGTTTAGCTCAACTTTTCTGTTTATATCTCATGTTTGGTTGATCATACTGGTCCTAAACTTGGACACATGCCTCCTTATAATGACACGGCATCACACAATGATGTTCTGGCCAAAAGGTCAAAATCCCTGATACGCATGCAACAATTTGCTGTCCGCCATCCATCCGTCAACTTATGTTTAAAAACATGTTGACGGATGGATGGCGGACAGCAGATGGTTGCCATGCGTATCAGTGATTTTGACCTTTTGGCCAGAACATCATTGTGTGATGCAGTGTCTCATACATACATTAACCGCTTGGCGGATTTCAAACTAATTTGGCTGGAAGGACCCTAATGCTTTCGCCTCCCGAACATGCATACAGAATTTTGATTGGTAAATTTTTGTGTGAAAATCTTTGACTTTATGAAAAATTTAGCAGAAATTGTCAAAACGCTACTCCTCATTAACCGCTTGACAGATTGCAACCCTAGTTGGCTGGACATAAATTGCCAAAATGCATATTCTCCATGACCGCTTGGTGGATTATATCCAAATTTGGCGGAAGGGTTCTGCAGTAGTTGGCTCTAGAACTTCTATTCAGAATTTTTTTTTATAATTCTGTGCTTAGCAACAACCAGCATCAGATGAGATATTTTGACAGTTCGCCTCTATGTCCGCCTCATCTCAAAAGAAAAATAGGAAGTGGAAATTAGATAAGGGTATACAGGCAACCTGCTGAATATTTTGAAAAGTTTTGATAGATAGATAGATAGGTATGTACATACTCAGTATATTTTATAGGCAGCTTTTTTTGACATAGTAGCGGCCTTCTCTGCTGACAGCCCTTATTGCCATACACCGTCCAGTATACCGTTACTGGCCCTTGGCCCCATTGTTGATAAGCCTTCTATATTTATTTTATGTTTGAAGTCAATCATCAGAGTTCATTGCTGTCTCAAGTTTGCTAAGCACGCGAGATACATGTACGGAGAAAACATGTACTGATAAGCGGGTCTGCCTAGACTAGGAACCGAGTACCCGGTTGCTTCTAGCCATAGGACTCGTCGAAAGAACTGGAGAACGGCGGTTGGAATTGATGGCGCGTTTAATTTATCGTAAAATTTTCAAACACTACCAAACGCGTAGGGCAAAAAGTTAAACCCGTCATTCAAAATGTCAAGCCCGTAGTGTCAAAATTCTAACCCGTCAAGATAAAATTCAAGATGCGTATAGAGATTTTACCAAACGCACCGTGTCTAAGCAAATCACTACGAGAAAATGACGGGAAAATGACGCCATACAGACGCGTTTTAAACGAGCTTTAGGATGCGTTTAAGTAAAGCTAACTAAGATCTGTACTGTAACACAAGAATGACAATCAAATATTGCTAAAGTGTGCCCCCACCCCATTCTGCTGCCACATAATTTCCTTAATTGGTTCACTACGGCACTTGACCTTTTGAGCCTAACATAAATATGGCTCTTAGGACATGTGAGGGTAATATCTCACCAGAATTTGGTGAAAATCCCTACAAACAGAACAATAGTTATTGTCTGGAAATGACGGAGGAAATGATGGAAAACGCCTTTAATTGAGTCACCATGACTGTGGCCCAAGACATTTTGACCACAAAATCAATAAGCTTCTTTGGACTATAGGTGGCAACTTGCCACTAAATTCTGGTGGGAATTTCTTCAGTAGAACTTGAGTTATTCTTCGGAAACTCAACATAATTTCCATAATTGGGTCATTGTGATCTTGACTTTTGACCTTTTTAACCCAAAACCCATAGGATTGAACCCTAAGGGCACACTTCCACCTAAGCTTAGTAAAGATCCCTTTAATAAAACTTGAGCTATCATCCGGAAATACAAAATAATTTCATTAATTGAGTCACTATGAGCTTGACCAATTAACCAAAAATAAATAGGAATCTTAGGAGGCACAATTACAAGCTCCCACACAACCTTGGTAAAGATCCCTTCAATAGAACTCGAGGTATCATCCGGAAATGGACACAGATGAATAAATGGATGGACAAAGCAAATGCTACAAAATGTATATACTCCCTATATATCATGAACGGGCTGATAAACATTCTGGTGAATACTGTGAAACTACTTTAACTAGGAGTTGCTGTTGCCATAGGCAGTAACAACCGCCACTCAAATTACTTTCAAAATATTCAACAGCTTATATGCATAGTCATCTTGAAATGTAGATGATGGGAATTCAGGTTTCAAAGTTTCAAATCAATTCCACCACGAGCAGAAGTAAAAGGTGTGCAGAGATTGGCTGGAAATGGACATGTATAGGTAGAAATGGACACGGTATAGCTAGAAATGGACACGGTATAGCTAGAAATGGACACGGTATAGCTAGAAATGGACACGGTATAGGTAGAAATGGACACGGTATAGCTAGAAATGGACACGGTATAGCTAGAAATGGACACGGTATAGCTAGAAATGGACACGGTATAGCTAGAAATGGACACGGTATAGCTAGAAATTGGCACAGTATAGGTAGAAATGGACACGGTATAGCTAGAAATGGACACGGTATAGCTAGAAATGGACACAGTATAGCTAGAAATGGACACGGTATAGCTAGAAATGGGCACAGTATAGGTAGAAATGGACACGGTATAGCTAGAAATGGACACGGTATAGCTAGAAATGGGCACAGTATAGCTAGAAATGGGCATGTATAGGTAGAAATTGGCATGGTATAGCTAGGAATTGGCATGGTATAGCTAGAAATTGGCATGGTATAGCTAGAAATTGGCATGGTATAGCTAGAAATTGGCATGGTATAGCTAGAAATGGGCATGTATAGGTAGAAATGGGCATGGTATAGGTAGAAATGGGCATGTATAGCTAGAAATGGGCATGGTATAGCTAGAAATGGGCATGTATAGGTAGAAATTGGCATGTATAGGTAGAAATGGGCATGTATAGCTAGAAATGGGCATGTATAGCTAGAAATTGGCATGTATAGGTAGAAATAGGCATGGTATAGCTAGAAATGGGCATGTATAGGTAGAAATTGGCATGTATAGGTAGAAATGGGCATGTATAGCTAGAAATGGGCATGTATAGGTAGAAATGGGCATGTATAGCTAGAAATGGGCATGTATAGCTAGAAATGGGCATGTATAGGTAGAAATGGGCATGTATAGGTAGAAATAGGCATGGTATAGCTAGAAATGGGCATGTATAGGTAGAAATGGGCATGTATAGCTAGAAATGGGCATGTATAGGTAGAAATAGGCATGTATAGCTAGAAATGGGCATGGTATAGCTAGAAATGGGCATGTATAGGTAGAAATTGGCATGTATAGGTAGAAATTGGCATGTATAGGTAGAAATGGGCATGTATAGCTAGAAATGGGCATGTATAGGTAGAAATGGGCATGTATAGCTAGAAATGGGCATGTATAGCTAGAAATGGGCATGTATAGGTAGAAATGGGCATGGTATAGCTAGAAATGGGAATGTATAGCTAGAAATGGGCATGGTATAGCTAGAAATGGGCATGTATAGGTAGAAATTGGCATGTATAGGTAGAAATGGGCATGTATAGGTAGAAATGGGCATGTATAGGTAGAAATTGGCATGTATAGGTAGAAATGGGCATGTATAGCTAGAAATGGGCATGTATAGGTAGAAATGGGCATGTATAGCTAGAAATGCATCCTTCTATTATTTATAGCTAAGAAATGCAACATATGTCGAGTTCCTCCTCAGCAGTAATGTACAGAGACTTCCGTCATTTACCTGTCCGAGAATATCGACACACGAAGAGAAGAATTGCCGTGTTGGTGGATAGAACTTTGTCTCATGACTAATCTGTGTTGCCAGATGATAAAATAATGTAGCAGCAATATCGTATAGTCGAAGGATATGATTAGCATCTGTACTCGACTGGCATGTCTTCACCAAGGCACTGAATAACACAAGGTGTACAAAATATGGGGAGATTCCTTTAAAATATATACAATATAGCTTTGCGATTGCTTCACTGATCATGGCACACACTTAATGTTTAGATCGCTTGACACATATAGTATTTTAACCCCTTAACAATCAAATTTGTTCAAGTTTCTCGAAGAAAATGTTCATTTGCAGACCAAGAAAGGACTGTTTCTGAAAATTTACCATTGGAATGACTGGCTGGGTTATCGATCCAGTCATTCCAGTGGTAAATTTTCCAAAATAGTCTTCTGTTGGTCTACAAATGGTCATTTCTCAAGACCACTGCAGAGGACATTTTTGGCTGATATGAGGGTTAAAGGATTAATCCATACACAACTGCAATTTTATATTCATAAATTTTATACGCTTTCACCTGTTATAGCTGGTCATCATTCTGGAAACATGTTGCTGAAAGCTGTTGCTGTTTAAAACACCAACAGCTTTCAGTAATATGGTTTACAAAATGAACATCAGCCCTTCTTTTACTAATTCTCTCACTTTCACCTTTTGACATCAGTGTGATGTGAGGTGTAAAATTGATAGGTTAATACAATGTTGCTGTTGTTGAAGGAGGTGCTTCTTATTGCTAATGACTCATAATTCACGTGTGCAATAGGAGGAATGGACATCTACAAAACCACCACACCAGATCCACTCATCTACACATCCACCCACACATCCACAGATACACGCACACACTCTACAAGCACACATGGATCTTTAACTAACCCCTTATATCTAGGGATGGGTCCTTTGGCCCAAAAGAAAACCGGTGACGGTATCATTAATTAAATTGGTTTAACCGAAATACCGGTTTAAGGGGCTAGAATGATTGAAAATAATTTGAAATATGAAAATATGCTGTTTTCATTAGTTACAGTACATGTGTTTTGCGATTTGACAACTGACGTAAATTGCCACGAAATTAGAATGGTAACTATGTCCGACTTCACTTCGACGCTATCTATCTCAAAATAGTAGTTAAAATAAATAAAATAAATAAAGTCTGGTTCATGTAATGTCATTAAATTAACACCCTAACTACTAAAATGTTGATTTTCAACACTGTTATTAGGTCATTATTTTCGAAAGTGTAGTAAAATCTAATGTATGAAAATAGGAACCGGGATATGTGAGCGAGCGTAGGCCCCTAGTAGAGTAGCGCTGATACGGTAAGAGTTCGTATAACCAACTACAGTATGATCTAGTCTAGTATATCACATGTTTGTATTCGAGTACTCGGTCTTTAGTAATACTTGTCGTTCACACGGGTGAATGTCATTCAGCACGTAAATAAAGGGTAGTGATTTTCCGGAAATCGCACCTCATGAATTCTCACAAAAAGCCATCTGTTTGACTATTTTTCGCAAACATATGCCATAGTAAAGAAATTACTATAATTTGACAACATAAACGCAATGATTCGTGTGAATCTAACTTAAATCTACTTAAATCAACACTCCGTAGTCTGGCAGATATATGAAGATGGCCCGGCCCGTAAAACAAAACGATATGATTCTAACTCTATCAACTAAAAATGTCATGTGTTACAAAATAAGTAAATTTATCAAATTTCTTTTTCACGAGTGAGATGACATACTTACCTCCCTAACACTCGATATACTAGTATATCGGCTCTAATTTCAATAATATTCAGAATTATAAAAAGTTAGGTGCCCCTAATGGGCAGGTGGAAGTACACAGTCATGCACATGACAAACACCACCCTCTGCGCATGCGCACACCGGTACTTCCGTTACTAAATATTGGCTGACATAGAGGCAACTATTCAATAGCCAAAGGACCAGGCCTCCGTGGGGTGGTGAGGCCGGGATCCCGTTAGGGAGGTAAGTATGTCATCTCACTCGTAAAAAAATTTGATAAATTTACTTATTTCAGATCATGAGAACATACTTACCTCCCTAACACTCTTGATAAAAACCAGAATTTGAAAGTAAATTTTGGTGGGAGGGAGGCAAGGTCCTGAAAACCCGCACACCCTCGAAGAGGCTAGGCTCTTTGAATTCTCAAGAGATTTAAAACATCTGAAATTGTGACTGAAACCACAACCAGGAATAGAATTTTGCATCGGATAATTGACCGATGAAGAGAGATTGATCAAAAGGCGAATGCGCTCTCCCCCCCCCCCCCCCTCTTTCTGAGGAAGGTTTAGGAAAAAATGCTGCTTTAAATGACTAGCACATTCTCTAATACTTAATGAAAGTATTACTAGACATTGGAAAAAGAAGAATTGCTTCTATTTCAAAAACTCTCTGAAAAACCACAATTAAGAGACATTAACCATCACCATATTAAAAAATAAAATGACATCATCACCAAGACAGAAAATCAAAAAATGGTCATAACCACTGACCTCTGATGTCTTGGACGCGGCACTCATCTCTTCCCCCACCAGATGAAGAGAAGTGTACAAGCTAATAGTAGGGATACCATACCAACAAATGTGATATTTGAAAATAGCAGAGGAGGCAAACTATTTACAAACATAAACCTCTGCCTAAATATTTTATTTCCTGAGGACTGAGACGGCGAGTGGGTTAGAAGTGTCACGAAGGTAATGGTCGGTAAAACTTGACTCACAGTGCCACTGGGCTACTGACATAATGTCTTCAATAGAAACACCATTAAATAATGCCATGGAAGTTACCACACCACGGACACTATGAGCCTTGGCTCTATCTACCTGGATTCCAGTGGCTGTTTTATGACAGAATTGGATACATTCCACTATCCATCTGGAAATAGTCTCTTGACGCCCTACCATGGGGTTCAATATATGACAACCATAGGGAACATGGGTCCGTCCGCCAAACCTGAGTTCTTTTCTTGTACTTATTCAAAGCACGGACTGGACACCATACTTTAGCACCAGGATCATATCTGGTTAAGGCAGGTAAAATAATAGGTTTACCCGGATACTTTAAAGATTGATTCTTAGCCAAGAGATTCAATCTTGGTAGAAGCTTAAGGCCTTCACCTGTAACTATATAGCGGTCAGGCTCAGCAGACAAGGCATGAATTTCACTCCTGCGTCTGGCTGAAGCCGCCGCCACTAAAAATACAGTTTTAAGTGTCAATAATTTAACAGATATAGCACTAAGTGGTTCAAAAGGCTTACCACTCAAAACCTGCAGAACCAGAGAAAGACTCCATGACGGTGTCAGTGGAGGATTTCTAGGTCTGAGATTGCCCATACCTTTAATAAGAGTATTTAAAACACTTACTTCATCACTTCCCCTCTTTGCTAAGCAAGGGATAACAGTCATCAATGCTGATTTGTATCCAGCAACAGAATTAGGTTGAAGACTATAGGTATCATACAGGTGACAGAGAAAGTCAGCTACTACCTGAATAGATGCTTCCATCGGATTGATACATCTCTTTGAGCACCATTCTGCAAATCTGTTGATTTTATAATTATAAGCTCTGGAGGTTGACCCCCTCCTGGCTCTGGCCATGAAATTGGCTGCTTGCTCAGAAAAGCCCTCTTTAATCGCGGATTGTTTGACAACATCCATGCAGTCAATCGAAACATTGACGGATTGTTGTGAAGGGTCTTGCCCTGGAAGATAATATTGTCCATCAGCGGCAGAGGAACCGGATTGCAAACCAGAAGGTCCAGCAGATCCGTAAACCATGATCGGCTTGGCCAATTCGGGGCGATCAGAAGCACTTGGCATTCCTCTTGTCTGATCTTCTGAAGGATCCTTGGAATCAGGATTGTTGGAGGGTATGCGTATGCATACATTCCCTTCCAACTGATAGCTAGCGCATCTATTGCGATAGCGCTTGGATCTGGAATCGGAGAAACGTACGTCGTCATCTTCGCATTCTTCTTCATTGCGAACAAATCTATGTTGGGCTTTCCCCAATGATTGAACAGGTGATCTGCCACACATTGATTTAGTTGCCATTCCGTAGGCAGAATACTCATCCTTTCGCTCAATGAGTCTGCTAACAGATTCAGCCTTCCCGGAATATGAACTGCTTTCAAGGTGATCATATGATCCATGCACCAGCAAAGCAGCTTCCATGTCATCATACAGAGACTGGGAGACTTCGTTCCGCCCTGGCGGTTTATGTAACTCACTACTGTAGAGTTGTCTGAACGTATCATCACAAATTTTCCCTCCACCTCCTCTAGGAAGTGTTCCAGGCCTAGAACTACAGCCCGCAATTCTAGCATGTTGATATGCTCCTTTGACTGTTCCAGATTCCAAAGCCCTGATATAGTGGCTTCTTCCAGGCAAGCTCCCCAACCCTCCATCGATGCATCCGTAAACATCGTTACTTGAGGGTGGGGAGGGGTCAGTATGACCCCCGCCAGGAGATTTCCTCTCTCCATCCACCAGTGAAGGTGATGAATGAGAGGGTCCAACACTTGAATGCGCGAGTCCAGTGAACCTGAACTCTGCGTCCACTGGGTCATGAGAAACAACTGAATCGGCCGCCTGAGGAATGACTGGTTCCATCGAAACCATCAGACCCAACATTCTCAGATAGACCCGTGCTAAAATATAACGACTGTTGCAAACCAACTGAATGCACGAGAGGAGACTTTCCACTCTCTCCTGGGACGGATAAACATATCCTATCGCCAGATCGAAGAACATACCCAGGTAAACAAACTTCTGGGATGGAGTCAGCCCTGATTTCGGAAAGTTGATCATCCAGCCTAAATCTGTGAGAGTTTCCAAAACTATCTCCAGATTTGCTGTCAAACTTTCTGGGTTGTGTGCTTTTAGCAACCAGTCGTCTATGTAAGTGTGAACAGCTATATTTCTCCTGCGGAGGTATGCCGTGATAGCAAGTACCACTCGAGTGAAGACCCGTGGAGCCGGCGAGATGCCGAATGGAAGAACCTTGAATTCCCATTGGCGTCCCTGAAAAGCAAATCTCAGGAACCGATGAAAACTCCTTGCAATTGGAATGTGGAAGTAAGCATCCTTGAGATCTAGAGACGCTGTCCACATCCCCTTCTCTAACCCCAACAACACCGATCTCACTGTTTCCATTTTGAAAGTCGGAGTGTCTAAAAACTTGTTTAGAGGCTTGAGGTTGAGAATTGGTCTCCACCCCCCGGTGTTCTTTGCCACAAGAAACACGGTTGAATAGAAGCCCGGGCAATCCGGCGCCGGTTGAATTGCTTCTTTTAGAACGAGAGAATCTATCTCCTCTTCTATGCACAACCGCTTGTCTGGATCTCTTGGAACTTGAGTCCAGACCGGTACCAGAGACAAATGCAACGGCGGACCCCTTATCCAATCTGGACGGTATCCGTGCGAAAGCCATTACAAGACTAAGCGATCCTGAATTAACCGCGCCCACTTCTGAATGTGACAAGTCAAACGCCCTCCCACTGGTGCACCTAGGGTTGACGGGGTGCCCATAAATTTTAGAAGTGGGTGTGTCTGATACGAGTGGCAACACCCGAGTGGTACTTGTGATAACCGGAAAAAATTTTCTTGCATCAGGCCCGGTTACCGCGCGCCGCGACCAGCACCACGGTGCGCCGGCTACTGTCTGGCAGGCGGCGGTTGAGGCGGCGGCTGTCGCACAACCACACGCTGCTGCTGGCGTAGCCGACGCGGTCTCTGAAACCGGCCGGCCAGCTGGCCTCTGACACTGCCAGCCCCGCCACGAGCATACGGCTGTCGAGCAGCCGAGGGCTAAACACGCCCGTGTTCCCTGCGCAGCACTTCAAACTGTGCCCGCAGCGCCCTCTGGTTGTTCACCAGTCACCGTCTCCTGGAGGTGCCGACAACCTTCACCTCCAGAGTTCAGGGCCCGCCATCGGCGCTTGCATCAAGCGTGACTTGAGCTCCTGAGACGGGCACAAATTGTCCAGTGCAAAAGTGCGCCTCGTCCTCAGCGACTTCCTGACCGACCTAGTCAGACAGTCCAATGACAGGTTGATGCCATCCTGGATGGCTCGTTGGACTGTCACGGGACTAGGCTGTTGCTGCACCGACGCCGCTACCACCCCCGATAGCAGCTGAGAGACATGCGACAGTGCACTGATCGCTGCTCGCGAGCTCTCCTCGGTGTCACGCAAGGCGGCATTCGCCGAGCGCATAGCGCCCATGCACAATGCTCCCGTGTCAGCCCGGGAACCCGGCCGCGTATCTTCCCCCAGAGCGGCGCGGTCGTCCGCGCTTGGTCTGGGTGCCAGGCCATACCGAGCATACTGACTGGCAGTAACCCGACATCGCCTAGCTACCTCGCGGGGGGCCTTCGCGAGGCGACCTCTCGGTCGGATCGACTCCTCTGCCGCCGCGAACATATCTAAGACATGATCCGCGTACGGCAGAGACAGAGCCGTGCTGGCCAATGGCTTCGCCTGTAACCATGCCCGAGGGTTACCGGCGACCGTCTCGTCCACGGCGAGCTCTGGTCTCACAGCGAGGAGCCACGCACACGCCTCCGACCAGTCTTCGTCCGTGGCTACCTGCGAACTGCCTACGAGCAGCGGGCCCTCGTCATCCTCAATGGCATTCGCAGGCACGGCCGAGGAGGAGGGGAGGAGGCTATAGACGAACCTGGCTTCCCAGGGAACGTATACGGGCCCGCGAGGGCTGGCATAGCATTCTCCATAGGCAAACCAGGCTCCAAGGCCGCGCTTGTGTGACGGGGATCATACACACCAGCGCGGCCCTGAACATCCGTATGAGACTCCACGTCCAACCATGGAATCGTATACGGCCGGCCGTCTGCTCCAATGCGGGCCACAGGCTGAACCATGAAACCTGCTCCCGAGGGAACAGTGCCATAGGTGCGAGCGTTCACGCTCCCCAAGAGAGGAGTGTAGGCGCTCACATCCATGTCTTCATGATCCACCTGTGGACCGAGCAGGTAGTCCTCATCATCTTCCTGGTCAGGAAAGTTAGACTCTGGATTAGTAAAGAAAACTAATCCAGACTGACCAGGAGACTGCCCAAAGGCAGATGAAGAGTTTACTCTGTGAGTGATCGTGGTCAGGCCTGCTGGTCGGGTCCCGCCTGATGCTTCTCGTGCCGCTGGCACCCCAGGCGATGCGAACATCAAGCCTGGGTCTAAGACGGCCGCCCCTTGATCACTCAACGCTTTGTCCGAGCTAATAGGCCATGATCCAGGGACGGGGGCTACCTGCACTGAGGTCGATGCGCAGGAAGTTGAAACACCTGTGCCAGGCAACATGCCGCGAAGCATGTCAGGCATCAGGTCTTTCAAAGTCCTGCGCATCTCACTCACCAACTCACTTTTGAAGGCCTCGAGCCCACCCTTCTCAGAGGCCTTCTTCTTACCCTCCTTCTTCGGTTTCTTCCCCTCCTCCGCCATCATCTTCGCCTGCAAAGAGAAGAACTCAGAGGTTAGATCCCCCCACCCCCCCCCACTTTTCACAAATAACACATTTGTTGGACAGCCTACACGCTGAACACAGATGGCAAGGGTGGGGGAAGAATCTAGCTTTCATGGTCTTCAGACAGGACGGGCACTTCTGAAAAGGGGAGGGATACAAAGACAATGCGTATGACAGTCTCAAAGCCGTGATAACGGATTTTCAAGTAGAAACCAAAAAACTAACTCGAGAGAAGACATCCACTATTACGACCACCCTGACGGGACAGGAGACTTCTCAAGTTAATACACACCAAATACAACCAGAACCCCAAATTAAGAGAGAGAGAAAGATTATGACTATCTAGCTATCTCTCAACACTCTTAATAACAGGGAGATGAACACATCACATACTACCCTAACCTAGGATCATGACATCAAGGAAAGAGCAAACTCTGGTTGATTATGACATCAAACCTCACTATGCAAAAGCTCCTACCAGGGGAGGGGACGTCAGATTTATGCAAGAAATATCTAGATCTCCAGACATTCCCAGCTCTCGACTAATATAATATTAAATTATATATACTCGAGAACCCATGCACACGCAAGAGAGAAAATAGTGCAATAGCAAACGGCAGCAGAAAATGTAATTATTTTCAAATAATCATGCGCCATAATTAATAAACTCCCTTAGCCTGAGCACAGGCAACCATCCTCTTGTGCAGGAAAACACGTCCATCCATCCGCCGAGACTCCTCTTCCAGAAGAACTGATGAGGGGGATGGGACAAAAGGAAGGAGATATTTTATTTATTAATATATTATATCTCCAACCCTTAGACATATCACGATGATAAGTCATCCTGGGACGTGAACAACCTTCCAGAGAAGACCAAGCAACCTTGTATAGACACAAGACACACCTGTAAGCATAAAACACAAGAGTTTATTAGCCCTAGGTGCTGGGAAAATTTTTTACAAGGATTCCCAGCGCCTGAAAACGCGGTACCGCCGAAAACGGCCGCTACGAAAACCGGTAACACACAAAAGTTACAAGCCTAAAATAAAAGCCTGGACCAATGTCACCTTGGATGATGACGAGGAGGACTCCTCCAACATTCTTGCATCAGCCATGATGGATTGGGATGTAATTAGTTCTCGTAGAAATCAGAAAGAGCCTGTGAGGAATTTCACAAGTTGCTTCTTCAGCCAATATATTAGAAAACGGAAGTACCAGTGTGCGCATGCGCAGAGGGTGGTGTTTGTCATGTGCATGACTGTGTACTTCCACCTGCCCATTAGGGGCACCTAACTTTTTATAATTCTGAATATTATTGAAATTAGAGCCGATATACTAGTATATCAAGAGTGTTAGGGAGGTAAGTATGTTCTCATGATGTGAAATACTAGGATTTACAGAAATTTCATTCATAAAATCAATAGTAACGCATATCCCGGCGGAAGAATTCGTTAACAAGCAATCATATTATGCTTGCTCGTATTTGAGAGGCTAAGAGGTCTATTTTACTTATAACTGGTCCGCCTACATCAGAAGCGACTTAATCGTTTTCATTTCTCGGGCGTTCAAGAAATTTGTCTCGTATGCATTATTCCATGCTGGATCATTTTATGTTTGTCGAAATCTAAAGAAAATAATGACATTTGGATTGGGAGTTCATTGTATAGTGTCATTGCTTTCGTAGCGCGTTTCTTGAATTTTTTTGCATCGTGTCACGTTTGGAATCCTAATTAAACAAGGTAGAAACTCAAATTGACAGAAGGATTATGTTACAAAGAAGAAATTAAGATTTTCAAATTATTTAATCTTACCTTGAGCTTACATCATATACAATTCACTTCAGGCAAATCAAATCATATTTGCCGAGTGTCGTCGTCGGCCAATTTGGTGGGATTTCACCAACACCCTTGTTTTCTCACGACAAATAGTTATAGAGAACTGTATTTTATGGGCATTATTAGCAAATGGTTATCCACTAGATGATAATAATAAACTCAAGTCAAGAACAAACTAGTTTAGGATAGTCACCAGATTTCGCGCAATGGCGATCTTGCGGATGGTTTTTTGTTTTTCTTATTTTCGTAATGGTTTTTAAACCATCGCCATAAAAATCTGTGAGAAAGTGTGAAACCGGTATACCGCCCAGCCCTACTTATATTCCCTTCCATATTTTAGACAGATCAGATCCTATAACAATAATTATTAAATCATTAATTTATAAGTAATTTATTCTCAATATCGGGGCTGAACTTCACCGACATGACTAAAGGATAACTCTATAAAACAATATATTCCATAGATATTATCAATGCCTGTAAAATACCCATTCATCTTAAAATCAATTTGCTTATAACTGTATACAACCTCAGTAAGTACATACGTGATAACATTCTCGACATGTACAGCACTAATACAGATGTTCTGTGGTAATGGCAACAGGCCTTCTATCATCACTTGCTTATATTCAGCACGGTTCTCATCCAGTTTGCGCTGGACAGTTTCATCACGAGTCTTTTCCTCTATCTGGCAACAAGGATGAAAGTTAACCCTTTAATGGTCAAGCCGGGCAAAACCGGCTTCTGAAGTAGTCTTGATGAATCTTAATTTGCAGGCCAAGAGACTATTTTTGAAAATTTATCACTGGAATACTTGACCACTAAAGGGTCAACCAACTAGGATACAACATCCAGCAACTGAATTTAAATATCCATATAACAACTTTGATGATCTCTATTTGTAGGTGGCCATGACCCAAAAATTAATAGGCATATCCGTATCCCCAGGGACAACTTCCCATCCAAGTTTGGTGAATATCCTTTAAGTAGAACTAGAGATATAACGTAGATCAGACACCCATGCATATACACAATGAAAAAGCAAATGCTCTCTACCCTCCATAGGGTCATTCTATGCCAAATCACCTAGAGGTCCCCAGGTGACCATCTCTGATTTTTATCAAATTTCACCCAGATGCACATATATGGAAATGATGCCTGCATGCAAAATTTCATTGCAAAAATTCCAATTAGTTTTGAAGTTATGGTTGATTGATTTTAGGGGGCGTGGCCCTTTTTTATTTTGCACTCACGAATCCAGTGAGTGGTTTGGAAGGATTTTTTAAACGCTGATAACTTTCTTAATATTGAAGATATTAAGCTGAAATTTGCTGTGCCACCTAATTGATGCATGAGGAGTCTGTTCCAGAGGTGGAGGACTCTAAAGTTGGGCATTTATCCATTCAAAAACTATTTTTATCAGATTTCAGTGAACCAGTACTAACTGACTCTTTATCACAAACACTAAATTTAAGTTGTTTTGAAGTATGTACATATAGGTGTTGCTGTAGAAGAAAGCTTATGTGAATCAGGTACAATATTAAAGTGTGGCAGGTGTCCACATAACAGATGAGAACAAAAAATCCGAAAATGTGGCCTTCATATTAGGGATGGTTTACCCATGTGGGCAATTACCTATCATCAGGAGCTTTGAATATGATTAACACACATATATTAGCTGTATATGTACCAAGTTATAACTTTGTGGCTTGATTCCTTCAACCTTAAATAATTTCATGTTTTAACCCCATCTTCAGGGTTCGCGACACGGTTACCGAACAAGCACAAGTTGTTTATCTTGACTCTTAGGTGAAATTTATTCAATAAATAAAGGATTTAGGAGCCAGCTGCTCATAAAATAGTTTAATTTATAAATTAAACGAAATCTAGGATTTCTTTTTTCACGAGAGAGTTGATACTTACCTCCCTAATACTTTTGATATTGCTAAATATTGGCTTTCACTCAATAAACACTCAGATTAAAACAGTTAGGTGCCCCTACTGGGCAGGGAGTCAGAGCGTAGTCTGGTGGATGCCAGCCCCACCACCGCGCATGCGCAGACTAGCACTTCCTCTGACTAGATTATTGGCTGACACACATGCAACTATTAAGAGCCTGAAGACCGAGCCTCTGTGGGGTGGAGAGGCCGGGTCCGTATCTAGGGAGGTAAGTATCAACTCTCTCGTGAAAAAAGAAATCCTAGATTTCGTTTATTTCACTTCAAGAGTATACTTACCTCCCTAATACTTTTGATATTGCCAGAATTCGAAAGTGAATCTGGCGGGAGGGAGGCGAGGTCAAAAGACCAGCTCATCCCTATACGCTTTTCTGCGTTTAAGGCACTTAAACTTCTGAAAATGTACGAAAAACAGTCAGGATTTGACTAACCATCGGATAACACCACCGATGTATGAGAGATGACCGAATGTCATATGCGCTCCCACCCCCTCCTTCCTGGGAGGAAGAGTCGACTGACCTCAATGTCCTATACGCTCTCTACGTACAAGTGCCATGTACTACAGGACAGAGACGAAAAAGCTCCATTTTCGTAAACTCTCAACAATGAACCACACAAATACACAAACCATCACCATATTAATAACGGGTAACGTGACAATACAATCAACAACGGACAACACATGAACAAGACTGACCTTGTTGAAATGGCTGCTGACATCATCTTCCCATTGGTGAAGACTGATGCAGGCCCAAAAAAGTGGGTGTTTCCATAAATTAATTGTGAAATATATAAGCAATGAGGAAAAACCTCCTCAAAAAATATAAACCGAGTTATTTTTTCAAAATCGACAAGGCGAGAGGATTAGAGGTGTCACGGAGATAATGGTCTGTAAAACTTGACTCACAGTGCCACTGAGCCACCGACATAATATCATCCACAGGGACCCCATTAAATAGGGCAGTGGATGTCACTACGCCGCGGACACTGTGAGCCTTGGCCACGTCAACCTGCTTCCCGGTGGCGGATTTATGGCAAAACTGAATGCATTCTACAATCCACCTGGAAATGGTGTCCTTAGAAGCCCTGCCATGGGGTTCAATATATGACAACCATAACGCTGACTGATCGGTGCGCCACTCCGCCGTATGTTGCTTGTACCGGCAAAGCGCCCGGACAGGACACCATGCTTTAGAATTAGGATCATATCTAGTTAAAGCAGGCAAAATAATAGGTTGACCTGGATATTTCAACGACTGATTTTTAGCCAAGAAATTAATCCTAGGTAGCAGCTTAAGGCCTTCCCCTGAAACCACAAAACGGTCATCCTCGGCTGATAAGGCATGAATTTCACTCCTACGCCTAGCCGAGGCCGCAGCAATTAAAAACACAGTCTTCAGTGTTAATAGTTTCATAGAAATGGAACTAAGTGGTTCAAAAGGCTTATCACCTAGTACTTGAAGCACTAGCGATAAACTCCAAGACGGAATCACCGGTGGATTCCTTGGTCTTAGATTGCCCATGCCTTTAATTAATACATTTAATGTATTTACTTCATCACTTCCCCTCTTAGCCAAGCAAGGAATAACAGACATTAATGCTGACTTATAACCAGCAATAGAGTTAGGCTTGAGGCTATAGGCATCATAGAGGTGACAGAGGAAATCAGCTACTACTTGAATAGATGAATCCATTGGATCAATACATCTTTTTGAGCACCATTTTGCAAATCTGTTGATTTTATAATTATATGCTCTGGAGGTTGACCCACTCCTGGCTTTGGCCATAAACATGGCTGCTTGCTCAGAAAAGCCCTCCTTAATTCTAGATTCCTTGACAACATCCACGCAGTCAATCTGAACATTGACGGATTGTTGTGAAGGACCTTGCCCTGGAAGATAATATCGTCCATCAGAGGCAGAGGAACCGGATTGCAGACCAGAAGGTCCAGCAGATCCGTATACCATGATCGGCTTGGCCAATCCGGGGCGATCAGAAGCACTTGGCATTCCTCCTGTCTGATTTTCTGAAGAATTTTTGGAATCAGGATTGCTGGAGGGAATGCGTATGCATACATTCTCCCCCAGCTGATAGCTAACGCATCTGTTGCGAAAGCGCTTGGATCCGGAATCGGAGAGACGTACGTCGTCATCTTCGCATTCTTCTTCGTTGCGAACAAATCGATGTTGGGTTTCCCCCAATGGTCGAACAGACGATCCGCCACACATTGATTTAGTTGCCATTCCGTGGGTAAAACACTCATCCTTCGGCTCAATGAGTCTGCTAGCAGGTTTAACCTTCCCGGAATATGAACTGCTTTCAAGGTAATCTGGTGATCCAGACACCAACAAAGCAGTCTCCATGTCATCATACAGAGACTGGGCGACTTCGTTCCGCCCTGGCGGTTTATGTAAGTCACAACTGTTGAGTTGTCTGAACGAATAAGAACAATCTTGCCCTGAACTTTCTGTAAGAAATGTTCCAGGCCCAGGACTACTGCTCTTAGCTCCAGTAGATTTATATGTTCCTTTGACTGTTCCAGATTCCAAAGCCCTGATATCGTGGACTCTTCCAGGCAAGCCCCCCAGCCCTCCATCGATGCATCTGTATACACAGTCACCTGAGGGTGGGGAGGGGTCAGCATAACCCCCACCAAGAGATTCTCTGTGAGCAACCACCATTGCAGGTGGTGAATCAGAGGCGCCAACACTGACACGTTCGAGTCCAGCGAACCTGTACTCTGGGTCCATTGTGACATGAGAAACAACTGGATGGGCCGCCTGCGTAAGGCGGCCTGAGGAATGACTGGTTCCAAAGAAACCATCAACCCCAGCATTCTCAAGTAAACCCGTGCCAGGACATGACGACTGTCGCACACTGACTGAATTAACGAGATGAGTTTCTGCACTCTCTCTTGAGTAGGATAAACATATCCCGTCTCCAGATCGAAGAACATTCCCAGGTAAACAAACCTCTGGGATGGAGTCAGCTCTGATTTCGGAAAATTTATCATCCAGCCCAAATCCGAGAGAGTTTTCAAAACAATCGCCAGATTGGCCGATAAAGCTTCCTTGTCGTGTGCATTTAACAGCCAGTCGTCTATGTACGTGTGGACTGCTATGCTTCTCCTGCGGAGGTATGCTGTGATCGCAAGAACCACACGGGTGAAAACCCGAGGAGCCGTGGAAATTCCGAAGGGCAACACCCTGAATTCCCACTGTCTGCCCTGGAATGCAAATCTCAGGAAGCGACAGAAACTCCCGTGGATGGGGATGTGGAAATAAGCGTCCTTCAAATCTATCGACGCCGTCCACATCCCCCTCTCCAACCCCGCCAACACCGAGCGCACCGTTTCCATCTTGAAACTGGGCGTCTCGATGAACTTGTTCAATGGCTTGAGGTTGAGAATCGGTCTCCACCCTCCGGTGCGTTTTGTTACTAAGAACAGGGTTGAATAGAAGCCCGGACACCTTTGTGCCGGCTGAATAGCTCCCTTTTGTACGAGGGAATCTATCTCCTCCTCGATACACAACCTCTGCTCTGGATCTCTCGGAATGGGAGTCCAGACTGGCACTAGAGACAGTCGCGATGGCGGGCCTGTCATCCACTCTGGATGATACCCGACGGAAAGCCATCGCAAGACTAAACGGTCCTGAGTTAACCGTTCCCACTCTTGCATGTGGTCGGCTAGCCGGCCTCCCACCGGTCCACCTAGGGACAGAGGTGGACACGAGGCATGCAAGAGCGGCACTGTCCCCGTCGCCATAAACACCGGAGTGGTTCTTACCGCGGTAACCGTCCCGTCAGGACCGATAACCACGCCCAGATCCTCGCGCGCCCCGCCCCGCCCCGCGCGCACCTCGGTGCGCGGGCGGCTGCCTGGCTGACAGCGCCTGAGGAACCTGCGCCCCCTTCGCTGCTGGCCGAATCGCATGCGGCCGAGGCCGACGCTGCGACGGTGGCTGGCCTCTGACTTGGCCAGCACCACCTCGAGCCTGCAGGGGACGATACGCAGGGGGCGCGGCGCGAACGTTAGCACGACGCAGCACCTCAAACTGCTCGCGCAGCGCCCTCTGGTTATTCACCAGGGTGACCGTCTCCTGGAGGTGTCGACATCCCTCACCTCCAAAAAGACCAGGACCCGTCATAGGCGTACACAGTAGCCTATTGTACAGGTCCTGAGACGGGCACAGATTGTCCAGGGCAAACGTGCGTCTTGCCCGGACACTCCTGGTCACCGCCCGAGTCATACAGTCCAGCGCCAGGTTAATACCATCCTGGATGGCTCGCTGGACCGTGACCGGACTTGGCTGGCGCGACGCGGATGCCGTTACTACCCCCTGTAACAGCTGGGAGACGTGGGACAGAGCGGCAATCGAAGCCCTCCCACTCTCCTCCGCATCACGCAACGCGGTATTCGCCGAACGCAACGCGTTCGAGCACAAGACCCCCGTGTCAGAACGGGAGCCTGGCCGCGCATCCTCACCCAAAGCCGCGCGGTCATCCACGCTGGGCTTGGGTACCACACCGTACCGCTGGTAATCCAGGGGCACGATGTGACAACGCCTGGCCACCTCGCGAGGGGCCTTCGCGAGACGTCCACTCGACTTAATGGACGACTCCGCCGCCTCGAACATGTCAACGACATGCTCCGCCAGCGGCAGAGAAGGCATAGCGTTAGCAGTCGGTTTCCCAGCTAACCACGGCCTGTGGTCACGCTGGCTAGCCGACTGCTCCACGGGCAGATCAGGCCTAACGCTCACCAACCACTGGCAAGCGTCAGACCAATCCTCCTCCGTGGCTAACTGCGAGCGCTCTACAAGACGGGGGCCTTCGTCTTCCTCCTGAGCGCAAGCAGTAGAGCTTGACGGCGGGTACGCTGATACACCTGGCAAGCCAGGGAAAACATGCGGGCCTGACAGCACCGGCATGACAATATCACTGGTTTGACCAGGAGCAGGCGCCGTGGCAGAGCGCGGGGCACATACCGCCCCACCACGGGCCCGGCCAGCACCAGCAACACCCTCGGCAAGCCGAGGTATGCGGTACCGCTGGCCATCAGCAGCGCCCTGGGCCACCACCTGAGCCGCGGACTCTACTCCAGGGTGAGTAAAACCGTGGAAGAAGCCGCCTGTATTCCCCGCAAGGGGTGCACAAACGTCTTCATCCATGTCCACGTCGTCAGACGGCGACCCTAGCAGGTAATCCTCATCACCCTGGTCAGAAAGATTAGACCCCGGGTCAGCAAAGAGAGCTAACCCGGGCTGACCAGGAACGGTGCCATAGGAGGTACTGGCCACCGCGGTGTGCGGATACCCCTGGACTGATAAGCAGCCCACGGGTTCCAGCGACAGCCGTCCACGGTCCCCTATCGGCGCGGCAATAAGCCTGCTGCCAGGGTCGTGGAACGCCCCCTCTAATGGGGCCACCTCTGAATCGTCGAACAACGGAAGCGGTCTAAGGAAAACCGATCCAGAGGCGGGGATTACCTGCTCCGAAGCCGATGATGAGGACAGTAAAGGATTTGGTCCAGGAAGCATGCCACGAAGCAACTCTGGAACCAAATCCTTTATTGTCCTCTTCATCTCTCCCAACATCTCGGTCCGGAAGGCCTCCATATCCACCGCGGACGAGGCCTTCCCCTTACCCTTCCTACTTACAACCTCTCGTTTCCGCTTCTTCTTCTTCTCCTCCTCTACCACCTTGTCTGTCACCTGCAAGCACAAGAATTCGGACATTAACTCGCCCCCCCAGTGCTTACATATCTCACAATTACCCGAGGGACCACAAGGGCTACATTGATAGCAAAGATGAGGCAAGAACTTATCATGCAGAAATCGTCCACAGGACGCGCAACCCGGTCCCTGAAACAGGGCAAAGGACGAGGAGTATGAGCAAACTAGTTAAGCTTAGACACTCAAACCGACTCAAAGAGAAGGAAAACGATCATAAAGATCAATATACATCAGAAACCAGCATTGCAACTTGAATTGCTGATAAATACATAGCCAGGCTGATTATGACGTCATTAATCCCGTAACAGGAAAAAATCGATCTCAACAAACATCCAAGTGCGAGGACGAATTGTATGCTGAATGGATACGTCGACTACAAAACCATCAGATACACATAGATAACTCTTTTCTGGCAAAAATGTTAATTATCTCCCTTTGCTTACTATAATTAACATCACCACATTATCAATAACTAGATACCTGACACCTTGTATAGACAAACCATCCAACGTGACGAACCGGAGTACTCCACCACCTGCACGCCTCTTAACTCTCTCCACCTCATGGGGAAGGAATTGGATCAAGAGGGCAAAGCGAGAAGACCTTTATACTAGGCCTCCAACTCACTGGACATAAATCATTTGGTTAGATAACCTAACAGTGTTAGTAGGAAATGGAACCATGGTGGAGAGAAAACTAACTCTCTGCTGCTGTGATGCCACCACCTAGCGTCATACAGACCTGTGGACATAAACAGAAAGAGAAATTAGCCTTAGGTAGCACCGAGTTGACATAAACCAACTAACCAAGGCGCTTATCACGGTAAACGCGAGTCCCGGAAACACAATACATCGGGAAAGAAAACTCGCTAATTTTACTAGAAGTCACCTGATTCAAAGGTCCTAGGTCCCCCTTTGGCGAAGTGATCCTTCCTGCCATCCTAATCAGTGACTATCACTCCAAAATAACACAACCAAGTTATGAAAACAGTTTAAGAGCAAGGAAAAGCTTTTGCACAAAAAAACATGTGTGATCTCTCTGCCAATAATCTAGCAAAGAGGAAGTGCTAGTCTGCGCATGCGCGGTGGTGGGGCTGGCATCCGCCAGACTACGCTCTGACTCCCTGCCCAGTAGGGGCACCTAACTGTTTTAATCTGAGTGTTTATTGAGTGAAAGCCAATATTTAGCAATATCAAAAGTATTAGGGAGGTAAGTATACTCTTGAAGTGAAAATATATGTATTGCATGTATATTTTGCATAGCTATATATTGTCTCAAAGTTCATGAATTTTGTAGTTGCTTTGACTAGTGAATGAAAGTGCATGTGATCATTTACAGAAATAATACTGGATTTTGCAACTCTCAGCACATATAGCACCAGCACCTGTGCACAGTGTAATATCTTGCAGTATTGCATCATGACTATTTAGGCAGCGGATATGTTGCGTAATTTCTTTATTTAGACAGTGAACTTGGTTAAGCCAGTGATATATGCCATTCAGAGATTATTATTTGATGTGAAAGCATCAAACGGGCGTCAACTAGTTTATCACACTGTGAAATAGGAATGTGCTTGAATGAAGACTGTCACAAATTGACATACTGTAGAAAAACAGGACTTATTCCTCTGTCTGAGTTCAAACAAGAAGATAGACAATTACTACAATGGAGATGCGGAATATATTTTACTGACCAGGATGAAGTTTGCCTCCACCATGAAAAAATATATTCGTCTTGCTATGAAAGCTTACAGAAGTATTGCTCTGACCCATTTACTTTCCATAAGAAGCGCATTACAAGTAAGTTTAGTATCTTATACGCCTTTCTATAATGGACACTTTTAAGTTTTTGGAGCTTGCCCACACATTCTGCTATAACCCACAAATTTGTTGTCAAAAAGTATATTTTTTTTTAAAATACCACTGAAATGACTAGCTTGGTTACCTAGCCAGTCATTCTAGTGGTAAATTTGCAAAAAAAATAATATGCTGTTTGGTCTGCAAATTATATCATATTTATTATCCGACTACCTGTTTTTACTTATCAATCTGATGGTCCATAAGCCATGCATAGCGTGTCCAGTGTGTGTCTGTGTGCATGCGTGTATGCGTGCGTGCGTGTGTGTGTCAGCTTTCGTTCCCATGCAATAACTCAAGATCCAATTTGGCCAACGTTATCCAAACTTGGATGAAAGCTTACTCTTCGGGTCCCTAAGAACCCTTTTGATTTTGGTGTTAATGGTCAAGGTCAGATTGACCAATTACGAAAATTCTGTTGTGTTAAGTTTCCTTCCTATGGGTGTTGGGGGCATGGATTTTAGCAATCTCTGATTGTCGTTCTTGTTTATTTTTTTAATTAACATTTTTGTTTCTAAATGTTTGGATAATTGCCATAACCCTATCACCATTAGAGACTAATGTGATTTGCCTGGGAAATCATTGCTACTTAGCATTCTTAGGCCAGCGGCATGATATACTCAATTTCAAAACTTTCAAATCATTTTCAAAAGTAGTCAAACAACTTCAAATCTATTAAGGGTGATTTCATTGAGTGGTAAATTTTATCTGATTTTAAACCAGTCTTTTTACTTTATATCTTAGAGAGTCATTGAGAGCTGTTGACGAAAAAACTGCATCGCAGCTTAATTTGAAACCTGGTCAAAAACTTTGTCCTGGGTGTTATAAAAGAGATTCGGCTAGAAGTCAACATGATACGGAAATATCTGAGATGTCTTATACAGATTATCAACCAGGAGAGATATCAGTTGCCTCCCTCAACAAAACTGCAGAGTCTTTGGACTGTACACCCATTAAAACTTCTGTTAGTAAACGCGACAAGTCCTCCTATGGCAAAAGGAAGGTAAAACCGCTTAACACAGCAGGCAAAAGTAAGTGTGCCCATGCCCTCAACCTAACAATGAGTGAATCTGAATCCACAGATGACAGTGACCCTGAAACTCAAAATTGCCACCAGACAAGAAAAAAAATCAAATTATTGACCATTACACCAGAAAGTTGGACAATACAGAAAACAATGCAAGAGTTTGATGTAACAGAGTATATCGTGAAAAGAGCTAGACAGTTGCAAAAGGAGAAGGGCATTTTAGCTGATCCAGATACAAAGAAACGGCGGACCCTTTCTCATGCAGTAATTGAAAGCATTGTGGACTTTTATCAGTCTGATGAGTATTCTCGCATGTGTCCTGGCAAAAAGGAGTATGTAACAATTAGAGTAGAGAACAACAAAGAGCTTAAGCAAAAACGGTTACTACTAGTTAATCTCAAAAGAACTTTACCTTGAGTACACCAAGAAAATTCCAGATGTTACGGTTGGATTCTCAAAATTTTGTGAACTTAGACCCAAATGGTGTATTCCGGTTACTGCATCTGGTATGCATTCTGTCTGTGTTTGTAAGCACCACCAGAATGTCAAACTTATAACAGCTGCCATTCCTGGAAACAATGACTACAAGGATATTCTCGGAAAAATAGTGTGTAGTACAGAAAACCGCAACTGTATGCTCCATCTTTGTGATTCCTGTCCGGGTAAAGATGCCATTCATGATTATTTGTCAGATTTGTTTAACTCGCATGACTTTGACTCTGATGATGATGTTGTATATAAAGAGTGGGTTCACATAGAGAGAATTACTAAGCTTGTAAGTTTAACAGTATCTCTTCAGGAATTCATACAGATAGCCAGTGATGCATTTGATGGTCTTCGTCAACACCACTTCATAGCCAAAGCACAATCCAGCTACATTAGCAAGCTGAAGGAAGATCTCACTCCAAGTGAGGCTGTTGTCTTGTTGGACTTTGCTGAAAACTACAGCTTCATTGTTCAAGACGCGGTGCAGGGCCACCACTGGGACAACTCTCAAGCTACACTTCACCCATTTGTGGTATATTACAGATCTGAGGGAGAATTAAAATGTTTGAATATTTGTATTATTTCAGATTGCCTAAAGCATGACACTGTTACTGTGCATTCATTTATCTCAACCATGATACCTCATATTAAAACAATCCTACCATCTGTTAAGAAGATCATATATTTCAGTGATGGAGCAGCTGGTCAGTATAAAAATTTCAAGAACTTTAGCAATCTATGTCACCATCAAAATGACAACGGACTTGATGCAGAATGGCATTTCTTTGCAACTAGCCATGGGAAAAGCCCCAGGGATGGCATTGGGGGAACTGTGAAATGCCTAGTTGCTCGAGCCAGCTTGCAGGCAACAGTAAAGGATCACATTTTTACTGCTACTCAAATGTATAACTGGGCTTCAGAACACATTCCTGGGGTTAAATCTTTCTTTGTTTCTGATAACGATGTTGCAGATAATGCAGCCAGGTTTGAATAAACTTCACGATTTGGTTCAGTAAAGACTCTTTTAGGGACCCAGTCGCATCATTGCTTTATTCCTGTATCCGAAGTCGAATTGAAGATGAAACAGATCTCAGCTGATAGTGATTTTACTATGGGCACCCTTGGTGAGAAACAGCCATCATCACTTCATAGTATCCTGCCTGCTTCTCAACATCATGATCAGTTGCAACCTGGAAAATATGTAGCATGTATGTATGACAAGGAATGGTATGTTGGAAGTATTGTTGAGCGGTCTGATGAACAGAGTGTGTACAGAGATGTACTTGTTGACTGTATGAAATGCTCCAGTAAAGGATTTCTCTCCTGGCCTTCAGTTTCACGAAAGGATCAATTCTGGGTACCATTTCAACATATCATTTGCTTGATTGGTGCTCCGGAACTACAAGGACACAGTGCTAAATATTATAAACTTTCACCGCAGGATTACATGCAGATTCAACAGAAATTACCAGCATTTTTGTAATATTTGCATTCACGACCATGTGAGATTTTCTAAGCATTTATTTATATTCTTAGTAAGTTACATTGCATGTGGTGTGTAGATGTGAATGCCTGTGATTGAGGCATTGATAATTGATAGTGCAATGTATAAATCACTGTATTTTTGGTTTGAAAGTGTTGATACGTTAATTAACACTTCATTTTGGTTGGTTCGATTTCTGGAAAACAGGGTAGATATCGAACTTTATTTAAGGTTGAAGGAATTGAGCCACAAAGTTATAACTTGGTACATATACCGCTAATATATGTTTGTTAATCATATTCAAAGCCCCTGATGATAGGTAATTGCCCACATGGGTAAACCATCCCTAATATGAAGGCCAAATTTTCGGATTTTTTGTTCTCATCTGTTATGTGGACACCTGCCACACTTTATTATTGTACCTGATTCACATAAGCTTTCTTCTACTGCAACACCTATATGTACATGCTTTAAAACAACTTACATTTAGTGTTTGTGATAGAGTCAGGTAGTACTGGTTCACTGAAATCTGGTAAAAATTGTTTTTGAATGGATAAACGCCCAACTTTAGAGTCCTCCACCTCTGGAACTGGCAGAGATGTCCAGGAAATGTGTTCAGTTCCATACTCCTCATGCATCAATTAGGTGGCACAGCAAATTTCAGCTTAATATCTTCAATATTAAGAAAGTTATCAGCGTTTAAAAATCCTTCCAAACCACTCACTGGATTTGCGAGTGCAAAAAAAGAAGTGCCACACCCCCTAAAATCAATCAACCATAACTTCAAAACTAATTGGAATTTTGCAATGAAATTTTGCATGCAGGCATCATTTCCATATATGTGCATCTGGATGAAATTTAAAAAAAAAATCAGAGATGGTCACCCGGGAAGATTTTTATATTCTGGGTGATTTGGTATGGAATGACCCCATATATATTTATATGCGGCTAGAACAACTTAAAAGTGGCAAGAATGATTCTATAATCCAGATATTGACAGGGAATCGAACCCACAACCGGCGAGAGCGCCTAGCATCATAGCCCACAAATGCTTCCACCAGACCAACGCTGCAAGACAAAGTCTTACTTTGCTGGTAAAGCCTCACCGGCAAAGTAAGACTTTGTCTTGCGGCATTGGTGTGGTGGAAGCGTCTGTGGGCTATGATGCTAGGCGCTCTCGCCGGTTGTGGGTTTGATTCCTTGTCAATGCCAAAATACTGTAATGCCATGACTACTTGTATAACTAATCCAGGTGACAGTGACCGTAATATTTTAATTAAGGACACGAATGTTTCATTGGTGCCTGTCCTGAGTATGACCAAACAATTGTCCATGTTAAGTTTTAAGAATTAATGAATTATAAAACATAGAGATTCTGAGCAAAAAAAGTACATATTACTAAATTTATCATTTGACGTAGCCACCTCAGTATCAAGGTGCTGCCTCCTCCTGATACACACGAGGGTGGAATGTGCCGCTAACTGCAAATGCTTGCATTGGAAAAGTGATACCTGATTTTCACAGGCGAGACAAAAATCATTAGCCCTTTAATGTTCAAGCCAGCAAAAACCAGCCTCTGCAGTGCTCTTCAGAAATGTCCACTTGCAGGTCAAGTGAAGCCTATTTTTTCAGTTTTACCACGAAAATGACTACCTCAATAAAGGAGCTGGCCATTCCAGTGCTAAAGTAAAACAAGCATTTTAGTGAAACTCAACATACGCCTGCAGGCATACTTGATTGAGAAATGTGAAAAGTTAGTCTTTGATAATACTCTGAGAATGGGGTGGGTGGGGCCACTTCTATTAGTTACACATCTGGAATTCACGGCAAAAACATCACTAAAAATCTTCACAGCTGCATTGATTATTACAATTACAACAAGAAAATTTTGATGAATTTTAATCTTTCAAGGGAGATAACTCCGGTGAACATGGGCAGATTTTGCCAAAATGAAATTATGACACTTCGTCTATCCCTAAAACATCTGCAGAAATAAAATTGTGAGTGTAGGTTCAAAACTCTGAGATCTGGACCGGACAAGAATATTTGGACACAATTTTATCTTTTCAAGAGAGATAACTCTGGAGAATATGGGCAGATTTTGCTGAAACAAAATCATGACACTTCGTCTATCCATAACACATCTGCTGGAAAAAAAATTGTCTTCGTCTATCCATAACACATCTGCTGGGAAAAAAAATTGTGAGTGTAGGTTCAAAACTCTTCGCGATCTGGCACTAACAAGAAAATTTTGACAAATTTTAGCTTTTCAAGGGAGATAACTCTGGTGAATATGGGCGGATTTTGCCAAAATGAAATCATGTCACTTCATCCATCCCTAACACATCTGCTGGAAAAGAAATTGTGAGAGTAGGTTCAAAAGTCCGAGATATGGCACGGACAAGAAAATTGTGAAAGATTTCAACTTTTCAGGGGAGATAACTCGGGCAAAAAATATAGGCGGATTTTGCCAGAAAGAAATCATAACACTTCGTCTATCCCTGACACATCTGCTGAAAAATTGTTAGTTACTCTTCGAGATCTGGTCCGGATAAGAAATCAGACGGACAGCTGGATGGCTGGACAGGTGGACGAGCGCCATCAAATAATACGACCCCGCTTTGTGCAGGCGTATAAAACAAGAGGCCCAAGGGGCCAGTGTCGCTCACCTGGAGCATTATGCATTTTTGTCACAATTGTTAGTGGGTGATTTAGGAGTAGTCTTCTAAATGAGTTTGCGGACATTTTTGCAAGTCCAATATGGCTGCCAAACACGCTACATTTTGATGGGTCCACTTCTGCCACATTTCTGACGTAGCGCCTTCCCTTGAAAAAACTTTAATGGCACTCAGTGCTTAATCATATCTCTCAAATTTCGGCACAATCCGCTCAGTGGTTCTGGAGTCATTTTGACAAAAATTAGGTTATCCAAGATGGTCATCAAACCATTTGGCCAATCAAGTTCCTTTGAAACAAACTTGGTGCAGCTCTTGCCCTAGATATTTCAAGCGTTTTGAATTGATCCCCCAAAACAGTTTTGGAGATTTTTAAAGACATTTTAAAGCGGCCAGTTTTTTTGACGGATCAACTTCTCTTTAACAAACTTTAATGGCCCTTAGTCCTGAATCATATACCACAAATTTCGGCTTGATCGCTTCAGCGGTTCTGGGGAAAGTCTTTTTTGCGAAAACGAGGTCATCCAAGATGGCCGCTGAACCATTTAGTCAATCAAGTTTCCTTGAACAAACTTGGGTCAGCTTTTACCACAGATCATATTTCATGAGTTCAGAATTGATCCCTCAAATGGTTTTGGAGAAGATTTTTAGACATTTCTAAAAATCGGTCGAAATCCAAGATGGCCATCGACCAAATTGGCCGATTAGGTTCGTTTAAACAAACTTGAATCTCTATGGCTTAAGGATGCTTCCTGCCAAATATAACTGAAATCAGCATAGTAGTTCTCGAAAAGAAGACATTTTAAATTTTCCATTGCTTTAGTATGGGAGCTTTTGGCGGGAAAATGATCCAAGATGGCCGGCAAACCATTTATCAGACAGTTTCGAAAATTTCAAATTTCAAATCAGAATACCCAAAAACCTATATAAAAACAATTTCAGCCTCAAAGTCCATCAAATAAAAAAATCCAATATGGCCGCCAAACATGCTATATTTTGATGGGCTCACAGCGGCCATGTTTTTTGACGGATCAACTTCCCTTAAACAAACTTTACTGGCCCTTAGTTCCTAATCATATCTGCCAAATTTTGGCCTTATCCCTTCAGTGGTTCTGGCGAAGAATAAAAAAAGCACCCACTTTTGTTTCTACGAGAATTCTTAATACTTACCAGATGTACTATTATGATAATGTCTATTATCTAGTCTAGCTCAAAATAAACAATTAAAACTCCGCACTCTCCTGGTCCTGCCCATACTGTGTCCGGGAATACCATAGCCACAGGTACTGAGTCAATTCCCAATCACAGTCAGATTCGTCTTATATTTGCCTTGACAAACAGCGAAAGCAGCTCGGCCTCAGCTCAGCGGGGCGGCTGAGATAGGGCCATAGTACATCTGGTAAGTATTAAGAACTCTTGTAGAAACAAAAGCGGATGCTTTCTTTATTCTACTTCGAATAATACTTACCAGATGTACTATTATGATAAACTCTGGATTTCAACAGCCAGGAAATACCGGTGGGAGGAGGTGAGGCTCGAACCAGCACTCATCTACCATCCAACAGAGAAGGTTATGAAGAGACTAGAACCCTGGCATACACTTGGGTTCTGCCATCTGATTCATAGAGTGCTAAACTTCCATGGACTAGACCGCGCTCCACCCCCTCCTTTGTCTGCACAAAATCCAGAGGGCTGTCGAAAAAAGGGGTTGCAACACCCACCAGACCCGTGTCAGCCCCAAGTCTCAGCTAGGGCAGTCCAGTAGAGTGCAAAGAAGCTACTACAACTTCTAATTTTGAAAAAATATCAGTATATCGATTAAGTTTTCAAATTGGAATGAGTCTAATGTCTGTTTGAGAGGATAAGTATACTCTTATACCAGACTATTTACCTAAGCAGTCTGATATTAAATATTATTATTAGTCACTTAATTAATGTAAACACTCACCATTTTGATGAAATAGTGGTCGGATGTGGCTTAGTTCAGATTCGATAAATTGGCGACGGCTACCGGATTAAGTGCGCTGGAGATGGTGCGAAGGTAGAAACCAGTGAATGACGACTCGGCATGCCATTGTGCTACAGACATCACCCCCCCCCCCCCCCCCCCTCTCTAATGAGACACCCTTATAAAGGGCCGATGCTGCTGCTAGTGCTCGGACCTGATGGACATTCGCACGATCAATCTGCTTTCCTGTAGCGATTTTGTGCGACATCTGAATAGCGTTGACTATCCAACGAGAAATAGTATCGTTCGAGGCATGCAAATGAGGAGCTTTGAGACATAACCACAGAGATTTTGGGCCATCTCTCCACTCCTCAGTACGTTTCTTATACATTTTCAGACATCTGACAGGACATCAAGCAGAAGAGTTTGGGTCATGTCTAGTTAAACGTGGCAAATTGATCGGCTGTCCTGGATATTTAAGTGACTGATTCTTTGCCAGGAAACAAAGACATGGAAGTAGTCTTAAACCTTCACCCGTGACGACAAAACGGTCTTGTTCAGCAGAAAGCGCTTGAATTTCGCTTCTCCTTCTCGCCGACGCTGTGCAACCAAGAAAACTGATTTAATAGTTAGCAGTTTAATGTCTATAGATCTAATTGGTTCAAAGGGAGCATGCCATAAAACTTGTAGAACAAGAGATAGATTCCATGCTGGGATGGGAATTGGCTATCTAGGTCGCCGATTGCTCATTCCTTTAATAACTTCATTTAAAGTGTCATTTTCTACTCCTTCAATGGCCAGACTGGGAATGACTAAAGCTAATGCAGACTTATATGCTGCTAGGTTTGAAGGTACAAGTTTGTCAACTTCGTATAAATGACATAAAATCTGCTACGTGTTGAACAGATGCAGAAAAGGGATCGATATCTCTTCCATTACACCACTCTGCAAATTTGTTGATTCTACAATTATATGTTTTAGTGGTTGAACTGCTTCTGGCTGAAGCAACAAACTTTGCTGCTTGCTCAGAAAAGCCACCCTCAATTGCACGCTGCTTGATAACATCCATGCAGTCAATTTGAACATTTCTGGTCTGTCGTGGAAGTACAGACTCCTGTTCTGAGAGATTAGATCTCTTCTGTCTGGAAGAGGGATTGGATTGCAGACCAGAAGGTCCAGCAGATCCGTAAACCATGATCGGCCTGGCCAATAAGGGGCGATCAGTAGCACTTGCCACATACCCTCTCTTATCTTTGCCAGAACTTTTGGGATGAGTATCGTTGGAGGATACGCATATGCGTACATTCCCTTCCAACTTATCGCCAGTGCGTCTACCCCTAGAGCTAGCGGGTCCGGGATCGGTGACACGTATGTGACCATCTTTGTGTTTTGTTTCATCGCAAACAGGTCCACATTTGGCTTGCCCCAATGTTTGAATAAAACCTCCGCTACTGATTGGTTGAGCTGCCATTCCGTCGGACGACAAACCGTCCTTCGACTGAGAGCATCCGCTAAGATGTTCAGTCTTCCTGGAATGTGTGCTGCCCAAAGAATAACATTCCTCTCTTGGCACCACAGCAGAAGGTTCCAAATCATCATGCACAACTCCCGTGATCTCGTCCCGCCTTGGCGGTTTAAATAAGACACCACTGTTGAGTTGTCTGTCCTCACTAGGACAATTTTGTCTCGGATTAAGCTCTCGAACTTTCGAAGTGCTAATGTCACTGCTAATAATTCGAGAACATTGATATGTTTCTGCGCATTAATCCGATCCTCTTCCCCTGACACTGACTGATCGTCCAATACCGCTCCCCAACCCGTTGTCGATGCATCTGTGAAGATGGACATCTGTGGTTGAGGAGGTTGTAGAGGAACACCTCGCAGGAGATTCTGTTCTAATAACCACCACTGAAGGTGGAATATCAATGCTTCTTTTACTGGTATCCTCAGGGATAACGGATCTGTTCTCTGAGACCAGAATGACATTATATACATCTGAATCGGCCTACGCCTGAGTGCCGCATAAGGAACCACTTTCTCCAGAGACACTAGTAAACCCAGTATTCTGAGAAATTGGCGCGCTGTCAGATAGGCTCCTAGAGAAACTGCCTCCAGAACTGCAATCAGGCTCTTGACCCTACGCCGTCGCTGAGATTGAAAAAAATCCCCAAATAAACAAACTCCTGCGATGGAGTCAATTCTGATTTCTCTAGAGTCACAATCCATCCTAGATCCTTTAGTAAGGCTAGGACTACCTGTAGATTGTTGTGCAGAGTGACGGGATTCCCCGCCTTCAGCAGCCAGTCGTCTATGTAAGTATGAACAGCTATGTTTCTCCTGGGAAGATAAGAAGTCATGGCGAGAACCACTTTGGTGAAGACCCTCGGTGCTGTGGTCAGGCCGAATGGAAGCGCATTGAATTCCCAAACATTGTCTTGGAATGCAAAGCGAAGGTATTTCTGAAAAGGAATTGACATTGGAATATGAAAATAAGCATCCTTCAGATCTATCGACACTGCTCATATGCCTTTTCTCAGCCCTGTCATCACCGCTGCTACAGTCTCCATCTGAAATTTGGGAGAAAGAATAAATTTGCTCAACGGTTTGAGATTGAGAATTGGTCTCCATCCTCCGGTACGTTTCGGAACGAGGAACATCATCGAATAGAAGCCTCGGGATGACTGATTGCGGACTAGATGAATCGTGTTCTTCTGCTGAAGAGATTCTATTTCTGAGCAAATGGCATCTAGACGATCGGATTCCTTTGGAATGGGAGTCCACACTGGAGTCGATATTAACGGAACTAACGATTGATGGATGAGCCAGTCCGGTTCATAGCCGTTTCTTAACCACTGACAGACTAAACAATCTCGCACGACCTGTTCCCATTGGCTTGAGAACAGTTGAAGTCTGCCTCCGATGGTAGGAATTTGCACACAGCTGGCGGTCGATATTGCACGATAAGACGCTAAATCGCTTGGGTGAAGATTCTCGACTCCCTTCGTTCCTAACATCACTGGAACTGATTCTGCTGGAAATCAGCCAGGACCCGCCTCCACAGCCGCCCCGCGGCTTCTTGGAATATGATGGTCCGGACCCGCCACCACGGTTATCCTTACGGTAACCCCTGCAGCCCGAACCGCCACCCTTCCTGTCATCCTCATACGGTCTCTTATTAGAGGACTTGTATGAGGATCAACGACCAGGTTCCTGAGATCCGGATGCCCGATAGGCATCACGGTCAGAAGGACAGAAGGGCGATCTTTGGCGCTGCCTCTGCTGCTCATGCCGATGCTGTTTATAGGACTGCTGCGGCTGTGTCCTCTTAGTCGACTTTCACGACTTGCCGACTACTTCCTGTTCAGCAACCATTGACGCGACCATGGATAAGGCTTGTCGTGCCGAGCCGCCGAACAAGCCTGGACCAATGAAAGGTGCAGAAGATAACGCAGCCCTCATCTCAGCTCCTGGTTCTACACAATCGAGAACCATTCTCCGTCGCTCTGCCAATGATCTGGTGATCACCCTGGCCAGGCAATCTTGGGACAAGCGCATGGTGTCCCAAAGAACTCCGGGAGCAGCCTCTGGCACTTGTCCACCTTCCACCGTGCAGGTCAGCATACCCTGCAGGACGGTACATCCGTGCGAGAGCGCAGCCATGGCTGCCCTCGCCGCATCTTCAATGAGCGTCAGCTCATTGAACAGATCTTTATTGGCTTTTGAAACTAAGGGACGAGAACGCCCCTTAGATTTTCCAGCCAACGGCCTATTCAGCGCCTCTCGCTCCCTGACGGAAAGCCGTGGAACCTGGGCATACTGATGGTAGGGCTGCTCAGGAAAACGGTCCCTACTCCTTATCCCCTTCGGGGCTTTGGGCAACACATACTCTGGCTGAACCAGACGATATGCCGCAACCTCCAACATGTCGGAAGTCTGCGTGTCCAAAGGAAGCATCGGCATGGCCGAAGAGCCACTTGACAGAGCGCTAGCCGCTCGCTCTGACATCCGTTCCATCGCCGGATCGCGCAGAGATCCTAGATCCGATGCCAACCCTAGACGGTCGGACATCCAGCCAAGGACCTGCACCCATTCAGCTTTGGTGCAGAAAGCGGATTCGTCCATCAATGGACTACCGTTTTCATCCTCCTTCTCACCCTTGGATGAGTAGGCCACCGACGATCAATGCTGAGAGCTATGGCCCGCACTTCTGCCAACATGAGGCGCGTCCATAGCCCGATTACTAGTGGCACCGGTATCCAGCGAATCGCCGGATACTGATTCACCTCAGTCCATCGGCTCCAGCACGGGAGGCGGGACTACAGCCGCCGCCGGGATGCCGCTAGGAACTGCAAAACACGGCTCCACCGACAACGCGGGTTGCACGAAATCTGCGTGGAAAATGCCCGACGGAACATCGACATCACCACTCGCTTGGCAAACCTGTACAAATCCCGAAGGAGATCCCTGGGATGTACTACGCATAGCCGTCAGCGAGATATCCAGCATGCCGGAATCTTCCATTAGAAGATCTTCCTCCTCCGCCATCGGCTCTTGAGCCAATGTCAGAGAAGGGACAGGTGCTCATCCCTCCGCAGAACTAGCCGGGCCACCTAAAGGTTGCCCTGCACCAGCCTGCATCGTCGGGATCGTGGACTGCAATGACTCAAACATTGCCTTAAACTGGGCCGCCCATACGCCCAGTGCTGAATCCATACGTTCATTCAGACGACCTTCCAGTCCTCTCATCGACGCCTGATCCAGCTTGGCCGCCTTGTCCCTTGTGATCCTCTCCAAGCACGCACGACGGTCACGATCGAATTCCGCCACCATTTCCGATGACCACTTGGTGCACACATCACACGGACTTCCCACCTTGCACTTAGCGCAAGCCACACAATGATGGCCTGAGTACTTGTGGCACGTGTTCTGGTTTTTGGTTTTCCGCGAACACATAGAATTAAAATGCTGCACATGACAAACGATGATGAGCAATACGCAAAATTGACCTGATTGTAAAATAGAATTACTTAGAAACATTAACTTTCTCTTAAATTAATGATAATCAAGCCTTTAGGCAGGAAATATTTGAAACTTTTTTGAGTGAAAATTAATAAACACAACTTGGAAGTTAACTAACATTAATACAGTCAAGAAATAAATGCCGATCGCTACAAACACCCTCGACAATGAAGTGAGAGCTAAAAATCGGCATAAAACAGTGCATAGACACGCCAAGCCAAGCGAAATATTAATCATGGGCGCCGTCATCTTGGCTAAGGGTGCATCCATCTTGGAAGGAACCGAGTCGCAAGAGAAATTAACCGAGTACCCGGATTAAAACTAGAGTTAACGGGTACCGAGCGACTCCAACAATGGCTACCATTTTAGAATAATGTGCCAATTTAAGGAAACTTCAAACAGTCATTATGGCACGAATGTATAAATTCTAGATTGATACAACCTGCCCCTGTGATGATTTTCCTTTCTCCTCCATGAAGCGAACAATGATTCACGAATAACACGCTTAAATCCGCTTAAAATTGCACAATTTTGAGCTAACAAAACATGCGACTTTCTAAGTCAGAGCAAAATACACGAATCTGACTGTGATTGGGGAATTGACTCGGTACCTGCGGCTATGGTATTCCCGGACACAGTATGGGCAGGACCAGGACAGTGTGGAGTTTTAATTGTTTATTTTGAGCTAGACTAGATAATAGACATTATCATAATAGTACATCTGGTAAGTATTATTCGAAGTAGAAGTCATTTTCGCTAAATCTAGGTCAACCACGATGGCCACTAAACCATTTGATCAATCAAGTTCGCCTGAACAAACTTGGTTGAGCTCTTGCCTTGGATCACATTTCATGAGGTTTCCTTCAATCCCTCAAGCGGTTTCGGAGATTTTTAGACGTTTCTCAAAAACGGCCCAAATCCAAGATGGCCACCGGCCAAATTGGCCGATCGGCTTCGTTTGAACAAACTTGGATCCCTATGCCCTAAGGATGCTTCCTGCCTAATATAATTGAAATCGTCCCAGCGGTTTTTGAGAAGTCGTTTTTAAAGGAAAAGTTGGACGGATGGATGGATAACAGGCGGTCGCCACAACATAAGCTCATGATCACTTGGCCTTTCAGGCCAGGTGAGCTAAAAAGTAGGTTTCTCTTAGCCTGCTAATGGACATTCACTATGCAAAGATTATAATTTTCCTAACAAGTCTTGATCATTAAATTGTTAATGGATGAATCAGATCTGTCAATCAAGTAGATGATGTCATAATCAATTACGTCACAATCATAAGTGGCAGACAATACTCTGTCTTGAAGCTGAGACTTCCCTCGAATTGTATGTCTTTTATGGGTTTCCTACTTAATAAACATTCTATTTAATATCTTGAAACTAATTTGACTGAGCACCATAGGCACCAACACCACTTTGTCAAATTAGTTTCAAAATATTCAGGAGCTTACGTGTATAGTTACCGTGAAAATGGGATTCTAAGAATTCAGGATTCAAAGTTGATCTCAACTCCCAACATGGGGAAAACATGGACAGAGCTAAGCTATAAATGGGCAGGGTATAGTTAGAAATGGATAACTCTATTCGATACAAAAATGCAAGTGTTTATTTTCTCACCTGCACTTGGGCGACTGCAGCTTTGCGACATTTATGCTTGGGGTTGAAGGCGTTCTTACACTCCATTGTAAGTGTTACCTGAGTAGGAAATATAGCAATCATTCACTCTAGATCAATCAAAAGTAAAAATTCATATACTTTCTTTAACTGGCTATCTGCTGAATTATAACAGACTACATTTTCCATTGGGTTTAACTCTGGATATGCTGAATATTTTTAAACCAATTTAACTGAAAGTTGTTAGTGGATAATCCACCAACAACTTTCAATCAATTTGTTTTAAAAAATATTCAACAAATCTAGAGTTATTGCCCATTGAAGTTATTGTCTGGTAGTTTGAAGCAGTAGGACAGTTAAACAAATACTCCAATAAATGATATATATTCAGCTGATATGTCATATAAGTAAATGATGTGTTGTTTTTTCTCTTCTCTTTAATACTTAAAAGATTTCAAAAAGAATATAAATTTTTAGGTAGAAGCTACAATCTCATAATTAGCTTGTCTGATATGATTAGCATCGCCTCGTTCTATAAATTTTAAAACCATATTGTATACATCGATATAAACAGACATTTAAGGGTCTGATCTCTGACTCAATAAGGACATAAGCAACTCTATTTAACCAACTACAGTACAGCTCTTAAATAATACACACTGTTGAGTATTTTGAACATACGGGGATTGGAAAACATTGCTGGCTAAGGCAGCAATGTCTCTCCAATCCAATCATGCTCAAAATATTCAGCTTAGCTACCAACAACTTTCAGTCAAATTGTTTTCAAATTATTCAGCATGTCCTGAGTTATTGTCCATTGAAATTATTGTCTGGTGGCTTGCACCAGTTAACTACCTGTTGTATGGTATTTCTGTACTGTTCTGGGAGGAGCTCAAGATAGGCGCAATCCAGAGCAACATGTTTGGACAATCTAGACATCACTAACCTAAGAAAGGCAGAGAACATAATATATAATAAGTGAGATAAGAACAAAACAAGGCAAATCACTAAATTGATGCATGCTCCCCGAAGGCATACTCTGCAGAGAAACTGAATGGATAACCCCGAAGGCATATGCTTCAGGGAAAGGTTTGGGACTGTAGCTCAGACACAGAGAAACGAACATATGGAGGCATGGATGAGTTGGTGAATGGATAACCTAAGATGCATTCATGACAAAAGAACAGACAGATGCATGACCTACCTTTCGTACTGTGCACATCTTCTCCCTAAGATGCATCCTCATACCAAGTTTGGTGACCATATGTGAAAAAGTCTTGAAACTATGGCCCGGACAAACATTTTCTGTGATATTCAGTCGACCATGAAAAGTAGGTCAGCATGACCTACTTTTGACCTACTTTTATTACTCTGCACACCTTCTCCCTAAGATGCATCCACATACCAAGTTTGCTAAGCACATGTGCAAAAGTCTTGAAACTATGGCATGGACAAACATTTTCTGTGATATTCAGTCGACCATGTAAAGTAGGTCAGCATGATGTACCTTTGACCTGCTTTTCATACTCTGCACACCTTCTCGCTATGATGCATCCACATACCATGTTTGGTGACCACATGTGCAAAAGTCTTGAAACTATGGCATTGACAAACATTTTCTGTGATATTCAGTCGACCATGAAAAGTAGGTCAGCATGACATACTTTTGACCTACTTTTCATACTCCGCACACCTTCTCCCTAAGATGCATCCACATACCAAGTTTGGTGACCATATGTGAAAAAGTCTTGAAACTATGCCCTGGACAAATTTATATATGGTGAACGGATGGACGAACGGACGGACAGACGAATGGATGGACAAAGCGGCGACTATATGCTCCCGTGAAATTTTTTTCGGGGAGCATAATAAACACAATAGTGTGATCCATTTCCAGCTATGCCCCGCCCATTTTTAGTTAAGCTCCATTCGGTAAAATAAATTACCCGTTTCATGATCAAGCCAGCCAAAACTGACTTCTCCAGTTGTCTTGAGTAATGTCCTTTTGCAGGTCAAGGGAAGGTATTTAAAATAGGTTTTATCACTGATATCCCTGGCTCAATAACCAAACCAGTTATTCCTGTGATACATTTTCAAAAATAGTTTTCTCTTGGTCTGTAATTCGACAGTACAGTCACTAAGCAAACATTTCACTTTTCCTGACCAATCTTACCATTAAAGGGATAATAGGATTTTGCCTGTGTTTGAAATAAGGTTGTAAAAAACGTTAGAAAAAGGATAGAATACTTACTTGGCATATTCTGTAAGCGTATTGAGATCAGAATTCAGCAGATATAGTATAGCTTGTTTGTCTTTGAGCACATTGTGATTGACCTCAGGAACAGGTGCCTTAAGAGTTCGAATCACGGGCGGTGGCTCAGGTATCTCTTCTTTTTTAAAGCGGGCCATTATACGCTGTGTTGCTGTGAAAAAGGGAACAGATCAGTGACATGATTTTAATCCCTAAATATATTCAAGAAAATTAAAATTTTCTAAAGGAAAATGTTAATTTGCCGACGAATAGAAATTAAAAAAAATTTCCCACTGGAATGACTGGCTCAGTTATCGAGCCAGTCATTCAAGTGGTAAATTTACAAAAATAGTCTTCTCTTAATCTGAAAATGAACATTTCTCAAGACCACTGCAGAAGTCGTTTTTGGCTATGAGTTTTAAAGGGTTAACTTTCTACAGTGGTCCAAGAGAGTTATTTTTGGCAATCTACTACTGGAATGACAGCTTCAGTTACAGAGCCAGTTACTCTAGTGATAAATTAAAAAAAATAGTCAGCTCTTGGTCTGTAAATGGACATATTCAATGAGAAAATTAAAATTTTCTGGAACAAATTTAAAGGTTAAAGGGTTAACCTTGAATGGTCAGAGTAGAGAGTATCTAGAGACAAAGCTGCTTAAAGGACCATCTGTCTTTTAGAGACAGAGGCGGGTTCCTTAGGACAGTGGGTCAAAAGACCACATGTCGTAAAGAACCACAATCTGTTAGTTGCAAGACATATAGTGCATATATATAGAGAAAATAATCTGTTTGTTCCTGGTTTACTATCCTTTGGAGGATTAGAATGTGCGATTGTGAATCGTATGGTTTCCTGAAAAGTGGTCAAATGTACCAAGAATTTCAGGAGGGTATATATACAATAAAATCTTAACGCTGATATATAAACAAGATATATGGAAAATAGGTTACAAAGTAATGAGAAAGGCAGGCAGTTATGAGAAAGGTATGACTGAGATAATTTTTGTAAAATTCAATAATTAAATTTAATACTTTTTAAAGGAATTTATTAAATTTTTTTATATCAATCATGATTTTGTTATGCTTTGTCATACCAATGTTTATCGACAACAACTTGATAAAACTCCACATACTGATATCAATCCCTTATCCTATTTGCACTCGCTTCCCAAACACACATATCTCAATCATCATTAAGCATTACCACTATGATGATAAAGTATTTAATTTTTAAATTAAATAAAAAGATGAACCGGTGTTCATTTTTCAACAAATTTGGTGGAAGATGTAGCAGCATCATCCATCAAAATTATTGAAAAATGTACACCAGTTTCTTTGCTTTCTTTGACAAAGTAAAAGACAGAATATTGACATCAGAGTGATAAGGGTTAAACAGTTACTAAGCAAACATTGTACAAAATCTATATTACCTGTAAACAGTGTTCTGTTTGTGTCCATTACTGCCTGATTCTGCCTGTGATGACTGATCAGCCCGCTACGTTTGACCCAAGAACTGACTTTTTGAGCTAACTCATATTCGACTCTTTGGTCTGCATCTACGTACTCAAGCCATGGGTGCTGTAGATAAAGCAATATGTTTGTCAGCTGTTTATAATTTATTTACAGATACAGTCAACTTTGATCGACAATGGACATAAGTAGAAATAAGATGTCCTCAGAACGTATTTCATGTCCAATCAAATTAACATTAAGAGATCGCCTCTATTTAGTAACCATCTGCTGACGAACCTTATGGGAGTAATTTAACCAATTCATTCATTAAATCTAAATACATCCATTTCAACATAAACACTTAAGACATCTGTGGAATATTATGAAATAAGTTTGCCTCTATGCTATTGCCACATACTCTGGGAAACTTAATTTCAAACTAGAATCAGCAGTCAATGGGATACCATCGCAAATCGCTCCTACTTTCGCCAATTTTGCCATTCTCCCCTCCCCACCCACCCTCACTCACATCCTACCTCAGCAAAAATCTGGGGGCAGAGCCTAATGTAAACACACTCTCACAATTCGCAATCATATTAGTAACTCACATACCAAATTTGTTTGGATTCCGCCAATTTTGCTATTCTTCTCTTCCCCCTAACCCCACCTTGCCACACCACATCACCCCGGTAGCGATGCCCGATGTAAACCTTGTCTTGAAATCTATAATCATATTGGTAACTAATACACTAAATTTGGTAAAATTCTGCCAACTAATCGATCAATCAGGTTCTCTTAAGTAACTGGTTCAAAGATTGGCCTAATTGACATTTCTTCGTTTTCACTGCAATGATTGGCCAAGTGGCTTCTGAGATCTTCTGAGGTGTTTCTCAAAATAGCACAAAATCCATGATGACAAATTATCAAATTGAACAATAATTTTCGTTTGAACAATTTTTGAAATCTCAATAACACAAGGATGTTTCCTTCCACATTTGTTTGGAATCAACTCAGTGGTTCTGGTGGATAAATTAGTTAAGGGAAATAGTTAAATATATTGTTAGATTGCATCATCAGAGAATCAATTCCTTACCGTGATCCCGTGGAAACAGGACAGAAGCTTCTCAGCATTGTATACAGGTGGCAAAGCAGGCAGGTAAAGGTTTGCATCGTGAAGGCGTGGCTCATCCAGCCACAACAGCATTGTCTGACACATGCTAATCAAAGCAAAAGCATACAAGACCTAACATATAACATACCATATGCTCTGATAGTTAACAGTTTAATAGTCGGATTTCGTCAAGAAAATCCAAATATTTGTTTCTTGAATGTCCATTTACAAGCCAAGAGAAGACAATTCTTGAAAATTTACCACTGGAATGACTAGCTCAGTTATTAACCCTTTCGTGATGAAACCGGCCAAAAACGGCCTCTGTAGTGGTTTTGAGTAATGTCCATTTACAGGCCAGGAGAAGACGGGTTTTTTAAATAATTTTACCACTGAAATGACTGGCTCGGTAACCGAGCCAGTCATTTCAGTGGTAAGATTTAAAAAATAGTTTTCTCTTGGCCTGCAAATGGACATTAAATAAGTAAATATTTAAATTTTCGAAGAAATTTAGTCATTAAAGGGCTAAGCCCATCATTCTAGTGGTACAATTTTTTAAATCCCTTCTCTTGGCCTGCAAATGGATATCCCACAATACCACTGCAGAGGCTGATTATGGCCACGTGACCAAGAGAGCTAAAATGGTTATATACTTACAATATATTTTGGACGTATCATGCATGTAGTAACTCATTGGAACTAACAGACATAATACAAAAATTGTGCAGAATATTTTGAAATGAATTTAACTGGATCATGTTGCGGATAGATCTGTTACTCTGGGACAAAACAGATAATATTCACTTACTCAGCCACGCCCTGATGGAAGGCTCTATCTGGCGCTAACTCAGTATTCTCTAATCGTCTTTCATCTTCATCATCGTTGTATTTTTCATTCAAATCATCATCTTTTTCATAACTGTTATCAGCTGCTGAATCAGATTCTAGAGAAAAGACAAAATATTAAATCAAGATATTCACACTTAAAGTGCTGGGTAAATTTAATGAGCTAGGAGGATCCTTTCTAAATAAGAGTTACAAGGACTTTAATGATTGACTGCCTTTAATGATCAAGCTGGTCAAACACAGTGATTTTGGGCAATGTCCATTTGCAAGACCTTTTTTGAAAATTTACCAATGGAATGACACAGTCTGCAAATAAAATGACTATTATTGGTAAAATATGGGCTGCCAGTCTTGGCTGGTACAGTTTGAAGTCGGACAGCCAGCCTCAGATGCTACAGGCGTGAACGAGTTAAGTGACAACCTTATAGACTACGAACAATTACTCCCTATAGATAAAAGCAACTTGATATAAGATATGTTAATATCAAAGAAAGTGGTGTACATTTTTAAACAACTTTGGTGAAAGATGTTGCTGTCTACGATAGCACCATCTCCAACCAAATTTGTTGAAAAATGAACACAGGTTCATCTTTTAATTTAATTTGAAGATTTAAAATTTTGACACCAGAGTAGTAAGGATTAAGAGACAAAAGATGGTGGTTAGTGGTCTAACAAACACCTGTTTTAAAGAACCATCATTCTTTGGCCTTGAACCGAAACAATGCATTCCTCTTGCTTACCATGCTTCTCTACTGTGTGAGCACCACCAGGAGCTGATGCTAGTGTTCTATGGTAATGTACCGCCTCAGCCAGACGCTTCTTCAGACGCTTTAGCGCCGAAACATAAAATGAACTGTCAAAGAATCGCTCACCGATGCTGGCACGCTGTGGAATGCTGCAAATCATTGGCATTTAGTATTTTACAGACCTTATGAGTATAATTTATAAGGAGATAAATATCTAATTGAATATTTACACAATAGACATCTTTGCTTGACAGTTTTGTTTAATAATGAGTAACCTTCAGCTATTCTTAATGGCAAACATCCCCTATCATTAAATGTGACCTAGCACACCATGAGATACCTATAACATACATTTTTATATGCACCGATATCTAGTTATTTTTAATGGTAGTTATTTCAGCTAACCATCTGGAGCCAGACATGGCGATGAATGAAGAAACAGGCACTTGGGTGATGTAGGGTTGCACGATGTTTCGATTATTCAATTAATCGCGATTATATAATTCAAAATGATCGTGGACGATTATAAAATGAAATAATCGTATAATCGTCATGTTGAAATTTTTGTCAAGACACTTTTACGCTTGTGAAACTCTGCTCACGTTACCAAGCATGGAAACAAACATCCGGCTATCAGCCGAATGTGTGAATGAATAAATAAACTAAATAAATAAATAACTGATTTGTTTGTATTGACTCATGATTAGTTTTAGATGAATAAAGATTGTTCACTTGGTCGCTATTTGTCATTGTTGTTGTAATCACACACGCTTATCCCGCGTTCCCCATTCTCTGAATAGCTATGCGTTAATGGTTTTCCCAAAAAAGTCCTAGAACTGATACCACGGAAATTCAACGCATTTTCTCACTTAAAAATTCTCACCGCCTATGCCTATGTTTAATGTATACCTCAAAACATCACCGGGGAAGTGAAATTATTTGATTTGAGTGCCTAAATATTGCGTATCCTTTAATAAAGGTCATTTATTACATCAAAATTAATCCACACTTTGATATAAAATGGCGTCGCAAAAAAATACAAATCATGTGATTCGCCTCCAATTGAAGAGTTTATTTTAGAGCGAGTAGTCGGATGTAAATATTCTGGAATCGGGGACTCGGAACTCGGGAATTTCTATATATTATCATTGCGCGATAGGAACTGAGTATTACACTGATCTGAATAATGGGTACCCGTTTGATAAACTCCCGTTAGCGTATAACATCTCGCGAGAACACGCTGCCTCCCATCTCAAAAGAGCCGCTGGCTCGCCAACTTAAGAAGCCGGCTATATTGTCGTTTGTAATAATTCAATTTGGATCATTTAATGTTGATCGGCGTTACAAAATTGATGCGCATTTTCTCCCGTACTTGTTTGGTACATAAATTTGGTCTTAAAATATATTTATAAGGAAGCTATTTAATCACGCCAAGAGTGTTTTAAGCGCATTTTAACTACAAAAGTGTGGAATAAACTTTATTATATCGTGAACATACGTGGCCTACTATTAGTATTAATCTAATAGGTGGTCGAGATTTACAAATCCGAGACCTGTATTGACTTCTAGAGGGGCCGGAAATGTATCAGGGCAGAGATTGGTCTGAAGTAGACACACCCTGTGACACGATTGTTATTATTATACACGCTACACACAAATTATCTGCTGAGTTAGGGGGTGGGCTTCTAAGGCAGAGTTTTGCCGTTTTGAAACTGCTAAGAAATCATTGGAGCTCATATGTCAAAATTATAGGGTGGATTTCTATTAGAGCATAGGCTACAATTAAACGAAATACGGTACCTTCCGTTTTCCGTCTAGAAAAATCTTGATACATTCCTTTGTTTGCAATCAGCAACTGGCGTATTCTGTCCATGTATGTATACCCATGTGCCTAACCCATAATCTTACAATCTGCAGTAGCATAATAACGTTCTCTAAGCAGCATTGACGTAGTTAATATAGTTCATGATTAATCGTATGATCGCGATTATTTTTCTTAAATGATGGCGATTATGAAAAGTGAATAATCGTGCAACCCTAGGATGATCCCTAAAGGGTTAAACCTTTTAATGATTTCGCTGCTGCATGCCACCAGAAAATAATCTCTTTGAATCAAAACTCTTGCTTGATGAATATATTGAAAAGAATTTGACTGAAAGTTGTTGGTGGCTTAGCCGCTTCAGAGATATAACCCATGGAACATGGCACTAAATGTAACACTGTCAAGGTCAAGAAAAGATAATTTTTTTTACAGATTTACCAGTACAATGACTGGCTCGATAATTGAGTCAGTTAATTCAATGGTAAAATATACAAAAAAAACTTGTCTTATCTTATCCCTAACAACTCCAGTGACTGAGCACTACTTTTGGTTTTGTGAGAGCGTAAAAATATATTTATTTCTTCCTCAGCCCCAAAGCAGTCATCCTATGAAGTCTCAAAGCGATTTGTTAAACAGTCAAGGAGTTATCATCTGGAAATCAAAAGATGGCTGCCGGTGACTGGCAGCCATATTCGATTTGGGATTATCGGAGATATCACCCAGAAACCAATTTTCAAGATGGCTGCCTGTGGCTGGCAGCCATCTTGGAGTTTGGATCGTCGTCAATTTCGCTAGGTTTCTTCCCCAGACATGGTCCACCCACCTTATGAAGTTTCAAAGTAGTGCGATAAACGGGAACAGAGTTATCATCCAGAATAAACGAAATCACAGATTTCTTTTTTCACGAGAGAGTTGATACTTACCTCCCTAATACTCTTTGATATTGCTAAATATTGGCTTTCACTAAATAAAAAACTCAGATTAAAAAAGTTAGGTGCCCCTACTTGGCAGGTAGTCAGATGACAGCCTGGCGGATGCTAGCCCCAACCACCGCGCATGCGCAGACTAGTACTTCCTCTGACTAATTTATTGGCTGACACTCTGCAACTTTACGAGAGCCTGAAGACCGATCCTCGGTGGGGTGGAGAGGTTGGGTCTGTATTAGGGAGGTAAGTATCAACTCTCTCGTGAAAAAAGAAATCTGTGATTTCGTTTATTTCACTTCAAGAGTATACTTACCTCCCTAATACTCTTTGATATTGCCAGAATTCGACAGAGAATTCGGCGGGAGGGAGGCGAGGTCAAAAGGCACTTAAACTTCTGAAATTGAGTGGAAACACAACCAGGGATAGAATTGAACATCGGGTAACACAATCAATGGCTGAGAGATGACCATATGTCATATGCGCTCCCCCCCCTCCTTTTGGGAGGAAGACAGAATGACCTCAATGTCCCATACGCTCTCTACATACAAGAACCATGTACTATAGGACAAAAAACGAAAAGGCTTCATTTTCGTATACTCTCAATAAAGAACCACATAAAACACGAACCATCACCATATTAGAAACGAAGGGTTATGTGACAACACAATAAACAATGAACAACACATAAACAAGACTGACCTTGTTGAGGCTGGATGCTGTCATCATTTTCCCCTTGGTGAAGGCTGATGCAGTCCTAATAAGTGGTTGTTTCCATTGATTAATTGTGAAATACATAAAAAATAAGGAAACCTCATCAAAATATGTACACCTAGATTATTTTTTCAAAATCGATAAGGCGAGAGGATTCGAAGTGTCACGGAGATAATGGTCGGTAAAACTTCACTCAAAGTGCCACTGGGTTACTGACATAATGTCATCCACAAGAACCCCATTAAACAGGGCAGTAGACATCACTATGCCGCGAACACTGTGAGCCTTGGCCATGTCAACTTGTTTACTTCTGGCAGATTTATGACAAAATTTAATACACTCTACAATTCAACTGGAAATGGTGTCCTTAGACGCCCTGCCATGGGGTTCAATATATGACAACCATAACGCTGACGGGTCCGTCCGCCATTCCCGAGTACGTTGTTTGTACCGGCTTAAAGCCTGGACTGGACAAGATGCTTTTGAATCAGGATCATATCTAGTCAAACCTGGTAAAAATATAGGTTGACCTGGATATTTCAAAGACTGGTTCTTAGCCATGAAATTTATCCTAGGTAGAAGCCTAAGGCCTTCCCCTGTAACCACAAAACGGTCTGCCTCGGCTGATAAGGCATGAATTTCGCTTCTCCGCCTTGCTGAGGCCGCAGCAATTAAAAATACAGTTTTAAGAGTCAACATTTTCATAGAAATGGAACTTAATGGTTCAAATGGCTTATCAGCTAGTACCTGGAGCACTAGAGATAAACTCCAAGACGGAATTACTGGGGGATTCCTTGGTCTTAGATTGCCCATGCCTTTAATTAAAGTATTCAATGTACTTACCTCATCACTTCCCCTATTAGACAAGCAAGGGATAACTGTCATTAAAGCTGATTTATAACCAGCAATAGAGTTAGGCTTGAGGCTATAGGCATCATACAGGTGACAGAGGAAATCGGCTACTACCTGAATAGATGAATCCATTGGATTAATACATCTTTCTGAGCACCATTCTGCAAATCTGTTGATTTTATAATTACATGCTCTGGAGGTTGACCCCTTTCTGGCTTTTGCCATAAACATGGCTGCTTGCTCAGAAAAGCCCTCCTTAATTCTAGATTCCTTGACAACATCCACGCAGTCAATCTGAACATTGACGGATTGTTGTGAAGGGCCTTGCCCTGGAAGATAATATTGTCCATCAGAGGCAGAGGAACGGGAAGGTCCATCAGATCTGTACACCATGATCGGCTTGGCCAAATTGGGGTGATCAGAAGCACTTGGCACTCCTCCTGTCTGATTTTCTGAAGAATTTTTGGAATCAGGATTGCTGGAGGGAATGCGTATGCATACATTCCCACACAGCTAATAGCTAATGCATCTGTTGTGATAGCGCTCAGATCTGGAATCGGAGAGACATACGTCGTCATCTTCGCATTCTTCCTCGTTGCGAATAAATCTATGTTGGGTTTCCCCCAGTGGTTGAACCGACAATCCGTCACACATTGATTTAGTTGCCATTCCGTAGGTACAACACTCATCCTTCGGCTCAATGAGTCTGCTAACAGATTTAACCTTCCCGGAATATGAACTGCTTTCAAGGTAATCCTGTGATCCACGCACCAGCAAAGCAGCTTCCATGTCATCATACAAAAACTGGGCGACTTCGTTCCGCCCTGGCGGTTTATGTAAGTCACTACTGTTGTATTGTCTGATCGAACCAGAACACTCTTGCCCTGAACTTTCTTTATGAAATGTTCCAGGCCCAGGACTACTGCTCATAATTCCAGTAGATTGATATGTTCTTGTGACTGTTCCAGATTCCAAAGCCCGGATACTGTGGATTCTTCCAGGCAAGCTCCCCACCCCTCCATCGATGCATCTGTATACATCATTACCTGAGGGTGAGGAGGGGTTAGCATCACACCCCCTAGGAGATTCTCTGTCTTCATCCACCATTGAAGGTGGTGAATAAGAGGTTCCAACACTGACACGTTCGAGTCCAGTGAACCTGTACTTTGTGTCCATTGCGTCATTCGAAATTACTGGATAGGGCGCCTGCGTAAAGCCACCTGAGGAATGACTGGTTCCAGAGAAACCATCAACCCCAGCATTCTCAAGTAAACCCGTGCCATGACATAACGACTGATGCACACTGACTGTATCAATGAGATGAGTACCTGTACCCTCTCCTGAGTAGGATAAACATATTCTATCTCTAGATCGAAGAACATTCCCAGGTAAACAAACGTCTGGGATGGAGTCAGCTCTGATTTCTGAAAGTTGATTATCCAGCCTAAATCTGTGAGTTTTCAAAACTATCGTCAGATTTACTGACAGACTCCTGATTGTGTGCTTTTAACAGCCAGTCGTCTATGTATGTGTGGACTGCAATGTTTCTCCTGCGGAGGAATGCTGTTATCGCAAGAACCACCCTGGTGAAGACCTGAGGATCCGTCGAAATGCCAAAGGGTAAAACCCTGAATTCCCACTGTTTGCCCTGGAATGCGAACCTCAGGAACCGACGAAAACTACTCGCTATTGGAATGTGAAAATAAGCATCCTTCAGATCTATTGAAGCAGTCCACATTCCCTTCTCCAACCCTGCCAACACCGATTTCACTGTCTCCATTTTGAAACTGGGTGTGTATATGAACTTGTTCAATGGCTTGAGGTTGAGAATTGGTCTCCACCCTCCCGTGATCTTTGATACTAGGAACACGGTTGAATAGAAGCCCAGACACTTTTGTGCTGGTTGAATTGCTCCTTTTTATATGAGGGAATTTATTTCCTCCTCTATACATAACCGTTGACTGGCACCAGAGACAGTCGCGATGGAGGGCCTGTTATCCAATCGGGATGATACCCGACTGAAAGCCGACTAAATGGTCCTGAGTCAACCGTTCCAACTCTTGCTTGTGGTGGGCCAATCGGCCTCCCACTGGCCCACCTAGGGAGAGAGGTGGACATAAGGAGTGCAAGAGTGGCACTGTCTCCTTGGCCAGAAGCACCGGAGTGGTTCTCACCGTGATAACCAACCCATCAGGCACGATTACCATGACCAGATCCTCGCGCGCCACGACCGGTGCCACGCGCACCTCAGTGCGTGGGCGGCTGCGTGGCTGGCTGCGCCGGAGGAGCCTGCGCAACCCCCCTTGCTGCTGGCCGAATCACGCGTGGCTGAGGCCGACGCTATGCTGGTGGCTGGCCTCTGACCTGGCCACTGCCACCTCAAGCCTGCAGGGGATGATACACAGGGGGAGCTGTGCGAACACGCTCTCTGCAGAGCACTTCAAATTGCTCGCGCAGTGCCATCTGGTTATTGACCAGGGTGACCGTCTCCTGGAGGTGCCTACATCCCTCACTTCCAGAGACCAGGACCAGCCATAGGCGTACACAGCAGCCTATTATACAGGTCCTGAGATGGGTACAAGTTGGCTAAAGCAAACGTGCGCCGCACCCGGACACAGACCGGGTTAAACAATCCAGAACCAGGTTGATTCCATCCTGGATGGCTCTCTGGACAGTTACCGGACTAGGCTGGTGCGATGCGGATGCCGTTACTACACCCTGTAACAGCTGGGAGACATGAGAAAGCGCCGCAATAGACGCTCTCCCACTCTGCTCCGCATCGCGCAACATGGTGTTTGCTGAATGCAAAGCATTCGAGCACAGCGCTCTCGTATCAGACCGGGAGCCTGGCCGCGTGTCCTCACCTAATGCCACGCGGTTATCCACGCTCGGCTTAGGTACCACACCATAATTCTGATATTCAGCAGACACAATGCGGCAACGCCTTGCCACCTCGCGAGGGGCCTTCGCGAGATTCCCATGCGCCTTGATGGATGTCTCTGGCGCTATGAACATATCTACAATATGTTCTGCCAGTGGCAGAGATGGCATAGCGTTAGCAGTCGGCTTACCTGCCAACCACGGGTGGTGATCCTGCTGGCTGGCCGACTGTTCCACAGGCAGGTCTGGCCTGTCACTTATTAGCCAATGACAAGCGTCCAACCAGTCCTCCTCTGTGGCTACCTGCGAAAGCTCTACAAGACGAGGGCCCTCATCTTCCTCCTGAGCATTCGCAGGCATGTATGTGGCTGGATGACCTGACACTCCTGGAAAGCTAGAGAAAGCATGTGGGCCCGAAAGAGCAGGCATACTAAACTGACTGGCTTGACCAGGAGTAGGCGCCGTGGTATTGCGTGGGGAGAATTTTGCCACACCACGGCCCTGACCAGAACCTGCTACACTCATGGCAAGCCGAGGTATGCGGTAGACCTGGCCATCAGATCCAACCTGGGCCACCTTCTGCGCTGTGAACCCTACTCCTGCGTGAGTAGAACCATGGACAATGTCGCCTGTATTCCCCGCGAGGGGTGCACAGATGTCAATGTCCATGGTCACGGCATCAGAAGGAGAAGAGATAATCCTCTTCATCCTGGCCAGAAAGATTAGACTCTGGGTCAGCGAAGAATGCTAACCCGGACTGGCCAGGAAAAGTACCATAGGAGGAACTGGTACCTGCGGTGTGCGGATATTCCTGGGCTGATAAGCAGACACCAGGCTCCAGCGACAACTGTCCATGGATCACTGGTGGGGCAAGCCTGCTGCCAGTGTCCTGGACCACCCCCTCTAATGGGGACACCTCTGAATCCTGATCGAAAACTGGTAGGGTCCTAATGAAACCTGATTCAGAGGTGGGGATTATCTGCTCCGAAGCAGATGAAGTGGACAACAAAAGATTTGGTCCAGGAAGCATGCCACGGAGCAACTCTGGAACCAAATCCTTGATTGTCCTCTTCATCTCTCCCAACATCTCAACTCGGAAGGCCTCCATATCCGCAGAGGACGAGGCCCTTTCTCTTCACTCTTCTCTCCTCCTCACACACCTTCTCCCTTGCCTGCAATGACAGGAATTCAGTCATTAGTTCGGCCCCCCCCCCTCACTGTTTACATATTTCACACTTAAGCAGTGGTCCACAGCGAATGCACTGAAAACAAGATGAGGGTCGAAACGTTCTTTAAGGAAACGTCGACAAGAGGGACAACCAGGTTTCTCAAACAGGCCAGAGGACGAAGACAATGAGTATTTTAGTTAAAGAATTAGTAACTCAAAACCAAAATAATAAGGAGAGGGAAGGTGGTTATACAGACCACGTACAAAGAAACATGTAATAAACCAGCATTGGGCAAACCTTTAAATGTTAATAAAGTGCAAGGTTGATTATGACGACATAACTTCAAAAATAAGACGTTAAATCGATCCGAAACAAACACCCAGGTGTAAAGACGAATTGTATTCATATCCAGAGCATCTTAACTGAAAAGGATAGAATATACAGACTATACAAAACATCAGATATACAATGATAAAATGGCAGCAGATTTTTTATAAATATTTTCAAATAAAAACTGAAGTGCCTCGTATCATAATTAGAATACCTGAGTCTTTAGCATAGACAAACCATCCGATCTGATGTACTGGCAGCTCCACCAACTCTATGACCTCTTAACTCTCTCCACCTATAAGGGGAAGGAAGTGGACCAAGAGGGCAAAGTGAGAAGACTTTCTTCCGAGGCCTCCAACTCACTGGGCATAGACCTTTGGTTAGATAACCTAACAATGTTAGTAGGAAAAGGAACCTTGGTGGAGAATCCTAATCAATCATAGGTAGATACCTGTGGACAAAATACAAAGAGAGATTAGTATTTCATAGCACCATAATAGAAATAAACCATTTTTTTAGGCGCTTATCATGTTAAAATGTGAGTTCCAGAAACACATTCCAACGGAACAAACTCGCTAAAGTGTAGTTGAATTCACCTGATGATTAGGTCCTGGGCCCTCCTCTGGAGACATAGCGTGTTCAGACATAATTCTCAGGTATTTAATTCTTGAATTGACTGAAAAAAACAGCAGAAAACTTTATAGAAAAAATGTGCATGTGGACTCTCTGCCAATAAATTAGCAAAGAGGAAGTACTAGTCTGCGCATGCGCGGTGGTTGGGGCTAGCATCTGCCAGACAGTCATCTGACTACCTGCCCAATAGGGGCACCTAACTTTTTTAATCTGAGCTTTTTATTGAGTGAAAGCCGATATTTAGCAATATCAGAGTATTAGGGAGGTAAGTATACTCTTGAAGTGAAAACCAATTTTCAAGATGGCTGCTGGTGGCGATCTTGAAGTTTGGATCATTGTCAATTTTAATAGGTTTCTCCTCCAGACCTAGTCCAACCACCCTATGAAGTTTCAAAGCGATCCGATAAAGTGTAATGGAGTTATCATCTGGAAAGCAATTTTCAAGATGGTCACCGGTGGCTGGTGGCCATCTTGGATTTCGGATCATTGTTAATTTTGATATGTTTCTTTCCCAGACGTAGTCCAACAATGCTATGAAGCTCCAAAGTGATCCGATAAAGAGTAACAGAGTTATCATTTGGAAACTAATTTTAAGATGGCTGCCGGTGGCTGGGGGCCATCTTGGATTTCTGCTCATTATCGATATTGATAGGTTTCTTCCTCAGACCTCGTTCAATCACCCTATGAAGTATCAAAGCGATCTGATAAACGTTAAGGAGTTCTCATTTGGAAACTAATTTTCAGGATGGCCGGCGGTGACTGGCGGCCATCTTTGATTTCGGATCATTGTCGATTTCGATAAGTTTCTTCCCCAGACATCGTTCAATCACCCTATGAAGTATCAAAACCATCTGATAAACGGTAACGGAGTTATCATCTGGAAAGCAATTTTCAAGATGGCCACAGGTGGTTGGCGGTCAAGTTGGATTTAGGATCATTGTCAATTTTGATATGTTTCTTCCTCAAACCAAGTGCAACCATTCTAAGAAGTTTCAAAGCGATCCGATAAATGGTTAAGGAGATATTATCCAGAAACTAGTTTTCAAGATGGCCACCAGTGGCTGGCAGCCAGCTTGGATTTCGGATCATTGACAATTTCGATATGTTTCTTTCCCAGATGTAGTCCGACAATGCTATGAAGTTTCAAAGTGATCCGATAAACAGTAACAGAGTTATCATTTGGAAACCAATGTTTAAGATGGCCACCGGTGGCTGGGGGCCATCTTGGGTTTCGGATCATTTCGATTTTGATAGATTTCTTCCTCAGACCTAGTTCGAAAATGCTATGAAGTTTCAAAGCGATCCGATAAATGGGAACAGAGTTATCATCCAGAAACAAATTTTCAAGATGGTCGTTGCTGATTGGTGGCCATCTTAAAGTTAGACTCATTGTCAATTTCAATAGGTTTCTTCTCCAGACCTAGTCTAACAACCATGCAAAGGTACAAAGCGATCCGATAAACGGTAACTGTGTTATCATCTGGAAACCAATTTTCAAGATGGGCGCCGGTGGTTGGCAGACATCTTGGATTTCGGATCATTGATGATTTTGATAGGTTTCTTCCTCAGACCTAGTCCAACCACACTATGAAGTTTCAAAGAGATCTGATAAACGGTTGAGTTATCCGCCGGAAACTAATATTCAAGATGGCCGGCGGTGGCTGGTGGCCATTTTTGATTTTGGATCATTGTCGATTTCAATAAGTTTCACCCAATGAAGTATCAAAGCGATCTGATAAATGGTAACGGAGTTATCATCTGAAAACCAATTTTCAAGATGGCCACAGGTGGCTGGTGGTCAAGTTGGATTTCGGATCATTGTTAATTTTGATAGGTTTCTTCCTCAGACCTAGTGCAACCACTTTATGAAGTTTCAAAGCGATCCGACAAACGGTAACAGAGTTATTCTTCTGCCGCCTGGACCGTGCCATCACATAATATTCTGCCAAAGTTTTTGTTATGGTGGGGTATAATAACTGAGAAATGGTTTAAAGCTAATAAAATTAATTTTCTAGTACATACCCTGAGCTAGTGGCTGGACGACCCAAGTAGAGAACAAAAAATCTCTGGAAAATGACGGGTAGAAGTGGATGTTCTGGTGGCGTATCTTCAGCTTGTGAAGCCCATCTGTAGATGTTGAGTCTGGTAACTGATGACAGCATTGCCAGCTTTAGAGCCACCGACGCTTTCTGTATGGTAATGAACAGTCTTTATTTTAAACCTTAAGTCAGCCAAAAATGGATTCTGCAGTGTCCATTTGCAGACCAAGAGGTTTGCCACTGGAATCAATGGTTTCGATGACCGAGTCAGTCATTGCAGTGGGAAATTAAAAAAAAATACTCTTCTTTTGGTCAGCAAATGGACATTGACGATCCACAACTCACGCTTTTCTTGACTATTCGTGACACTAAAGGGATCTATTTCTAGCTATGCCATGCCATTGTCTAGCTAAAATATTTTGTGCATGTTGGGATTGATTTATAAACTTTGAATCCTGAATTTATAGAACCCCATTTTGAAGCCCAGTCAAATTAGTTTCAAAATATTCAACAGAATGTTTATTAAATAGTAAATCCATCTAAGACATACAATTAGTACATGTGATGGACTATTCCAGCTTCCTGATGAAGAATTTTCTGTCAATTATGATTGTGATGTCAGCCTACATGTGACATAATTGATTATGATGTCATATACTTGAGTGACAGGTCACATTGATCCATTAACGTGTTATGATCGTTGGTGCTTTGACCTACATACTGACCTTCAATGACCTGTTGTAATGTATCATCATCATTTGACTACAGTAATAAAGGCAAAGGGACTTTAGAGTAGCAATCAGTATCTTAACAATTTAACCCTTTCAACACCAAATCCCTAAAAAATAAATTCTTTATGGAGGATAACATATTCTGTTGAATATTTTAAAAGTAATATTACTGGAAACCATTGCTGCCTTAGGTAGCAATAGCTTCCAGTAATATTACTTTTAAAATATTCAACAGCTTTCCTGTTTGTTTGCCTCCAGATTGAGATACAGGAGAATTTATCTGTGAAAGGGTTAATAGTTAAAATTGTTCAAGAAATAAAACATCATTTTTTTAAACACATGTCAAGATGAAACACTTTAAAATTTACTAGTGTAATGTTATTCCAGAGTTAGCGTTTTTTAAATATCCATTCTTCTTCAATCTTCTTCCATTTAAGTACAGGCCACCATCTGGCGTATTTTCATGCATGTACGTACATATAATGGATTTTTCAAGATTAGGGCAGAAAGTATTTTCGGCAGGTTGAAAATTAAATGTTTAATGACCACGATTTTCAAAGAAAACTCAAATTTGTGCTTAATGAATTCCCATTTGTAGGTCAAGAGTATACTATCTTTGAATATTTATAACTGGAATGACTGGCTAGGATACCAACACAGTCATTCCTGTGAAAATTCTCAAAAATAGTCTTCTCTTTACCAATGGACGGACATTCCTGAAAACCACTATATAGACAAATTAGGGTTGGCTTGATCGCTAAAGAATTAACATCGAATATATAGTGGGCTCTAAATAACCAACCTTATGCGCTTGATCCACAGTCAGATCAGCATTCATGCTGAGCTCATGTTGTAAACCACGCCAGAGTAGAGAATCATGCTCAAACTGTGCCTCCGTATCCAGTATCATGTATGCCAACCACGCAAACTCTGAGGACTGCCGTTCTAGGAATGAAGGCATTGTCTGGCTCGTGGCTAGCCAGCTATGCATGAATGATGACAGACCTCCCCCTGTAGGTTTCTCACTGGTTTTAATCAGGTTCTGGAGAGCAATGACATGATAACATTCAATGCGTACCGTTTCATTAGATATCTTATAATTATATTGATTAGCTATATTGTGTATTCACTCCACCTAACATATCAGCTATTGGATGCCCAGTCAACAGATTTTATTACCCATTCGCAGCAACAGCTACCAGTAAAATTAGATTTAAAATATTCAACAGTTTACTTGCATAGTAACTTTGAAATTGAGATTGAGGGTTAAAAGTGATCTATTTAAATGTATAGACAAAGTAGGGAGAGATCAGCTAGAAATGGGTGACGTATCGCTAGAAAAGGATTTTTCTATTTCAGTGATAATTAAACCATCTCCTGACATAACAAGACATTGTAAGCAATACAAATCCCCTCCATTTCCGTTCTTGTTGAAATGAAATGTAAGGAATTTGGGCAATTCACTTGCCTGCTCGATCCCTATATAACTGATGTATGTGCTTACATTAGAGTGTTTGTTGTAAGGGAATGATGTCAATTAAAGAAGTTTGTATTTTTCAAGGGTCACCGTGGTAACTCTGGAAAATATTGACGGAAACTTACAAAACAGGAACTTGACATACATCTTAGTATTATTAATCTAAATCCCAAATCTGGTTCTAATCTGTTTACTCTAGCATAATCTATTGCCTGGAAATGGCAATGATCAGACCACTACTATGCAAGAATCACATGAACAGTTAACATCCAATCAATGCGTTATTATAAAATTCCAGAGGCTGACGTAATGCAATGCAATTAGCTCTGGCATAGCAGGCACAAGTTTCATTCTTTGTCTAAGTTTCATATGCAGCAGTCGAAGTTTCTCAATACTCTAAATTGTTTAAAAAAAAAAAATTTGTAGCTTGGCCACCACCGCCCCGCCGCCAACCTGAAATAGAATGTGAAAAGCAAGTATTGTGATAGACAATAAGTACAGACGTCATACACAATGTTGTGCATTCAGCACTAGCCGTGTTGAGCCAATAAGCAAGTCCAGTCATGCGCAAGCAGGATAACTAGTGTTATCTCAATTGTTCTCGGTAGCTAAGGAGACACAATCAAGTGCAACAAGCTTATCTTGTCTACACCAATGCATTCAGCATTAGACGTGTTGAGCCGACAAATATATTATATCACGCACAAGCTGGATAACGAGTGTGATCCCAATCATCCTATGTAGCTTATGGGATACGATCAAGCACGGCAAGCTTATCTTGTCTACACCAATGCATTCAGCACTAGATGTGTTGAGCCGACAAGCATATTATATCACGCACAAGCTGGATAACGAGTGTTATCCCAATCATCCTCGGTAGCTAAGGGGATACGATCAAGGCAGTTATCCTCCAAAAGTGTAAATAAGATACATTAGATATCAATATATAACAATGGTATTATATAACAGAATTACTGTTCACAGACAAAGATGCTGCTGCTTGGAAGCATCCTCTGTCATGATAGGGGTCTCTAACAATCTCCTTCGGAAACTGTCAAATTAACGTTTATATATCCAAGAGCGGAGAGCTCCAGCAAATATTGACGGAACCTAATGAAACATGAACTTGAGCACCGCCTCGGTAGTATTAAGCTATATTCCAAATTCGGTTCGAATTTGTTTAGTTTACCACAAGTTATTGTTCGGAATACATTAAGTTTGTATATTTCAAGGGCAATAACTCTTGTAAATATCTACGAAGACTACTGGAACACGAACTTAACCTCCGCCTTTATATTATTAATTATATTCTAAATTTGGGTGAGATCCTCTTAGTCTAGCACAGGTTATTGCATGGAAACTAATTATTCACATACATACATACATAAGAACATATAGGTAAAAACAGGAACATTCCTATATACCCTCTCGAACGTCGTTTTCAAGGGGATAAAAAGTTGAAGCGCGATTCATTTCTAGCTTTGGCCCACCCATTTCTGACTAAGCTCCGCCAACGTTTTACATGCGTTGGAAGATTTAAAACATTAGAAACTCGAACTCTCAGAATCTAAATTTCAAGGTAACTATACAGGAAAGATGGTGAATATTTTGAAACTAATTGTCTAAATGTTGATGCCTATGACACATCTGCCTATGGCAGCAATATAGCTACCAGTCAAATTAGTTTCAAATTATTCAATAGAATGTTTATTAAATTGTAAATTCATCAAAGACATGTATCCGTACAGCTAAGTGATGGACTTCTTCGATTCCCATGATGGAGCTACATTATTTTGATTGTGATGTCAGCTAACATGTGACATGTTAGATTATGATGTCAGACACTTGAGTGAAAGAATGGGAATCACTTCATTCTGTCGCACTTAGATAAACATTTATGTCTCACACGTTAATTTTCTGCACACCTTCACCACCAACCCCCCTCCTCCCTCACCCCAACCCAACACTCAAATATACCTCGATATTTTAAATCATATCAATATTGTGCAATGTAGTATTGTGCAAGCTTAGCATAGCTACTGTCCTTACTTGATGCTGCTCCTTGAAGAGTTCTGAGATCGCTTCCAAGCCTCCTTTCACACTAAATGCTGACTTGATTAAATTATCCACAATATAGCAGCAATTCCTGGAGTGAGAGATGAATGAATAATATTGATTTGTCTACAAACAGTAATAAATATTATTTTAATTAGTGCAGCAATGACTATCAGTCAAATAATCAGTAGATGAACTTTTTTAACCCTTTAACCCTTGAATTTGTTCATGAAAATTTCGATTTTCTCATAGAAAATGTCGATTTGCAGACCAAGACAAGATTATTTTTGAAAATTTACCAATGGAATAACTGGCTCAGTTATGCAAATGGACATTTCTCAAGCCCACTGCAGAATCTGCTTTTGGCTGATATTTGGGTTACGGGGTTTATCCTTACATTCCAGAAACGCTAGATTCCTTCTGAGTAATAAACGAAATCTAGGATTTCTTTTTTCACGAGAGAGTTGATACTTACCTCCCTAATACTTTTGATATTGCTAAATATTGGCTTTCACTCAATAAACACTCAGATTTAAAACAGTTAGGTGCCCCTACTGGGCAGGGAGTCAGAGCGTAGTCTGGCGGATGCCAGCCCCACCACCGCGCATGCGCAGACTAGCACTTCCTCTGACTAGATTATTGGCTGACACACATGCAACTATTAAGAGCCTGAAGACCGAGCCTCTGTGGGGTGGAGAGGCCGGGTCCGTATCTAGGGAGGTAAGTATCAACTCTCTCGTGAAAAAAGAAATCCTAGATTTCGTTTATTTCACTTCAAGAGTATACTTACCTCCCTAATACTTTTGATATTGCCAGAATTCGAAAGTGAATCTGGCGGGAGGGAGGCGAGGTCAAAAGACCAGCTCATCCCTATACGCTTTTCTGCGTTTAAGGCACTTAAACTTCTGAAACTGTAAGAAAAAACAGTCAGGATTTGACTAACCATCGGATAACACGACCGATGTATGAGAGATGACCGAATGTCATATGCGCTCCCCCCCCTCCTTCCTGGGAGGAAGAGTCGACTGACCTCAATGTCCTATACGCTCTCTACGTACAAGTGCCATGTACTACAGGACAGAGACGAAAAAGCTCCATTTTCGTAACTCTCAACAATGAACCACACAAATACACAAACCATCACCATATTAATAACGGGTAATCGTGACAATACAATCAACAACGGACAACACATGAACAAGACTGACCTTGTTGAAAATGGCTGCTGACATCATCTTCCCATCGGTAAAGACTGATGCAGGCCCAAAAAAGTGGGTGTTTCCATAAATTAATTGTGATATATATATAAGTAATGAGGAAATCACCTCAAAAAATATAAACCGATTTATTTTTTCAAAACCGACAAGGCGAGAGGATTAGAGGTGTCACGGAGATAATGGTCTGTAAAACTTGACTCACAGTGCCACTGAGCCACCGACATAATATCATCCACAGGGACCCCATTAAATAGGGCCGTGGATGTCACTACGCCGCGGACACTGTGAGCCTTGGCCACGTCAACCTGCTTCCCGGTGGCGGATTTATGGCAAAACTGAATGCATTCCACAATCCACCTGGAAATGGTGTCCTTAGAAGCCCTCCCATGGGGTTCAATATATGACAACCATAACGCTGACTGGTCGGTGCGCCATGCCGCCGTACGTTGTTTGTACCGGCGCAGCGCCCGGACGGGACACCATGCTTTAGAATTAGGATCATATCTAGTTAAAGCAGGCAAAATAATAGGTTGACCTGGATATTTCAACGACTGATTTTTAGCCAAGAAATTAATCCTAGGTAGCAGCTTAAGGCCTTCCCCTGAAACCACAAAACGGTCATCCTCGGCTGATAAGGCATGAATCTCACTCCTACGCCTAGCCGAGGCCGCAGCAATTAAAAACACAGTCTTCAGTGTTAATAGTTTCATAGAAATGGAACTAAGTGGTTCAAAAGGCTTATCACCTAGTACTTGAAGCACTAGCGATAAACTCCAAGACGGAATCACAGGAGGATTCCTTGGTCTTAGATTGCCCATGCCTTTAATTAATACATTCAATGTATTTACTTCATCACTTCCCCTCTTAGCCAAGCAAGGAATAACAGACATTAATGCTGACTTATAACCAGCAATAGAGTTAGGCTTGAGGCTATAGGCATCATAGAGGTGACAGAGGAAATCAGCTACTACTTGAATAGATGAATCCATTGGATCAATACATCTTTTTGAGCACCATTCTGCAAATCTGTTGATTTTATAATTATATGCTCTGGAGGTTGACCCCCTCCTGGCTTTGGCCATAAACATGGCTGCTTGCTCAGAAAAGCCCTCCTTAATTCTAGATTCCTTGACAACATCCACGCAGTCAATCTGAACATTGACGGATTGTTGTGAAGGGCCTTGCCCTGGAAGATAATATCGTCCATCAGAGGCAGAGGAACCGGATTGCAGACCAGAAGGTCCAGCAGATCCGTATACCATGATCGGCTTGGCCAATCCGGGGCGATCAGAAGCACTTGGCATTCCTCTTGTCTGATTTTCTGAAGAATTTTTGGAATCAGGATTGCTGGAGGGAATGCGTATGCATACATTCTCCCCCAGCTGATAGCTAACGCATCTGTTGCGAAAGCGCTTGGATCCGGAATCGGAGAGACGTACGTCGTCATCTTCGCATTCTTCTTCGTTGCGAACAAATCGATGTTGGGTTTCCCCCAATGGTCGAACAGACGATCCGCCACACATTGATTTAGTTGCCATTCCGTGGGTAAAACACTCATCCTTCGGCTCAATGAGTCTGCTAGCAGGTTTAACCTTCCCGGAATATGAACTGCTTTCAAGGTAATCTGGTGATCCAGACACCAACAAAGCAGTTTCCATGTCATCATACAGAGACTGGGCGACTTCGTTCCGCCCTGGCGGTTTATGTAAGTCACAACTGTTGAGTTGTCTGAACGAATAAGAACAATCTTGCCCTGAACTTTCTTTAAGAAATGTTCCAGGCCCAGGACTACTGCTCTTAGCTCCAGTAGATTTATATGTTCCTGTGACTGTTCCAGATTCCAAAGCCCTGATATCGTGGATTCTTCCAGGCAAGCTCCCCAGCCCTCCATCGATGCATCTGTATACACAGTCACCTGAGGGTGGGGAGGGGTTAGCAAAACCCCCGGTAAGAGATTCTCTGTATTCAACCACCATTGCAGGTGGTGAATCAGAGGCGCCAACACTGACACATTCGAGTCCAGCGAACCTGTACTCTGGGTCCATTGTGTCATGAGAAACAACTGGATCGGCCGCCTGCGTAAGGCGGCCTGAGGAATGACTGGTTCCAACGAAACCATCAACCCCAGCATTCTCAAGTAAACCCGTGCCAGGACATGACGACTGTCGCACACTGACTGAATCAACGAGATGAGTATTTGAACTCTCTCCTGAGTAGGATAAACATATCCTGTCTCCAGATCGAAGAACATCCCCAGGTAAACAAACTTCTGGGATGGAGTCAGCTCTGATTTTGGGAAATTGATCATCCAGCCCAAGTCTGTGAGAATTTTCAAAACAATCTCCAGATTGGCGGACAAACTTTCCCGGGTGTGCGCTTTCAACAGCCAGTCGTCTATGTACGTGTGGACTGCTATGCTTCTCCTGCGGAGGTATGCTGTGATCGCAAGAACCACACGGGTGAAAACCCGAGGAGCCGTGGAAATTCCGAAGGGCAACACCCTGAATTCCCACTGTCTGCCCTGGAATGCAAATCTCAGGAAGCGACAGAAACTCCTGTGGATGGGGATGTGGAAATAAGCGTCCTTCAAATCTATCGACGCCGTCCACATCCCCCTCTCCAACCCCGCCAACACCGAGCGCACCGTTTCCATCTTGAAACTGGGCGTCTCGATGAACTTGTTCAATGGCTTGAGGTTGAGAATCGGTCTCCACCCACCGGTGCGTTTTGTTACCAAGAACAGGGTTGAATAGAAGCCCGGACACCTTTGTGCCGGCTGAATAGCTCCTTTTTGTATGAGGGAATTTATTTCCTCCTCGATACACAACCTTTGATCTGGATCTCTCGGAATGGGAGTCCAGACTGGCACCAGAGACAGTCGCGACGGCGGGCCTGTCATCCACTCTGGATGATACCCCACGGAAAGCCATCGCAAGACTAAACGGTCCTGAGTTAACCGTTCCCACTCTTGCATGTGGTCGGCTAGCCGGCCTCCCACCGGTCCACCTAGGGACCGCGGTGGACACAAGGCATGCAAGAGCGGCACTGTCTCCGTCGCCATACACACCGGCGTGGTCCTTACCGCGGTAAGCGCCCTGTCAGGAACGATAACCACGCCCAGATCCTCGCGCGACCCGCCCCGCCCCGCGCGCACCTCGGTGCACGGGCGGCTGCCTGGCTGACGGCGGCTGAGGAGCCTGCGCCCCCCTCACTGCTGGCCGAATCGCACGCGGCCGAGGCCGGCGCTGCGACGGCGGCTGGCCTCTGACTTGGCCAGCACCACCTCGAGCCTGCAGGGGACGATACGCAGGGGCCGCGGCGCGAACGTTAGCACGACGCAGTACCTCAAACTGTTCGCGCAGCGCCCTCTGGTTATTCACCAGGGTGACCGTCTCCTGGAGGTGGCGACATCCCTCACCTCCAAAAAGACCAGGACCCGTCATAGGCGTACGGAGTAGCCTATTATACAGGTCCTGAGACGGGCACAGATTGTCCAGGGCAAATGTGCGTCTTGCCCTGACACTCCTGGTCACCGCCCGCGTCATACAGTCCAGCGCCAGGTTAATACCATCCTGGATGGTTCGCTGGACCGCGAGCGGGCCTGGCTGGCGCGATGCGGATGCCGTTACTACCCCCTGTAACAGCTGGGAGACGTGGGACAGAGCGGCAATCGAAGCCCTCCCACTCTCCTCCGCATCACGCAACGCGGTATTCGCCGAACGCAACGCGTTCGCGCACAAGACCCCCGCGTCAGAACGGGAGCCTGGCCGCGTATCCTCACCCAAAGCCGCGCGGTCATCCACGCTGGGCTTGGGTACCACACCGTACCGCTGGTAGTCCAGGGGCACGATGCGACAACGCCTGGCCACCTCGCGAGGGGCCTTCGCGAGACGTCCACTCGTGTTAATGGACGCCTCCGCCGCCTTGAACATGTCAACGACATGCTCCGCCAGCGGCAGAGAAGGCATAGCGTTAGCAGTTGGTTTCCCAGCTAACCACGGCGTGTGAACACGGTGGCTAGCCGACTGCTCCACGGGCAGATCAGGCCTAACGCTCACCAACCACTGGCAAGCGTCATACCAATCCTCCTCCGTGGCTAACTGCGAGCGCTCTACAAGACGGGGTCCTTCGTCTTCCTCCTGAGCGCAAGCAGTAGAGCTTGACGGCGGGTACGCTGATACACCTGGCAAGCCAGGGAAAACATGCGGGCCTGACAGCACCGGCATGAGAATATCACTGGTTTGACCAGGAGCAGGCACCGCGGTAGAGCGTGGGGTATATATAGCCCTACCACGGGCCCGGCCAGCACCAGCTACACTCTCGGCAAGCCGAGGTATGCGGTACCGCTGGCCATCAGCAGCGCCCTGGGCCACCACCTGAACCGCGGACCTTACTCCAGGGTGAGTAATACCGTGGAAAAAAGCGCCTGTATTCCCCGCGAGGGGCGCACAAACGTCTTCATCCATGTCCACGTCGTCAGACGGCGACCCTAGCAGGTAATCCTCATCACCCTGGTCAGAAAGATTAGACCCCGGGTCAGCAAAGAGAGCTAACCCGGGCTGACCAGGAACGGTGCCATAGGAGGTACTGGCCACCGCGGCGTGCGGATACCCCTGGACTGATAAGCAGCCAGCGGGTTCCAGCGACAACCGTCCACGGTCCCCTATCGGCGCGGCAATAAGCCTGCTGCCAGGGCCGTGGAACGCCCCCTCTAATGGGGCCACCTCTGAATCGTCGGACAACGGAAGCGGACTAAGGAAAATCGATCCAGAGGCGGGGATTACCTGCTCCGAAGCCGATGATGAGGACAATAAAGGATCTGGTCCAGGAAGCATGCCACGAAGCAACCCTGGAACCAAATCTTTTATTGTCCTCTTCATCTCTCCCAACATCTCGGTCCGGAAGGTCTCCATATCCACCGCGGACGAGACCTTCCCCTTACCCTTCCTACTTACAACCTCTCGTTTCCGCTTCTTCTTCTTCTCCTCCACTACCACCTTGTCCGTCGCCTGTAAGCAGCACAAGAATTCGGACATTAACTCGCCCCCCCCAGTGCTTACATATGTCACAATTAATCAATGGACCACAAGGGCTACATCGATAACACAGATGCGGCCAGAACTTCACATGCATAAAACGTCCACAGGACGCGCAACCCGGTCCCTGAAACAGGGCAATGGACAAGGAGTATGAGCAACTAGTTAAGCTTAGAAACTCAATCCAACTCAAGGAGAAGGAAAACGATCATAAAGATCAATATACATCAAAAACCAGCCTAGCGCTTGAATTGCTAATAAATACATAGCCAGCTGATTATGACGTCATTAATCCCGTGACAGGAAAAAATTCGATCCCAACAAAACATCCAAGTGCAAAGACGAATTGTATGCTGAATGGATAAGTTGACTACACAACCATCAGATACATATAGATAACTCTTTTCTGGCAAAAATGTTAATTATCTCCCTTTGATTGTTTACAATAATTAACATCACCACATTATCAATAACTAGATACCTGACACTTTGTATAGACAAACCATCCAACGTGACGAACCGGAAACTCCACCATCTGCACGCCTCTTAACTCTCTCCACCTCATGGGGAAGGAATTGGATCAAGAGGGCAAAGTGAGAAGACCTTTATACCAGGCCTCCAACTCACTGGACATAATTTTTCATTTGGTTAGATAACCTAACAGTGTTAGTAGGAAATGGAACCATGGTGGAGAGAATACTAATTCTCTGGTACTGTGACGTCACCACCTAGCGTCATACAGACCTGTGGACATAAACAGAAAGAGAAATTAGTCCTAGGTAGCACCGAGTTGATATAACCCAACCAACCAAGGCGCTTATCACGGTAAACGCGAGTCCCGGAAACACAATACACCGGGAAGAAAACTCGCTAATTTTACTAGAAGTCACCTGATTTAAAGGTCCAACGTCCTCCTGTGGCGAAGTGTATCCTCCCGCCATCCAAATCAGGTCTTATCACTTCCAAAATAACACCAATAAAAACGTTAAAGAGCAAGAAAAGCTTATGACTCAAAAAACATGTGTGTTCTCTTTGCCAATAATCTAGCAAAGAGGTAGTGCTAGTCTGCGCATGCGCGGTGGTGGGGCTGGCATCCGCCAGACTACGCTCTGACTCCCTGCCCAGTAGGGGCACCTAACTGTTTTAAATCTGAGTGTTTATTGAGTGAAAGCCAATATTTAGCAATATCAAAAGTATTAGGGAGGTAAGTATACTCTTGAAGTGAAATGGAATATTCTCTTGAATATATTGAAATTAATTTAAATAGGAGCTGTTGCTTCACAAATGAGAGCTCTGGAGTCAGCTATAAGATCCCATGGGACCAATGCGAGGGCACATACATACGTGTAGGTGAAACAAAGGGATGGCTCAGCACCTAAGTAAAAGAACACCTCATTGTCTATTCCAAATCAGATGTACAAGAGCGCACAGAAAACACAGAATTTATCATTCCTGCCAATGCTGTCTCCATCATCCACATCCAGACCAAAATATTCAAAGTAAAAATCAAGGAGCCAATGGAACTTTCCAGTTTGTCCATCCATATATGACATCATAAACAATTATGTGATGCATAGGATGATTTCATAATCAATTACAGCACGACTCGATTTAATCCATCCTAAACGCTTAATAGTCCTACACATCATACGAATTGTATGTCTTTACTATTTAATAAACATTCTGCCATAGGCAGCAACAACACCAAGTCCAATTAGTTCAAAATATTCAATAGCTTAACCGAGTGTATAGCTTTCTGGAAATTGATAATCAGGGAGTTCAGGGATTGATCAATCACAACACAAGCGAAGTGTGGGTGGAGCTTAGCTAGAGATGGGCATAGCTAAAACTGGAAAGGTCAATTAAAATTTACAAACCCCAAGTGTTACATATTTAGGTAACAATATCATTAAAAATATTTCAGTCATATTTCGCACCATTGACACAATATTTCCAAAGCTTGGAAATAAAATGGAATTAATGCTTGAGAACAATATACACATATACCTGTCATGATGCCAATGTGGTAGCATAAATATTGACACCAACCAGAACAGAATGACTGTTTGACCACCAACAGCTCCAGGAGCACACGATTTCATGATCTGTGTCTGTGTATTTCAACAACATAGAAAACAGTATTATTTAGTTATTAGACCTTCCGATGCCAAGATCATTAAGAACAAGAGGCCTGTATCGCTCACCTGCATCATAGGCATTTCAACCAGAAAGGCCATCAACAATAAGTAGAACCCTACAGAGTTGAGCAGAATTATAACAAGAAAACAGAAGCCATGTTTCTTTATGTATCAACTACTTTTGAACAAAACTTAATGGCCCTTAGTCCCTTATCATATCTCCCAAATTTCGGCCCAATCCGTTCAACGATTCTGGATACGAAGTTGTTTTCACGAAAACTAGGTCATCCAAGATGGCCACCAAGCCAATCGACCAATCAGGTTCTCTTGAACAAATTGGTTCTCCTCCTGCATTAGATGATGTTTCATGAGTTTCGAATCAACCCCCAAGCCGTTACGGAGATTTTTAAAGTGATTTCTAAAAATTGGCTAGTTTAGCCAGTGGTCATCTTGGATTTTGGCCGATCAGCTTCGTTTGAAAAAACTTAGACCTCTATGCCCTAAGGCTGCATTCTGCCAAATATAATTGAAATCGGCCCCGTGGTTCTTGAGAAGTCGTTTAAAGAATTCTCCATTGCTTTCCTATGGGCCCATTGCTTTACTATGGGAGCCTACGGCAGGAAAACAAACCAAGATGGCAGTCAAACCGTTTATCCAACAGTCTCGACAGTGTCATATTTGAACTCACCACCCTGATAAGCATATATAGAGCAATTTTCGCCTTTAAATACATCAAATACAAAAAAACCCAATATGACCAACAAATGCTAAATTTTGATTGGTTGATGCCGGCCATGTTCTTTATCATACAAAATTCCTTTGAACAAATATGAATGGCCCTTGGTCCCTAAGCATATTTAATAAATTTAAACGAAATCTAGGATTTCTTTTTTCACGAGAGAGTTGATACTTACCTCCCTAATACTTTTGATATTGCTAAATATCGGCGTTCACTCAATAAACACTCAGAATAAAAACAGATAGGTGCCCCTACTGGGCAGGTAGACAGAGGGTAGTCCGGCGGATGCCAGCCCCACCACCGCGCATGCGCCGACTACTACTTCCTCTGACTAATTTATTGGCTGACACACATGCAACTATTAAGAGCCTGAAGACCGAGCCTCTGTGGGGTGGAGAGGCTGGGTCCGTATCTAGGGAGGTAAGTATCAACTCTCTCGTGATGACCGAATGTCATATGCGCTCCCCCCTCCCCCCTTCCTGGGAGGAAGACTAGAATGACCTCAACGTCCCATACGCTCTCTACGTACCAGTGCCATGTACTATAGGACAGAGACGAAAAGGCTCCATTTTCGTATACTCTCAATGATGAACCACATCAAAACACAAACCATCACCATATTAATAACAACGGGTAACGTGACAATACAATCAACAATGAACAACACATGAACAAGACTGACCTTGTTGAACTTGGCAGCTGTCATCATCTTCCCAGAGGAGAAGGCTGATGCAGTCCCCAAAAGTGGTTGTGTCCATTAATTAATTGTGAAGTATATAAGCAATGAGGAAACCCTCATCAAAAATCATATTAGCGATTATCTTTTCAAAATCGACAAGGCGAGAGGATTCGAGGTGTCACGGAGATAATGGTCTGTAAAACTTGACTCACAGTGCCACTGAGCAACGGACATAATGTTATCCACAGGGACCCCATTAAATAGGGCAGTGGAAGTCACGATGCCGCGGACACTGTGAGCCTTGGCTATGTCAACCTGATTACCAGTGGCGGATTTATGACAAAATTGGATACACTCTACAATCCACCTGGAAATGGTGTCCTTAGACGCCCTGCCATGGGGTTCAATATATGACAACCATAACGCTGACTGATCGGTCCGCCACTCCGAAGTACGCTGTTTGTACCGAAGCAGCGCCTGAATGGGACACCATGCTTTAGAATTAGGATCATATCTAGTTAAAGCAGGCAAAAAAATAGGTTGACCTGGATATTTCAAAGACTGATTCTTAGCCAAGAAATTAACCCTAGGTAGCAACTTAAGGCCTTCCCCTGTAACCACAAAACGGTCCTCCTCGGCTGATAAGGCATGAATCTCACTCCTACGCCTAGCCGAGGCCGTAGCAATTAAAAATACAGTTTTAAGAGTTAACAGTTTCATAGAAATGGAACTAAGTGGTTCAAAAGGCTTATCACCTAGTACCTGAAGCACTAGCGATAAACTCCAAGAAGGAATCACCGGGGGATTCCTTGGTCTTAGATTGCCCATGCCTTTAATTAATACATTTAATGTACTTACTTCATCACTTCCCCTCTTAGCCAAGCAAGGAATAACAGTCATTAAAGCTGACTTATAACCAGCAATAGAGTTAGGCTTGAGGCTATAGGCATCATACAGGTGACAGAGGAAATCAGCTACTACCTGAATAGATGAATCCATTGGATCAATATATCTTTTTGAGCACCACTCTGCAAATCTGTTGATTTTATAATTATATGCTCTGGAGGTTGACCCCCTCCTGGCTTTGGCCATAAACATGGCTGCTTGCTCAGAAAAGCCCTCCTTAATTCTAGATTCCTTGACAACATCCACACAGTCAATCTGAACATTGACGGATTGTTGTGAAGGGCCTTGCCCTGGAAGATAATGTCATCCATCAGAGGCAGAGGAACCGGATTGCAGACCAGAAGGTCCAGCAGATCCGTATACCATGATCGACTTGGCCAATCCGGGGCGATCAGAAGCACTTGGCACTCCAACTGTCTGATTCTCTGAAGAATTTTTGGAATCAGGATTGCTGGAGGGAATGCGTATGCATACATTCCCCACCCAGCTGATAGCTAACGCATCTGTTGCGAAAGCGCTTGGATCTGGAATCGGAGAGACGTACGTCGTCATCTTCGCATTCTTCTTCGTTGCGAACAAATCGATGTTGGGTTTCCCCCAATGGTCGAACAGACGATCCGCCACACATTGATTTAGTTGCCATTCCGTCGGTAAAACACTCATCCTTCGGCTCAATGAGTCTGCTAGCAGATTTAACTTTCCCGGAATATGAACTGCTTTCAAGGTAATCCTGTGATCCAGGCACCAACAAAGCAGTCTCCATGTCATCATACAGAGACTGAGCGACTTCGTTCCACCCTGGCGGTTTATGTAAGTCACAACTGTTGAGTTGTCTGAACGAATAAGAACAATCTTGTCATGAACTTTCTGTAAGAAATGTTCCAGGCCCAGGACTACTGCTCTTAACTCCAGTAGATTGATATGTTCCCTTGACTGTTCCAGATTCCAAAGCCCTGATATCGTGGATTCTTCCAGGCAAGCTCCCCACCCCTCCATCGATGCATCTGTATACACAGTCACCTGAGGGTGGGGAGGGGTTAGCATAACCCCCACCAAGAGATTCTCTGTCTTCAACCACCATTGCAGGTGGTGAATTAGAGGCGCCAACACTGACATGTTCGAGTCCAGCGAACCTGTACTCTGGGTCCATTGCGTCATGAGAAATAACTGGATCGGCCGCCTGCGTACGGCGGCCTGAGGAATGACCGGTTCCAACGAAACCATCAAACCCAGCATTCTCAAGTAAACCCGTGCCAGGACATGACGACTGTCGCACACTGACTGAATTACCGAGATGAGTCTCTGAACTCTCTCCTGAGTAGGATAAACATATACCGTCTCTAGATCGAAGAACATCCCCAGGTAAACAAACTTCTGGGATGGAGTCAGCTCTGCTTTTTGAAAATTAATCATCCAGCCTAAATCCGTGAGAGTTTTCAAAACAATCTCCAGATTGGTCGATAAACTTTCCTGGGTGTGTGCTTTTAACAGCCAGTCTACCTAGGGAGAGGTGGACATAAGGAGTGCAAGAGTGGCACTGTCTCCTTCGCCAGAAACACCGGAGTGGTTCTCAACACGGTAACCGGCCCATCAGGCATGATTACCACGCCCAGATCCTCACGCGCCACGCCCAGCACCGCGTGCACGGGTGACTGCCTGGCTGACTGCGTCCCCCCCCCCCTCACTGCTGGCCGAATCGCACGCGGCCTAGGCCGATGCTGCGATGGTGGGTGGCCTCTGACCTGGCCACCTCCACCTCGAGCCTGCAGGGGACGATACGCAGGGGGTGCGGCGCGAACGCGCTCCCGACGGAGCACTTCAAACTGCTCGCGCAGCGTCCTCTGGTTATTGACCAAAGTAACCGTCTCCTGGAGGTGCCTACATCCCTCACCTCCAAAGAGACCAGGACCTGTCATAGGCGTACGCAGTAGCCTATTATACAGGTCCTGGGACCGGCACAGATTGTCCAAGGCAAACGTGCGCCTCGCCCGGACACTCCTGGTCACCGCCCGAGTCATACAGTCCAGAGCCAGGTTGATACCATCCTGGATGGCTCTCTGGACTGTGACCGTGCTCGGCTGGCGCGATGAGGATGCCATTACTACCCCCTGTAACAGCTGGGAGACGTGGGACAGAGCGGCAATCGAAGCTCTCCCACTCTCCTCCGCATCACGCAACGCGGCATTGGCCGAACGCAACGCGTTCGAACACAAGACTCCCATGTCAGAACGGGAGCCTGGCCGCGCATCTTCATCCAAAGCCGCGCGGTCATCCACGCTCAGCTTGGGTACCACACCATACCTTTGGTAATCCAGAGGCACGATGCGGCAACGCCTGGCCACCTCGCAAGGGGCCTTCGCGAGACGCCCATACGCCTTGATGGATGACGTCTCCGCCGCCTCGAACATGTCAACGACATGCTCTGACAGCGGCAGAGATGGCATTGCGCTTGCAGTAGCCTTACCAGCTAACCACGGCCTGTGATCACGCTGGCTAGCCGACTGCTCCACGGGCAGATCTGGCCTAACACTTACCAACCACTGGCAAGCGTCCGACCAATCCTCCTCCGTGGCTAGCTGTGAGCGCTCTACAAGACGGGGGCCTTCGTCTTCCTCCTGAGCGCAAGCAGCAGAGCTTGACGGCGGATAAGCTGATACCTCTGGCAAGCCAGGGAAAACATGCGGGCCCGAAAGAACAGGCATGCTAATCTGACTGGCTTGACCAGGAGCAGGCGCCGTGGTAGAGCGCGGGGCAGATACCGCCCCACCACGGCCCCGGCCAGCACCAGCGATACTCTCGGCAAGCCGAGGTATGCGGTATAGCTGGCCATCAGCATCGGACAGGGCCACCTTCTGAGCCGTGAACTCTACTCCTGCGTGAGTAGAGCCATGGAATATGTCGCCTGTATTCCCCGCGAGGGTGCACAGACGTCATAAACCATGGTCACGTCCCCAGACAGCGACCCTAACAGGTAATCCTCTTCCTCCTGGCCAGAAAGATTAGACTCCGGGTCAGCAAAGAGAGCTAACCCGGACTGGCCAGGAAAGGTGCCATAGGAGGTACTGGCACCCGCGGCGTGCAGATACCCCTGGACTGATAAGCAGCCCGCGGGTTCCAGCGACAGCCGTCCACGACCCCTCAGCGCGGCACCAAGCCTGCTGCCAGGGTCGTGGAACGCCACCACTAATGGGGCCACCTCTGAATCTTCGAACAACGGAACCGGCCTACGGAAAGGTGATTCAGAGGTGGGGATTACCTGCTCTGAAGCAGACGCCGAGGACGACAAAGGATTTGGTCCAGGAAGCATGCCACGAAACAACTCTGGAACCAAATCCTTTATCGTCCTCTTCATCTCTACCAACATCTCACTCCGGAAGGCCTCCCTGTCCACCGCGGACGAGGCCTTCCTCTTACCTTTCTTACCTACACCCTCTCTCTTCGACTTCCTCTCCTCCTCCACTACCTTGTCCTTCGCCTGCAAACACAGAAACTCAGACATTAACTCACCCCCCCATTGCTTGCATACCTCACACTTGAGCAATGGCCCACAGGGACTACAACTAAAGCACAGGTGAGGCACGAATCTATCCTTAAGGAAGCGTCCACAGGACGAACAACCAGGTCTCTGAAACAGGACAAAGGACGAGGACAATGAGTAATTTTGTTACGGTTAGAAACTCAAAACCAAACTAAAAGAGAGGGAAATGATCATAAAGATCAATAATCATTTGAAACCAGCGTTGGACAAAACTTTAATTGTTAATAAATAGCAAGGCTGATTATGACGTCATGATCCCATGACAGTAAATTAATCGATCCGAACCAACCAGGCGTGCGGACGAATTGTATACATAACCAGAACATCTTACGAACGGTTATTCAGACTACACAACCATCAGATACACAACGATAACAATGGCAATTACAGTTAATTTTCTTAAATAATTAACCTCACCTCATATCATTACTTAGATACCTGACACCTTGTATAGACAAACCATCCAACGTGATGAACTGGAGCACTCCACCAACTGTACACCTCTTAACTATCTCCACCTCAGGGGAAGAAATTGGATCAAGAGGGCAAAGTGAGAAGACCTTTATACTAGGCCTCCGACTCACTGGACATAAAAATCTTGGTTAGATAACCTAACAGTATTAGTAGGAAATGGAACCTTGGTGGAGAGAAACAAACCCTCAGATGCTGTGATGTCCATTACATATCCTAACAGATACCTGTGGACATAAACACAGAGAGAGATTAGTCTTATATAGCACCATGTTGAAATAAAATAACTAAAACAGGCGCTTATCACGGTAAACGCGAGTCCCGGAAACACATTACACCGGGGAAAACTCGCTAGAATATATTAGAAATCACCTGATATAAGGATCCTGCGCCGTCCTCCGGCGAAGCCACTCTTTCCGACATGATCCAGGTGATAATCCTTCCAATATATAGACTTAAAATGCGTTAGAACAAGTGAAAGTGAAAAAACAACAAAAACATGTGTTCTCTCTGCCAATAAATTAGCAAAGAGAAAGTAGTAGTCGGTGCATGCACGGTGGTGGGGCTGGCATCCACCGGACTACCCTCTGTCTACCTGCCCAGTAGGGGCACCTAACTGTTTTTATTCTGAGTGTTTATTGAGTGAACGCCGATATTTAGCAATATCAAAAGTATTAGGGAGGTAAGTATACTCTTGAAGTGAAATCAGCTCTATCCCTTCAGCGGTTCTGGGGGAGAAGTCGTTTTCGGGAAAACCATGTCATCCAAGATGGCCGCCAAGCAAATAGGCCAATAAGGTTGGCTTGAATAAACTTGGGTCGAACGTTGCCATAGATGATGTGTTATGAGTATTGAATCAATTCCTCATACGGTTTCGGAGATTTTTTAAAGTGTCCGGCGGCCGTCTTGGATTTTGACCGATCCGCTTTGTTTGAACAAACTTAGATCTCTATGCCCTATGAATGCTTCCTCCCAAATATAATTGAAATCGGCCCAGTGGTTCTTGAGAAGTCATTTAAAGAATTCCCCATTGCTTTACTATGGGCCCATTGCTTTACTATGGGAGACTATGGCGGGAAAACAAACCAAGATGGCAGGAAAACCGTTTATCCGACAGTCTCGAAAGTAGGATATTTGAACTGGTCACACTGATAAGCATATATAAAGCAATTTTCGCCATCAATATACATCAAATACAAAAAAGCCAATATGACCAAGAAACGCTAAATTTTGATTAGATGATGGCGGCCATATTTTTTAGCGAACAAACTTCCCTTGAACAAACTTGAAAGGCCCTTGGTCCCTAAGCATATTTACAAAATTTCAGCTCTATCCCTTCAGCGGTTCGGTAGAAGTCGTTTTCGCGAAAACTAGGTCATCCAAGATGGTCGCCAAGCAAATTGGCCAATCAGGTTGCCTTGAACAAACTTGGGTCTACCGTTGCCACAGATGATGTGTTATGAGTTTTGAATCAATTCCCTGATCCGCTTCGTTTGAACAAACTTAGATCTCTATGCCCTATGAATGCTTCCTCCAAAATATAATTGAAATTGGCCCCGTGGTTCTTGAGAAGAAGTCGTTTAAAGAATTCCCCATTGCTTTACTAATGGGCCCATTGCTTTACTATGGGAGACTATGGCGGGAAAACAAACCAAGATGGCAGGAAAACGGTTTATCCGACAGTCTCGAAAGTGGGATATTTGAACTGGCCACACTGATAAGCATATATAAAGCAATATATAAAGAAATACATCAAATACAAAAAAGCCAATATGACCAAGAAACGCTAAATTTTGATTGGATGATGGTGGCCATATTTTTAGCGAACAAACATCCCTTGACAAACTTGAAAGACGCTTGGTCCCTAAGCATATTTACCAAATTTCACCTCTATCCCTTCAGCGGTTCTGTAGAAGTCGTTTTCGCGAAAACTAGGTCATCCAAGATGGTCGCCAAGCAAATCGGCCAATCAGGTTGCCTTGAACAAACTTGGGTCTACCATTGCCACAGATGATGTGCTATGAGTTTTTGAATCAATTCCTCCAGCGGTTTTGGAGATTTTTTAGTGTTTCTAAAAATCAGCCATTTTGGATGGCGGCCATCTTGGATTTTGACCGATCCGCTTCATTTGAACAAACTTAGATCTCTATGCCCTATGAATGCTTCCTCAAAGATATAATTGAAATTGGCCCAGTGGTTCTTGAGAAGAAGTCGTTTAAAGAATTCCCCATTGCTTTACTATGGGCCCATTGCTTTACTATGGGAGCCGATGGCGGGAAAACAAACCAAGATGGCAGCCAAACCATTTATCCGACAGTCTCGAAAGTGGCATATTTGAACTGGCCACACTGATAAGCATATATAAAGCAATTTTCGCCATCAAAATACATCAAATACAAAAAAGCCAATATGACCAACAAACGCTAAATTTTGATTGGTTGATGGCAGCCATGTTTCTTAACACACAAACTTCCCTTGAACAAACTTGAATGGACCTTGGTCCCTAAGCATATTTACCAAATTTCAGGTCTATCCCTTCAGCGGTTCAAAAGAAGATGTTTTCGCGAAAACTAGGTCATCCAAGATGGCCGCCAGGCAAATCGTCGAATCAGGTTGCCTTGAACAAACTTGGGTCTACCCTTGCACTAGATGATGTGTTAAGAGTTTTGAATCAATTCCTCCAGCGGTTTCGGAGATTTTTTTTAGTGTTTCTAAAAATCACTATTTTGGCCGGCGCCCATCTTGGATTGTGGCCGATCGGCTTCGTTTGAACAAACTTTAATCTCTATGCCCTAGGGATGCTTCCTGCCAAATATAATCAAAATCGGCCCAGTGGTTCTTGAGAAGCCGTTTAAAGAAAAAGTTGACGGACGATGGACGGTCGCCACGGCATAAGCTCACTTGGCCTTTTAGGCCAGGTGAGCTAAAAATGGTTCCAGAACATAAATAAGAATTGCAAAACAAACCAACAACACAGAAAGCGTATTCTATTATTATATCTCCCCAACAAGTGTCACAAAACTACAGCAATATCCATGTCGATTGGTTGGCTGGTCAGTCTGTCAGTAAATATCCAGCGTGACAACTCATGTTGTACTAGATGGAACGCAGCCAAATGTTGGTGGAAGGTTAACAAAGTTTTTGATTTTTTTGGGTAGGTCGAATCTCAAGAGCACAAAAGTGAAGTTCATCAAAAAGGGTGGTTGGGGCGAGATTCGGAGTTCTCCAGAATGCTTTTGTTATCTTGATTATCATATTCATTAAACGTAAGGATTTATTAAATTACCATGTAAGGAATCCAGTTTCTCAGTCAATCATATGACATCATAATCAAGTACGTCACATGTAGCTTGATATCATAATCAATTACGTCATGAAACCATGATATAGTACGTCACAAATGTTTACTAGTCCAACAAGTTCTACAAATTGTATGTCTTTACTATTTAACAAACTTTCTGTTGAACATTTTGACACTAATTTGACTGGGCGCTGTTGCTGCCATAGACAGCAACAGCACCAAGTTAAATTAGTTTCAAAATATTCAACAGCTTACCTAGGCTTGCACAATTTTTCAATTTAATCGTGAAGTTTGATTTATTTTTTAAATCGCGATTTTTATGATGTAATTGGGGAAAAATCTGAAAATTGTCAGAAATTTCATGTTTGTTTAAAATCTGAAGTGTGTACTTTTCCGTCGCATTTTAGCAGTACATGAGTACAGTCATAATCGATTCACGCCTGTGTTCATTGTCTTTATATTCCGCCGTGCCATGCACATGTTGAATAATTACTAATCACACCACAAAGTGCTACGATAAACAAGCTAACAATAGCGATGTAACTCCTTTGTCATTGAGAAAACCAGCTAGTTACTCCATCAATTGCCATATAATTTTCTTTCTTTCGCTGCAGACCCTGAGTCTGTCCTGAAATACCAAGTATATAGTAAATAATAACAAGGTCAGGCGATGCAATAATTTTTCATGTTTAATTAAAGAAAATAAAGCAACAGCATTCCAGATTGTTGTATTTTGAACTGCGCGTTCTGTTCATTACTCTTATATGTAAATCGTGCATTCTGAAAGCAACTATAAACTGTACAATAGGATGAGTTTACACTGTCACTCTCGTAGCTACTCGAAGCTACCATCCTATGTATGTGGATTGAGCAGTATCTCCCCAGGTACTAATATTAGCGTCTTCACGCTACTCGGGTAATGACCTAATCTTATCCTACAAAGGGAGGCTATAAGCAGAATAAACGAAATCTAGGATTTCTTTTTTCACGAGAGAGTTGATACTTACCTCCCTAATACTTTAGATATTGCTAAATATTGGCTTTCACTCAATAAACACTCAGATTTAAAACAGTTAGGTGCCCCTACTGGGCAGGGAGTCAGAGCGTAGTCTGGCGGATGCCAGCCCCACCACCGCGCATGCGCAGACTAGCACTTCCTCTGACTAGATTATTGGCTGACACACATGCAACTATTAAGAGCCTGAAGACCGAGCCTCTGTGGGGTGGAGAGGCCGGGTCCGTATCTAGGGAGGTAAGTATCAACTCTCTCGTGAAAAAAGAAATCCTAGATTTCGTTTATTTCACTTCAAGAGTATACTTACCTCCCTAATACTTTTGATATTGCCAGAATTCGAAAGTGAATCTGGCGGGAGGGAGGCGAGGTCAAAAGACCAGCTCATCCCTATACGCTTTTCTGCGTTTAAGGCACTTAAACTTCTGAAACTGTAAGAAAAAACAGTCAGGATTTGACTAACCATCGGATAACACGACCGATGTATGAGAGATGACCGAATGTCATATGCGCTCCCCCCCCTCCTTCCTGGGAGGAAGAGTCGACTGACCTCAATGTCCTATACGCTCTCTACGTACAAGTGCCATGTACTACAGGACAGAGACGAAAAAGCTCCATTTTCGTAACTCTCAACAATGAACCACACAAATACACAAACCATCACCATATTAATAACGGGTAATCGTGACAATACAATCAACAACGGACAACACATGAACAAGACTGACCTTGTTGAAAATGGCTGCTGACATCATCTTCCCATCGGTAAAGACTGATGCAGGCCCAAAAAAGTGGGTGTTTCCATAAATTAATTGTGATATATATAAGTAATGAGGAAATCACCTCAAAAAATATAAACCGATTTATTTTTTCAAAACCGACAAGGCGAGAGGATTAGAGGTGTCACGGAGATAATGGTCTGTAAAACTTGACTCACAGTGCCACTGAGCCACCGACATAATATCATCCACAGGGACCCCATTAAATAGGGCCGTGGATGTCACTACGCCGCGGACACTGTGAGCCTTGGCCACGTCAACCTGCTTCCCGGTGGCGGATTTATGGCAAAACTGAATGCATTCCACAATCCACCTGGAAATGGTGTCCTTAGAAGCCCTCCCATGGGGTTCAATATATGACAACCATAACGCTGACTGGTCGGTGCGCCATGCCGCCGTACGTTGTTTGTACCGGCGCAGCGCCCGGACGGGACACCATGCTTTAGAATTAGGATCATATCTAGTTAAAGCAGGCAAAATAATAGGTTGACCTGGATATTTCAACGACTGATTTTTAGCCAAGAAATTAATCCTAGGTAGCAGCTTAAGGCCTTCCCCTGAAACCACAAAACGGTCATCCTCGGCTGATAAGGCATGAATCTCACTCCTACGCCTAGCCGAGGCCGCAGCAATTAAAAACACAGTCTTCAGTGTTAATAGTTTCATAGAAATGGAACTAAGTGGTTCAAAAGGCTTATCACCTAGTACTTGAAGCACTAGCGATAAACTCCAAGACGGAATCACAGGAGGATTCCTTGGTCTTAGATTGCCCATGCCTTTAATTAATACATTCAATGTATTTACTTCATCACTTCCCCTCTTAGCCAAGCAAGGAATAACAGACATTAATGCTGACTTATAACCAGCAATAGAGTTAGGCTTGAGGCTATAGGCATCATAGAGGTGACAGAGGAAATCAGCTACTACTTGAATAGATGAATCCATTGGATCAATACATCTTTTTGAGCACCATTCTGCAAATCTGTTGATTTTATAATTATATGCTCTGGAGGTTGACCCCCTCCTGGCTTTGGCCATAAACATGGCTGCTTGCTCAGAAAAGCCCTCCTTAATTCTAGATTCCTTGACAACATCCACGCAGTCAATCTGAACATTGACGGATTGTTGTGAAGGGCCTTGCCCTGGAAGATAATATCGTCCATCAGAGGCAGAGGAACCGGATTGCAGACCAGAAGGTCCAGCAGATCCGTATACCAAGATCGGCTTGGCCAATCCGGGGCGATCAGAAGCACTTGGCATTCCTCCTGTCTGATTTTCTGAAGAATTTTTGGAATCAGGATTGCTGGAGGGAATGCGTATGCATACATTCTCCCCCAGCTGATAGCTAACGCATCTGTTGCGAAAGCGCTTGGATCCGGAATCGGAGAGACGTACGTCGTCATCTTCGCATTCTTCTTCGTTGCGAACAAATCGATGTTGGGTTTCCCCCAATGGTCGAACAGACGATCCGCCACACATTGATTTAGTTGCCATTCCGTGGGTAAAACACTCATCCTTCGGCTCAATGAGTCTGCTAGCAGGTTTAACCTTCCCGGAATATGAACTGCTTTCAAGGTAATCTGGTGATCCAGACACCAACAAAGCAGTTTCCATGTCATCATACAGAGACTGGGCGACTTCGTTCCGCCCTGGCGGTTTATGTAAGTCACAACTGTTGAGTTGTCTGAACGAATAAGAACAATCTTGCCCTGAACTTTCTGTAAGAAATGTTCCAGGCCCAGGACTACTGCTCTTAGCTCCAGTAGATTTATATGTTCCTGTGACTGTTCCAGATTCCAAAGCCCTGATATCGTGGATTCTTCCAGGCAAGCTCCCCAGCCCTCCATCGATGCATCTGTATACACAGTCACCTGAGGGTGGGGAGGGGTTAGCAAAACCCCCGGTAAGAGATTCTCTGTATTCAACCACCATTGCAGGTGGTGAATCAGAGGCGCCAACACTGACACATTCGAGTCCAGCGAACCTGTACTCTGGGTCCATTGTGTCATGAGAAACAACTGGATCGGCCGCCTGCGTAAGGCGGCCTGAGGAATGACTGGTTCCAACGAAACCATCAACCCCAGCATTCTCAAGTAAACCCGTGCCAGGACATGACGACTGTCGCACACTGACTGAATCAACGAGATGAGTATTTGAACTCTCTCCTGAGTAGGATAAACATATCCTGTCTCCAGATCGAAGAACATCCCCAGGTAAACAAACTTCTGGGATGGAGTCAGCTCTGATTTTGGGAAATTGATCATCCAGCCCAAGTCTGTGAGAATTTTCAAAACAATCTCCAGATTGGCGGACAAACTTTCCCGGGTGTGCGCTTTCAACAGCCAGTCGTCTATGTACGTGTGGACTGCTATGCTTCTCCTGCGGAGGTATGCTGTGATCGCAAGAACCACACGGGTGAAAACCCGAGGAGCCGTGGAAATTCCGAAGGGCAACACCCTGAATTCCCACTGTCTGCCCTGGAATGCAAATCTCAGGAAGCGACAGAAACTCCTGTGGATGGGGATGTGGAAATAAGCGTCCTTCAAATCTATCGACGCCGTCCACATCCCCCTCTCCAACCCCGCCAACACCGAGCGCACCGTTTCCATCTTGAAACTGGGCGTCTCGATGAACTTGTTCAATGGCTTGAGGTTGAGAATCGGTCTCCACCCACCGGTGCGTTTTGTTACCAAGAACAGGGTTGAATAGAAGCCCGGACACCTTTGTGCCGGCTGAATAGCTCCTTTTTGTACGAGGGAATTTATCTCCTCCTCGATACACAACCTTTGATCTGGATCTCTCGGAATGGGAGTCCAGACTGGCACCAGAGACAGTCGCGACGGCGGGCCTGTCATCCACTCTGGATGATACCCCACGGAAAGCCATCGCAAGACTAAACGGTCCTGAGTTAACCGTTCCCACTCTTGCATGTGGTCGGCTAGCCGGCCTCCCACCGGTCCACCTAGGGACCGCGGTGGACACAAGGCATGCAAGAGCGGCACTGTCTCCGTCGCCATACACACCGGCGTGGTCCTTACCGCGGTAAGCGCCCTGTCAGGAGCGATAACCACGCCCAGATCCTCGCGCGACCCGCCCCGCCCCGCGCGCACCTCGGTGCACGGGCGGCTGCCTGGCTGACGGCGGCTGAGGAGCCTGCGCCCCCCTCACTGCTGGCCGAATCGCACGCGGCCGAGGCCGGCGCTGCGACGGCGGCTGGCCTCTGACTTGGCCAACACCACCTCGAGCCTGCAGGGGACGATACGCAGGGGCCGCGGCGCGAACGTTAGCACGACGCAGTACCTCAAACTGTTCGCGCAGCGCCCTCTGGTTATTCACCAGGGTGACCGTCTCCTGGAGGTGGCGACATCCCTCACCTCCAAAAAGACCAGGACCCGTCATAGGCGTACGGAGTAGCCTATTATACAGGTCCTGAGACGGGCACAGATTGTCCAGGGCAAATGTGCGTCTTGCCCTGACACTCCTGGTCACCGCCCGCGTCATACAGTCCAGCGCCAGGTTAATACCATCCTGGATGGTTCGCTGGACCGCGAGCGGGCCTGGCTGGCGCGATGCGGATGCCGTTACTACCCCCTGTAACAGCTGGGAGACGTGGGACAGAGCGGCAATCGAAGCCCTCCCACTCTCCTCCGCATCACGCAACGCGGTATTCGCCGAACGCAACGCGTTCGCGCACAAGACCCCCGCGTCAGAACGGGATCCTGGCCGCGTATCCTCACCCAAAGCCGCGCGGTCATCCACGCTGGGCTTGGGTACCACACCGTACCGCTGGTAGTCCAGGGGCACGATGCGACAACGCCTGGCCACCTCGCGAGGGGCCTTCGCGAGACGTCCACTCGTGTTAATGGACGCCTCCGCCGCCTTGAACATGTCAACGACATGCTCCGCCAGCGGCAGAGAAGGCATAGCGTTAGCAGTTGGTTTCCCAGCTAACCACGGCGTGTGAACACGGTGGCTAGCCGACTGCTCCACGGGCAGATCAGGCCTAACGCTCACCAACCACTGGCAAGCGTCATACCAATCCTCCTCCGTGGCTAACTGCGAGCGCTCTACAAGACGGGGTCCTTCGTCTTCCTCCTGAGCGCAAGCAGTACTTGACGGCGGGTACGCTGATACACCTGGCAAGCCAGGGAAAACATGCGGGCCTGACAGCACCGGCATGAGAATATCACTGGTTTGACCAGGAGCAGGCACCGCGGTAGAGCGCGGGGTATATATAGCCCTACCACGGGCCCGGCCAGCACCAGCTACACTCTCGGCAAGCCGAGGTATGCGGTACCGCTGGCCATCAGCAGCGCCCTGGGCCACCACCTGAACCGCGGACCTTACTCCAGGGTGAGTAATACCGTGGAAAAAAGCGCCTGTATTCCCCGCGAGGGGTGCACAAACGTCTTCATCCATGTCCGCGTCGTCAGACGGCGACCCTAGCAGGTAATCCTCATCACCCTGGTCAGAAAGATTAGACCCCGGGTCAGCAAAGAGAGCTAACCCGGGCTGACCAGGAACGGTGCCATAGGAGGTACTGGCCACCGCGGCGTGCGGATACCCCTGGACTGATAAGCAGCCAGCGGGTTCCAGCGACAACCGTCCACGGTCCCCTATCGGCGCGGCAATAAGCCTGCTGCCAGGGCCGTGGAACGCCCCCTCTAATGGGGCCACCTCTGAATCGTCGGACAACGGAAGCGGACTAAGGAAAATCGATCCAGAGGCGGGGATTACCTGCTCCGAAGCCGATGATGAGGACAATAAAGGATCTGGTCCAGGAAGCATGCCACGAAGCAACCCTGGAACCAAATCTTTTATTGTCCTCCTCATCTCTCCCAACATCTCGGTCCGGAAGGTCTCCATATCCACCGCGGACGAGTCCTTCCCCTTACCCTTCTCACTTACAACCTCTCGTTTCCGCTTCTTCTTCTTCTCCTCCACTACCACCTTGTCCGTCGCCTGTAAGCAGCACAAGAATTCGGACATTAACTCGCCCCCCCAGTGCTTACATATGTCACAATTAATCAATGGACCACAAGGGCTACATCGATAACACAGATGCGGCCAGAACTTCACATGCATAAAACGTCCACAGGACGCGCAACCCGGTCCCTGAAACAGGGCAAAGGACAAGGAGTATGAGCAACTAGTTAAGCTTAGAAACTCAATCCAACTCAAGGAGAAGGAAAACGATCATAAAGATCAATATACATCAAAAACCAGCCTAGCGCTTGAATTGCTAATAAATACATAGCCAGCTGATTATGACGTCATTAATCCCGTGACAGGAAAAATTCGATCCCAACAAAACATCCAAGTGCAAAGACGAATTGTATGCTGAATGGATAAGTTGACTACACAACCATCAGATACATATAGATAACTCTTTACTGGCAAAAATGTTAATTATCTCCCTTTGATTGTTTACAATAATTAACATCACCACATTATCAATAACTAGATACCTGACACTTTGTATAGACAAACCATCCAACGTGACGAACCGGAAACTCCACCATCTGCACGCCTCTTAACTCTCTCCACCTCATGGGGAAGGAATTGGATCAAGAGGGCAAAGTGAGAAGACCTTTATACCAGGCCTCCAACTCACTGGACATAATTTTTTCATTTGGTTAGATAACCTAACAGTGTTAGTAGGAAATGGAACCATGGTGGAGAGAATACTAATTCTCTGGTACTGTGACGTCACAACCTAGCGTCATACAGACCTGTGGACAGAAACAGAAAGAGAAATTAGTCCTAGGTAGCACCGAGTTGACCTAAACCAACTAACTAAGGCGCTTATCACGGTAAACGCGAGTCCCGGAAACACAATACACCGGGAAGAAAACTCGCTAATTTTACTAGAAGTCACCTGATTTAAAGGTCCAACGTCCTCCGGTGGCGAAGTGTATCCTCCCGCCATCCAAATCAGGTCTTATCACTTCCAAAATAACACCAATAAAAACGTTAATGAGCAAGAAAAGCTTATGACTGAAAAACATGTGTGTTCTCTTTGCCAATAATCTAGCAAAGAGGTAGTGCTAGTCTGCGCATGCGCGGTGGTGGGGCTGGCATCCGCCAGACTACGCTCTGACTCCCTGCCCAGTAGGGGCACCTAACTGTTTTAAATCTGAGTGTTTATTGAGTGAAAGCCAATATTTAGCAATATCTAAAGTATTAGGGAGGTAAGTATACTCTTGAAGTGAAAGCTGATATATCACCGTGCCACGTGATTGATATTTTTTCCAGATGACATTTTATGTCAAATTTTGATGAAATAAATTATGTTTATTAAACTTCACGCAATATTTCGGCCGTCCCAATTAATAATTTCACTCCCGCGATGATGGATATTTAAGGTAAACATTAAGCATAGACGTAGGATGGCAAGAATTGTTGCATGAAATTGCGTTCTACTTTCGTGGTATTTTTTTAATCATTTACTTCAACTTTTCTAGAAATTCCAAGTCCCAGTTTTCGTGACTTGTCACGTTACTCCGGTTTATACTTTTGGGAATTTGAACCTACGATTTAATCTAAAATCATGTGTTCTTTTTACAAAATCGATCATAATGTTTCAAAGCAAAAATCGTGCAAGCCTAAGCTTACCTGAGTGTATAGTTGACTTGAAATTGAGATTCAAAGAGTGCAGGGATTGAGTGATCCCAACACGGGCAAAGCGTGATTGGAGCTTAGCTAGAGATGGACGAGGCATAGCTAAAACTGGATTCCTCCATTTCTATATAATAGTTATTTGGCTTGAAATGACTATGTAGTTCTACCTGTATCATAGAAGCCAGCAGTGAAATGGTCTCACTAGGAAAGGTTGCTACAAGCAGACTCTTGACCAAGCGCATATAAGTATCATCCGCTGTCATGATGTTCTGAAGTATTCTCTGAAACCTGTAGTAAAACAGTACAAAACACACCATTACACCTGTAACCCTTGAATTTGTTCAAGAAAATTTAAATTTTCTCTTAGAAAATGTCCACTTACAGACCAAGACCAAATTTATGAATCCTACTGTACAGTCTCACACACACACACACACACACACACACACACACACACACACACACACACACACACACACATACGCACGCGCACACGCAGACATGCATGCATGTTTGACTGACTGGATGCTTACAGTGTTGAGAGAGAATCTATTTAGGAGAACAGAATATATTTCATAGTAGGTAGTAAATTCAACTTTAAATAATCATACCGAAAATAGTTGTACTCACTTTTCATTCTCACTCAGGTAAGAAGGGCTTTCATAGAACATTGGTGCGACGTTGAAGAGAAGCTGTATAACAGGCTGATGTTGGCCCTGGTTTGACAGTGTTAGCATCATGTCCAAGCCCGAGGTCAAGAAGGAATGCACACTATTAGAGAAAATACACATTAGACATGCTAGCTGAATATAATTCTCCCATACATATTTAAAAAGAACATGTATATACAGATTAAATCTTTTACTCTGGAACAAACAAATAGAAGCAATGTCATATAGCTTAATGGCTCTACATGATGAAATCAATTACTAGCTATGTCCCGCCCATTTATAGCTAGGCTCCGCCCACTTTGTGTGTGTTGGAATCGATTTGAAACATGAAACCTGAATTCCAAGAATATAAATTTCAAGGCAGCTTAACAGTTAAGCTGTTGAAAATTTTGAAACTAATTTGATCGACGGCTGTTGCTGCTTTTGATGATTAATCAGTTAATCAAATACCTACTAGAAACTACTACCAACTGTCTCTTGAAGTGACTATAATGAAGGCACCTGAACTGTCACTCAAGTTTCTCATGTCATAATCAAATACTTCACAGGTTAGCTGGCATCACAATCAAAATTACGTAGCTCCATCACAATAATCGAAAGGTCTGTCATTACAAGTGTACAAATTTCAATGTCTTTTGATGAATTTACAGTGTAATAAACATTCTGATTAGTATTTTAAAACTATTTGACTGGGAGCTTTTGCTGCGATAGGCAGCAACAGCTCCCAGTCAAATAAGGTTTAAAATATTTAACATCTTAACTGCATAATTACCTTGAAATTTAGGGAATTCAAGTTTCAAAACGACTCCAACACACAAATAAGTGGGCGGAGCTTAGCTAGAAATGGATCCCTCTATTTTACCTATGTCCAACTGATGTCATGGCCACTGCAGTGTAACATGCGGCTGTGTTGAATGAATGCACACCCTGTAACAAAGGGCGCAAGCTTGAGTCCCGCTCCAAGTCTGGTACATCGATCTCACTGGGTTGAGCTGTTGCCATAGGCTTAAGCGGGAGGGTAGCTGTATGCAGATGAAGACGCAATAAAACATCCCATACCCAGAGCGTGAACTGCTGTTCTGGACTCAACTGCTGACGAATGTTGGTGGCCACCTTGAAAATGGAGATAAATATCTTAATTATATGATCACAGAGAATATTTAATCGACATGGTTAGCAAATTTAGATATGTGTCATTTGGTAAACATAGAAATAGTAAGCAAATTCGCAACATTATTGAGTAAAGTACAGTAAAATCTGTCTTAAAGGTGAATACTCACAGCAGAATGGTTCAAAATAAAATGGTTAAAATTATATACTTTTAGAGGCTTAAATTGTGTGCCTAGATGTAATGAAACAAAATAAATCTTAGCATATGCTGTTAAATTCTGTGTATATTGCCCACTTTTTTGCTCAAATAAAAAGCTACTGCACACTATATACAAGGATAAATATTTGTCACATTCTTTTCCTCGGAATCTTTCGTTAGAATCGCAAAATTCAGAGCTGAAAATGTGATTTTATGGATCGGGAATCAGTCGGGAATTACAATCGCATTCTAACATGTCTATAATGGTACTATCTCAACTAGATTGTTGAAATGTCTTACTACTGTCTAAATATTGTGTTATACCTTTATTAAATACCAGTTTCCTGTAATTTGTTCTACTTTATATCTATAAAGGGAGGTTAATCTTGTCTTCCCAAGTTGAACATAAAATCCATAGATTGCTACACATATATGGACATAAATGTGTTAAAAAAAGAATGATAGAGCCTATGTTTTTCAAGGTGATCTAGCATTTACATAGATATAGAAATGAATGTTTTCTATGTGCTAAACGGCACAATGTTTTGACCAATCGCCGGGCATGATGATGATTATGATTGACAGGTTACGGTTAAAGGTCACAGTTGTCAACGTATGACAAAGTAACTATGGAAACGAAAGGATGAGAGTAGAAAATCATTTCAAATTGAAGATAATTCAATTTATTTAATAAACAATGCGTTGAATAAACTAGATTATAGCACTATATTATAATATAATATGTCTGTCTAAATATTTATAAGCCAATATTTTCGGTAAATTGATTCATGTTATTGTATTGTAATGAGTAAAGACCACACATTGATCAATTACTTTATTTAATTGACATTCAATCGTCATCCACTTACCCCAACCCTACCCCCACTCAAACCCTACACACAATTGATCACTGTCGATTTTGTAAACGTCAGGCGGTTAGCTCTATCACCTTTGTTTATTGTACTTCTGACCGCGTTAATCCACTCACCCCGCCCCCACCACCTAATTACACTGCCTGTGAATCGAGTCTTGAAATCACTCACCTACAGCATATGATTGAACAAAATCTCATGGGCTCGCCTTGGATATAGTTATCAAAGTAATTACCGGCACTGTTAGTGGGCCAAAATGGATTTTAGGTTTTTTTAAATTAAAATCGATTTTATTCTCATTTTATCAGCGCACAAAACTCATATTTTATGAATTGAAACAAAATAAATATCAAATATTTTATGTTCTAACGACCATTTATGTTAATGAGCTCTGCTCAAATCAAATTCGGATTCTAACCTGTTCTGATGGAAATTATATTTGTATTTTTATATCATTCAATAAAGTTTAATACAAAATATTTGCTAAATGTGTAGGCGAATGATATTCCCATGATTAAACAAAAGAGTAACACACACCACAAACAAGATTTTATAAGGAAAGCGTATTCGACACGCAGTAAGTTATTGATTTTTTTTGTTACCAGTTTTCGTTCACATGTCTCTCAATCTTACTGCGCACTATACATGAAAACGTTTTTTCAGGCCGATTTTGGTTAAATTTAGGGGTGTGCACTATGCACGATAGCGCAATATACACAGAATTTAACGGTGATTTCATTACGTATAAATTAATATAATTTTTTTTAACTTGCCAAACTGAATTAGAGGCACGAACGAGCCCCTAATTCAAATTCACAACTAAACCTACAAAATTTATTTATATGGAATGAAATCACCATATGTTAAGATTTATTTCGTTTCATTACATTGAGGTACACAATTCAAGCCTCTAAAAGCATATAATCTCAACAATTTTATTTTCAAGCATTTTGGTGTGAATATGGACCTTTAACTTACAATCTTATGAAGCACAAATAATTAGTCATGATAGACATGTGGTCTCTTAATCAAAGTACATGTATAGTCTTGTTGTAGCGGTAAATTTTTTAGATAATCAAATATTTTCACCCAAGAAACTGATCAATCAAAATTCTGAATATAAGTTCTAGAGCTTACGACCATAGAATCCACCTAGCCATATTTGGTTGAAATATGTCAAACAGCTATGGAGGAGAAGCGGTTTGACTGCCGGACAATGGATGACCGATGGATGGCCGCCATGGCATAAGCTCAATTGGCCTTTCAGGCCAGGTGAGCTAACAATACACTTCCAAAAGATAGGCGAATGAACAGATGGACAGACGAACAGACAAACAAAGATGATTGCGATATTCCAATGATTGCAATACCCCACCATTTTTTCAAAACATGTGGGAATAACCACACATTTAAAGTACTCAATTGTGCATGAGTGTGTGCATGTATGCATGTGTGCATTCTTATCACAATTACATGTAATGTCCATCCTGAGGTGTTGCTAAAGCCTGTTAGTGTCTATTACAGATACATGTTTTAGCAGCACCCTCTATAAATCACACACCAGTTTATTCTACCAATATTGTATAATTTAACGTCCAGACATATCATCATCGGAGCTATATATAATATTAACACAGTAATGGTTAAAACGGTCAAAATTAGCTTCCGCAATAGGCTCATGAAATATAAACGAAATCTAGGATTTCTTTTTTCACGAGAGAGTTGATACTTACCTCCCTAATACTTTTGATATTGCTAAATATTGGCTTTCACTCAATAAACACTCAGATTTAAAACAGTTAGGTGCCCCTACTGGGCAGGGAGTCAGAGCGTAGTCTGGCGGATGCCAGCCCCACCACCGCGCATGCGCAGACTAGCACTTCCTCTGACTAGATTATTGGCTGACACACATGCAACTATTAAGAGCCTGAAGACCGAGCCTCTGTGGGGTGGAGAGGCCGGGTCCGTATCTAGGGAGGTAAGTATCAACTCTCTCGTGAAAAAAGAAATCCTAGATTTCGTTTATTTCACTTCAAGAGTATACTTACCTCCCTAATACTTTTGATATTGCCAGAATTCGAAAGTGAATCTGGCGGGAGGGAGGCGAGGTCAAAAGACCAGCTCATCCCTATACGCTTTTCTGCGTTTAAGGCACTTAAACTTCTGAAACTGTAAGAAAAAACAGTCAGGATTTGACTAACCATCGGATAACACCACCGATGTATGAGAGATGACCGAATGTCATATGCGCTCCCCCCCCCTCCTTCCTGGGAGGAAGAGTCGACTGACCTCAATGTCCTATACGCTCTCTACGTACAAGTGCCATGTACTACAGGACAGAGACGAAAAAACTCCATTTTCGTAACTCTCAACAATGAACCACACAAATACACAAACCATCACCATATTAATAACGGGTAATCGTGACAATACAATCAACAACGGACAACACATGAACAAGACTGACCTTGTTGAAATGGCTGCTGACATCATCTTCCCATTGGTAAAGACTGATGCAGGCCCAAAAAAGTGGGTGTTTCCATAAATTAATTGTGAAATATATAAGTAATGAGGAAAAACCTCCTCAAAAAATATAAACCGAGTTATTTTTTCAAAACCGACAAGGCGAGAGGATTAGAGGTGTCACGGAGATAATGGTCTGTAAAACTTGACTCACAGTGCCACTGAGCCACCGACATAATATCATCCACAGGGACCCCATTAAATAGGGCCGTGGATGTCACTACGCCGCGGACACTGTGAGCCTTGGCCACGTCAACCTGCTTCCCGGTGGCGGATTTATGGCAAAACTGAATGCATTCCACAATCCACCTGGAAATGGTGTCCTTAGAAGCCCTGCCATGGGGTTCAATATATGACAACCATAACGCTGACTGGTCGGTGCGCCACTCCGCCGTACGTTGTTTGTACCGGCGCAGCGCCCGGACGGGACACCATGCTTTAGAATTAGGATCATATCTAGTTAAAGCAGGCAAAATAATAGGTTGACCTGGATATTTCAACGACTGATTTTTAGCCAAGAAATTAATCCTAGGTAGCAGCTTAAGGCCTTCCCCTGAAACCACAAAACGGTCATCCTCGGCTGATAAGGCATGAATTTCACTCCTACGCCTAGCCGAGGCCGCAGCAATTAAAAACACAGTCTTCAGTGTTAATAGTTTCATAGAAATGGAACTAAGTGGTTCAAAAGGCTTATCACCTAGTACTTGAAGCACTAGCGATAAACTCCAAGACGGAATCACAGGTGGATTCCTTGGTCTTAGATTGCCCATGCCTTTAATTAATACATTTAATGTATTTACTTCATCACTTCCCCTCTTAGCCAAGCAAGGAATAACAGACATTAATGCTGACTTATAACCAGCAATAGAGTTAGGCTTGAGGCTATAGGCATCATAGAGGTGACAGAGGAAATCAGCTACTACTTGAATAGATGAATCCATTGGATCAATACATCTTTTTGAGCACCATTCTGCAAATCTGTTGATTTTATAATTATATGCTCTGGAGGTTGACCCCCTCCTGGCTTTGGCCATAAACATGGCTGCTTGCTCAGAAAAGCCCTCCTTAATTCTAGATTCCTTGACAACATCCACGCAGTCAATCTGAACATTGACGGATTGTTGTGAAGGGCCTTGCCCTGGAAGATAATATCGTCCATCAGAGGCAGAGGAACCGGATTGCAGACCAGAAGGTCCAGCAGATCCGTATACCATGATCGGCTTGGCCAATCCGGGGCGATCAGAAGCACTTGGCATTCCTCTTGTCTGATTTTCTGAAGAATTTTTGGAATCAGGATTGCTGGAGGGAATGCGTATGCATACATTCTCCCCCAGCTGATAGCTAACGCATCTGTTGCGAAAGCGCTTGGATCCGGAATCGGAGAGACGTACGTCGTCATCTTCGCATTCTTCTTCGTTGCGAACAAATCGATGTTGGGTTTCCCCCAATGGTCGAACAGACGATCCGCCACACATTGATTTAGTTGCCATTCCGTGGGTAAAACACTCATCCTTCGGCTCAATGAGTCTGCTAGCAGGTTTAACCTTCCCGGAATATGAACTGCTTTCAAGGTAATCTGGTGATCCAGACACCAACAAAGCAGTTTCCATGTCATCATACAGAGACTGGGCGACTTCGTTCCGCCCTGGCGGTTTATGTAAGTCACAACTGTTGAGTTGTCTGAACGAATAAGAACAATCTTGCCCTGAACTTTCTGTAAGAAATGTTCCAGGCCCAGGACTACTGCTTTTAGCTCCAGTAGATTTATATGTTCCTTTGACTGTTCCAGATTCCAAAGCCCTGATATCGTGTACTCTTCCAGGCAAGCTCCCCAGCCCTCCATCGATGCATCTGTATACACAGTCACCTGAGGGTGGGGAGGGGTTAGCAAAACCCCCGGCAAGAGATTCTCTGTATTCAACCACCATTGCAGGTGGTGAATGAGAGGCGCCAACACTGACACATTCGAGTCCAGCGAACCTGTACTCTGGGTCCATTGTGTCATGAGAAATAACTGGATCGGCCGCCTGCGTAAGGCGGCCTGAGGAATGACTGGTTCCAATGAAACCATCAACCCCAGCATTCTCAAGTAAACCCGTGCCAGGACATGACGACTGTCGCACACTGACTGAATCAACGAGATGAGTTTCTGAACTCTCTCCTGAGTAGGATAAACATATCCTGTCTCTAGATCGAAGAACATCCCCAGGTAAACAAACTTCTGGGATGGAGTCAGCTCTGATTTTGGGAAATTGATCATCCAGCCTAAGTCTGTGAGAGTTTTCAAAACAATCTCCAGATTGGCCGACAAACTTTCCCGGGTGTGCGCTTTCAACAGCCAGTCGTCTATGTACGTGTGGACTGCTATGCTTCTCCTGCGGAGGTATGCTGTGATCGCAAGAACCACACGGGTGAAAACCCGAGGAGCCGTGGAAATTCCGAAGGGCAACACCCTGAATTCCCACTGTCTGCCCTGGAATGCAAATCTCAGGAAGCGACAGAAACTCCCGTGGATGGGGATGTGGAAATAAGCGTCCTTCAAATCTATCGACGCCGTCCACATCCCCCTCTCCAACCCCGCCAACACCGAGCGCACCGTTTCCATCTTGAAACTGGGCGTCTCGATGAACTTGTTCAATGGCTTGAGGTTGAGAATCGGTCTCCACCCTCCGGTGCGTTTTGTTACTAAGAACAGGGTTGAATAGAAGCCCGGACACCTTTGTGCCGGCTGAATAGCTCCTTTTTGTACGAGGGAATTTATCTCCTCCTCGATACACAACCTTTGCTCTGGCTCTCTCGGAATGGGAGTCCAGACTGGCACTAGAGACAGTCGCGACGGCGGGCCTGTCATCCACTCTGGATGATACCCGACGGAAAGCCATCGCAAGACTAAACGGTCCTGAGTTAACCGTTCCCACTCTTGCATGTGGTCGGCTAGCCGGCCTCCCACCGGTCCACCTAGGGACCGCGGTGGACACAAGGCATGCAAGAGCGGCACTGTCTCCGTTGCCATACACACCGGAGTGGTTCTTACCGCGGTAAGCGTCCTGTCAGGACCGATAACCACGCCCAGATCCTCGCGCGCCCCGCCCCGCCCCGCGCGCACCTTGGTGCGCGGGCGGCTGCCTGGCTGACGGCGCCTGAGGAACCTGCGCCCCCCTCGCTGCTGGCCGAGTCGCACGCGGCCGAGGCCGACGCTGCGACGGTGGCTGGCCTCTGACTTGGCCAGCACCACCTCGAGCCTGCAGGGGACGATACGCAGGGGCCGCGGCGCGAACGTTAGCACGACGCAGCACCTCAAACTGCTCGCGCAGCGCCCTCTGGTTATTCACCAGGGTGACCGTCTCCTGGAGGTGGCGACATCCCTCACCTCCAAAAAGACCAGGACCCGTCATAGGCGTACGGAGTAGCCTATTGTACAGGTCCTGAGACGGGCACAGATTGTCCAGGGCAAACGTGCGTCTTGCCCGGACACTCCTGGTCACCGCCCGAGTCATACAGTCCAGCGCCAGGTTAATACCATCCTGGATGGCTCGCTGGACCGTGACCGGGCTTGGCTGGCGCGATGCGGATGCCGTTACTACCCCCTGTAACAGCTGGGAGACGTGGGACAGAGCGGCAATCGAAGCCCTCCCACTCTCCTCCGCATCACGCAACGCGGTATTCGCCGAACGCAACGCGTTCGAGCACAAGACCCCCGTGTCAGAACGGGAGCCTGGCCGCGCATCCTCACCCAAAGCCGCGCGGTCATCCACGCTGGGCTTGGGTACCACACCGTACCGCTGGTAATCCAGGGGCACGATGCGACAACGCCTGGCCACCTCGCGAGGGGCCTTCGCGAGACGTCCACTCGAGTTAATGGACGACTCCGCCGCCTTGAACATGTCAACGACATGCTCCGCCAGCGGCAGAGAAGGCATAGCGTTAGCAGTCGGTTTCCCAGCTAACCACGGCCTGTGGTCACGCTGGCTAGGCGACTGCTCCACGGGCAGATCAGGCCTAACGCTCACCAACCACTGGCAAGCGTCAGACCAATCCTCCTCCGTGGCTAACTGCGAGCGCTCTACAAGACGGGGTCCTTCGTCTTCCTCCTGAGCGCAAGCAGTAGAGCTTGACGGCGGGTATGCTGATACACCTGGCAAGCCAGGGAAAACATGCGGGCCTGATAGCACCGGCATGACAATATCACTGGTTTGACCAGGAGCAGGCACCGTGGCAGAGCGCGGGGTATATACCGCCCCACCACGGGCCCGGCCAGCACCAGCAACACCCTCGGCAAGCCGAGGTATGCGGTACCGCTGGCCATCAGCAGCGCCCTGGGCCACCACCTGAGCCGCGGACTTTACTCCAGGGTGAGTAAAACCGTGGAAGAAGCCGCCTGTATTCCCCGCGAGGGGTGCACAAACTTCTTCATCCATGTCCACGTCGTCAGACGGCGACCCTAGCAGGTAATCCTCATCACCCTGGTCAGAAAGATTAGACCCCGGGTCAGCAAAGAGAGCTAACCCGGGCTGACCAGGAACGGTGCCATAGGAGGTACTGGCCACCGCGGCGTGCGGATACCCCTGGACTGATAAGCAGCCCGCGGGTTCCAGCGACAACCGTCCACGGTCCCCTCTCGGCGCGGCAATAAGCCTGCTGCCAGGGTCGTGGAACGCCCCCTCTAATGGGGCCACCTCTGGATCGTCGAACAACGGAAGCGGTCTAAGGAAAACCGATCCAGAGGCGGGGATTACCTGCTCCGAAGCCGATGATGAGGACAGTAAAGGATTTGGTCCAGGAAGCATGCCACGAAGCAACCCTGGAACCAAATCCTTTATTGTCCTCTTCATCTCTCCCAACATCTCGGTCCGGAAGGCCTCCATATCCACCGCGGACGAGACCTTCCCCTTACCCTTCCTACTTACAACCTCTCGTTTCCGCTTCTTCTTCTTCTCCTCCTCTACCACCTTGTCCGTCGCCTGTAAGCAGCACAAGAATTCGGACATTAACTCGCCCCCCCAGTGCTTACATATGTCACAATTAACCAAGGGACCACAAGGGCTACATTGATAGCACAGATGAGGCCAGAACTTTTCATGTAGAAAACGTCCACAGGACGCGCAACCCGGTCCCTGAAACAGGGCAAAGGACAAGGAGTATGAGCAAACTAGTTAAGCTTAGAGACTCAAACCAACTCAAAGAGAAGGAAAACGATCATAAAGATCAATATACATCAGAAACCAGCATAGCGCTTGAATTGCTGATAAATACATAGCCAGGCTGATTATGACGTCATTAATCCCGTGACAGGAAAAATTCGATCCCAACAAAACATCCAAGTGCAAGGACGAATTGTATGCTGAATGGATAAGTCGACTACACAACCATCAGATACATATAGATAACTCTTTTCTGGCAAAAATGTTAATTATCTCCCTTTGTTTGTTTACAATAATTAACATCACCACATTATCAATAACTAGATACCTGACACTTTGTATAGACAAACCATCCAACGTGACGAACCGGAGAACTCCACCATCTGCACGCCTCTTAACTCTCTCCACCTCATGGGGAAGGAATTGGATCAAGAGGGCAAAGTGAGAAGACCTTTATACTAGGCCTCCAACTCACTGGACATAATTTTTCATTTGGTTAGATAACCTAACAGTGTTAGTAGGAAATGGAACCATGGTGGAGAGAAAACTAACTCTCTGCTGCTGTGATGTCACCACCTAGCGTCATACAGACCTGTGGACATAAACAGAAAGAGAAATTAGCCCTAGGTAGCACCGAGTTGACATAAACCAACTAACCAAGGCGCTTATCACGGTAAACGCGAGTCCCGGAAACACAATACACCGGGAAGAAAACTCGCTAATTTTACTAGAAGTCACCTGATTTAAAGGTCCTAAGTCCTCCTGTGGCGAAGTGTTCCTTCCTGCCATCCAAATCAGATACTATCACTCCAAAATAACACCACTTAAACAGTTTAAGAGTAAGAAAAGCTTATGCACAAAAAGACATGTGTGTTCTCTCTGCCAATAATCTAGCAAAGAGGAAGTGCTAGTCTGCGCATGCGCGGTGGTGGGGCTGGCATCCGCCAGACTACGCTCTGACTCCCTGCCCAGTAGGGGCACCTAACTGTTTTAAATCTGAGTGTTTATTGAGTGAAAGCCAATATTTAGCAATATCAAAAGTATTAGGGAGGTAAGTATACTCTTGAAGTGAAATGAGTACTGTATCGAGCAAGCCATTCCAGTGGTAAATTTTCAAAAATAATCTTTTGGTCTACAAACAGACATTTTCTTTGAAATTTTCTTGACCAATTAGACCATTAACTGTTTCAGCTACCTGTTTCATTCCTTCCAATATGGCAAATACCACGTGTTTGTCTGCATTTGTGACTTTGGTGTAAGCATCGACAATGAGCAGTGCCACTTGACGATGTGTATCCAGAGGCACAGCAAGGCCATTCTCCTGAAGCACAGGTAAACAATAACATAAATAAACAATAATGTTATAATTACAAAGGTTAATGAGTCTTACAGGCCGATTTATAACACCGAGCTCATAATCTAATGAGAGTACTAGAACTGATACAGAAAGGGCACTAGAAACCATTTCTTCGTTATGATAATGTAGTTCATGTAGGTGTACGGAATCACTGAAAACATTAGGTCGGAAAACATTAGGTCACAAGAAGTGAAACTAAAAAAAAACTTGCTTTTTAACTAAACTTGATTGACTGTATGATCTAGTTTTACAAAACACCTGAATTTCAGATTGGGGCCAAATTTGGGAAATATTAGGGACTAAGGGTCATTCGCAACCCCAATGACCAATTAAATTTGAATGAAATTTAATAGCTATCAATAGATTTGGCAGAGCTGAATTTAAATTTAACACTTCTGAAACACGATCCATCTGGAATTTTCATAAACTTTCCCTACATTAATGGAAGCTGCTTCTATGTAGCTCGATCAATGCAATTAATACCTATTGTTTAGTGCTATACACATAGCTAAACAAAGGTTGTCAAGTGATCCGCATTGGCATAGTCACCATTTTGCCCTAAAACCTATTAGTCGAAATTGCTAAAAGTGGTATTATGTTTTAGGGTACAACAACTTCAAGTACTCATCTTCTGTTTCTTCTTCTAGATATTATAGATAAAGAAATCACTTAAGTCATACCTCCTGGTTGAATGCCCAGTTCATGTTACTGAGCAAAGCTCTCACAAGTTTACTTTGTGGTGATATGAGATCTGAATTAAGAAGCCAATGTCGCAAAACAATCATGTCCTCCTCAGCGGGCAGCCATAGATACAGGGGTAATTCCTGCGCAAGGTGGAGTGCCATCTGGAAAACAAAAGCAATAAACTTTTGAAAACGAAACCATATTTAGTACAAGGGCAAACAGTTATTCAAGCGGGTAATTATTGAGGAAATCAGTTTTGTTAAAATGTTCCATTAACATTTTAGCGAATTTTCATTAATTTTCCTACACTCCTTTCAAAGCTTTTTTGGTCAAATTACATGTTCTAGTAAGAGGATGTGTCCTATAATCGAGTACATTGTTTGAGCATATTTTTTGGTCTAAGGTTTTCTAAAAATCTTAAAGTTATACAACACAAAGATTGAACTCAATTTCATGGTACACATTATCGCCACCTTACCACTATGTTTTATGTATATCACAAGAACATCATCACGGAAGTGAAAATATTAAATTGGAGTATCTAGTAATTATTGCATATCCATTAATAAAGATCATTTATTATGTCAAAATTAATCCTGAATTTGACATAAAATGGTGTCGAGAAAAGATATAAATCAACTGATTCGCCTCCGATGGCAAAAGAGCGAGTACTCGGATATAAATATTCTGGACTCGGAACACGGAATTGCTATATATTATCATTGTGCAATAGGAACTAAGTATTGTACGTTAGGTCTGATCTGTACCATTTGATAACAAACTCCCTTTAGCATATAAGATCTCACGAGAACACAGAGCCTTCAATAATGTCAATCGCAAAAGACCCAGTGGCTCGCCAACATAGGAAGTGCTTTATCTCATTTTAATTCTCGAACTTTCAAGCAATTTTTGTCGTAAATCTTGATTCCGTTTTGGATCATTTAATGTTGGTCGGCATTACAAAATTAATGCGTAATGCAAGAGAAAACATTGTTCCATTATTAATTTTATTTAAATATTATTTCCGTTCTGATTGGATAAATTGTCCCATACAAGCCAATGAAAATAGAGAATAGCAGATATTAGAAGAATTCTAGTAAACAGAACTGGTGATCTTACCACATTCCTAATGTCACATGATTTCTATATTTTCTCGGCGCCATTTTATGTCAAAAGTAGCATTGATTTTGATGTAATAAGCAATCTTTATTGAAGATACACGATATTTAGAATGTCTGTCTCATTAATAATTTCACTTCCATGATGATATTTTTGAGGCATACATTAAACATAGTGGTACGGCGGCAAGCATGTGTATGGAAATTGCGTTCAATTTTCGTGGTAGAGATTTTAACCATTTTAGAGAATGGATTTCAATTTCTCTATGCATCCTTTCTATGAGTATAAGGATTTTTGGGGAGGGGTTGGGCCAAAATTTAGTCTGTGTCCAATACAAGCTAGCGTCCTTTCCTCGAATAAAAACGGTAAAATTGGATTTCTCCATTATTTGCCATGTTTGAGTGATCGAATGAATCTGCTTCAACATAGTAGAGCGATCCATTTCTAGCTAGGCCCCGCCAATTTCTAGCTAAGCTACGCCAATGCTTTGGCCACACTGGGATTGATCGAACCCTGAATACACCAGAATCCCAATATTAAGGCAACTATACACAGGTAAGCTGTGGAATATTTTGAATCTAATTTGACTAGGTGTTGCTGCTGTCAATGGTAGCGAAAGCGCCAAGTCAAATTAGTTTCAAAATATTCCTCAGACTGTTTACTAAATAGTAGACACACAAATGTACACTTGATAGACTTGAGGGATTCTGGGAATTTAGGGTTCAAAGCATATAAATTGATTCCAACACACGGAAAAGTGGGTGGAGTGTAGTTAGAAGTGGGCAGAGCATAGCTATAAATGGATCCGTCTATACAAAGTCACCTCTGTTTAACTTACCATTCCAATGCGGTCTATATGTTTGTAGATATACTGGAGTAGATCTGACATTGTGAACGGATGTGCTGTGGCAATGGCTGAGAGGAGATCTCGTCCTGGTTTTGAGCAGAAATCACGCGTATGATCACTCACATACGCAATCTGGCGACAGAAAGATTACACATCATGCTCACGTCAACCATTTCAAGCAAATATGAAGGTTAACCCTTCAACACTCAAGCTGGCCAAAAACAGTCTCTGCAGTCATCTTGAGTAATGCTCATTTGTAGTTAGTTTCTATTCTGAACATTCACGATTAACCCTTTAACATTCAAATTTGTTCCAGAAAATTTCAATTTTCACATGACTGACTGACTGACTGCCTGCCTAAATCAAATAATATTTTAAAATATTATTATTTTAGACTGCAAATTTTGAAATACAATTTTAACACAAATTTGCACATTAAAAGAGAACCTGGATATATGGCTCTCATCATTAACTTTTGCAACATAATATATCTTAAATTTGTAAATGATATTCCATTATTTAATAAGGAATTGGGGTGCACTTTTAAAGCTTACCTCAAACATTTCTCTGACAATGGTCTGAATGAAGAGTTTTTCTTCATCGGGCCTTGCCTGTGCCATATTTGCAAATGTTGTGAGTAAGTAGACAGCTTCACACATGGGCAGCCTGACCAGTGCATCAGCAAATTGTAACAGACTGTCATGTTCTGTGGGAATATGAAGACATTATTCAGCATTAACCCATACCACTTTGATGCCAAAATTTTAAATTTTCAAGTTAAATTAAAAGAAGAACTGGTGTTAATTTTACAACAAATTTGGTGGAAGCTGGTGCTGTCGTAGACAGCAACATCATCCACCTAAATTGTTGAACAATGTACACCCATTGCCATTGGCGCTGTAAAAGATACAATATTGACATCAGAGTGGTAAGGGTTAACCATTTAATGGTCAAGATTTGTCAAAAAAATATAAATTTGTCCTCAGTGTGTTTATTTGCAGGCCAAGATAAGACAATTTTAGAAAGTTTACCACTGGAATGACTGGCTCGAATATCGAGCCAGTCACTCCACTGGTAAATTTTCAAAGATATTCTACTCTTGGTCTGCAAATGGGCATTCCTCAAGACCATTGCAGAGGGCCGGTTTTGGCCGGCTTGACCATTAAAGGGTTAATCTCGGCATGAAGTGTCAGGAAAGTATTGGTACTGTATCAAAAAAGCATCCGCTTTTGTTTCTATGAGAATTCTTAATACTTACCAGATGTACTATTATGATAACGTCTATTATCTAGTCTAGCTCAAAATAAACAATTAAAACTCTGCACTCTCCTGGTCCTGCCCATACTGTGTCCGGGAATTACCATAGCCCCAGGTACCTTGTCAATTCCCAATCACAGCCAGATTCGTCCTATATTTGCCTTGACAAACAGCGAAAGCAGCTCAGCCTCAGCTCAGCGGGGCGGCTTAGGTAGGGCCTTAGTACATTTGGTAAGTATTAAGAATTCTCGTAGAAACAAAAGCGGATGCTTTTTTGATTCTACTTCAAATAATACTTACCAGATGTACTATTATGATAAACTCCGGATTTCAACAGCCAAGAAATACCAGTGGGAGGAGGTGAGGCTCGAACCAGCACTCATCAACCATCCAACAGAGAAGGTTGTGAAGAGACTAGAACCCTGGCATATGCTTGGGTTCTGCCATCTGACTCATAGAGCGCTAAACTTCCATGGTCTAGACCGCGCCCCACCCCCTCCTTTGTCCGCACAAAATCCAGAGGGCTGTTGAAAAAAGGGGTTGCAACACCCACCAGACCCGTGTCAGCCCCAAGTCTCAGCTAGGGCAGTCAAGTAGAGTGCAAAGAAGCTACTATAACTTCTAATTTTGAGAAAATATCAGTATATCGATTAAGTTTTCAAATTGGAATGAGTCTAATGTCTGTTTGAGAGGATAAGTATACTCTTATATCAGACTATTTACCTAAGCAGTCTGATATTAAATATTATTATTAGTCACTTAATTAATGTAAACACTCACCATTTTGAGTGCTTGTTCTTTCTTGATCATCCCAGGAGCTCGACCCAATCCACAGTCATTCACTGGTCATGTGCATGGCTCTTGCTCAGTGCAGGAGGAAGTAACGTGCGATGTTTGTGAAATAGTGGTCAGATGTGGCTTAACTAATGTTCGACAAATTGGCGACGGCTACTGGATTAAGTGCGCTGGAGATGTCGCGAAGGTAGAAATCAGTAAATGACGACTCAGCATGCCATTGTGCTACAGACATCACCTCCTCTATTGAGACACCCTTAAAAAGGGTCGATGATGCTGCTAATGCTCGGACCTGATGGGCATTCACACGATCAATCTGCTTTCCTGTAGCAATTTTGTGCGACATCTGAATAGCATCAACTATCCAACGAGAAATAGTATCCTTCGAGGCGTGCAAATGAGGAGCTTCGAGACATAACCACAGAGATTTCGGGTCATCTCTCCACTCCTCATTATGTTTTTTATACATTTTCAGACATCTGACAGGACACCAAGCAGAAGAGTTTGGGTCATGTCTAATTAAACTTGGCAAATTGATCGGCTGTCCTGGATATTTAAGTGACTGATTCTTTGCCAGGAAACAAAGACGTGGAAGTAGTCTTAAACCTTCACCCGTGACGACAAAACGGTCTTGCTCAGCAGATAGCGCATGAATCTCGCTTCTCCTTCTCACCGACGCTGCTGCAACCAAGAAAACTGATTTAATAGTTAACAGTTTAATATCTATAGATCTAATCGGTTCAAAGGCATGCCCTAAAACCTGTAGAACAAGAGATAGATTCTATGCTGGGATAGGAATTGGCTGTCTAGGTCGCAGATTGCTCATTCCTTTAATAACTTCATTCAAAGTGTCATTCTCCACTCCTTCAATGACCAGACTGGGAATGACTTATATGCTGCTAGGGTTGAAGGTACAAGTTTTTCAACTTTGTATAAGTGACAGATAAAATCTGCTACGTGTTGAACAGATGCAGATAAGGGATTAATATCTCTTCCCTGGCACCATTCTGCAAATTTGTTGATTCTATAATTATATGTTTTGGTGGTTGACCCTCTTCTGGCTGAAGCGACAAACTTCGCTGCTTGCTCAGAAAAGCCACCCTCAATTGCACGCTGCTTGACAACATCCATGCAGTAAATTTGAACATTTCCGGTCTGTCGTGAAGACACACACCCTTTTTCTGAGTGATTAAATCACTTCGGTCTGGAAGAGGGATTGGATTGCAGACCAGAAGGTCCAGCAGATCCGTAAACCATGATCAGCCTGGCCAATGAGGGGCAATCAGTAGTACTTGGAATACTCCCTCTCTTATCTTTGCCAGAACTTTTGGGATGAGAATCGTTGGAGGATACGCATACGTGTACATTCCTTTCCAACTTATCGCCAGTGCGTCTACTGCCAAGGATAGCGGGTCCGAGATCGGTGACACGTATGTGAACATCTTTGCGTTTTGTTTCATCGCAAATAGATCCACATTTGGTTTGCCCCAATGTTTGAATTGAACCTCCGTTACCGATTGGTTGAGCTGTCATTCCGTCGGACGACAAACCATCCTTCGACTGAGTGCATCTGCTAAGATATTCAGTCTTCCTGGAATGTGTGCTGCCTGAAGAATATTCCTCTCTTGGCACCACAGCACACCAAATCATCATGCACAACTCTGGTGACCTCGTCCTGCCTTGGCGGTTCAAATAAGACACCACTGTTGAGTTGTCTGTCCTTATTAGGACAATCTTGTCTTGAATTAAATTCTCGAACTTTCGAAGTGCTAATACCACCGCTAATAATTCGAGAACATTGAGATGTTTCTGCGCATTGGTCCGATCCCATTTCCCTGACACTGATCGATTGTCCAATACCGCTCCCCAACCCATCGTCGATGCATCTGTAAAGATGGACATCTGTGGTGGAGGGGGTTGTAGAGGAACACCTCGCAGGAGATTCTGTTCTGATAACCACCACTGAAGATGGAATATCAATGGTTCTTCTACTGGAATTCTCAGAGATAACGGATCCATTTTCTGAGACCAGAACGACATTAAATACATCTGAATCGGCCTGCGCCTGAGTGCCGCATAAGGAACCACTTTCTCCAGAGACACTAGTAAACCCAGCATTCTGAGAAATTGGTGCGCCGTCAGATAGGCTCCTAGAGAAACCGACTCCAAAACTGCAAACAGGCTCTTGACTCTGCTCTCTGCCGGAAAAGCTACGCCGTCCCTGAGATTGAAAAATATTCCGAGATATACAAACTCCTGGGATGGAGTCAATTCTGATTTCTCTAGATTCACAATCCATCCTAGATCCTTTAGTAAGGCTAGGACTACCTGAAGATTGTTGCGCAGATTGACTGGATTCCCCGCCTTCAGCAGCCAGTCGTCTATGTAAGTATGAACAGCTATGTTTCTCCTGTGAAGATAAGAAGTCATGGCGAGGACCACTTTGGTGAAGACCCTCGGAGCTGTGGTCAAGCCGAATGGAAGCACATTGAATTCCCAAACATTGTCTGGGAACGCAAAGCGAAGGTATTTCTGAAAAGGAATTGACATTGTAATATGAAAATAAGCATCCTTCAGCTCTATCGACACTGCCCACATGCCTTTCCTCAAACCTGACATCACTGCCGCTACAGTCTCCATCTGAAACCTTGGTGACAGGATAAACTTGTTTAACGGTTTGAGATTAAGAATTGGTCTCCACCCTCCGGTGCGTTTCGGAACGAGGAACATCATCGAATAGAAGCCTGGGGATGACTGATTGCGGACTAAGTGAATCGCATTCTTCTGCTGAAGACTTTCGATTTCTGAGCAAAAGGCTTTTAGACGATCGGATTCCCTTGGAACGGGAGTCCATACTGGAGTCGATGTTAACGGAACTAATGATTGATGGATAAGCCAGTCTGGTTTGTAGCCATTTCTTAACCATTGACAGACCAAACAATCTTGCACGACCTGTTCTCACTGGTTTGAGAACAGTTGAAGTCTGCCTCCGACTGAAGAAATCTGCACACAATTCGCAAGCGATATTGCACGAGACGACGTTAATTCGCCTAGGTGAAGATCCTCGACTTCCCTCGTTCCTGGTGTTACCGGAGCGGATCCTGCCGGAAACCCATCAGGACCGTCCCCACAGCCACCCCGTGGTTTCTTGGCAAATGACGGTCTGGAACCGCCACCACGGCTATCCTTACAGTAGCCGCTGCGACCCGAACCGCCGCCACCCTTCCTATCGTCCTCATACGGCCGCTTACTAGAGGACTTGTATGAGGAAGAATGACCAGGACCTTGTGAACCGGATGCCCAATGGGTATCGTGACCAGAAGGACGATCTTTGGCGCTGCCTCTGCTGCTCCTGTCGGTGCTGCTTGTAGGACTGTTGCGGCCGAGTCCTTTTCGTCGACTTCTACAACTTGCCGACTACTTCTTGCTCCGCAACCATTGACGCGACCTTGGATAAGGCTTGCCGTGCTGAGCCGCCGAACAAGCCTGGACCAATGAATGGCGCGGAAGATAACGCAGCCCTCATCTCAGGTCCTGGTTCTACAAAATCGAGAACCATTCTCCGTCGCTCAGCCAATGATCTTGTGATCACCCTAGCCAGGCAATCCCGAGATAGGCGCATGGTGTCCCGGATAATTCCGGGAGAAGCCTCTGGCACTACCCCACCTTCTGCCGTGCAGGTCAGCATACCCTGCAGGACGGTACAGCCATGCGAAAGCGCCGCCATGGCAGCTCTCGCCACATCCTCAATGAGGGTCAACTCATTAAAAGGATCTTTCTTAGACTGGGAAAATAACGGACGAGAACGCCCCTTAGCCTTGCCAGCTAATGGCCTATTCAGCACCTCTCTCTCCCCAATGGAAAGCCATGGGACTCGGGCATACTGATGTTAGGCAAGCTCCGGAAAACGGACCCTACTCCTAATCCCTTTCGGGGCCTTTGGAAGCATAAAGTCCGGCTGGACCATACGATACGCCGCCACCTCCAACATTTCAGAGGTCAACGTATCCAAAGGCAGAGCAGGCATGGCCGAAGAGCCACTGGACAGAGGGCTAGCCGCTCGCTCTGACATCCGCTCCATTGCCGGATCGCGCTGAAATCCCTGATCCGTTGCCAACCCTAGACGGCCGGACATCCATTCAAGGACCTGCACCCATTCAGCCTCGGTGGAAAATGATGACTCATCCAACAAGGGACTGCCGTTTTCATCTTCTTTCTCGCCCTTGGACGAGACAGACACCAACAATCCATGCTGAGGACTGCGAACTTGCTTACTAGTGTAAACAATGCCTGCCGACCGTGCACTCACGGCTCAAGTATCCAATGACTCGCTGGATACGGACTCACTGAGATCCATCGGCTCCAGCACGGGAGCCGGGATCACAGCCGCATTACTTACGGTGGCCAACGGAAACCTGATAGAGCCCGTAGCCACGGGCGCCGGGATGCCGTCCGAAGCCGTCAAACACGACTCCAACGGCAGCACGGGCTGAACAAAATCCGGATGGAAGATGCCCGACGGAACGTCAACATCACCACCTGGCTGGCAAACCTTGGGACGTACCGGGTACAGCCATCGCGGAAAGATCCGGCATGCCGGAATCCTCCATGAGCAAAAGCTCCTCCTCCTCTGCCGTCGGCTCTTGAGCCAACGCAACAGGAGGTACAGGTGCAACACCCTCCGCAGCACCACCGAAAGGTAGTCCTGCACCAGGCTGCATCAACGGGATCGTGGATTGCACGGACTCAAACATGGCTTTAAACTGGGACGCCCAAACACCCAAAGCCGAGTCCATCCTCTCATTCAGGCGCTCCTCCAAGCCTCTGTTGGATGCCTGATCTGCCTTTGCCACCTTGTCCCTCGCAATTCTGTCCAGTCGCGCACGCCGATCACGGTCGAACTCCGCCACTAACTCTGACGACCACTTCACACAAACATCGCACGGACTTCCCACCTTGCACTTCGCGCAAGCTATACAGTGGTGACCAGCAAATCTCCGTTTCATGAACCGATTGCATTTGGTACACAAGGTATCCAGGCCTTTAGCCCTCTGCGAACACAAAGCAAAAATTAAAATGCTGCACATGACATAGACGACGAGCAAACGCACAATGACTTGATTGTAATCTTAGAATTACTTAGAAACATTAACTTTCTCTTAAATTAATGATAATCAAGACTTAAGGCAGGAGATATTTGAAAATATTTAGAGTGAAAATTAATAAACACGGCTTGGTAATTAACTAACCGTTAAAATAAACAAGAAAAACGTACCGATCGCTACAAACACCTTCATCAATGAAGTGAAGACTAATGATCGGCACAATTAGAGTGCACAGATACGCCAAGCTGAAGGCAAACATAACCCATGGGCGCCGCCATCTTGGCTAAGAGCGCATCCATCTTGGAAGGAACCGAGTCGCAAGAGAAATTAACCGAGTACCCGCATAATGCTTAAACAGTTAAGGGTACCAGACCGACTCCAACAATGGCTACCATTTTAAAACAATGTGCCATTTAAGGAAAATTCAATCATTCATTACGGCACGAGAGTATAAATTCTGGATTGATACAACCTGCCCCTGAGATGATTTTCCTTTGTCCTCCATGATGCCAGAAACAGAACACTCCAACTAAGCTGATATCCGTTCAAAATTGAAAATTTAAACGCGCTAGAAAAACGTGACTATCCAAGTCAGCAAAATAGACGAATCTGACTGTGATTGGGAACTGACTCGGTACCTGGGGCTATGGTAATTCCCGGACACAGTATGTGCAGGACCAGGTGAGTGCGGAGTTTTAATTGTTTATTTTGAGCTAGACTAGATAATAGACATTATCATAATAGTACATCTGGTAAGTATTATTCGACGTAGAAACAGCTATCCCTGTCTGCCTGCCCACCTGCCTCCCTGCCTGCCTGCCTACCTGTCTGCCTGTGACATGATAACTCAAGAATTATAGATCGCTGAGGCCCCTTGACCACACATGATGGGATTGCAGTCCCAAAGAAATGTAGTGATTTTATTATTACCCTTGGGGACCTGTAGCTTCTTGATCAGGTACGGAGTGCTTGACATGGCGTAAGGTAGTTATTATTCTTTACCTAGTATATCTTTAGCACATTTCTCAGCATTCGGCAGACTGTCAATATTGAGAGACTGAGGTCGCTCCTGATGCAGTAACCATAGTAACTTCCACATAGTATCGAGAGAAACACCAGCAAAGGGCATTTCAGCCATAAACTGCCACGAACCAAGCCTGTAAATATATATGTAACAAGTACAAGTAGCGGCTATACAGGACATGTAGCAGCTATTCAGGACATGTAGCAGCTATTCAGGACATGTAGCAGCTATTCAGGACATGTAGCAGATATTCAGGACAAGTAGTAGCAGCTATTCAGGACAAGTAGCAGCTATTCAGGACAAGTAGCAGCTATTCAGGACATGTAGCAGATATTCAGGACAAGTAGCAGCTATTCAGGACAAGTAGCAGATATTCAGGACATGTAGCAGCTATTCAGGACAAGTAGCAGATATTCAGGACAAATAGCAGCTATTCAGGACAAGTAGCAGCTATTCAGGACAAGTAGTAGCAGCTATTCAGGACAAGTAGCAGCTATTCAGGACAAGTAGCAGCTATTCAGGTCAAGTAGCAGCTATTCAGGACAAGTAGCAGCTATTCAGGACATGTAGCAGCTATTCAGGACAAGTAGCAGCTATTCAGGACAAGTAGCAGCTATTCAGGACATGTAGCAGCTATTCAGGACAAGTAGCAGCTATTCAGGACATGTAGCAGCTATTCAGGACATGTAGCACCTATTCAGGACAAGTAGCAGCTATTCAGGACATGTAGCAGCTATTCAGGACAAGTAGCAGCTATTCAGGACAAGTAGCAGCTATTCAGGACAAGTAGCAGCTATTCTGGACATGTAGCAGCTATTCAGGACATGTAGCAGCTATTCAGGACAAGTAGCAGCTATTCAGGACAAATAGCAGCTATTCAGGACAAGTAGCAGCTATTCAGGACAAGTAGCAGCTATTCAGGACATGTAGCAGCTATTCAGGACAAGTAGCAGCTATTCAGGACATGTAGCAGCTATTTAGGACAAGTAGCAGCTATTCAGGACATGTAGCAGCTATTCAGGACATGTAGCAGCTATTCAGGACATGTAGCAGCTATTCAGGACATGTAGCAGATATTCAGGACAAGTAGCAGCTTTCAGGACAAGTAGTAGAAGCTATTCAGGACAAGTAGCAGCTATTCAGGACAACTAGCAGCTATTCAGGACATGTAGAAGCTATTCAGGTCAAGTAGCAGCTAGTCAGGACAAGTAGCAGCTATTCAGGACATGTAGCAGCTATTCAGGTCAAGTAGCAGCTATTCAGGACAAGTAGCCACTATTCAGGACATGTAGCAGCTATTCAGGACAAGTAGCAGCTATTCAGGACATGTAGCAGCTTTTCAGGACAAGTAGCAGCTATTCAGGACAAGTAGCAGCTATTCAGGACAAGTAGTAGCAGCTATTCAGGACAAGTAGCAGCTATTCAGGACAAGTAGTAGCAGCTATTCAGGACAAGTAGCAGCTATTCAGGTCAAGTAGCAGCTATTCAGGACAAGTAGCAGCTATTCAGGACAAGTAGCAGCTATTCAGGACAAGTAGCAGCTATTCAGGACAAGTAGCAGCTATTCAGGACAAGTAGCAGCTATTCAGGTCAAGTAGCAGCTATTCAGGACAAGTAGCAGCTATTCAGGACAAGTAGCAGCTATTCAGGACATGTAGCAGCTATTCAGGACAAATAGCAGCTATTCAGGTCAAGTAGTAGCTATTCAGGTCAAGTAGCAGCCATTCAGGACAAATAGCAGCTATTCAGGACAAGTAGCAGCTATTCAGGACAAGTAGCAGATATTCAGGACATGTAGCAGCTATTCAGGACATGTAGCAGCTATTCAGGTCAAGTAGCAGCTATTCAGGATAAGTAGCCACTATTCAGGACAAGTAGCAGCTATTCAGGACAAGTAGTAGCAGCTATTCAGGACAAGTAGCAGCTATTCAGGACAAGTAGCAGCTATTCAGGACAAGTAGCAGCTATTCAGGACATGTAGCAGCTATTCAGGACAAGTGGCAGCTATTCAGGATATGTAGCAGCTATTTAGGACAAGTAGCAGCTATTCAGGACAAGTAGCAGCTATTCAGGACAAGTAGCAGCTATTCAGGACAAGTAGCAGCTATTCAGGTCAAGTAGCAGCTATTCAGGACATGTAGCAGATATTCAGGACAAGTAGCAGCTATTCAGGACAAGTAGCAGCTATTCAGGTCAAGTAGCAGCTATTCAGGACAAGTAGCAGCTATTCAGGACAAGTAGCATACATTAACACATTAACAGGAGGCCCAAGGGGCCTGTATCGCTCACCTGGAATTATTGGCCACTGGCACAAACAAACAAAATGAGATGACCAGCGCAAAAATTTACGAAACTAATTCCTGTGAATGTTTAGCCAAGTTTTACTTAAATTGGCCCAGTGGTAAATAAGTAGACTTATATGTTTTTCTAAGAAATTTTCAGAAAATCCAAGATGGCCACCAAACACGCTATATGTTAATTGATCAACGGTGGCCATGTTTTTTATGTATCAACTTTCCATGGACAAACTTTAATGGCCCTTATTACCCTCATATCTCTCAAACTTCAGCCTAATCTGTTTAGTGGTACTGGAAAATAAGATGCTTTTAGGAAAACTAGGTCATTCAAGATGGCCACCAAACTTTTGGCCAATCAAGTTCCCGTGAAAAAATTTGGTCCAGCTCTTGCCCTAGATTATTAGTTTTGAATCGATCCCCCAAAGCGGTATCGGAGATTTAAAAAAGCTTTCTAAGCATTGCCAAAATCCAAGATGGCCACCGGCCAAATTGGTAGATCAGCTTCGTTTGAACAAAGTTGTATCTTTATGCGCTAAGGAATGTTTCTGCCAAAATACTTGATATATAGGCCAAGTGCTTTTCGAGAAGAAGATATTAAAAATTTCCAATTGCTTTAGTATGGGAGTTTTTGGCGAGAAAAAGATCCAAGATGGCCATCAAACAGTTTATCTGACAGTTCCAAAAATGTCAAATTTGAAACCAGAATACCAAAAAACCTATATAAATTCAATTTCATCTTCAAAATCCACCAAATAAAAAAAATCCAAAATGGCCACCAAACACGACACATTTTGATTGGCCCCTGACAGCCATGTTTTCTGAAGCATCAACTTCCCTTGAACAAACTTTAATGGCCCTTAGATCCTAATCATACCGCCCAAATCTTGGTCTGATCCATTTAGCGGTTCTGTAAAAGTCGTCGAAAACTAGGTCATCCAAGATGACCGCAGAACTATTTGGCCAATCAAGTTCCCTTGAACAAACTTGGTTCAGCTCCTGCCATAGATGATATTTCAAAGACATTTTAAAAAATCGGCCAAATTGGTTGATCGGCTTCCTTTGAATAAACTTGGATCTCTAGACATAAGGATGCTTTCTACAGAAATATAATTGAAATCGGCCGAGCAGTTCTCAAGAAGACATTAAAAATTTTCTATTGCTTTAGTATGAGAGTTTTTGGCTGGAAAAAGATCTAATATAATTGAAATAGGCCCAGTGGTTCTTGAGAAGTCGTTTAAAGAAAAATGTAATGGACACACAGCCAGACAGACGATGGACGGCCGATTGCCATGGCATAAGCTCACTTGGCCATTCTGGTAGGGTGATCTAATAAAACAGAAACAACAACTTTGTCATGATGTAAAGAAATTACTGTTGAATGTTTTGAAACTAATTTGAATTTTTTGATGGTTGTTGACCAACAGGTTCCAGTTACATTAATTTCAAAATATTCAACAGTTTTCTTGTTTGGTTGTTTTTAAATTGAGAAACTGCCATTTCAATGGTGATAGGGTTAATGACAAATTTTACAAAGTAATAAGTAATACTATCCAAACAATTAGTGTCAATGGAGGAATCCATCTTTAGCTATGCCCCACCCATCGCCCGTGTTGTGATCAATCGATCCATGAACTCCCTGACTATCAATTTCGAGGAAACTATACAGGTAAGCTGTTGAACATTTTGAAACTAATCTGACTGGGTTCTGTTGTTTCAAATAGCATGTTTATTAAACAGTAAAGACACAATTCGTACAACAATGCTTAGCCCGCCATAAATTATGCATTCTTGATGAACTTAGCTAATTGATTATGACATCACCATACACACCACGTAGTTGATTTTGCCATCATATCATTGACTGAGGAACTGGAATCCTCCATTGAAGAATAGCCATGCAAACCTGTCTATAACAGACACCTGATTTTTAAACCAAAAACCCACCCATCTTAATGAATTTGACTCAAAAAGGGATTTACTACAGCAGTGAAAGCATCTGATCTGTCAATCAATAGACCTTTCCACTTTATCCACCCATCATATGATGTCATAATCTACTACATGGTGTGCAGAATGACATCATAATAAATGATGTCATTATGACATCATGAATGAAGTAGATCAGTATGTCACGAACGCATATTTGAAGACGGACTATGCATTATTGTACGAATTGTATGTCTTTACTATTTCATAAATATTCTGTTGAATATTTTGAATCTAATTTGACTGGGCGCTGTTGCTGCCATAGGTAGCAACATCACCCAGTCAAATTAGTTACAAAATATTCAACAGCTTACCTATAGTTTTCAGGAAAATGATAGTTAGGGCAGTCTGGATTTGATCAATCCCAACACAGTGAAGTGTGGGTGGAGCTTAGCTAGATTGTATGTCCTTTGTGTATTTACAATTTAATAAAAACATTTTGTTGAATATTTGGAAACTAATTTGAAATTGGAAGCTGTTGCTGCCATAGACATTTATTCTACTGTCAAACCCATCTATAAGAGACACCTTATAGGCCTTCCTAAAGTGGTAAATAAAGATAGGTGGTCACTTAATGCAACTCAATAGAGGGATCAATTTCTAGCTAATCTCCACCCATTTCTAGCTAATATCCACCCATTTCTAGCTAATCTCCACCCATTTCTAGCTAATCTCCACCCATTTCTAGCTAATCTCCACCCATTTCTAGCTAAGCTCCACCCATTTCTAGCTAATCTCCACCCATTTCTAGCTAAGCTCTACCCACTTCATATGCATGTTGGAATCGATTTTAATTCTTTGAACTCTGAATTTTCAGAAGCCCAATTTCAAGGTTATACAGGTAAGCTGTTGCATATTTTGAAACTAATTTGACTGGAAGCTGTTGCTGTCTATCCCAACAGAATGTATATTAAATTGTAAATTATCCAAAGACATACAATTCGGACACATTCGTGACAGACTTTTTTGACATTAATGATAGAGCTGTCATTTTAATTGTGACATCAGCTAATATATATTTGATTATTATGTCAGCACTTGAGTAACAGAATGGATCCCTCAATTTCAGCAATACATTTCAGATTTTTTGGTATCCTGTGGTCAAGAGACTGGGGGGGGGGGGGGGGGGGGTCATTCCGTGTCAAATCACCCAATGAGCTAAACCTCACCATTTCCAATTTACTTCAAAATTGGTTTATGTGTTTGTTTTGGCTAGAAAAGCCAAAATATCAAGTTTTAGCTCAATCGGACCAATGGTTTCTGAGATATGGGCCATTGATTTTTTAACAACGTTGACCAAAATGGGCATAGTCACCAAAATACAAATGGCCATAACTCCTGAGCAAATGGTCCAATCTTGACAAACAAAGTGTCATTAGAAAGGGAAACAAACAAGGATTCCAAATCTGCCATTATTTATATCATTTGGGTGATTCTAGGGGTGATGACCTTTTGACCTTGAAATTGACCTTGTGGATCACATGACCTTGAGGTCACAAATGATGTAAATTAAAGCCTGGTAAGTTACCTACAATATATTTTTTTAAAACTAGGTGTATTATTTTTAGTTTTTCCGTAATATCAAGTTGAAATTTATGGTTGATCTGGAAAAAACCCACCTTTTTGCATGTGCTACAAACAGTGACAAATACAGATTGTTTGTGTGAAGTTTCTGAAATTGACTTTAGACTCCCTGGACAGGAAGTGGTGGCCCCTAATTATATATCCATACAGCATGATTACAGAAGTTAAACAAAGGAAATCCTAATCAGCTTTAACTGATTTTTCTACCACGTTTTGAAGATGTAAGTATTTGTAGGAAAATCTAATATTGGCATCCATAAAGACCTGAGTTTAACTCCACAGAAAAGACCTAGTCTGAATGTTTTAAAACACTTTAGTAGTAAGCAAAGCAGTGTGTGCCTCTGTGCAAGACCATGTGGCACAAATTGTAGTACAGATATTTATAGAAACAAGTGTGAACGCGCTATAGTTGTGACTGTGGCAGCGTGGACCATGACCTTTGACCCAGTGACCTCATTCTTTGTGTGATTGTCCCACTTGATGTTGGCAACCATGTGTTCAAGTTTTGTCTTGATATGGTCATCCATTCCTGAGATATGGCCTTTGCAAAAAATGTCAAAATTTTTGACACAGACCGACCGACCGACCGACCGACAGACAGACAGACCGACTTATACTAGTCGCAGTCACGACTAAAAATGCACAATGAATAAAACAAACAAATAGCATTTATATGTTATTAGTGGCCAAAGTGTTAACAGTTTGTTGAATTCTCAATGGTATTTTTGTGGTGTTATTTTGGTAATGATGTTACTGTATGCTACTCTGTTATACAACAGTATTTAGCAAATAGCAACATCATTAAAAATATGCACCAACTAAGTCTGATCAGTATATATTTAACCCTTAGCACTCTGTTGTCAACATTCTTAACTTTTTCTGGGCCAGTTGCAACGCGACTGTCACATTTTAAAAACAAATTTGGTGGTAGATGTTGCTGTTGCGACAAGCACCATCTCCCACCAAAATTGTTTTAAAAATGAGCTCTGATACATTTTCAAATTAAATTATTTAAATTAAAGATTTTTACATCAGAGTGCTAAGAGTTAAATTCTAGGTTTTGGTTTATCATGTGTTAAATGCCAGACTAATTTGAGCTTGTCCTATTTGCCCTACAGGGACAACTGTAGCTTTCATACTGATGTGAATCCATGCCACCAACTGCACCACACCAAGAAGAAGACTGTACGCAAAGTAACGCAGCAGGAGGATGTCAGAATGTTAATGCTACGAAGCGGACTTGAAAAAGCTAATATTAAGACAATTTGTTGTCACCATGAACAAGAGCTACTTAAAAAGTTTTCTTTACGTAACAGAAAGTGTTGGAATCCTTTTGACACTCACCCTAGCAATCCTAGGACAAAATCGCTGCGAATCCTGACTCTAAGTGCCTATGACACATTAGTTAGTCCACCACCAAATGTGATACCAGGTGAAAAACTGTGTTGTACCTGCCTCATAAAACTAAGAAAAACGTGTGTCACTCAGACCATTGAGACCAGTACTGAAGTCCCAGGTGCCAGCCAACAAGTGGATGATACAATGCAAGTCAGTTTGTCTGAAAATGATGCACCTAATGATGAGGTTACATGTAGTCCACCTGAAAAGGACACTTCCCTTATAGACAGAAATGCTGCATTAGCCCGACTAGATGAAATGCCAGTTAAGGCTGGACATTTGGCACCATCAACAAAGAAATCTAAGGGGAAACAGAAGTTGAGGAAAGGTATGAAAAAACTAAAACATAGTCTAGAAAAGGTTTATGATGTTCACTTTGACTCAACTGAATCGGAAGATGAAGATGATATGTATGATTTACAATTATAACGTGCTATGTTTGAGGAGTTAAAAGCTAAATTCAACCAGTCTACTTCATATGCAGAACGTGTTCAAATACTGACCCTCTCCCCCTTTACTATAGAATGGACAATGAATGAACTCGGGGCATCAGACTATCTTGTGAAGAAAAGCCGTGCTATAAAAAAAGAGAAAGGAATATTAGGACAATGCAATAAAAACAAGGGAAAATCCATGCCCATGGATCTTAAAGCTGAAATTGTGAATTTTTATCAAACAGATGATAACAGTCGTATGTGTCCAGGAAAGAAGGAAAAAGTCAGTATCCGTAATAAGGATGGGGAAAAAGGAGAACATGACAAGCGCTTAGTATTGTGCAATTTAAATGAACTGCATGTATCGTGGAATGAAGCAAATCCAGACAAACATGTAGGTTTCTCTTCGTTTGCGGCTCTTTGACCAAAATGGTGTGTTTTAGCAGGGACATCGGGCACCCATTCAGTCTGTGTTTGCAAGTACCACCAGAACCCAAAGCTTATGGTCGATTTGTGTTTAAGTGTAAATGTCCATGATCTTATGGCCCACTGTGTATGTTCTACTGAGAATGAAGCTTGTATGATGGGGCAGTGCAAAAACTGCCCAGGCCTACAGGGCATTGTTGATTTTTTACATCAATGTGACTTCATTGAACTTTGAAATTAACACGCCATAGTTTTACTGCAAAGTCCCAAAGTGCCTACATGAATAATCTGAAATCCTCTGTGACACCAAGGAAAGAAATCATTTTACAAGGTGACTTTGCCGAAAACTATTCATTTGTAGTCTCAGATGAAATCCAAAGCTTTCATTGGGAAAATGTGCAAGCGACTCTCCACCCCTTTGTGGCATACTACCGTTTGGATGATGGAAGCCTTGAGCATTTTAACATGTGTGTCATAAGCGACTGCAAAGTTCACACCACTGTGACTGTTTATGCATTCCTGAAAGATACCATTGCCTACATAAAATCTGTATTACCAGAAGTTGAGAAAATTCACTACTTCACAGATGGCTGCGGAGGCCAATATAAAAACAAGAATAACTTCATCAACTTATGCTACCACAAAGAAGACTGGATTGGACAGTGAATGGAACTTTTTTGCCACCTCACATGGTAAAAGTGCTTGTGATGGCATTGGTGGCACAGTCAAGAGACTTGTAACTAAAGCCAGCCTCCAACGTCCTTCAGCTGATCACATTCTGACCCAAGATGCGATGTTCGATTTTTGCGTGAAGAATATATCTGGTATTCATTTTCTTTATGTAAAGCAGGATCACGTTGATGCTTGTGACGAGCAACTGCAGATGAGAATCGAGTCAGCCAAAACTGTGAAAGGCACCCAGAAATACCATTGTTTTGTCCCTGTTTCACAAACAATGCTGAAAGTCTTCAAACTGAGTGGACAGTCTACTCCACCTGACATAGTTCAAATCACTGATGCTGATGTGTTAGGTTCAGATGTAGTGAATTTGTTGCAAATTTCCCTGGAAATAAAGGACCAGAACTTTGTTTGTTGCATGTATGATGATGTGCCATGGATAGGTATGGTAGAGGAAGTGTCGGAGGAGTATGGTGATTATCATATCAAGTTCATGCACCCAAATGGACCATTGAGACAATTTCACTGGCCATCACAAGCGGACAGATGTTGGATTCCAGAGGCGGATATTCTTTGTGTCATAAACACTCCATCACTGACATCATCATCATCAAGGAAATACACTATCTGTCAAAATGACCTAGTTCAAATTTCTAAAGTGTGTCCAAACTGGGCATTTGATTATGAATAATCTTAATAGGTGATACGAGACAATACTTGTAAGCTGCCTGTTTAAATGTTAATAGTACTCAATGAATATTAGTACATGTTCTGGTGCTACATGCCTGTGTACATTTAGAGAGGCTTGAGACGTCAGCAGTAGGTGTGTACATATTTTAACTTGATATTACTGACTGACAAACAAAAAATAATACACCTCTAGTTTTTCAATATAACTTACCAGGCTTTAATTTACATCATTTGTGACCTCACGGTCATGTGATCCACAAGGTAATTTTCAAGGTCAAAATATAGGTTAAAAGGTCATCACCCCTAGAATACACCCAAATGATATAAATCATGGCTGATTTGGAATCCTTGTTTGTTTCCCTTTCTTATGACCTTTGTAAAGTTTGGACCATTTGGTCAGGAGTTATGGCCATTTGTATTTTGGTGACCACGCCCATTTTGGCCAAAATTGTTAAAAATCAATGGCCAATAATATCTCAGAAACCACTGGTCCGATTGAGCTAAAACTTGAGATTTTGGCTTTTCTGGCCAAAACAAACATATAAACAAATTTGGAAGTAAATTGGAAATGGTGAGGTTTAGAATCACATTTTTATTGGGTGATTTGATATGGAATGACACTGGGTATCAAACTGGTATCATCCTCTGTTTTGTTAGTTACATGTAAGAATTTCTCTGCTATGCCTCGACTCTAATATTTTAGTAACTTCATTTACAAATTACCATTTTGAAAATTAGTAACATTAAACTGCCTGAATTTAAGGCCCTAAGATGAAAAACCATATAATAGTATATTTAACAAGAACTGATAACTCATATAAGCTATAATCAAGGTTGAAATGTCTGCTGCTCACCCAAAACCAAGTTCACACCTATAGATGGGCAGAATGTCAGGAAAAGTTTCATGACTTAGAACTGTTGAAATTCTTTAATCAAGGCAAATGTCAACCAAGTTATAAGTCATAACATTATAAAATCTTTCAAAATAAATAGGTCTTCAATCGTACCCCCTTGAATGTTGCTTTAGGCAGCAACTGTTTCCAGTCAAATTAGTTTCAAAATATTCAACAGAATAATTATTAAATTGGATAGGGTATTGGTGTTTGTTTTTTCTGGTTCAAATGGTGTAAATGGATATTTATAAATACTGGACAATGGATGCTAACAGTAACAAGTTTAAATGAATACATAACATACTAACTACCTTTCTGCTATAAGAATTGCATGCGTAGCACGCAGAAAGAACTGGTCAAATTCAAGCTGCAGTCGATGTAGCGCATGTTCTGGTATACGAGCCTCAGGAGAGAGCGCTTTAAAATTGTGCCAGTGGTCAGACACATAATGAACTGTATGTCTGAAAAAAACCCAACAACAAAGTCATTATAAATTAGCACAATAAATTACATTTTTGTGAAAGGTAGGCAGTATAACAGAGATGTTTGTGAAATTACTGAAAATATCTACATGTCGCAACAGTAAAATTCTATAACATTTTAATTGAAATGGCAGGCATATATTTATAGCCATGAAGTCCAGCTGTTACATCAACTCTTCCAAATATGTAGATCAGGTATCATGGCTGTAGAGTAGAGTAAATTTACTCGCACAGTTGCCAAAATGTTCTTTACGCTATAGTACCAGTCGAATGAAAAAACCTTAGCAGTATGGAAGGTGCAGAAACCGACTAAATTTTATAACCCTTGAAATAAAATCCACCTTTCAGCGCCATTTTCAGACAGTGAATGTGGAATAATAGTAGAATTTTTAACGAAACATACCACATGTTTCGGCCCTGGCTTGTTTCGTGCTCTATTTTTTTCAGGGAAATACCAGTGAATAATAAATATACTCTATGGAGCTAATTTACTCTAACTTTTCACCCAGTTGAATACAGACAATATGTTCAGTATGATTTAACCACCCTTGTGTCAAATTAATCCTTTAATGGTCAAAAACGATGTGCAGTGGTCTTTGAGGAAAGTCCATTTGCAGACCAAAAGAAGACTATTTTTGAAAATTTACTACAGAAATGACTGGCTCAGTAACCGAGTCAGCCATTTCTGTGGTAAATTTTCAAAAATTGCTTTTCTTTTGGCATGCAAATAGACATTAATTAGGCAAAACAAATTTTTTTTTAACATTAACATTTTAATGGTCAAGCCAGCTTTATTATTAAAGGCTTAATTGATATCATTACCATTTTGAGCACTTTGAAGCACTGTTGACACAACAGGGGTTAAGATTTAAATGGAAGATATTGTTGTCGAAACAGGACTAAGTAAAAGCAGCATGCATTCCTCCAGTCATGCCAGTCAAACTTGTTTCAAAAGAGACAACAGGTTACCTATATATTTTGCCACAACATGTATTCCTCCAGGTTATTTGAGAGAATTTTACATAATTAATATACTCTAAACTGAATGTAAATGTAGTAGCGATTCTCTAAATCTATAAGTCTGAATAATGCATAGATATGAGTATCTAATGACCTCACCTTATCATTCGTCCAATTCGTTTGTTGAGTTGTTTGTATCGGGACTTGCTTAAGTTTTGCAAGCCTTGGTGAAGAATACCCACAAGACACGTAGAAAAGGCAAACACTTTCATTAGTACTGGCGCACTGGTGCGCTTCACATCATATGCCAGAATATCTGGTGAAAACAAAATGAACATGAGGTAGCAAATTAACTCAATCAAAATAAATATTATTTTTGATGTCTTTCAAATATCACAGACTGAGAAAGAACGTTTTGACTTACAATATTCAGACTAGTCGCACACCTGTATGTAAATAATTGCAAAACAAGAAATCAGAGAGTAGGAATGTTATTTGATAGCACAACACCGTAACCTTTTAATACACAAGCTAGCCAACAACGTTTTTTATAGTAGTCTTGATATATGTTCATTTTTAAAACAAGGGAAGACAATTTGGAAAGAATGGCTTGTCAAAAAACCCAGCCACTCATTTCAGTGTTAAATTAAAAAAACCAGTCTTCTCTTAGCAGCAACGACTAAGATTTTTGTGAAATGATTTGATCATTAAACAGTTAATTGTTATGAGTAGCACTTTGAAATGATGTTGACACAAAATAAACGAAATCTAGGATTTCTTTTTTCACGAGAGAGTTGATACTTACCTCCCTAATACTTTTGATATTGCTAAATATTGGCTTTCACTCAATAAAACACTCAGATTAAAAACAGTTAGGTGCCCCTACTGGGAAGGTAGTCAGAGGTAGTCCGGCGGATGCCAGCCCCACCACCGCGCATGCGCCGACTACTACTTCCTCTGACTAATTTATTGGCTAACACATGCAACTGCCAAGAGCCTGAAGACCGAGCCTCTGTGGGGTGGAGAGGCTGGGTCCGTATCTAGGGAGGTAAGTATCAACTCTCTCGTGAAATAAACGAAATCAAGGATTTCTTTTTTCATGAGAGAGTTGATACTTACCTCCCTAATACTTTTGATATTGCTAAATATTGGCTTTCACTCAATAAACACTCAGATTAAAACAGTTAGGTGCCCCTACTGGGCAGGGAGTCAGAGCGTAGTCTGGCGGATGCCCGCCCCACCACCGCGCATGCGCAGACTAGCACTTCCTCTGACTAATTTATTGGCTGATACACATGCAACTATAAAGAGCCTGAAGACCGAGCCTCTGTGGGGTGCAGAGGCCGGGTCCGTATCTAGGGAGGTAAGTATCAACTCTCTCGTGAAAAAAGAAATCCTTGATTTCGTTTATTTCACATCAAGAGTATACTTACCTCCCTAATACTTTTGATATTGCCAGAATTCGACAGTGAATTCGGCGGGAGGGAGGCGAGGTCAAAAGACCAGCTCATCCCTATACGCTTTTCTGCATTTAAGGCACTTAAACTTCTGAAACTGTATGAAAAAACAGTCAGGATTTGACTAACCATCGGATAACACCCCCGATGTATGAGAGATGACCGAATGTCATATGCGCTCCCCCCCCCTCCTTCCTGGGAGGAAGAGTCGAATGACCTCAATGTCCTATACGCTCTCTACGTACAAGTGCCATGTACTACAGGACAGAGACGAAAAGCTCCATTTTCGTATACTCTCAACAATGAACCACATAAATACACAAAACCATCATCATATAAATAACGGGTAACGTGACAAGACAATCAACAATGGACAACCCATACACAAGACTGACCTTGTTGAAATGGCTGCTGACATCCTCTTCCCATTGGTGAAGATCGATGCAGTCCCAAATTAGTGGTTGTTTCCATAAATTAATTGTGAAATATATAAGCAATGAGGAAACCCCATCAAAAATATATATGCCTAGTTATTTTTTCAAAATCGACAAGGCGAGAGGATTAGAGGTGTCACGGAGATAATGGTCTGTAAAACTTGACTCACAGTGCCACTGAGCCACCGACATAATATCATCCACAGGGACCCCATTAAATAGGGCAGTGGATGTCACTACGCCGCGGACACTGTGAGCCTTGGCCACGTCAACCTGCTTCCCGGTGGCGGATTTATGGCAAAACTGAATGCATTCTACAATCCACCTGGAAATGGTGTCCTTAGAAGCCCTGCCATGGGGTTCAATATATGACAACCAAAACGCTGACTGGTCGGTGCGCCACTCCGCCGTACGTTGTTTGTACCGGCGAAGCGCCCGGACAGGACACCATGCTTTAGAATTAGGATCATATCTAGTTAAAGCAGGCAAAATAATAGGTTGACCTGGATATTTCAACGACTGATTTTTAGCCAAGAAATTAATCCTAGGTAGCAGCTTAAGGCCTTCCCCTGAAACCACAAAACGGTCATCCTCGGCTGATAAGGCATGAATTTCACTCCTACGCCTAGCCGAGGCCGCAGCAATTAAAAACACAGTCTTCAGTGTTAATAGTTTCATCGAAATGGAACTAAGTGGTTCAAACGGCTTATCACCTAGTACTTGAAGCACTAGCGATAAACTCCAAGACGGAATCACCGGTGGATTCCTTGGTCTTAGATTGCCCATGCCTTTAATTAATACATTTAATGTATTCACTTCATCACTTCCCCTCTTAGCCAAGCAAGGAATAACAGACATTAAAGCTGACTTATAACCAGCAATAGAGTTAGGCTTGAGGCTATAGGCATCATAGAGGTGACAGAGGAAATCAGCTACTACCTGAATAGATGCATCCATTGGATCAATACATCTTTTTGAGCACCATTCTGCAAATCTGTTGATTTTATAATTATATGCTCTGGAGGTTGACCCCCTCCTGGCTTTGGCCATAAACATGGCTGCTTGCTTAGAAAAGCCCTCCTTAATTCTAGATTCCTTGACAACATCCACGCAGTCAATCTGAACATTGACGGATTGTTGTGAAGGGCCTTGCCCTGGAAGATAATATCGTCCATCAGAGGCAGAGGAACCGGATTGCAGACCAGAAGGTCCAGCAGATCCGTATACCATGATCGGCTTGGCCAATCCGGGGCGATCAGAAGCACTTGGCATTCCTCTTGTCTGATTTTCTAAAGAATTTTTGGAATCAGGATTGCTGGAGGGAATGCGTATGCATACATTCTCCCCCAGCTGATAGCTAACGCATCTGTTGCGAAAGCGCTTGGATCCGGAATCGGAGAGACGTACGTCGTCATCTTCGCATTCTTCTTCGTTGCGAACAAATCGATGTTGGGTTTCCCCCAATGGTCGAACAGACGATCCGCCACACATTGATTTAGTTGCCATTCCGTGGGTAAAACACTCATCCTTCGGCTCAATGAGTCTGCTAGCAGGTTTAACCTTCCCGGAATATGAACTGCTTTCAAGGTAATCTGGTGATCCAGACACCAACAAAGCAGTCTCCATGTCATCATACAGAGACTGGGCGACTTCGTTCCGCCCTGGCGGTTTATGTAAGTCACAACTGTTGAGTTGTCTGAACGAATAAGAACAATCTTGCCCTGAACTTTCTGTAAGAAATGTTCCAGGCCCAGGACTACTGCTCTTAGCTCCAGTAGATTTATATGTTCCTTTGACTGTTCCAGATTCCAAAGTCCTGATATCGTGGACTCTTCCAGGCAAGCTCCCCAGCCCTCCATCGATGCATCTGTATACACAGTCACCTGAGGGTGGGGAGGGGTTAGCATAACCCCCACCAAGAGATTCTCTGTGTCCAACCACCATTGCAGGTGATGAATCAGAGGCGCCAACACTGACACATTCGAGTCCAGCGAACCTGTACTCTGGGTCCATTGTGTCATGAGAAATAACTGGATCGGCCGCCTGCGTAAGGCGGCCTGAGGAATGACTGGTTCCAATGAAACCATCAACCCCAGCATTCTCAAGTAAACCCGTGCCAGGACATGACGACTGTCGCACACTGACTGAATTAATGAGATGAGTTTCTGAACTCTCTCCTGAGTAGGATAAACATATCCTGTCTCTAGATCGAAGAACATCCCCAGGTAAACAAACTTCTGGGATGGAGTCAGCTCTGATTTTTGGAAATTGATCATCCAGCCTAAGTCTGTGAGAGTTTTCAAAACAATCTCCAGACTGGCCGACAAACTTTCCCGGGTGTGCGCTTTCAACAGCCAGTCGTCTATGTACGTGTGGACTGCTATGCTTCTCCTGTGGAGGTATGCGGTGATCGCAAGAACCACACGGGTGAAAACCCGAGGAGCCGTGGAAATTCCGAAGGGTAGCACCCTGAATTCCCACTGTCTGCCCTGGAATGCAAATCTCAGGAAGCGACGGAAACTCCTGTGTATGGGGATGTGGAAATAAGCGTCCTTCAAATCTATCGACGCTGTCCACATTCCCCTCTCTAACCCCGCCAACACCGAGCGCACAGTCTCCATCTTGAAACTGGGCGTCTCTATGAACTTGTTCAATGGCTTGAGGTTGAGAATTGGTCTCCACCCTCCGGTGTTCTTTGTTACTAAGAACAGGGTTGAATAGAAGCCCGGACACCTCTGTGCCGGCTGAATAGCTCCTTTTTGTATGAGGGAATTTATTTCCTCCTCGATACACAACCTTTGATCTGGATCTCTCGGATTTGGAGTCCAGATCGGCACTAGAGACAGTCGCGATGGCGGGCCTGTCATCCAATCGGGATGATACCCGACTGAAAGCCATCGCAAGACTAAACGGTCCTGAGTTAACCGTTCCCACTCTTGCATGTGGTCGGCTAATCGGCCTCCCATCGGTCCACCTAGGGATAGAGGTGGACATAAGGAGTGCAAGAGCGACACTGTCTCCTTTGCCAGAAACACCGGCGCGGTTCTCACCGCGGTAACCGTCCCATCAGGAACGATTACCCCGCCCAGATCCTCGCGCGCCACGACCAGCACCGCGCGCACCACGGTGCGCGGGCGGCTGCCTGGCTGACTGCGCCTGAGGAGCCTGCGCCCCCCTCGCTGCTGGCCGAATCGCACGCGGCCGAGGCCGGCGCTGCGATGGTGGTTGGCCTCTGACCTGGCCACTACCACCTCGAGCCTGCAGGGGACGATACGCAGGGGGTGCGGCGCGAACGTTGGCACGACGAAGCACCTCAAACTGTTCGCGCAGCGCCCTCTGGTTATTGACCAGAGTAACCGTCTCCTGGAGGTGTCTACATCCCTCACCTCCAAAGAGACCAGGACCTGTCATAGGCGTACGTAGTAGCCTATTGTAGAGGTCCTGGGACAGGCACAGATTATCCAAGGCAAAAGTGCGCCTTGCCTGGACACTCCTGGTCACCGCCCGCGTCATACAGTCCAGAGCCAGGTTGATACCATCCTGGATGGCTCGCTGGACTGTGACCGGACTTGGCTGGCGCGATGCGGATGCTGTTACTACCCCTTGTAACAGCTGGGAGACGTGGGACAGAGCGGCAATCGAAGCCCTCCCACTCTCCTCCGCATCACGCAACGCGGCATTTGCCGAACGCAACGCGTTCGAGCACAAGACTCCCGTGTCAGAACGGGAGCCTGGCCGCGCATCCTCACCCAAAGCCGCGCAGTCATCCACGCTCGGCTTTGGTACCACACCGTACCGCTGGTAGTCCAGGGGCACGATGCGGCAACGCCTGGCCACCTCGCGCGGGGCCTTAGCGAGACGTCCACTCGACTTAATGGACGTCTCCGCCGCCTCGAACATGTCAACGACATGCTCTGCCAGCGGCAGAGAAGGCATAGCGTTAGCAGTAGGCTTACCAGCTAACCACGGCCTGTGTTCACGCTGGCTAGCCGACTGCTCCACGGGCAGATCTGGTCTAACACTCACCAGCCACTGGCAAGCGTCAGACCAATCCTCCTCCGTGGCTAGTTGCGAGCGCTCTACAAGACGGGGGCCTTCGTCTTCCTCCTGAGCACAAGCAACAGAGCTTGACGGCGGATACGCTGATATCCCTGGCAAGCCAGGGAGAGCATGCGGGCCTGATAATACCGGCATGCTAATCTCACTGGTTTGACCAGGAGCAGTGGTAGAGCGCGGGGCATATACCGGCCCACCACGGCCCCGGCCAGCACCAGCTACACTCTCGGCAAGCCGAGGTATGCGGTACCGCTGGCCTTCAGCGCCCAGGGCCACAGTCTGAACCGTGGATTCTACCCCTGGGAGAGTAAAACCGTGGAAAAAGGCGCCTGTATTCCCCGCGAGGGGCGCACAAACGTCATATTCCATGGCCACGTCTTCAGACGGCGACCCTAACAGGTAATCATCATCCTCCTGGCCAGAAAGATTAGACTCCGGGTCAGCAAAGAGAGCTAACCCGGACTGGCCAGGGAAGGCGCCATATGAGGTACTGGCAGCCGCGGTGTGCGGATACCCCTGGACTGATGAGCAGCCCGCGGGTTCCAGCGACGACCGTCCACGGTCCCTATTGGGCGCGGCAATAAGCCTGCTGCCAGGGCCGTGGAACACCCCCTCTAATGGGGCCACCTCTGAATCTTCAAACAACGGAAGCGTACTAAGGAACGTTGATTCAGAGGTGGGGATTACCTGCTCCGAAGCAGATGATGAGGTCAATAAAGGATTTGGTCCAGGAAGCATGCCACGAAGCAACTCTGGAACCAAATCCTTGATTGTCCTCCTCATCTCTCCCAACATCTCGGTCCGGAAGGCCTCCATGTCCACCGCGGACGAGGCCTTCCTCTTACCCTTCTTACTTACGACCTCTTTTTTCAGCTTCTTTTTCTCCTCCTCCAACTTGTCCTTCGCCTGCAAGCACAAGAATTCGGACATTAGCTCGACCCCCCCAGTGCTTACATATCTCGCAATTAAGCAAGGGACCACAGGGGCTACACTGAAAACATAGATGAGGGCCAAACTTGTCCCTCAAAAATCGTCCACAGGACGCACAACCAGTTCTCTGAAAAAGGCCAAAGGACGAGGAGTATGAGCAAACTAGTTACGCTTAGAAACTAACCAACTCAAGAGAAGGAAATGATCATAAAGATCATAATTTTTATGAGAAACCAGCTTCGGACAACTTTAATTGTAATTAAAGAGCAAAGCTGATTATGACGTCATTAATCCTATGACAGGACAAAATCGATCCCAACAAACATCCCAGTGCAAGGACGAATTGTATCTTTAACCAGAACATGTGCAGAATGGACATTTCGACTACACAAGCATCAGATAAATACTGATAACAATGGCAAATAGTGTTAATTATCTCCCTTTCTCATATCAATAATTAATACCTGACACCTTGTCTAGACAAACCATCCAACCTGATGAACTGGAGAACTCCACCACTGAACGCCTCTTAACTCTCTCCACCTCAAGGGGAAGGAATTGGATCAAGAGGGCAAAGTGAGAAGACCTTTATAATAGGCCTCCAACTCACTGGGCATAGAATTTTTGGTTAGATAACCTAACAGTATTAGTAGGAAATGGAACCATGGTGGAGAGACACAAACCCTCTGCTGATGTCATGTCCTTATTTCTCCTTCACACAGACCTGTGGACATAAACACAAAGAGAGATTAGTCTTGTATAGCACCTAGTTGAAAAAACCCAACTAATTAAGGCGCTTATCACGTTTAGCGAGAGTCCCGGAAACACATTACAACGGGACAAAACTCGCTAATTTTACTAGAAGTCACCTGATTTAAAGGTCCAAGGCCCTCCTGTGGCGAAGTCACTCTCTCAGCCATCTTTGTCAGGTGAAAACGTCTCTTAAATAGTCTTAAAAAGCTTTGAAAAGCGTAAAGAAAGATCCTATCATGAAAGCATGTGTTGTCTCTCAGCCAATAAATTAGCAAAGAGGTAGTGCTAGTCTGCGCATGCGCGGTGGTGGGGCGGGCATCCGCCAGACTACGCTCTGACTCCCTGCCCAGTAGGGGCACCTAACTGTTTTAATCTGAGTGTTTATTGAGTGAAAGCCAATATTTAGCAATATCAAAAGTATTAGGGAGGTAAGTATACTCTTGATGTGAAAAAAGAAATCCTAGATTTCGTTTATTTCACATCAAGAGTATAATTACCTCCCTAATACTTTTGATATTGCCAGAATTCGAAAGTGAATCTGGCGGGAGGGAGGCGAGGTCAAAAGACCAGCTCTTCCCTATACGCTTTCACGCGTTTAAGGCACTTATGACGTCTGAAATGTGTGAGAACACATTCAGGATTTGACAAACCATCGGATAACACAACCGATGCATGAGAGATGACCGAATGTCATATGCGCTCCCCCCCCCCCTCCTGGGAGGAAGACTAGATGACCTCAATGTCCTATACGCTCTCCACGTACTAGTGCCAAGTACTATAGGACTGAGACGAAAAGGCTCCATTTTCATATACTCTCTATGATGAACCACCTCCCACATAAACCATCACCATATTAATAATAACGGGTAACGTGACAATACAAGTAACAATGAACAACACATGAACAAGACTGACCTTGTTGAACTTGGAAGCTGTCATCATGATCCCAGTAGAGAAGCCTGATGCAGTCCCGACAAGTGGTTGTTACCATCGCTAAATTGCGAAGTATATAAGCAATGCGGAAGCACTCCTCACAAAATTTAAAAAAAACCCCGATTAATGTTTTAAAATCGACAAGGCGAGAGGGTTAGAGGTGTCACGGAGGTAATGGTCTGTAAAACTTGACTCACAGTGCCACTGAGCCACGGACATAATGTCATCCACAGGGACCCCACTAAACAGGGCAGTGGATGCCACGACACCGCGGACACTGTGAGCCTTGGCCACGTCAACCTGTCGCCCGGTGGCGGATTTGTGACAAAATTGAATACATTCCACAATCCACCTAGAAATGGTGTCCTTAGACGCCCTACCATGGGGTTCAATATATGACAACCATAACGCTGACTGGTCGGTACGCCACTCCGAAGTACGCTGTTTGTACCGGAGCAGCGCCCGTACGGGGCACCATACTTTAGAATTAGGATCATATCTAGTTAAAGATGGCAAAAAAATAGGCTGACCTGGATATTTCAATGACTGATTCTTAGCCAAGAAATTAATCCTAGGTAGAAGCTTAAGGCCTTCCCCTGTAACCACAAAACGGTCATCCTCGGCTGATAAGGCGTGAATCTCACTCCTACGCCTTGCCGAGGCCGCAGCAATTAAAAATACAGTTTTAAGCGTTAACATTTTCATAGAAATGGAACTAAGTGGTTCAAAAGGCTTATCTCCTAGTACCTGAAGCACCAGGGATAAACTCCAGACTGGAATCAGTGGTGCATTCCTTGGTCTTAGATTGCCCATGCCTTTAATTAAAACATTTAATGTACTTACTTCATCACTCCCCCTATTAGCCAAGCAAGGAATAACAGTCATTAATGCTGATTTGTAACCAGCAATAGAGTTAGGCTTGAGGCTATAGGCATCATATAGGTGACAGAGGAAATCAGCCACTACCTGAATAGATGAGTCCATTGGATCAATACATCTTTTTGAGCACCACTCTGCAAATCTGTTGATTTTATAATTATATGCTCTGGAGGTTGACCCCCTCCTGGCTTTGGCCATAAATATGGCCGCTTGCTCAGAAAAGCCCTCCTTAATTCTAGATTCCTTGACAACATCCACGCAGTCAATCGGAACATTGACGGATTGTCGTGAAGGACCTTGCCCTGGAAGATAAGGTCGTCCACCAGAGGCAGCGGAACCGGATTGCAGACCAGAAGGTCCAGCAGATCCGTATACCACGATCGGCTTGGCCAATCCGGGGCGATCAGAAGCACTTGGCACTCCTGCTGCCTGATTTTCTGAAGCACCTTTGGAATCAGGATTGCTGGAGGGAATGCGTATGCATACATTCCCGCCCAGCTGATAGCTAACGCATCTGTTGCGAAAGCACTTGGGTCTGGAATCGGAGACGTACGTCGTCATCTTCGCATTCTTCTTCGTTGCGAACAAATCGATGTTGGGTTTCACCCAATGGTCGAACAGACGATCCGCCACACATTGATTTAGTTGCCATTCCGTGGGTAAAACACTCATCAGATTTAGCCTTCCCGGAATATGAACTGCCTTCAAGGTGATCCCATGATCTAGGCACCAACAAAGCAGTTTCCATGTCATCATACAGAGACTGGGCGACTTCGTTCCGCCCTGGCGGTTTATGTAAGTCACTACTGTTGAGTTGTCTGAACGAATTAGAACAATCTTGCCCTGAACCTTCTGTAAGAAATGTTCCAGGCCCAGGACTACTGCTCTTAGCTCTAGTAGATTGATATGTTCCTTGGACTGATCCAGATCCCAAAGCCCTGATATTGTGGACTCTTCCAGACAAGCTCCCCACCCCTCCATCGATGCATCTGTATACACAGTCACCTGAGGGTGGGGAGGGGTTAGCAAAACCCCCGGCAAGAGATTCTCTGTATTCAACCACCATTGCAGGTGGTGAATCAGAGGTGCCAACACTGACACATTCGAGTCCAGCGAACCTGAACTCTGGGTCCACTGTGTCATGAGAAACAACTGGATCGGGCGCCTGCGCAAGGCGGCCTGCGGAATGACTGGTTCCAATGAAACCATCAACCCCAGCATTCTCAAGTAAACCCGTGCCAGGACATGACTGTCGCACACCGACTGTATTACTGAGATGAGTCTTTGAACCCTCTCCTGAGTTGGATAAACATATCGCGACTCGAGATCGAAGAACATGCCCAGGTAAACAAACTTCTGGGATGGAGTTAGCTCTGATTTTTGGAAATTGACTATCCAGCCCAAGTCCGTGAGAGTTTTCAAAACAATCTCCAGATTGGCCGATAATGTTTCCCGGGTGTGTGCTTTCAACAGCCAGTCGTCTATGTACGTGTGGACTGCTATGCTTCTCCTGCGGAGGTATGCAGTGATCGCGAGAACCACACAGGTGAAGACCCGAGGAGCCGTGGAAATCCTGAAGGGTAATACCCTGAATTCCCACTGTCTGCCCTGGAATGCAAATCTCAGGAAGCGACGGAAACTCCTCTCTATGGGAATGTGGAAATAAGCATCCTTCAAATCTATTGACGCTGTCCACATTCCTTGCTCTAACCCCGCCAACACCGAGTGCACAGTCTCCATCTTGAAACTGGGCGTCTCTATGAACTTGTTCAATGGCTTGAGGTTGAGAATCGGCCTCCACCCTCCGGTGTTTTTCGTTACTAAGAACAGGGTTGAATAGAAGCCCGGGCACCTCTGCGCCGGCTGAATGGCTTCCTTTTGTATGAGGTTATTTATTTCCTCCTCTATACACAACCTTTGATCTGGATCCCTCGGAATCGGAGTCCAGATCGGCACGAGAGACAGTCTCGATGGCGGGCCTGTTATCCAATCGGGACGATACCCGACTGAAAGACTAAACGGTCCTGAGTCAACCGCTTCCACTCTGTCAAGTGGCCGACCAACCGGCCGCCCACCGGTCCACCTAGGGAGAGAGGTGGACATAAGGAGTGAGAGAGTGGCACTGTCTTCTCGGCCTGAAACACCGGAGTGGTTCCCACTACGGTAACCGGCCCATCAGGCCCGATTACCGCGACCAGATCCCTGCGCGCCCCGCCCAGCACCGCGCGCACCACGGTGCGCGGGTTGCTGCCTGGCTGGCTGTGCCTGGGGAGCCTGCGCCCCCCTCGCTGCTGGCCGAATCGCACGCGGCCTAGGCCGGCGCTGCGATGGTGTCTGGCCTCTGACCTGGCCAGCGCCACCTCGAGCCTGCAGGGGACGATACGCAGGGGGTGCTGCGCGAACGCGCTCCCGCCGGAGCACCTCAAACTGCTCACGCAGCGCCCTCTGGTTGTTGACCAGAGTCACCGTCTCCTGGAGGTGCCTACATCACTCACCTCCAAAGAGACCAGGACCTGTCATAGGCGTTCGCAGTAGCCTATTATACAGGTCCTGGGACGGGCACAGATTGTCAAGGGCAAACGTGCGCCTCGCCCGGACACTCCTGGTCACCGCCCGCGTCAAACAGTCCAGAGCCAGGTTGATACCATCCTGGATGGCTCTCTGGACTGTTACCGGGCTTGGCTGACGTGAAGCGGATGCTGTTACCACCCCCTGTAACAGCTGGGAGACGTGGGACAGAGCAGCAATCGAAGCTCTCCCACTCTCCTCCGCATCACGTAGCGCGGTATTCGCCGAATGCAACCCGTTCGAGCACAGGACACCCGTGTCAGAACGGGAGCCTGGCCGCGCATCTTCGCCCAAAGCCGCGCGATCATCCACGCTAGGCTTAGGCACCACACCGTACCGCTGGTAATCCAGGGGCACGATGCGGCAACGTCTAGCCACCTCGCGAAGGGCCTTCGCGAGACGCCCATTCGTCTTAATGGACGTCTCCGCCGCCTCGAACATGTCCACGACATGCTCAGCCAGCGGCAGAGATGGCATAGCGGTGGCAGTCGGCCTACCAGCTAACCACGGCCTATGGTCACGCTGGATTGCCGACTGCTCCACGGGCAGATCTGGCCGAACGCTTACCAGCCACTGGCAAGCGTCTGACCAATCCTCCTCCGTGGCTAACTGCGAGCGCTCTACTAGACGAGGGCCTTCGTCTTCCTCCTGAGCGCAGGCAGTTGAACTCGACGGCGGATATGCTGATACCCCTGGCAAGCCAGGGAAAGCATGCGGGCCCGAAAGAACAGGCATGCTAAACTCCTTGGCTTGACCAGGAGCCGGCGCCGTGGTAGAGCGCGGGGCAGACACCGCCCCACCACGGCCCTGGCCAGCACCAGCGATACTCTCGGCAAGCCGAGGTATGCGGTAACCGTGGGCATCAGCACCACCCAGGGTCACCTTCTGGACCGTGAATTCTACTCCTGCGTGAGTAGAACCATGGAACACGTCGCCTGTATTCCCCGCGAGGGGTGCACCGACGTCGTACTCCATGGCCACGTCCCCAGACGGCGACCCTAGCAGGTAATCCTCTTCCTCCTGGCCAGAAAGATTAGACTCCGGGTCAGCAAAGAGAGCTAACCCGGACTTGCCAGGGAAGGTGCCATAGGAGGATTTGACACCCGCGGCGCGCGGATACCCAGGGTCTGATGAGCAGACCGCGGGTCCCAGCAACAACCGTTGTCCACGGCCCCTCGGCGCGGCACCAAGCCTGCTGCCAGGGTCGTGGACCGCCCCCAACAACGGGGCCACCTCTGAATCCACATCGAACACCGGACCGGACCTAAGGAACTCGGATTTAGAGGCGGGGATCACCTGCTCCGAAGCAGATGCTGAGGACAACAAAGGACCTGGCCCAGGCAGCATGCTGCGAAGCAACTCTGGGACCAAATCCTTTATTGTCCTCTGCATCTCTCCCAACATTTCGGACCGGAAGGCCTCCATATCCACCGCGGATGAGGCCTTCCTCTTACCCTTCTTAACACCCTCCTTCTTCGCCTTCCTCCATCACCTTCTCCCTCGCCTGTAACGATAAAAAGTCAGCCATTAGCTCGCCCCCCCACTGCTTACATATATCGCATTTTAGCAACGGTCCACAGGGACTGCAGCTAAAACACAAATGTGGCGCAAATCTATCTTTCAGAAATCGACCACAGGACGGGCAACCAGGTCTCTGATACAGGACAAAGGACGAGGACAATGAGCAAGTTAGTTACGGTTAGAAGAAACTCAAAACCAAACTAAAAGAGAGGGACAGGATCATAAAGATCACTAATCAAGAAGAAACCAGCGTTGGACAAAACTTTAAATGTTAATAAAGCGCAAGGCCGATTATGACGTCATCAATCCCGTAACAGAAATTAATCGGTCCGTAACAAGCATCCAAGTGCAAGGACGAATTGTATTCATAACTAGAACATCCTCCAAAGGATATTCAGACTACACATCATCAGATACAGAATGATAAAAAATGGTAAAAAATCAGTCATTATTTTTTCAAATAATTCATATTACCTCATATCATTAATCATATACCTGACACCTTGTATAGACAAACCATCCACCGTGATGCACTGGAGCACTCCACCAAGACTACGCCTCTTCACCTTTCTCCACCTTGGGGAAGGAATTGGATCAAGAGGGCAAAGTGAGAAGACCTTTATAGTAAGCCTCCAACTCACTGAACATAGACTTTTTGGTTAGATAACCTAACAATATTAGTAGGAAATGGAACCGTGGTGGAGAACAACAAACCCTCCTGTGCTGAGATGTCCACTAATAATGCAAAACCATACCTGTGGACATAAACACAAAGAGAAATTAGACTTATAAAGCACCATGTTGGAAAAAACCAACTCAAACAGGCGCTAATCACGGTAAGCGCGAGTCCCGGAAACACATTACACCGGGGGAAAACTCGCTAGAATATCATTGAATTCACCTGATAAAGAGATCCCGTCCCCTCCTCTGGCGAATTTGTCCTCTCAGACATCTCTTTCAACAATATTCGACCGTAACAGACGTGAAAAAAGATTTAAACTCGTGAAACTTGCAGATAGCTAACAAGCACATGTGTTCTCCTTGCCAATAAATTAGCAAAGAGGTAGTAGTAGTCGGCGCATGCGCGGTGGTGGGGCTGGCATCCGCCGGACTACCTCTGACTACCTGCCCAGTAGGGGCACCTAACTGTTTTTAATCTGAGTGTTTTATTGAGTGAAAGCCAATATTTAGCAATATCAAAAGTATTAGGGAGGTAAGTATACTCTTGATGTGAAAGGACATAATCATGAGATGGCTTTCACAAATACATGAATAGACACACTCTGTCTAGAAATACTGGAGCACAATGTAGGAATGCATAAATATGCTACCAATCATCATTGCATCACCGGCAAAAAGTGGCTTCTACATTGGTCTTGAGAAATTGCTATAGTACATGACGGGCACAAGTTTTTTTTAAAACATTGCAATGACGATAAGTGAGCCAGGTATTCCATTGAAAAAAGAGGTCAAGCCAGCCAAAGCCTGCCACTGCAGTTGTTATGAGTAATGTCCATTAATTACAGGTTAAGAGAAAAATATTTTTGAAAATTTACCACTTCAAAAACTCGCTCTATAACTGAGCCAGTTATTTCATTGGTTAATTTTCAAAAACAGTCTCTTGGCCAGTAAAATGCCCTATGTACATGTATGATTACTGTATTCTGCGGCTGTAGTAGTAGAAACATTCTACAGCTGCAATCAGTCCTTCTTCGCTTTTGCCCACTGTGTCTTGTCTTCAGCCAAAATCCTTAGCTTCCTCCAGTCCATTCTTCACTTGAGTGTACCGAGTCCCGCTTTCTTGAGGTCACCCCATAGCACGCTTAGCAGATTTATGCAATGATGTCCTCTCCTGGCTTTGTATTTGCCGCTCTGAGTAGGGCGAATTCCAAGGCTCTCTGTGCTGGTGTCTCTTCTGGCATCCTTAGCGCATGGCCAAACATGGACCATCTTTGCTGGGCGACTTTTACAGACAGCGCCGACGTATTAGACATCTTGTGTAGTGCATCGTTGGAAATTATGCTGTCTGGCCATCAGTGTCCAGTGACGGTGCGTAAGTGTTTGCGGTGGCAGGCATCGCATTTGTCTAGAGCTGCCTTTGGAGCTGCCCAGCTACTACAGTTATACAGCATCAGGGATACGCAGGTTGCATTGTATAAACATAGCTCTAAAAATACACTACAATAAACAAAAATCTAAATTTTTATGACCTATCCCGCCCATTCTATTAACTCTTTAACATGAAAGCCAGCTAAAACAGCCTCTGCAATGGTCTTGAGAAACCTCCATTTGCAGACCAACAGAAGATTATTTTTGACGATTTACCCCTGGAATGACTGCCCTGATAACCGAGCCAGTCATTCTGGTGCTAAATTTTCAAAAATGATCTGCTCTTGGACATCTTCTATGTAAAATTGCAACCTTCTTAACTAAATTAGTGTTAAGGGTTAAAGAAACAAAGAATTATGTGAACAGATTGCTGGATAAACCTCTAGTCCCACTCATAAAATATCGGGATAAAGAACTAGTCAATGCTCATGCATAATATCATGAAAATGCTAAAATCTTACCATCTCTGTCTGCGTCCATGAGAAAAACATGTTTAAAAACACTGTCCATAGGGAATTGTTTGAGGAGCGCGACCAGGTCATTCTCATGCAGATATAGCCAAGCATTACTCGGATCTTCATCCTACAGAAGTAAACATATGCAACCAGGTAAATATTGACTACAAGTTCAACTCTTTAAAACTAAGATTTGTTCAAGAAAGTTTCAATATTCTCATAGAAAATGTCCATTTGCAGACCAAGAAATTATTTTTGAAAATTTATCACTGGAATGACTATATTCTCTTTCCCTACAAATAGACATTACAAGATCACTGCTGAGGCCGGTTTTGGCCTTATTCACAACTAGATGGATCGGTCGATCGCAAATCCCCACATTCACCACTTTTAACTTTTGACCCCCACCACAACCCACCCACCCCCGGGATGTAGTCAAATGTAAATGTCATTTTGCACTCCACAATCATACGGGTAACTCACATACCAAATTTGGTTGAATTTCGTCAAGCGGTGCCAGAGGAGTTGCACTACCATCAATTTCCTGACCTTTTGACCACATCACCTACCCCCGGGGGTGGGGCCAAATGTTATTGTGCTCATTCAAAAACAATATTCTCTTTCCCTACAAATAGACATTACAAGATCATTGCCGAGGCCGGGTTTGGCCGTACTCATAACTAGATTGATCGATCGATGGCGCATCATCAAATTAGTTTCAAAATATTCTTTAAATAAATTTGAAATCGATCCCAAAATGAGTAATCAGCTCGAAATTGACAGTGCATAGCTACTAAATTGATTGCTCCATTGCATAAGTTGAGTGGAAATAATTTGGAAATGAGGTTACTTAAAATAAGTGGAGTCAAAAGCTCCAATACACACCTCTTCTCCATCCGAGTCAACAAGAATCCAGAGACTGCCATCTTGATCCTGTGATGTACTAGATAGTGATGTATAATTAAGTGATATCATGAACTGTTCACGCCCTCTGAAAAAGATAACAACCATTTACTCGAGGGATCTGATCTGTCGCTCAAGTATCTGACATCATAATCAACTACATCACTTACTAGCTGATGATGCAATCAAAATGATGTATCTCTGTCATGAAAATCACAAAGTCTGTCACGAAAGTACATGTATATAATAATGTATACTATGTCTTTTGTGAATTTACAATTAAATAAGCATTTTGGTGAATATTTTGAAACGACATGTAACTTGACTTGGAGTGGAAAAGCTCCCTGCCAAATTAGTTTCAAAATATTCAAAGGTTTAACTTGAAATTTAGATTTTGTGAATTTATGTTTCAAGAAATAGGCGGGGCACAGCTTGAAATGGGCGGAGTGAAGCTAGCAATGGGCGGAGTGAATCTAGCAATGGGCGGAGTGAAGCTAGAAATGGGCGGAGTGAAGCTAGAAATGGATCCCTCTACAATGAACCTAGCTAAAACTGACCTGTGAAGTAGTCTTGAGAAAGGTTCATTTGCAGGCCAAGTGAAACATATTTTTGAAAAGTTGCCAATGAAATGACTGGCTTAGTTATCGAGCCAGTGATTCCATTGGTACATTAAAAAAATAGTCTTCTCTTGGCCTGCAATTGGACATTCAGAAAATACAAATTTTGATTTTTAGACCAATCTTGACCATTAACCCTTACCACTCTGATGGCAGTATATTTTTTTAATGTAGCAATAACAAAGAAACTGGTGTACATTTTAAAACACTTTTGGTGGACAATGTTGCCGTCGTAGACAGCAACGTCTTCCACCAAATTTGTTGTAAAATGAACAGTAGTTCATCTTTTAATTTAATTTGAAAATGTAAAATTTTACATCAGAGTGGCAAGGGTTAAAGGCTTAAGATAACAAAGTGACAAGCCATACTTATCACAGTTCAACTGTAAAACAATTCACTAAGAGTGTTAACGTTGATGAATTTGTCATACAGCTTGCTCATCACTACAGTATTTCAATTTTAATTTCACCGTTATCAGTGCCCCGCTTGACAACAGAGGAACCCATGAAAGATTATATTGGTCCTACTCCATGTCATTAGAATTTAGCAATCATTCACCTTATAGGTTCTATAATATTAGCCAACACAGTTAAGGCATGATCAAGTAATGGACTGCCAAATGTAGACATAGATGGGCCCGTCGAGGGTGGCGCTAGGACCTGTATGAAGTCGGCAGCCCATTGACCGACTCCTGTGGGACTGCGTAGTACGTGGTGAAGGATAAACATATGATCATCCAGTGTGGCCACTCGCAGAACCGCAGCGATCTGAAATTAATATGGATCAGTGACTGTCTCAGCATTGAATTACATAAATATTATTCACTCATACATTTACCAATAATATGCACCATGGTGCCACAATATGGTGGGCTGGGGGGGAGGGAAGATGACTGAAGCCTATATATCTATATAATCTATAGATTAGCTCTAGCATGTTCTGTTCCTCCCTATTGCAGTGTTTTATGCATGTTATGAGGTCCTACTCACGGTCCCGTTTAATGTAAAGGAAGAGATTTTCTTTTCTAGATCGTGGGATATTGAAATGCCCATCAACTGTATAGTTTTGTCCTTAGATGCATTTTTCTTCAGAGACAGTAACATTCCAGCCAAATGTTGGCCTAATCGAGGAGTCCATTATTAAAAGCAAGAATCCTATCCATTTGTCACAATGTTATGGCCATAAAGTGTTCAAATGTTAGCCATGTTTTTGGTATAAATCCACCTAGGTAGAGTGCTTAGTTGTTCCATACTTTAAACGAAATCTAGGATTTCTTTTTTCACGAGAGAGTTGATACTTACCTCCCTAATACTTTTGATATTGCTAAATATCGGCTTTCACTCAATAAAACACTCAGATTAAAAACAGTTAGGTGCCCCTACTGGGCAGGGAGTCAGAGGTAGTCCGGCGGATGCTCGCCCCACCACCGCGCATGCGCCGACTACCACTTCCTCTGGCTCATTTATTGGCTAACACATGCAACTACCAAGAGCCTGAAGACCGAGCCTCTGTGGGGCGGAGGCCGGGTCAGTATCTAGGGAGGTAAGTATCAACTCTCTCGTGAAAAAAGAAATCCTAGATTTCGTTTATTTCACATCAAGAGTATACTTACCTCCCTAATACTTTTGATATTGCCAGAATTCGAAAGTGAATCTGGCGGGAGGGAGGCGAGGTCAAAAGACCAGCTCTTCCCTATACGCTTTCAAGCGTTTAAGGCACTTATGACGTCTGAAACTGTGTGAAAACACAGTCAGGATTTGATAAACCATCGGATAACACAACCGATGCCTGAGAGATGACCGATTTGTCATATGCGCTCCCCCCCCTCCCTTGGGAGGAAGATTAAATGACCTCAATGTCCTACACGCTCTCTTCGTACTAGTGCTAAGTACTATAGGACAGAGACGAAAAGGCTCCATTTTCGTATACTCTCTCTAAAGAACCACAACCCACATAAACCATCACCATATTAATAACACTGGGTAACGTGACAATACAAAACAATGAACAACACATGAACAAGACTGACCTTGTTGTACTAGGAAGCTGTCATCATGAATCCAGTAGAGAAGGATGATACAGTCCCGACAAGTGGTTGTCACCGTCGCTGAATGGCGAAGTATATAAGCAATGCGGAGGCACTCTTCACAAACATAAAGCGGTTATTGTTTCAAAATCGACAAGGCGAGAGGGTTAGAGGTGTCACGGAGGTAATGGTCTGTAAAACTTGACTCACAGTGCCACTGAGCCACTGACATAATATCATCCACAGGGACCCCATTAAAAAGGGCAGTGGATGTCACGACACCGCGGACACTGTGAGCCTTGGCCACGTCAACCTGTCGCCCGGTGGCGGATTTGTGACAAAATTGAATACATTCCACAATCCACCTAGAAATGGTGTCCTTAGACGCCCTACCATGGGGTTCAATATATGACAACCATAACGCTGACTGGTCGGTACGCCACTCCGAAGTACGCTGTTTGTACCGGAGCAGCGCCCGTACGGGGCACCATACTTTAGAATTAGGATCATATCTAGTTAAAGATGGCAAAAAAATAGGTTGACCTGGATATTTCAATGACTGATTTTTAGACAAGAAATTAATCCTAGGTAGAAGCTTAAGGCCTTCCCCTGTAACCACAAAACGGTCAACCTCGGCTGATAAGGCGTGAATTTCACTCCTACGCCTCGCCGAGGCCGCAGCAATTAAAAATACAGTTTTAAGAGTTAACATTTTCATAGAAATGGAACTAAGTGGTTCAAAAGGCTTATCACCTAGTACCTGGAGCACCAGTGATAAACTCCAAGACGGAATCAGTGGAGGATTCCTTGGTCTTAGATTGCCCATGCCTTTAATTAATACATTTAATGTACTTACTTCATCACTCCCCCTATTAGCCAAGCAAGGAATAACAGTCATTAAAGCTGACTTATAACCAGCAATAGAGTTAGGCTTGAGGCTATAGGCATCATATAGGTGACAGAGGAAATCAGCCACTACCTGAATAGATGATTCCATTGGATCAATACATCTTTTTGAGCACCATTCTGCAAATCTGTTGATTTTATAATTAAATGCTCTGGAGGTTGACCCCCTCCTGGCTTTGGCCATAAACATGGCCGCTTGCTCAGAAAAGCCCTCCTTAATTCTAGATTCCTTGACAACATCCACGCAGTCAATCGGAACATTGACGGATTGTCGTGAAGGGCCTTGCCCTGGAAGATAAGGTTGTCCATCAGAGGCAGCGGAACCGGATTGCAGACCAGAAGGTCCAGCAGATCCGTATACCACGATCGGCTTGGCCAATCCGGGGCGATCAGAAGCACTTGGCACTCCTGCTGCCTGATTTTCTGAAGCACCTTTGGAATCAGGATTGCTGGGGGGAATGCGTATGCATACATTCCCTCCCAGCTGATAGCTAACGCATCTGTTGCGAAAGCGCTTGGGTCTGGAATCGGAGAGACGTACGTCGTCATCTTCGCATTCTTCTTCATCGCGAACAAATCTATGTTGGGTTTCCCCCAATGGTCGAACAGACGATCCGCCACACATTGATTTAGTTGCCATTCCGTGGGTAAAACACTCATCCTTCGGCTCAATGAGTCTGCTAGCAGATTTAACCTCCCCGGAATATGAACTGCTTTCAAGGTGATCCCATGATCCAGGCACCAACAAAGCAGTTTCCATGTCATCATACAGAGACTGGGCGACTTCGTTCCGCCCTGGCGGTTTATGTAAGTCACTACTGTTGAGTTGTCTGAACGAATTAGAACAATCTTGCCCTGAACTTTCTGTAAGAAATGTTCCAGGCCCAGGACTACTGCTCTTAGCTCTAGTAGATTGATATGTTCCTTGGACTGATCCAGATCCCAAAGCCCTGATACTGTGGACTCTTCCAGACAAGCTCCCCAGCCCTCCATCGATGCATCTGTATACACAGTCACCTGAGGGTGGGGAGGGGTTAGCAAAACCCCCGGCAAGAGATTCTCTGTATTCAACCACCATTGCAGGTGGTGAATCAGAGGCGCCAACACCGACACGTTCGAGTCCAGCGAACCTGAACTCTGGGTCCACTGTGTCATGAGAAACAACTGGATCGGACGCCTGCGCAAGGCGGCCTGTGGAATGACTGGTTCCAAAGAAACCATCAAGCCCAGCATTCTCAAGTAAACCCGTGCCAGGACATGACGACTGTCGCACACCGACTGAATTACCGAGATGAGTATTTGAACCCTCTCCTGAGTGGGGTACACATACCCCGTCTCCAGATCGAAGAACATGCCCAGGTAAACAAACTTCTGGGATGGAGTTAGCTCTGATTTCGGGAAATTGATCACCCAGCCCAAGTCCGAGAGAATTTTCAAAACAATCTCCAGATTGGCTGACAACGATTCCCGGGTGTGTGCTTTCAACAGCCAGTCGTCTATGTACGTGTGGACTGCTATGCTTCTCCTGCGGAGGTATGCAGTGATCGCGAGAACCACACGGGTGAAGACCCGAGGAGCCGTGGAAATTCCGAAGGGTAACACCCTGAATTCCCACCGCCGGCCCTGAAATGCAAATCTCAGGAAGCGACGGAAACTCCTCTCTATGGGAATGTGGAAATAAGCATCTTTCAAATCTATCGACGCTGTCCACATTCCTCGCTCTAACCCCGCCAACACCGAGCGCACAGTCTCCATCTTGAAACTGGGTGTCTCGATGAACTTGTTCAACGGCTTGAGGTTGAGAATCGGCCTCCACCCTCCGGTGTTTTTTGTTACCAAGAACAGGGTTGAATAGAAGCCCGGGCACCTCTGTGCCGGCTGAATGGCTTCTTTTAGTATGAGGGAATTTATTTCCTCCTCTATACACAACCTCTGATCCGGATCCCGTGGAATGGGAGTCCAGATCGGCGCGAGAGACAGTCGCGATGGCGGGCCTGTCACCCAGTCGGGACGATACCCGACCGAAAGCCATCGCAAGACTAAACGGTCCTGAGTCAACCGCTTCCACTCTGGCAAGCGGGCGGCCAAACGGCCGCCCACCGGTCCACCTAGGGATAGAGGTGGACATAAGGAGGGCCAGAGTGGCACTGTTCTCTCGGCCTGAAACACCGGAGTGGTTCCCACCGCGGTAACCAGGCCATCAGGCCCGATTACCGCGACCAGATCCCCGCGCGCCCCGCCCAGCGCCGCGCGCACCACGGTGCGCGGGCGGCTGTCTGGCTGGGTGCGGCTGGGGAGCCTGCGCCCCCCTCGCTGCTGGCCGAATCGCCCGTGGCCTAGGCCTACGTTGCGACGGTGGCTGGCCTCTGACCTGGCCAGCACCACCTCGAGCCTGCAGAGGACGATACGCAGGGGGTGCCGCGCGAACACGCTCCCGCCGGAGCACCTCAAATTGTTCCCGCAGCGCCCTCTGGTTATTAACCAGAGTGACCGTCTCCTGGAGGTGCCTGCATCCCTCACCTCCAAAGAGACCAGGACCTGTCATAGGCGTCCGCAGCAGCCTATTATACAGGTCCTGGGACGGGCACAGATTGTCAAGCGCAAACGTGCGCCTCGCCCGGACACTTCTGGTTACCGCCCGCGTCAAACAGTCCAAAGCCAGGTTGATACCATCCTGAATGGCTCTCTGGACTGTTACCGGGCTTGGTTGGCGTGATGCGGAAGCCGCTACCACCCCCTGTAGCAGCTGGGAGACGTGGGACAGAGCGGCAATCGACGCCCTCCCACTCTCCTCCGCATCCCGCAGCGCGGCATTCGCCGAACGCAACGCGTTCGAGCACAAGACTCCCGTGTCAGAACGGGAGCCCGGCCGCGCATCTTCGCCCAAAGCCGCGCGATCATCAACGCTTGGCTTCGGCACCACACCGTACCGCTGGTAATCCAGGGGCACGATGCGGCACCGCTTCGCCACCTCGCGAGGGGCCTTCGCGAGACGTCCATTCACCTTAATGGACGCCTCTGCCGCTTCGAACATGTCCACGACATGCTCAGCAAGCGGCAGAGATGGCATAGCGGTAGCCGCCGGCCTACCAGCTAACCACGGCCTATGGTCACGCTGGCTAGCCGGCAGCTCCACGGATAGATCAGGCCGAACACTTACCAGCCACTGGCAAGCGTCCGACCAATCCTCCTCCGTGGCTAACTGCGAGCGCTCTACTAGACGAGGGCCTTCGTCTTCCTCCACAGCACTCGCAGTTGATGTCGACGGCGGGTAAGCTGATACCCCTGGCAAGCCTGGAAAAGCATGCGGGCCCGAGAGAGCAGCCATGCTAAATTCCGCGGCCTGACCAGGAGCAGGCGCCGTGGCAGAGCGTGGGGTAAACACCGCTCTACCACGGGTCTGACCAGCACCAGCAATACCATCGGCAAGCCGAGGTATGCGGTATCCGTGGTCAACAGCACCGCCCGGGGACACCCTCTGGACCGTGAAATCTACTCCTGCGTGAGTAGAACCACGGAACACGTCGCCTGCATTCCCCGCGAGGGGTGCACAGACGTCGTATTCCATGGCCACGTCCTCAGAAGGCGACCCCAGCAGGAGATCCTCTTCTTCCTGGCCAGAAAGATTAGACTCCGGGTCAGCAAAGAGAGCTAACCCGGACTGGCCAGGAAAGGTGCCATAGGAGGGTTTGACACCTTCGGCGCGCGGATACCCGGGGTCTGATGAGCAGACCGCGGGTCCCAGCAACAACCGCTGTCCACGGCCCCTCGGCGCGGCGCCATGCCTGCTGCCAGGGCCTTGGACTACCCCCAACAAAGGGGCCACCTCTGAATCCACAACCGGACCGGACCTAAAGAGACCGGATTCAGAGGCGGGGATCACCTGCTCGTAAGCAGATGCCGAGGACAACAAAGGAGCTGGCCCAGGGAGCATGCCACGAAGCAACTCTGAGACCAGATCCTTTATTGTCCTCTGCATCTCTTGCAACATTTCGGACCTGAAGGCCTCCATATCCACCGCGGATGAGGCCTTCTTCTTACCCTTCTTACAAACTTTTTCCTTCTTCTTCCTCTCTTCCTCCATCACCTTCTCCCTTGCCTGCAATGCGAGAAAATCAGACATTAATTCGCCCCCCCACTGCTTACATACGTCGCACTTCAGCAACGGTCCACAGGGACTGCAGCTGAAGCACAAGTGCGGAACGAAGCGGCTTTTAAGAAACCTCCCGCAGGACGGGCAACCAGGTCTCTGAAACAGGACAAAGGACAGGGACAATGAGCAAGATAGTTAAGGTTAGCGAACTCAAAACCAACTAAAAAGAGAGGGACAGGATCATCAAGATCGGAAATCAAGAAGAACCAGCCATGGACAAAACGTTAATTGTTAATAAAAGGCCAAGGCCGATTATGACGTCATCACTCTCGTGACCAAATTAATCGATCCGCAACAAGCACCAAGTGCAAGAACGAATTGTATAAGTAACCGGAACATTTCCGTTGAATTGGCATTTCGAGTACACAACAATCAGATATACAGAGATAACTCCTTCCAATTCTAGCATTGGCAAAAAAGGAAATTATCTCCCCTTTGTTTATCAATAATTAGATACCTGACCCTTGTATAGACAAACCATCCAACGTGATGAACCGGAGAACTCCACCATAGTACGCCTCTACATCCTCTCCACCTAAGGGGAAGGAATTGGAGCAAGAGGGCAAAGTGAGAAGACCTTTATAACAGGCCTCCAACTCACTGAACATAGAATTTTTGGTTAGATAACCTAACAGTATTAGTAGGAAATGGAACCGTGGTGGAGAGAAAACATATCCTCTTGTGCCGAGAAGTCCATCAAAGCGTCTATGCGATACCTGTGGACAAAACACAAAGAGAAATGAGACATATAAAGCACCATGTTGTAAAAAACCAACATAATCAGGCGCTAATCACGGTAAGCGCGAGTCCCGGAAATACATTAAACCGGGACAAAACACGCTAGCATATCAAAGAATTCACCTGATAAAGAGATCCCGCTCCTTCTAAAGGCGAATCCTCCCTTTCCGACATGCTTCCACCGTACAAGAATCGTCAAATGTGAGTAAAAAACAAGGTAACGCGCAGAAAAGTATAGAGAACACAAAACCGCATGTAACCCTTTGCCAATAAATGAGCAAAGAGGAAGTGGTAGTCGGCGCATGCGCGGTGGTGGGGCGAGCATCCGCCGGACTACCTCTGACTCCCTGCCCAGTAGGGGCACCTAACTGTTTTTAATCTGAGTGTTTTATTGAGTGAAAGCCGATATTTAGCAATATCAAAAGTATTAGGAAGGTAAGTATACTCTTGATGTGAAAGAATCTCTTGGCCTGCAAATAGATATTTCTAATCACCTTTGCAGCTTTCATCATTGATATATGTCTGTGTTGTTACGTCTGGATAATTTGTAACCAGTTTGATTAATAAAGTAATCATGATTACTCTTAAATAATCAATTGTGATCATCACTCAAAACAATAATTGTACAAGCCTAGATAGATTGTTGTGATCTTGACATTTAAAAGCTGTACTCAATAAAAGAATCTTTCCGCAATACACCAAAAATTCACAGAGACAAACATATACAAATGCATTTACTCCCAATATATTGAAAAGATATCTCATCCATCGTAACTAATTTTGACAGTTGGATGTCTAGCTTGAAGACTCAGACACGTTAAAATTACAGAGACCAGTCAAATTCCTTCCATAGATTGTAATGTGGACTTAAAAATCTGTCTAGCATTCCAAATAATTGTAGACTGAATACATGTTATATACTTAATAATTATGGTAAACAATGTTATATATATGCAAAGTAACACATTACCAGTCTTTCTGTCCAATTTCTTATGTCAGTAACAAACTGACGATCGTGAACAGGGCGTCGGTGAAAGTTAAATAAAACACTGATGCATTCTCTTAGCATATAGACTCTCTCAGATAGTGATGCTGATCGATTGTCGGACATCACTAGTGCTAAAATAAAAAATATATAAAATAACAAAGTACCGGTATACACAAAGATTATAACACTATTAAACAATTCACAAATGAATACATTTGCTAACATATTTATTAATAAATGTAGATTCATCAAAGGGTAATTTAACCCTTTAACTTTCGAATTTGTTCAAGAAAATTTCAATTTTCTCATAGTAAATGTCCATTTGCAGATCAACAGAAGACTATTTTTGAAAATTTACCACTGTAATTACTGGCTCGGTTATCGAGCCAGTTATTCCAGTGATAAATTTTCAAAAATAGTCTTATGTTGTTTTGCAAATGGGCATTTCTCAAGACCACTGCAGAAGCCGTTTTAGCTGATAAGAGTGTTAAAGGGTTAACACTCAAGCAGGCCAAAAACGGCTTCTGCAGTGGTCTAGAGAAATGTCCATTCGCAGACCAAGAGATTATTTTTGAAAATTTAACACTGGAATGACTGGCTTGATGGATAAATTTTCAAAAATAATCTCTTCATCTGCAGATGGATAGTTTCTATGAAAAAAAATTAAATTTTCTTGAACAGATTTGAGGATTAAAGGGTTAACAATTTGGTCATTATATGTATGGACAAGGGTAAATAATGCAATCACTTTATCAATAATAACCAGCTATGAGAAGGGAAAATGCATTCTTTAAAATATTTCATTGACATTTCAGGCTTTTTACAAGATTCATCCAATCTGACATTGAGAAATTCAAATTGCTTCCAATAAAATTAGTTTTAAAATAATCAACAGAGTATGTGTGTGATTGTTTTAAAAATGTGTGATTGTTTTAAAAATGATGGAATTTTCAAGGTTTCAAGAGTGATTTGCCATGATTTTGGAGAGCAGGAGACTATATTTTGAAAATTTACCACTGGAACGACTGGCTCTATAAGCGATAAATTTTCAAAAATAATCTCTTGGTCTTAAACTGAAATTTTCATTTACCAAATTTTACCATTAAAGGGCTAATAGAAATCGTCTACAGACAAATCTGCTCAGGAGACCACCTGTCACTTTTAATCCTTGAAGTTGTTCAAAGAAATTTCTATTTTCTCATAAAAAATGTTTGCTTGCATACCAAGATGATTATTTAAAAAAATGTATCCCTGGAATGACTGGCTCGCTTATCGAGCCAGTCTTTCCAATGGTAAACTCTAAAAAATAGTTGTCATTTGGTCTGCAAATGGACATTTCTAAAGGCTACTGCAGAAAGCCGTTTTTGGCCCGCTTGAGGATTAAAGGGATAATGCCAGGTCAAGATCAGTCAAGAAGATCTAAACACTGTAGAAATTATGCACTTGAAATCAAGATGATGATGTCGCCCTCCTCCCACCCATTGCAGTCTCAGCTTCCATTTAGCTAGTACTTAGAATTATCAAACAGAAGACAGAAAAAGACCTGCAGACAGACACTAATACAATGTAAGAGATGATCTTGACTAAACTCAATAACAACATGATCAGCATCAGGTGTTATTCAGAACAGTGAAGATGATTTCTCAATAGACTAGGCAGCTCTGAAGCATGTAGATAAGTGGGCACAGATGGAGCAGGCCGGCCTTTGGAGACACAAATCAGCGTCAATGGAGATCATATCACTGGTGCTATGGTCTGTGTTGTTCCAGTTCATCATTGCGTTAACGCTGTAATCCTCAAATCTGTTCAAGAAATATATTCATTTTCTCATAGAACATGTCAATTTGCAGACCAACAGAAGACTTATTTTTGTAAATTTACCACTGGAATGACTGGCTCGGTTATCGAGACAGTCATTCCAGTAGTAAATTTTCAAAAATAGTCTTCTCGTGGTCTTCAAATGGACATTTCTCAAGACCACTGTAGATGCTGTTTTTGGCCAGCCTGAGTATTAGTGTTCATGGGTTTGATGACCCCCTTCTGTCAGCACAATACCATCAAACTGCATCCAATCGATCCCTACCACAAAACTAACACTCCTTGCTGTAGGGAAAACAAATTTTATGGGCTCCATCACCAATACATGTGGACCATTTGGGTATTATAACGCCATTATCGTGCTCCCACATAATCCCGTAATAGAACCAACCATACAGGTAATGCTCTGACGGCATATGAATCTCATTACCGGTAGATCAATTCATAATGGACCCAATCAGCATCAACCATGTTAATTACTATCTTTTGAACTAATTACTGCAAATTGCAGGCATCTGACATAATAAGATAATTTATATCCAACATACACATCTATATATATTATAACACAAAAGGCAAAATAATCCAGTAGTAACATATTACCTTGAACAGGTGCATTACGCGGTATATCGCGTAACTCTGGGGAGGTGAGCAAGATTTGATGAAGGTAAGATTCAACTTGTAACCTAAAAATCAAATCATAGACACATTACTCAATTTTCGTTACAGAATATTTATAAATCTTAGACCAATTATGTGTCTTACCAACTGCGTTGATGCAACAACAAATTTTATGGCGATATGGAGAGTAGCATCTCTGAGCAAAGAAGTTTCATTGTGTCCTGGCTCTCTCCCATCCAGAGCTTTATTCATGACTAACGTCATCATGGGTAGGATGATGGGGTGTGAGGAATCCATGACAAATGAATAAAGCTCTTAGATACACTTGCAGCACAAAGCATGTGTATGGTATTAGACATTAGCCAAACATGACACACATAAACAACCTTCAGGTACCAGCAGGGGTAGAAATAAGAATTTTGTTCTACATGCACAAAGTGCATCTAACATTTGGCCAGCAACGCAAAAAATCTACACGCACATGAATTAATCCTTTCATCTGACACCTATGAATTCCCTATATCTCAGTTTCAACACAACCATACAAGAAAACTGTTGAATATTTTGAAATTATTATACTGGAAGCCGTTGCTGTCTGAGGCAGCAATGGCTTCCAGTAAAAATTAATTTCAAAATATTCAACAAAATACATTTTATATATAGTAAAGAATTTGCTTTTTTCAGGGACTTGTCAGAGAGGGTTAACATTATAGCTATCAGTCAGAAATGCGCATACACCGTGTGCACCCAGTATTACAAATTTACCTGCACCAGCCACTATTTACCTGCATTGTGCATGTAAAAGGGCGTTATTTCAACCCCTGGGTACCAGCTGCATCCTTCTATAGGACACATGACCTGTTTGTTACTTTTCACATTCTGCAACATCTTTATAGAAGAAGATATACTTCAATTAATAGCATATTGGTACTATATAATTTGTGTACATACATTGTAATATTTGTTAATGTACATAACATGGATCTTTTATCAATAAAGCTAGAGAAAGAAGACATACATGTATTTGACACTTATTTCATGTGTTTATTCCAATGTTTTTGAAAGAAACTTGATCATTATGTCCCGCTCATCCTTCTGTGCGGAAATTGGTCAAATCGATTGCAACGCAACTCCTCCAAACCATCAAATGGAATTCAGCCATTTGTTGTATGTGAATTTCCCATATGACCGCAGAGTTCAAGAGGACAATTATATTTGGCTCCGCAGCCAGAAGTAAATTTTCAAAAACCTCTTCCCTGCCTGCAAATGGACATTTACTAAGCAAAGGTTATGATTTTCTTGATCAATCCTGACCGTCATATTAGTCTTAAAGTGGAACTCAACACACTATTCAGATTCAGCAAGAGTTAGTAAGCTAACATGGCTAAAGGCTAATGAATTGTACAGATGTTAATTATTCAGAAATAAAGAGGCAAACATAAAAAATACTTGTCTCGATTCTGTTAAAATTCCTGGGGAAAATATTTTTATATTTCACGCAGCCAGCGTTAAAGAAAGTATTTCTACTCCAGCATAAATGTTTAAACGTCATTCATGCAAATGTCAAACTATAGAATTTACAATGTTCTTAATCCTATATGCATGCATTGTGAATCACTTTGGCTAATTATTTCATGAAAAACATGACAACCTTGGCAATTACAACCAGATTTAATAGACTCTGCCACGATCCTGATAGCAATGAAGCCACCAGTCCATGCAAAAATCACGAATCTTACTGGATCCACCAACTACATACCATGGATCCAGTCGGTATTAATCTTGCAGACTGGGGGTTGCTACACCCTGTGTGTGAGAAACCATATACATATTTAACTCCTACCACTCTGATGTCAAAATTTAAAATTTTCAAATTAAATTAAAAGTTGAACTGGTGTTCATTTTTAAACAAATTTAGCGGAAGATGGTGCTGTCATAGACAGCAACGTCGTCCATCAAAATCATTTACAAATGTACATCTGTTTCTTTGCTACTGGCATCGTAAAAAAATAGAATGTTGCCATCAGAGTGCTGAGAGTTAATAAACTACTACGGTAGTCAGATACCTGACAAAATAATATTTGTTAACTTTACAGATGCCTAAGATATTAAAATGCTGACCTTGCAAGCTGTGCTGAATAAGCGTGCAAGGAGCAGTTCTCCTGGAGCAGCGTGCGAATGTCCTGTAATGTCCGACTCAGTTGCATCTGTATCTCAACGTTTATCTCACACTGGTCATATACGTGCTGAGTCAAGCACTTCACACCATCACCGCAGTAACCCTGACACAATAGCAATGATATTTAGTATGCACATGTGTACAATACAGATCAGACCTAATAGACCATGCAGCCAAAACAAAATAACACTTGCTGTTGAATATTTTGAACATAATTGGATTGGAAGACTTTGCTGCCTAAGCTAGATGGATAGAAATATGTTGGTTTAAATTTTGTATATACATGTATATACTACCTCCTTATGAAATACGTCTGTAAATCTGCGTGATAGATGCAGAAATTTTAAACGTTGGATGAAAAGTAATTTCAAGTCTGAAATAACGATGTTTTGTTTGTCATTAGTTTTTTGCCTGTGGTGCATTGGTCAAAACTCTGTAGCAAATGATTCGTCACAGCAACGATTAGGAACAGCATAAAATTGTGCATTTAAACAGGCTTCAGGAAATAACTTTATTGGAAAATTGTTCAAAATAGCAGGTTATATGATAAATAGAATCTCAAACATTGTCAAACTCGGTCACATTTCATATCAGGGGTAGAAATTAATGAACAAATCTAGTTGCCCCCCAGGGCACCCGGTAATGCCATTTCACCCGTCTTCAGGTTGCCCACCACAGGTCAAGGTTCAGGGTTCATACACCTTGGGCAAAATAAAATTCCATACTTTTTCCAGACCTTTTCCAAACTTATATTTCAAAATTCCAGACCTATTATTAGCTCTTGCTCGGAAAGTGAGCTTATGCCATGGTGGCCGGTCGTCAAATCGTGTTTTCTCTTTAACGGTTAAACCGATTTCAGCCAAATTTGGCTGGAAGGATCCTATGCTGGTACCCTCCAGACGTTTTTTTTCATAATTCTGATTAGTAAATTTTTTTGGTGAAAATCTTACATTTTATTAAGAATTTACCAGAAATTGCCAAAATGCTACTCCTTAGCTCCTCACATATTTCAACCAAATTTGGCTAAACCGAGTCTATGATGGTAGGTTCTAGAACGTCTATTCAGAATTTTGATCGATCAATTTTTGGAGTTTTTATGACAAATCTACCGCAAATGGTCAAAATTGTACTATGACTTAGCTGCTCGATATATTTCATCTAAATATGACTAGATGGATTCTATGGCGGTAGGCTCTAGAAATTATATTCAGAATTTTGATTAATCAATTTTTTGGATGAAAATCTTTTGAAAAATGTACCAGAAATTGTCAAAATGTTACTCCTCCATAGCTACAAAATGTACGTGACATATTTCAACCAAATTTGGTTAGACCTATTCTATGGTGGTAGATTCTAGAGCATCCATTCAGAATTTTGACTAACAAATCTACAGGAAATTGTCAAAATGCTATGGGTACATGTATAGGCTTGAGAGCTGGTATACAGAATTTTGATTGGTCAATTTTTCCAGCGGCCATCTTATTTAATGTAAAGAATCATGTATATATTTAAATGCAAATGTTTCAGGCGATCGTCACAGGCCCGTGGGCCTCCATAAGAGGCCCTCTTGTTACTATTAGTTAATAATTAGTGGCTAATGCAAAACTCAATATTAATATACTTACCAGCAACTACACACACCAAAAAGGATTTTGATTATTTTTTATACATTGTTGTCTTACATAGTAACTGAGCAACTCTCCCAAGTCCCCACCTCAACATATTCTACCAATCATCTTGCGCTAACCATAAACTTTATTCAAGAATGTTCTTTTCTCATAGTTCATTTGCAGACTTAGAGATGAGTATTTCTTGACAATTAATTAGTGGAATGGCAGGCTCATTAACCATATCTGTTATTCTTGTGATAAATGTTTTAAAATAGTCTTCTTAGGGAAGACATATTTTGAAAATTTACCACTGAAATGCCTGGCGCGCTCAACAGTTAATATCTTTAGGGCGTTGAGTTTGCCGCCTGCTTACCCCAAAACCCCTACCCAAGCAAAGCAAACAAAAAGGCAGTTTTCTCAGAGAAGACTATTTCGAAAGTCTACCACTCTAATGACTGGCACGGTTAATCAGCCAGTCATTCCAAAGGTAAATTTTCAAAAATAGTCTTCTTCACGCATACACATAGGTGACATACGGACACACCAAATATTGGGTGCATACTTGCGGTAAAGTGTGATGTGCGAATGTAGTTGCATTTTGCCATGACCTCTGGGTTCAGGAATTTTTTAATGAAATTTATAACAAATATACTTGCATTTCCGCAGACTCAAAAAAGCATCCGCTTTTGTTTCTATGAGAATTCTTAATACTTACCTGATGTACTATTATGATGTCTATTATCTAGTCTAGCTCAAAATAAACAATTAAAAACACCGCACTCTCCTGGTCCTGCCCATACTGTGTCCGGGAATTACCATAGCCGCAGGTACCGAGTCAATTCCCAGTCACAGTCAGATTTGTCTTATGTTTGCCTTCACAAACAGCGAAAGCAGCTCAGCCTCACCTCAGTGGGGCAGCTGAGGCAGGGCCATAGTACATCTGGTAAGTATTAAGAATTCTCGTAGAAACAAAAGCGCATGCATTTGTCCGCACAAATTCCAGAGAGCTGTCAAAACGGGGAGCAACACCCACCAGACCCGTGTCAGCCCTAAGTCTCAGCGAGGGCAGTCCAGTAGAGTGCAAAGAAGCTACTACAACTTCTAATTTTATACTATCAGTATATCGAATAGGCTTTCAAATTGGAATGAGTCTAATGTCTGCTAAAAGAATAAGATACTCTTGGCCAGACTATTTACTTATTCAGTCTGGTAAATCGACTGTAAGTAAACTAATATTAGTCACTTAATTAATGTAAACACTCACCATTTTGAGTGCTTGGTCTTTTCTTGTTCATCACAGGAGCTCGGCCCAATCCACGGTCATCATCGGATCATGCGCATAGCCATTGTTCAGTGCATGTGGAAGAACCTTGCGATATGTGCGAAATAGTGGTCGGATGTGGCTTTAGCTAAGATTTGATAAATTGGTGACGGCTACCGGATTAAGTGTGCTAGAGATATCGCGAAGGTAGAAATCAGTGAATGGCGACTCGGCATGACATTGTGCTACAGACATCACCTCTTCTAATGAGACACCCTTATAAAGGGCCGATGCTGCTGCTAGTGCTCGGACCTGGTGGGCGTTCGCACGATCAATCTGCTTTCCTGTAGCGATTTTGTGCGACATCTGAATAGCATCGACTATCCAACGAGAAATAGTATCTTTCAAGGCGCGCAAATGAGGAGCTTTGAGACATAACCACAGAGATTTTGGGTCATCTCTCCACTCCTCAGTACGTTTCTTATACATTTTCAGACATCTGACAGGACACCAAGCAGAAGAGTTTGGGTCATGTCTAATTAAACTTGGCAAATTGATCGGCTGTCCTGGATATTTAAGTGACTGATTCTTTGCCAGGAAACAAAGACGTGGAAGTAGTCTTAAACCTTCACCCGTGACGACAAAATGGTCTTGTTCGGCAGAAAGTGCATGTATTTCGCTTCTCCTTGCCGACGCTGCTGCAACCAAGAATACTGACTTAATAGTTAACAGTTTAATATCTATAGATCCAATTGGTTCAAAGGGGGCATGCCCTAAAACCTGTAGAAGAGATAGATTCCATGCTGGGATAGGAATTGGCTGTCTCGGTCGCAAATTGCTCATTCCTTTAATAACTTCATTTAAAGTGTCATTCGCCACTCCTTCAATGGCCAGACTGGGAATGACTGAAGCTAATGCAGACTTATATGCTGCTAGGTGACCATCTTTGCATTTTGTTTCATCGCAAATAGATCCACATTTGGCTTGCCCCAATGTTTGAATAGAACCTCCGCTACCGATTGGTTGAGCTGCCATTCCGTCAGACGACAAACCGTCCTTCGACTGAGAGTATCCGCTAGGATGTTCAATCTTCCTGGAATGTGTGCTGCCCGAAGAATAATATTCCTCTCTTGGCACCACAGCAGAAGGTCCCAAATCATCATACACAACTCTGGTGATCTTGTCCCGCCCTGGCAGTTCAAATAAGACACCCCTGTTGAGTTGTCTGTCCTGACTAAGACACTCTTGTCTCGGATTAAGCTCTCGAAATTTTGAAGTGCCAATGTCACCGCTAATAATTCGAGAACATTGATATGTTTCTGCGCATTGGTCCGATCCCATTCCTCTGACACTGACTGATCGTCGAATACCGCTCCCCAACCCGTCGTCGATGCATCTGTGAAGATGGACATCTGCGGTTGAGGAGGTTGTAGAGGAACACCTCGCAGGAGATTCTGTTCTGATAACCACCACTGAAGGTGGAATATCAATGGTTCTTTCACTGGAAGTCTCAGAGATAACGGATCCGTTTTCTGAGACCAGAATGACATTAGATACATCTGAATCGGCCTGTGCCTGAGTGCCGCTAATTCGCTTAGGTGAAGATTCTCGACTCCCTTCGTTCCTGACGTCACCGGAATGGATCCCGCCGGAAACCCGTCAGGACCTCCCTGCAGGACGGTATAGCCGTGCGAGAGTGCAGCCATAGCTGCCCTCGCTGCATCCTCAATGCGCATTAACTCATTAAAAGGATCCTTATTAGCCTGGGAAACTAAGGGACGAGAATTCAATGCCTCTCTCACCGACGGAAAGCCGTGAAACCCAGGCATATTGATGATAGGCCTGCTCTGGAAAGCGGACCTTACTCCTTATCCCCTTTGGGGCCTTGGGCAATGAATAGTCTGGCTGAACCAGATGATACGCTGCAACTTCCAACATGTCAGAGGTCTGCGTGTCCAAGACGAGCGATCCTTGATCCAATGCCAACCCGAGATGGTCGGACATCCAGCCAAGGACCTGCACCCATTCAGCTTCGGTGCAGAATGAGGATTCGTCCATCAATGGACTACCACTCTCATCTTCCTTATCACCCTTAGAGGAGAAGGCCACCGATGACCCATGCTGAGAACCATGGACCTCATTCCTTCCAACATGAAGTGGGTCCATAGCCTGACTACTTGCGGCACCAGTATCCAGCGAATTGCCGAACACGGATTCACCGCAGTCCATCGACTCCATCACAGGAGCTGGGACTACAGCCGCTTGTACCCCGGCAGACAACGGAACTCAGAGAGGAGCCGCACCTACCACCGCCGGAATGCCGACGGGAACCAAAAAACACGGCTCCACCGACAACGCGAGTTGAGCGAAGTCCGGGTGAAATATGCCCGACGGAACGTCGACATCACCACCCGGCTGGCAGACCCGTACAAAACCTGATTGAGATCCTTGGGACATACTTGGTTCTACCCCTACTGAAAGATCTGGCATGCCGGAATCTTCCATAAGCAGATCTTCTTCTTCCGCCATCAGCTCTTGAGCCAAGACCGGAGGAAGGAAAGGTGCTCGTCCCTCTACAGAAACGGCCGGACCACCGATAGGTTGCCCTGCACCAGCCTGCATCGCCGGGGGAGGGGAGGGGTCTTCTAGGATGAGCCATATAGGTCAGTCCGCCGCTATTTATACTGTTATAATGTGAAAGAATGTATAAAACTATATGTAAGAAGATTAATTTTCTTCGAAATCCTTAATGAGTGTCAGTCTCCACGCATGTGCACAACATACATTGGCATCCACCAGTTTAAATAGGGAAAACAGAGATTACATTTCAGTAAATAGTTCCCCTCTCCTCATTACACCTTGAGCAAGTCATAATGAAAGGATTCTCATCTTAAACCATGTCAGGACAAGTTGAACATCATCTATCCTGTGGCTGAAGTGACAGGTGCCGACCTTTCTTGATCATTACATCATAGTTGCTAATGCAGAGATGGCAAACGTTTTAAATTTGAAGTTCTGTGCATGTTTAAGATATTTAAGTCCAGAACTGATGATCCGTTTATATTGATTGAAGCATATATACGTGCTTTTTATTCAAACTGCCCGGTTCTGCTAGGAGGAGATTTTAATGTTTCAGCTGGCTGTTTAAAAGACTACATTATCCATGATAGCGGCCTCTGCCTGGTTAATATGTAATGGACCTTTACAGTTTTGGCTATTCCCCAGCCATCTCTAGCTAAGCTCTTGAAATTTGAAACTAATTTGACTGGGTGGCGTACAGCAACAGCGCCCAGCCAATGCGATGGACTGGAAGGACTCAAAACATCGCCTTGAACTGGGCCGCCCATACACCCAATGCTGAGTCCATACGCTCGTTCAGATGCTCTTCAAGACCTTTTACTGACGCCTAATCCAGCTTGGCCGCCTTATCCCTCGCGATCCTCTCCAAACGCGCACGTCGATCACGATCGAACTCCGCCACCAACTCCGACGACCACTTCGCACACACATCACAAGGACTTCCAACCTTGCACTTCGCGCAAGCCACACAGTGATGACCCGAGTACTTGCGCTTCATGAACCGATTACACTTCTGACACAGCATGTCCTGGTTCTTGGCTTTCTGCGAACACAGAGTAAGAATTAAAACGCTGCACATGACATACGATGATGAGCAACTTGATTGTAACTTAGAATTACTTAGAAATATTAACTTTCTCTTAGATTAATGATAATTAAGTCTTTAGGCAGGAAATATTTGAAACCTTTTTGAGTGAAAATTTATAAACACGACTTGGTAATTAACTAACGTTAACATAGCCAAGAAATAAACACTGATCGCTACAAACACCCTCGTCATTGAAGCGAGAGCTAAAGATCGGCATAAAACAGAGTGCATAGACACGCCAAGCCAAAACAAAACGTTAATCATGGGCACCGCCATCTTGGCTAAGGGCGCATCCATCTTGGAAGGAACCGAGTCGCAAGAGAAATTAACCGAGTACCCGGATAAGATTAAACAGTTAACGAGTACCGGAGCGACTCCAACAATGGCTACCATTCCAAAATAATGTGCCAATTTAAGGGAATTTTAATCAGTCATTACGGCACGAATGTATAAATTCTAGACTGATACAACCTGCCCCTGTGATGACTTTCCCTTTCCTTCCCTGAAGCCAGCGATGAATCACGAACAACACGCTTAAATCTGCTAAAAATCTCACCATTTAGAGCTCAGAAAAACATGTACTTTCAAAGTCAGCAAAATAGACGAATCTGACTAATTGGGAATTGACTCGGTACCTGGGGCTATGGTAATTCCCAGACACAGTATGGGCAGGACCAGGAGAGTGCGCAGTTTTTAATTGTTTATTTTGAGCTAGACTAGATAATAAACATTATCATAATAGTACATCTGGTAAGTATTACTCGAAGTAGAAGATATTTTCACGACAGCTGTCCAAATTCAAATGCAGACCTGCCGACCCCCTATACGCTCAATCAATAGTTTCCAATGGGAAAACCATGATTTTCACTAGTTTCACCGTGTCAATCAGTAATGGTTTTTCAGTAGTTTTCAGTCTCAGTAATTCAATAATCACAATTAAGAAGCATGAAAATTTAATTCTGTAACCCTTTAACACTCATATCAGCCAAAACCAGTTTCTACAGTGGTCTTAAGAAATGCAAATTTGCATGCCAAGAGAAAACTATTGTTGAACTTTTACCACTGGAATGACTGACTTCATAACTGAACCAGTCATTTTGGTGGTAAATTCTAAAAAATGGTCATCTCTTGGTCTGCAAATTAACATTTTCTTTCAGAAAATTTAATTTTTCTTTAATAAATTGAATTGTTAAAGGGTTAATTGTCACACACATAACACCCCCTCCCACCACACCCCTTGATGTGACATTATCATTGAAATTTACTCAACAAAGATTTTAACACAAGACAAGTTTTAGAAAATTTATCACCGGAATGACTGGCTATGTTAATATTTTCTGGGGTTGAACTGTACCACCACCCACGCCAATGTACCCCTATCCAGACAAAAAAAAATTGGAATCTCTAATCCTACTCTGTTGAGCCTTGAGCACCCAATTTAACCCTCGGATTTGGATAAAATAAATTCACACATACCACTGCAGGGTTCGAAATTAGCGCTCGTCCGTTACTACCAAATATACCAACCACATATTATATAGCGATATCAATAGTCTGACGTACTACCTGAAAAAATTGACCCGAGTAGAATAATTCAGCTAATTTAATGCAGAGCACTTGAAAAGTAACCATATTTCATTAAAATATATCCAAAGCAATACAACCTATGCAATGTGTGTATTGAATGCTTTAGTTTAGGTACCGTGAAAATGTCAAATTCTAAAAGCTAGCGATGCGCCCATGCGTTAGCAGCTTCCTTCTTCCATTATAATAAACTGTTACACGGACTTCAGTTTTGAGTACTTCAGTTTTGAGTTTGAACACCAATCGGGAACTCGCAATATATATCATGGTGTATTCATGGTCGTCGACATATTGCTCGTAACAGACGCTCTTGTAAATCTAAATTCTCCTATAGGGGGTATGACTGTTGATCATTGCATAGTTAGCGCATCCCCAAATCAAGGCTGAGACAGTACATGTATAAGTTAGCCATGCTACGGCGGCGTATCGCATTTGATTCACGCAAGTTACAGATTTAGAATGGCATGTCGTCAAGATCGGCGCATGCGCGAGAGTGTTCTATAGTACTCTTCTCGAAAGTTGGGAACATACTTTCACGAAAGATTATTGGTTAATAAATATGATTATATAGAAAGCAACCAATGAATCGTAAGGAAACTACCGAAAGTAAAGAAAATAAAGAATGTTTTATCATGCGGTAAGCTCGAGTAAGGATTGTTTTGCCATGCCAGCGTTGTCTATTGCATTTTTACAACTTTCTGTAATTCTTAACGCCCGTCACCAATTCACCAATTTTTCCCATACGTAGTTTTGAAGAGCCAACCATAGTACCATATTTTGGATGCTATTTCCGTAAGACCTACGGATAATCCGTAATGGTAGGCAGGTCTGCAAATGATTCAATGGTTGAAATTCGTGAAAAATCAATTTTACAATTGGTATGTTCAGAGACATATTACTCAAGCGTGATAAATTCCCTGTATATAGGTTTGTATGTTGGTATGGTTAACAAATGCAGTTTAGAGATGAGAGTCTAGAGGTCACCGGGACGCAATATTAACTTGCCGACTAAACACTCGATTTTGCAAGACTAGTGAGATTTTGTGTTTTTAGCATTTTATGAGAAAATGGCCATCACATGACTTATATAAATGCCGATATTTTAATTTTCCATACATTTTCCATAAATTGCCATTGTAGTAACACTAAATATTGGATTTTCCATACTTTTTCAAGCCCTGGAAAAGGCTTTCTTAATTTTCCATACTTTTTCCAGACTTCCATACATGCGTATGAACCCTGAAGGTTGCTCTTAAATAATAAGCTAGTAAAAACGACAAAGAAAATGTCTTGAGTATTATTTTTTAACATGTTAACGGTAATGTATCAAGAACAAACATCATGATTACTAAAAAACAGCAATGCTGCATTAACTTTGGAGAATTAGTATTTTTTAACCCTTTCAATGACAAATCACCGAAAAACAAGATTCTTTGCAATGTATAGTACTATAGCATATATGCTATTTCCATTGAATATTTTTGAAGTTAATCTGACTGGATGTCATATCTGCCGACGGCACCAATCATATTACTTTCAAAATATTTGATAGATGATTCATTGCAGTTTACTTTTTCAGATTTGTTGTTGAATGGGTCAATGTGTGCACTGTAAATTATAGGCTAGAGATACTCAGAAGACAGAATTATTCAGAAACTAGACTGAAGTCAACCAAAACGAAGTAAAGTCATTATAGTGTTTGAATTTGAAAAGGACAGATTTTATTATTATTATTATTTCATGGCTATTGAAGCAGATGAACGTTTTACTGTAGCCCTAGACATTTCTCAATAGCGTCAATTTATTTACCCCCCCCCCCCCCACCCCCCCCCCCTGGGGAATAACTGCAAAATGACACGGATCCGCCATCTTGTCTAAATTTTAGCCATTTTGATCACTTTTAAAACCGTGAAATGACTAATCATGATAGTATTAGCTAGGAAATCATCTCAAAACATTCTATTTTCGTCATGCAATGTTGTTTTAGGAACGTAAATGGCTTAAATCGGGTGCATCAGTAATTTTTACAATTTGTAAAATTCCGATAAAGATTCACAGGGAAAAAAATCCTCTTTATCTCAGGAATAAAACGAGTACTCGATTGAGTGTACATGTAGTTTGGACTCGAAATTGATCTTTATTATTTAGCTTGATTTTGATAGTACATGTATACCAAACGTAGTAAGGATCGGCCCATACGTGATGCCTACAGTCGTCACTACAATTAGTAAACAGCTTTTTACGTGTGCTCAGCAATATTCAGCCTTCGAATTGTACAGCTAAAAACACTATCTGACGTTTTGTTTTATCGCGCGGGAGGAGGGGTGAGCCCATCGAGGCAGGTGTTCCAAATACACATATAGGCGGGTACCCGTTTGAGATTTTATTTTCAATCACACCTGTCATGGTTTTCGAGAACAGATTTTGACATTTCTGTGGCCGATTTTACATGTTTTGAAGGAAATGATGAGGCTATCGGGCAATGCGAACAGCTTGGAATGCAAACTGAATTAATTATTCGCAATTAATTCTCTATTTGTCATGGTTGCCCGATGTACCGATGATAGAAAATGCATAGTTGCCCGTTTGAAATTTAGGTTGCCCTGGGCAATCAGGCAAATGGTTATTTCGAACCCATCATATCATTATTTTCAAACTCGTCGAAAATTATCACATTGCACTCATACAATGTGATTTAACTCGCTTGATAATAGTGATATGAATAGGGACTGAGTTTGAGATTCTAATTACCATATAAACTGTTCGCTCCAGATCCTAGATTGCCACCATATCAAACCAACATTTTTGTTGGAACTGATTCGTTCATTGGGGTGACACATGAGTGAACTTCTTTCGAGCGATTTGGTGTCCCGTGTGCCACCCACCACATTTACATGCTATGTCTTACCTCTGCAGAAACGCCAGCTTGTGTAGTTATCCAGAGCTGTTCCTCCATCTCTGTATTCCGTTTCTGCAGGCTACGGACGTCATGTTCCGCGCTGATCAGCTTACAGCGAGCACGGAAATACGCCAGCATAATTTCATAAAATTCATGGCCATCTTTCTTTTGCTCACTCTGAATATATTAGTAAGCATTTCAGCAATTTAAGCATCTATATCCCGGTACATGTATCATCACATTATACTATAGGATAAATTGCTACAATGTTTAGGCAAATCTCCTTCACAACCCGTCTATTGGAGGCACTGTTCAATATAAGGTGTTTCTTTAGCCCTTAAGTCCTCAAATTTGGTCCAGAAAAATTAAATTTTCTCATAGAAAATGTCCATTTGCAGGCGTAGAGAAGGCTATTTCTACAAATTTACCACAAGAATGACTGGCTCAGTTATCAAGCCAGATATTTCAGTGGAAAAATTTCAAAAATAGTCTCCTCTTGGCTTGCAAATCGACATTTCTCAAGATCATTACTTGACCATTGAAACCACCTGCCTTTTGGAGCCAGTGTCCAACACATGTTCTTATAGTACAGTGCATATGTATGGTATAAGCCACTTGATCATTCACTAAATGCAAAACTGTAAAACCAATCTTTCCATCATAGGAAAAAGAATTCATAAATATTTAAGTCTATAAAGATTAGGATCTGTGGTTTAGAAATGAAATAATTTTTGGTACAGGAAGAGAGTTGTTCCAGTGATACATTTTCAAAAAAATAGTCTGTTGGCCTGCAAATGAAGATTTCTAAACACTATTACAGCTTTTATCATTGCTATGTCTGGGTAATTTGTAACCAGGCTACATGTTGTAATTAATCAAGTAATCACAGTTATTCTTATGTAATCCATCGTGGTCACTCAAAGGTGTCAAAGCAATAATTGCACAAGCTTCACCCTGTAACCCTTTAATTCATCCAAGAAAATTTCAATTTTCTCATAGAAAATGTCCATTTGCAGACCAACAGAAGAGTATTTTTGAAAATTTACCACTGAAATGACTGGCTCGATAACCGAGCCAGTCATTTCAGTGGTAAATTTTCAAAAATAGTCTTCTCTTAGTCTGCAAATGGACATTTCTCAAGAGCACTGCAGAAGCTGTTTTTGGCTGATATGAGTGTCAATAGGTTAATACATACCTGGATAAACCTATCCACGACCTCCGCATCCTGTACGAGTTCAGCATTATGGTACACACTGTTTAACTGCTGTGTGGTGAATGGTGTATACTGCTGTGTGTGATCGCACAGAGCCGACGTCACCATAGACTGTTCACCATACACCTTTCTGGTATGCACAGATTCAACATGGTCACTTCGGGAAAGAATGTTTTCACCAAGTTCCTCAGTAACACTAGGTTGCAATAGGCTTTCATTAGTCGTTATATCTTTAGCGTCTAAAGGATCAAACACCTTCAATGCCTTCTTTGCTTTAACACTATCTCTATCCTCAAGGAGTGCGGTACTGGATTGCTTAGATTCAACAGTGCTGATGATATCGCAATCTACATGACTAGAGTTGGTTAATACTGATGCAGTATTTGAATGTGCAGCAGTAGAATTATCAGTTTCTATTTGTAAGAGATTAAACGCATCACAAACAATGTTACTATCATTCACATTACTAGTACTAGGTTCAGTAACTATGTCAGTCCCATTGTTCACCTGCTCATCCACATCTAATGATTCAAACTCTTCATCTGTCTCTATCTCTTGGCTAACCTCGTCTAAGGTATCTGAGTGCTCATTTAAAGTCGGTTTTGTGACACGTGGTAAAATTATTTCATATTCATGTGGTACATCTTGTAGATCTGCTCTTAACTGTTCATATGGATTCGTATATGAAGTGTCATCACTATTTACTACTTCGACAGACTTTCCAGAAGTAACAACACTATCAATACAAGAGGTCTCTGTTATGGGAGATTCACATTGCCCATGTTCCTTCTCTTCATCTAGGATAGGCTCTTTTGGGCTAGATAGTTCTGGAATATCCAAAGCCTCCACCTCGTCCTGACGAACTGGTTCAGTAGAAACATGTGATGGTGGCTCTTGAACAACACCCATCTCTCCATGTACATCTTCACTACATTCAGCTTTCAGGGCACTCTGCGATGAAGGCAGTTCAGTCCCTTCTACACTATCATTATCTGGTAATCTTTCTAACACCTCCACAACAATTTGACTGTTACTTTCTGCATTTGTCTCTGACTGCAGTGTCAGATCAGTAGTGACCGCTTCTTTCACTTGAGATGCTGCTTGTTGGGAAACACCCGGCTCATCTGCTACAGTATTTCTTTCAGCAACATTAGAATCGACCAATGCAGCGTCTTCTGTTTGTCTACTTACGTCCTGAGGCAGATCTATCAAGGGAGGTGGCTCATGGTTCTGTCTGACTTGTTGCTTGCTCTGCAATTTAAGCAAAGATACAACTGTAAATATTAATTAACCCTTTAATGGTCAAGCTGGCCAAAACCGGCCTCGTAGTGGTCTTGAGGCATGTCCATTTGCAAGCCAAGAGAAGAGCATTTTTGAAAATTTACCACTGGAATGCCAGGCTCGATAAATGAGCCAGGCATTTTACTGGTAAATTGTCAAAAATACTCTTCTCTTGCCTATATATTGTATTAAATTTCTTGACCAAATTTGACCATTAAAGGCTTAACCCTTAATATTACTGAAATTTGTTCAAGAAAATGTAAATTTGCTTTAAAAATATGTACATTTTTCAGACCAAGTTGCCAAGAACAGATTATTCTTTTAAATGTATCACTGAGATAACTGGCTCTGTTATCGAGCCAGTAATTCCAATGGTACATTTACAAAAATAATCTGCTCTTGGTCTACAGATAGCCTTTGCTCAAGACAACCGCAAAAGCCTTTTTGGCCAGGTTTACTGTTAAGGGGTTTAATGAACTTTTCCAGTTTATCCATCAATCATATGACGTCATAATCAACTATGTGATGTGTAGGATGACGTAGTAATCAATGACATCATGAATGACGCAGATAAGATCATCACGAACGCTTAGATCATGATGAACTAAGCGTTGTTGTACAAATTGTATGTCTTTGCTATTTAATATTTGACTGGCCGCCGTTGTTGCCTACACGCAGTCAAATTAGGTTCAAAATATTCAACAGCATGACTGTATAGTTGTCTGGAAATTGATAATCGGGGACTTCGGAGATCGATCAATCCCAACACGGACAAAGTGTGGGTGGAGCTTAGCCAGAGATGGGTGGGGTACAGCTAAAGCTGGATTCCTTCATTGGTACAGTCCGACAAAGAAAGATGGGTACATACATGTATATATTTTGGAAATAATGTTGCTGTGAGTTGTTGAACTGAGAAAGATAGCAAGAGCTTACAGTGACAGTCTTTCCAAAATAAAACCATAGGTATATAATTAAGGAATCTGAACTTTGCTTCTATGAATGAGGATAACACTATTAATCATATAACCCTGGGAATTTTGCCTTCCAGTATCTCAATTTTAAAATACAGGAAAGAAAAACTGAATATTTTGAAACTAATTTGACTGGAACCCGTTATTGCCTACATGTATGTAACAGCACATTAAATCATTTTGAAAGACGGAAGTAAGAATAGCATGTCCTACAGTGGTTGAGTTGATGGCTGGATTTAGGAGCTACATGCATGACTGGCCTTTCACCACACCATCTGAGGTTAGACATGGCATCTGGCATTGTCTGGATTGGTACTGATTATCTCATCTGCCGATGGTGGCTTGGATGGATTGGAATATGCTTAACGTGTTTTCTGGCGAATACAGAGGTAATCTGTGATGATTTGACCCCAATGCCTGTTGGCTCGTGCCGATACCCATAATATCCTGTCATTGGGACATTATAAATCTCCAAAGGCAATATCTTTAATATAATGAAGTTGATGCTCCATCGGAAGAATCACAAGAAGAATTTCTAAAGCACCTGCTTTTATCATCATCTTAACCCTTTAACTCCCGAATTTGTTGAAAAAATTTCAATTTTCTCATTGAAAATGTCAATTTGCTGACCAAAGAGAAGACTATTTTTGAAAATTTACCACTGGAATGACTCGCTCGGTTATCGAGCCAGTCATTCCTGTGGTAAATCTTCAAAAATAGTCTTCTCTTGGTCTGCAAATGGATATTTCTCAAGACCATTGCAGAAGCCTTTTTTGCTTGATATCAGTGTTAAAGGGTTAATTTAGCAAGTTGCTGATATAGATTTGACGGGAATATCTGAAGAGCAAGATGTACTTGTCTTCTTAGACGTTGAAATTTATTTCATCATCATTTTACGAGGCATAAGACATTGGCTTTTTAATGCCTCAGTGTTTTTGATATAGTATGGCTTGCTCAGTCCAATTCAGAAGTTCTTTCTTTGAAGTAGATATCTAGTTTGTTCTCAAATAAATTGACTGTTGCTGCTTAATTAAGCCTCCTCGAAACGGTCAATATTTCAGTGACATTAGATTTAAAACTTTAGGTTTATTTTGTTGAAGTTCTGTGGTGCAGATGGGTGTTCTCCGCGTCAGCTGCAGTGTGCTGCCTACACTCATAGTTACACCCTGCTGTGCCTAGAATTTGATTATATGTTGACTTATGACCAGTGATAAACCTTTAGCTTTTAACCATGTAGCCAGCTGGGGCCTTAAAATCAAAACTTAAGTGGCCCAGTCAATTTTTCAAGAGCCCAATCTTATAATTATGATGCATCGGCGTACAAGATCCCCCATAAATTAGAAACAGGATATAATAATTTAAGATTTACTGACTGTAGAATGTGTTAAATACTGTCAGACTGTACGTTACTTTCAAGCTTAACCCTCTCACCGATAAATTACACGTATCTCAGACTCAATTTCATGGTAAATAAACAGAAAATCTGTTGAATATTTTGAAATTAATATGACTGGAACGCAGCAATGGCTTCCAGTTATATATTAATTTCGAAATATTCAACAGAATATGCTATATATCATAAAAAAATTACTTTTTAAGGATTGAAAGGGTTAATGAAACTGGCTCAACCTGCTATAGAGTCGTCAGATAGATAAAATGATTTCCTGTTCACAATCTTCAATTTATATGAATGGAAAAATCTTGGTTGCCAACTACGGTAGGCTAGTGAGTTTGAAAGTTTGGTACCCCAGCCTAAAATCTAATAGCCATGGGCTACTGGGCCCCTGCTAATCTTCATCACTGGTGGAGGTCGTAGTTGGGCTTATTGCTGTTGTTCTTATCCGAGTCTTCTTCTCTACACGAGCTTCTCTTCATGCTAGCACAAAAATGTGGACGTGGAAAGCAGTAACCTATCTATCAGTAATTGGAATCGCGACCGAGTATATTCTTGCTATATACAAAGGTTACTCCAAGATCAGTCCACTGTATTGGGACTTTGTGATGAGCTTCCAACTTCTGGCTGTAAACTGTATTGTACTATATTTCTAGCAGAGTGTATCCAAATCTCTGTACCTCCTTATATTGGATATTGCCTTTATGAAGAAGTGCTGCGGGGTATTACTGTGGTGGGGGTGGGGGTTATAATGAGCAAAACACAAAAGATTATTCTGAGCGATTTTTGGGCAAATTGTGTTCAAATAGTCAATCAATGTGGACTGTAAAAAGTGCAGATACTGATGCACAAAATCAAAAGCACTGCAATGCTATATTATTATTGACTATTCATCATCATCATCATTTATGAGGCATAAACCATTGGCTTGTTATTGCCTCGGTGTCAACATATTGAAATAGTATGACTTGCTCACTCAATTCAAATGTTCGTTCTTTGAAGTAAATATCTAGTTTGTTCTTGAATGATTCGATTGTTATTGCTTAGTTATTTCTGTAACATTGGACTTAAGACTAAGTTTGTTTTGGAAAAGTGCTGTGGTGCAGAATCTAGTATCCTTGTTAGCGCGTTCTTTGTAGATGTTTAGGCAGTGCCCTCGTGTTATAAATGCTGTGACAGAACTGGTTCACCACTGCACTAGTACTGCATTAAAAAAAAATGTCATCAATTATAATCTTTGTTCTACTTTTGGTGAATCGTATCTTGCTTTAATATGACACCATCATTGATACCTTGTACATCTTTGATAAAGTCACATTTAACATTAAAAGTCGTTTAGGCCTGCAATTTTCTTCCACGGCACATATTTGCTATGCTTTTACCACGGCTTTACTGATTGCTGTGGCGAATTTCGAAGGCTTAATGTGGTCTCACCATTTTAAGCCTTTGACAGTTTCAGAAACATTTCCGTCTTCAAGTAGTCGAAAATTATGCGGATTATACTTGAGACATTGTTAGCTTTATTCACATAATTAGCTATATGATTTCTCAGCAATAGGTGGCTGCAAAAGTTACTCCCACATCTTCTTCCTCATAGTCTGTGGTGACAACCCTTTCCTGTCCATTTTCTGACATGGTATATGTGTAATTAGGATTGCCATTTCCAATGTGCATTACCTTACATTTGCCTATGTTGAACCTCAGCAACCAGGTATCGGACCATTAACATAATTTATTGAGATGCTATTGGAATTTACCCCTATCCTCAGCATCCACCATCTTACTAAATAATTTTCTACCATCAGCAATCCATCCGGATGCAGCTATCAACTACATCTGGAATATCATTTATAAAAATAGGGTCATTCCATGCCAAATCACCCAGAGGTACCCGGGTGACCACCACAGATTTTTATGAAATTTCACACAGATGTTCATTTATGGAAATGATTTAAGCATGCAAAGTTTGACACTGAAAATTTGCATGCTTAAATCATCTCCATAAATGAACATTTGTGTGAAACCAATATCGGAGGTGGTCACCCGGGAACATTTATGAATTTTGGGTAAGTTGGCACAGAATGACCCAATAAGGAACTAGATTGATCAGTCGATGACGCATCATCACAAATCCCCATGTTCACCGCTTTGAACTTTTGACACACACACCGCAGAACCCACACCCGGGGGCGGAGCCAAATGTAAACGTTCTTTTGTACTCCACAATCATATGGGCGGCTCACATACCAAATTTGGCTGAATTTTGTGCAATAGTGGCAGAGGAGTTGCATTACAATTAATTTCATGACCTTTTTACCCCATCCAGAGCTGCCAACCCCCAGTTCAAGCAATCAGTAGATTCAGATGAAAAAACATGATTTTCAGTAGTTTCACACACTCTTTCAGTAGTGGATTTTCAGTAGTTTGAGGAACCTTTCAGTAGTTCAGTAGTGATTGAAAAAGCAGCAAAACGTGATTTGAACCATTTCGTGATGAAACCGGCCTCTGTAGTGGGTTTGCGTAATGTCCATTTGCAGGCCAAGAGAAGACTATTTTTGAAATTTTATCACTGAAATGACTGGCTCGGCAACCGAGCCAGCCATTACAGTGGTGAATTTTTTTAAATAGTCTTCTCTTGGCCTGCAAATGGACATTCAATAAGTAAATGTTTTAATTTTTCGAAGAAATTTAGTCATTAAAGGGTTAAACAAGGCGAGAGAGGAATATCTATGAAATTTTACCACTGGACTGATTGACTGTTATTGAGCCAGTCATTCTGGTGGTAAAATGTAAATATAGTCATTTTACAGTCTTTTTTTTTTTTGCAATGTGCATATTTCTTGTATGTATCACCTTTTTCTGTTATTATGCCGAAATAAAGGTATGAGCATAAGCACTCTACTGCCATTTTAACTCTATGGGCTGTTCTCAAATGTCGGCTAGATTGAGCAATTAAAACATCTTGACATAATGGAAGCCGACGTGTTTTGATAAGCGGTCGCCGTTTTTATAGCCTCACAAACAGAAATTCATAATTTTAGCACGTTGTCCGCAGTACCGTAATTGCACAATTTTTTATTTCTGTATTTTCACTCGCAACCCGTACATGCGTAGTTTGGATGCTATTTCCGTACAAACTACGGACAATCCGTAGGGCTTGGCGGGTCTGCATCCCACACACCTTGGGGGTGGGGCCAAATGTAAATGTGCACATCCACTCTACATTGATATGGGTAACTGACATACTAAATTTGGTTGAATTCCATCCAACAGTGTCAGGAGTTGCATTACAATCAATTTCATGACATTTTGATCCCATCCCCCAGCCCTAGGGGCGGGGGCCAAATGTAAATGTGCTCATTCACTCTACATTCTTATGGGTAACTCACATATCAAATTTGGTTGAATTTCGTCCGATGGTTTCGGAGGAGACGCTTTAAATCAATTTCAGCAGGTTAAAATTTGATCTTTTGATCCCTAATCTAAATGGCCTCTTGCATGCCACAATCATATGGCAAAAAAAAAAAAGATATGGTTAAATCAGAAATCAAATTTGGTTGAGTTCTGTCTAACAATTTCAGAGGAGTTGCATTACAATCAATTTCATGACCTTTTGACCCCCATCTCCTCACCCCCTGGGGGTTGGGACATATGTAAATGTGCTCATCCACTCAACATTGATATGGGTAACTGACATACTATATTTGGCTGAATTCTGTCCAACAGTGTCAGAGGAGTTGTATTACAATCAATTTTTTTACCTTTTGACACACACGCCACACCCCTACCGCTGGGGGCAGGGCCAAATGTAAATGTGCTCATGTACTCCACATTCATATGGGTAACCAACAGACCAAATTTGGTTGAATTTTGTCCAACAGTTTCCGAGGAGATGCATTACAATAAATTTTTGCAGGTTAAAATTTGACCGTTTGACCCCTCCCCCACCCCCTGGGGGCGGAGGCAAATCTAAATGGCCGCTTGCATTCCGCAATCATATGGGTAACTCAGATATCAAATTTGGTTGAGTTCCGTCTAACGATTTCAGAGGAGTTGCATTACAACTGATTTAACCTTTTGACCCTTGCCACAACACCCCCCTGGGGGTGGAGCCAAATCTAAATATCGTCTTGCAAAGCGGAATCATATGGGTAATCCACATACCAAATTTGATTTAATTCCACTCAATGATTTGGGAGATAGTGTGACGGACCGATTGACTAAGAAAATTACAAAATATTGCAGACATTCTTTTTAAAACATGGGGATAATAAGATGGGTCCAAGCACACTTCCTTGTGGCATTCCACTTGTCACACTAGAGCAAGGAGACAATTTTGAATTTACTTTCACAAGTTGCTTGCGGTCTCTCAAGAAGTTTGATATCCACAAAAATATCTGTCATCTGCTTTAAGCTTATTACAAAGTCTTTCATGTGGTATGGTATCGAATGATTTACTAAAGTCTAGGTATACTGTACTTAGGAAAGCCATCTTGAGTGTCTGAAAATAACTGGTTTAGGTTATCATCCATGTGTTTCATTAGTCTCTCTCTCTAACAATAGATTCCATTACTTTACATACAACTGATGTGAGACTAACTGGTATGTAGTTTCCTGCTTTTTTCTTATCTCCTTTCTTAAATAATACAGCAATATGTGCCACACTCCATTCTTCCAGGACTTGACCACTTTGCAATGACTTTTTGAATATTATTGTTCAAGGAACACGGACTCGCTTGGTGTTGATTTTAACAATCTGGGGTGCATATTATCGGGGCCGCACGATTTTGCTGGATTTAATGTCAATAGTTTTTTTGCAACTTTCTCCACTGATATTTCATAGCCTATTAGTTCTTTTCCTAGACTCATGGGTTGAAGTTCTGGAATTACTGATTTCTCTTCTGTTACAAATACACTAGTGAAAAAGTTGTTTAAAAATATCGCTTTGTCACATCAGGCCAAAATAAAAAATAGTTTCGTTTCCTGTAAACCTTCCAGGTGAAATTCTTCTTTTTTTTCACCCGGTCGGGCATAAAAAAAATTTTTTTGGCTACCCAGCATAAATGATAAAAAATGCATATATTTGTCAAACTATACAAATTACAATGTTTTAATACCATTTGTAACCAATGTGAATCCCTTTTGCTAATTGTGACATGAAAAACATGACAAATTTGGAAATTAAAACAATATTTAATGGATATCTAGTCAAATATATGGAAAACAAATATTTATGACCTTTTTAAAATAAATTAATAATTGAAAAAGAATTCATTTCCTCCCTCCCTACTGAAATCTTTTTTCGCCACCCGCTTTGCAAGAAATAAAATCTTTTTAATGGATAGCCTCATTCTCCACTATCATGCCATCTTCCTTACTTAGATCTGGTATTCCTGACTTACCGGTAAGTTTTTATTTTTAATTTACACATTTCACGAATCCTTTTGGGGTTTTCTTCGCTTCCTCTGCAAGTTTCTTCTCAAACTCAGATTGCTTTGTGTCTCTAACTGATTTTGTTACTTCGTTTCTTTCTCTAGTGTATAATCCATAACCTACGTACCTCAGTTAAATTCTGTACGTAAGTTTCACTATATGTACAGATCTTCATCCTCATTGTTTTCTAAGACGGCTGCAGCCATGTGTCTCAGGGCAGGAATCTTAAGTGCCCCGTCGAACTGGTACTTCATCTCCTGCTGTGCCCAGTGCTTGTCTAGTCGTGCTTCAAATGCTGTAACTGTTGGAGTACTCACCACTTCTTCTAGAAGGCTGATCCATGCCTCAGCTACTCATATGCAAAAGCTGCTCTGCCTGAGACTACTGACCGATCTCCTCTTATAGGTCTTCAAATGGTGGTCTCGTGTTGTTGTGTCTTCTTTAATTGGTATGAGGACAAACTTCACTGTCATATACTCCGCCCATCATCTTATACGTCTCTATCATATCCCCATGCAGTCTTCGATATGTGAGAGTTGGCATCTTAAGCCGGTTTTCATAACTTAAGTCCTTCAGTTCTGGTACAAGCTTTGTGGCTCTGCTTTGCACATTTTCGATGGTTACTACATCTTTTTTTCTCAGTGGGTGCCATACCACATTTGCATACTCTAGATGTGGTCTGATCAGTGCCTTGTATATCCATTTGAAATTCTGGATGTCAAGCCGTATGAAAGTTCTTCAGACCATCGCCATCAGTTGTGTTGCCTTATTTGCTTTCTCATTAATTATAAGCACCTCAAAGGACAACCTGCTATCTACTGTGACACCAAGGTTTTTTACTTTGTTGATTGCTGCCAGTCTGTGTCGTGGATCTGAACTTCTCTTGCCTTTCATATTAAGAGGAACTCATAGTTGTTGTCCAATTGCTTTCTGAATGTTAATATAATAATACTATCATTACCCTTTTAACTTTCTCTACCATAATGTTGATATGTTAGCCCCAATATGATATTGATATGGTGAGGTGTTTTTATGTATGTTGTCCAATTGTTCTGAATGTTATGTGTATAAGGAGTCCACCACCCTATAGGCTCTGCATTTGTAGGACTACCTGTTGTGACGTTAAATATGTACAAAAAATTAATGAAATAAATAACATTGAACATTGAATCGTGAACCTAGACATAGTTCCTTGTTTTTGGTGTAGCGTTGTCAACTCTTGTTTCTTTTTCACTTTTCTCAATACATGTCTATTCATCCATAGTGGTTTGAATTTCTTCTTTCTCCCTAATAGCGAACGCAGTGAGCATATATAGATAACATGTACGTGCGTGTAATGAGGAAAAATCTATAGAAGATGAGACAGGGAACTAGACTAAAATACATATACCATGCGACTGAGAAAGCTTCATTTCCGGTCGCGAGGTTTTTTTGTTCCGGTTTTGGCTTATGATATAGCTTTTGTGGTTTCTTCATGGGCCATTGCATTATGGGATATGGTTCTTCATTATGCGTATGTTCCTCTCATTGTTTTAGGGCAACCTAATGAGCATTTTCAATGTCCAAAATTTGTGTGATATTGTTAGGGTACATTTATTTTAGAATGTAAAGCGATTAAATGGTCTGACGCAGACCAGAAAAAAGCTTTATTTATTCCCATTTATGCGTCTGTAAATGCAATATGAGGTTTGGTTGACTGTCTCGTATTATTTTTAACACTCATGGCCGCGGAAAGTCATTGTTGTCAATGTCGTATGTATTTAGCGAAGATAGTAGGCTTGCGTAATTTTCCGATTTAATCGCGAAGTTCGATTTATTTTTTTAAATCGCGATTTTTACGATGTAATTGAGGAAAAATCGGAACATCGTCGAAAATTTCATGTTTTTTAAAAAACTGAAGTGTGTACTTTTCCGTCGCACTTTATCAGTACATGAGTACAATTATAATCGATTCACCCCTGTGTTCATTGTCTTTATATCCCGCCGTGCCGAATAATTACTAATCACAACACAAAGCGCTACAATAAACAAACTAACAATAGCGAGGTAACACCTTTGTCGTTGAGAAAACCAGCTAGTTACTCCGTCGAATCGGCATATAATTTTTTTTCTTTTGCTGCAGACCCTGAGTCTGTCGTGAAATGCCAAGTATATACTTAGTTGCAGAGTGTTAGGCAATCAGTGAACATAATTCTTTTTAATTCTAGGGGTAGCAATTTCAGGTGGTGTAATAATTTTTCCTTTTTGATTCGGTTGTCATGTCAAATTAAAGAAAATAAAGCAACAGCATTCCAGGTTGTTTGATTTTGAACTGTGCATTCTGTTGATTACTCTTAAATGTAAATCGTACATTCTGAAAAGAACTATAAACTGCTCTATAGGACGAGTTTACGCCGTTACACTCGTATCTACTCAAAGCTCCCGTCCTATATATGTGGATTGCCCAGTATCTCCCCGGGTACTAATATTAACGTCTTCGCTTTACTCTGATAATGACCTAAACTCGTCCTACAAAGGGAGGCTATACGCGGAAGCTGATACATCATGTAATTTATATTTTTTTCTCAGCGACATTTTGATGAAATAAATAATGTTTATTAAACTATACGCAATAGTTAGGCGGTCCCAATTAATAATTTCACTCCCGCGATGATGGATATAAGGTATACATTAAGCATAGACGTTGGATGGTAAGAATCCGGCGCATGAAAATGTGTTCTAATTTTGTGCTATTTTTGTATCATTTATTTCAACTTTTTCTAGAAACAAGTCAAGTTACCCAGGTTTATACTTTTGAGAATTTGGACCTACGATTTAATCGAAAATCACGATTTTTAAAAATAAAATCGATCGCGATGTTTCAAAGCAAAAATTGCACAAGCCTAGAAGATAGCAGGAAATTTATGGCCTGATACCACGCCATTCACGCCCGGATGGAATGTACATTCATGTATTTACTCGCAGACATGCATTAATTCCTGTTTTTGTAGCTTATGTCTGGATAAACGCGATTTAAAAATTCTAGCGGACAATATTTCATTATGACATCATAGTTACTATGAACTTGTTTGTATTTCCCCCAAATAGCGAGGAGCACCGCGATACGTCCGTACAAATTTTATAATGTCATTGGACTGGTGCAACTATTTTAATGGTGTAGACAGTAGGCTCGTCGAACTGGTACTTCATCCCCGGGTAAAAGATGCAATAATGCTGGCAGATATCACTCGCATTGTTGTTAATATCATGGACTGGATTTACCAGAATGCCTTCCACGCATGATGAAAAATTAGCTTCAAAATACTATAAATGGGCATACATATTTAGGACATTTCGACCCTATAGTTTTAATACAAATTTGTCCTATTTATTTAAGCAATAAATGGTGTCTGTGTTCGCATATATAGGCAACGCCTATTTTCATATTACTCTTATTGTTCGTATAAACTTTGATACAATTTCATTGATTTTGTCTGTCACGTTTATTCACAGGCCCTTGAATTTTCGTCCATCCATCCCTCTACCAAATATCCCCCCTACTATATATAATATACACAAGGTATGAAACCTTCGTCTGTGGGCACCATTGTCAGAAAGCTGATTGGTTGGTGGGTCATTTCGTATAAGATGGACCAATGCCCGTCAACTCATAGTCACGGATTTCCTTCAAACTTTCTCAGTGTGAGCATATGGATGTTTTAGCTGAGCATGACAATTTTTTAACTGATATGTGAAATACTTTTTGAAAAATGCCCTCTCAAAGACCCCTATGCTAAAATTGACAAAAGTTTCAAGTACAAATCCAATGTTTGAGACATCATATCTCATCCAATATACTGTTTACAATACTAGATCTTTTCATTCTAATGCTCTGGTCAGCATACTTGAGGAAAATAACAAGCAATATGTGTTGACTTGTTTTGGGTGTGTTTTAGGGGTCACCAAAAACGTTAAAAACAGCTAATTTTCAACAAAATTTGGTGATACAGTAAAATGTATATTATAGTTGCTGTAACTAAATGATTTCTACCCAGTTCACTAGAGCTAATATTAGCTTAGTAATATTTACTGACTAACAGCAAGGTTTGCTCATCAAAAAATTTTGGGGCCCCAATGCACCACCCCTGTTCACAAAAGAGGGCCAACTTCATCGCCTATTAAGTCAAAATAACCCCTTTCAATTTTTATTTTATTTTGGTGAATGGTAGATATATGGTCAATAGTTACATGGTTAAAAGTTGCACTCTTACATTTGTTCCCTTTTGGAGCTATGACATATTAGAAATGTGATATTTTTGTAAAACTTGTACGATATTCCATTTTTGGGGGTTAATAATTTTAAAATTATAGGGCCTAGAGGCATGAAACAAGCGATACAACCAGTTCTCCTGCTATATTAGAAGAACCAATCAGCATTCCCTGGTTATATAATACATAAAGATCGATTTTCTGGACCCAAAGACCTGACTCTGTTAAAATTTGACATTTTTCGCGACAATCTAATTTGTTTTAAAAAGTTTAAAATATCTCCACTTTAGCATTTTAGATACTTTTTCATCATAGGTGGACATTGAATGGTATATTATGGTCATATTAGTACAGCTACATGGACTTCTATGGCCATTTATAGACAATTTTGACACACTGCGACCAGGCCAATATGTGTAATCTCTCATACTAAAGTATGCCTAAATGTCACCCATTTCATGGAATTATTTAATAAACTGAGACAGGCATTGGTTAATACACATGATATAATATAAAAGTGTTAAGAGATAGTACATAATACTACATACCTCAGCAATAATTGATGATACGGTACATGATCCAGCATATACCGCTCCTCCAAATTATTTAAATAGTCCATTTATAAAGTCGATATCAGTTTGTGGAAAAGTGTACTGCCGGCCAGTTGCTGTCAATGGTGTTGACACCTTACTTAGAATGTCACAAAAAGGAACCCAGCACTGGTCTGTGCGCCTTGGCCAACTAAAGGATCGAGCTGGTCCATGCGGCTTCATAAACGAAATGAGACAGTCCTCATTTTCTAGACTAATTTCTAACACTATGCCAAACCACCAATTTTTGTCATACAATGCACCAACATAGTCACTCAAAGACAGTTCCATAGGGATATTTAAATTCTGAATCTCTGATGACATACCAGGTTGTGTGTTAGAAAATGACCGAGTGTATGAAACATCATCAGTTGAAATTCGCTTTACTGTGATAGAGTTAGTGTCATTTGGAACAAACGAATGGAATGACCAGGTTCCTTGCACTGTTTTGGCAAGGAGATACCGCTCTTCCAACATTGTATGATGGCTCTGGATCTCATCTTTACTAACTAAGAAGAACTTGATCTTGCTTATGTTCTGTTGACTGAATTCATACAATTCACTAGCATTTCGTATAAGCGCTGTTTGCAGACTAGCCCTTGCGGCTAAGCGCTTCACTGTGCCACCGATACCGTCGCAAACACCTTTACCATGGCTGGTAGCAAAGAAATGCCATTCTGCCTTAATATCAAAATCTGAATAATGATGGCAGACATTAATAAAGTTTTTGAAGTTCTTGTATTGTCCTGCACACCCATCACTAAAGTATTTAATTATATGAATATTGGGATACTTTTCCTTCAAATATCTTGTAAAAATCTCCTGAAAACAGTACACAGTATTTGTTTCATGTTTCAGACACTCAGAGATGAAGCATACATTTTCTTCATTCAACTTTCCATAAGCCTTAACATAAAATGCCAAAGGATGTATCGTGACTTGAGAATTGTTCCAATAAAATCCCTGTACACAATTTTGCACAATAATGCTGTAATTTTCAGCAAAGTCGAGAACAACAATGGCAGTAGTGTCATCTAAATCATGTTTGCACGCTTTCAAGAATTCACTTTGAGATTTCGCTATGAAGGAATGTGGTGTTAATTCTTGGATCCGTTGACATAATATAGAAATAAAATCTTCAACTGATACTTCTCGGCGCATGATTTCAATTCGGTCTGTGGATACCCATTCATTGAATTTAATGATGTCATCCTCATCCATGTGCTCGTAAAGGTCTTGCTCTAAGTAAGTTGTGAGAAATGCAGTTCCTGGACACTTTTCACATCGTTGCAGCATGCAATTTCTAGAACTACTGTCACATACAGATTTGTCAATTAGGTTATGATAGTCTTCAGAGATAACATCCACCATAAACTTTACATTTTGGTGTTTTTCGCATACACAAACATTGTGGCTGCCGCTAGAAGAAACAGTTACACACCATTTGGGTCTTAACTCAACAAATTTAGAGAAACCAATTTTAAGTCCAGTTTCTGTTTTGAAATTAGCATGTACTTCCTTCAAATTTGTCAGGATTAGCCGTTTTTGCTTATGTTCTTTGGTACCACAAATTCTTATAGTAACAAAATCATTTTTCCCGGGTAATAGTCTAGATACAGTATCATCTTGGTAGTAGTTAATAACACTATCTAGTGTATGCTGATCAAGCTTATTTCTTTTAAAGGTTTCACGATCAGCGAGTATTCCACCATTCTGCGCAAGTTGTCTGGCTTGTTTCACCATATAACGCGTAACACCACATGCCTGAAAAACCTGAACAGTTTTCTCTATCGACCATGATTTAGGTGTAATAGTCAGTACTTGTATCTTTTGATTTCGTGATGACACAGACAGTTTTTCATTCATGTTCAATACCAAGTAGTCCACATCTAACTTAGAATCACATGTACATTCAGTTTGTGAAGTGTCAGCAACTAATTTATTAGGTGGAAAACCTAGGTGGGATGCCACGTGACTTGTTGTTGCTTCTGCCATTTGTTTGATTTTTCGTTTACCATATGATACTTTCCTTTCTGAATGGACACTCTTTAGGGGAGAAACTCCAACTGCTGAGAAACTAGAGTTGAGGCATTCAGCATTACTGTACAAAGTATTTGCTATGGCCATTGATTCCTGTTCACTGTCACTACAATCTGTCAGGTTATTAATTTTCTGCAAACAATGATGGCAAATCTTTTGGCCAGGTTGTTTTCTCTCTCTAGTTTTCGACTGTATTAATGCCACAATTTCTTGATCTATATTAACTAGTCCCTTTTTAATAAGCTTTTTGTGAACTTTTAGGTGATCACAACATGAAGTGTTCTGCTTCATCATCGGGAATATATGCAGATAGTGTTTCTTGTGGCAACAGCACACTGTTTCTAAACTATCCTCACTCTGGCCGCTTCTCATTGCAACAAGTGTTTTATCTGTAGCCATCAATTGTACAACATCATTTACAGAGCATTTATCCGTAAACTTATGACATTTATCATTAGTGAGACGTCCAACTGAACAAAATGTCTCTGGTAATTCAGCCATTGTGCAACGTGTCCTAGTCAAAGTTTACACTTTTCAAATTAAAATGCCTAATTTATCATTAAAATGTATAGCGAATTATTAAATTTCTAAAGTAAATATCTAAACATTTGTGTATCAGCAACAATGTCAATGTTTCAAAGCAGTAATTATTAAAGACTTTCACTGGTCATGCTGCCTAATCTTGATCACTTAAAATGCTTGACTGAACTCTTGTTGATAGCAATACTTGCATGCAGATCTCTGAGAAAAACTGAGACCATGTGACTAATCAATATCACCTCACTACCTATGTCTATTACAGCAATTGACCTAATTATATACAAAGCTCTGAAGGTTGAGTTATTTTCTCTAGATATGAAATCTCTCAGTCTTTATTAACACTGGATAACTCAAGACTGAGTGATGAGCTGTTGCAGCTCGACCAGCTTACAGGACAAACTCTGTACCTGGTGAATATTTTGAAAATGATTTGACTGAAAATTATTGATGGCTAAGTCAGCAACAACTTATAGTCAAATTGTTTTTAAAATATTCTCCAGGCAATATGTTATTCCCATTGAAAATGTTGTTGAATAATGACTTGTAGTTTACCCACAAAAATGTCAAATTTTAACAAAGTAAGGTTTTGACATCTCTAAAATCCATGTTTATCTATTTTGTAAAAGGGAAATGCTGGTTGTTTCTTTTAATAAGGCAGGGAAACGTGCTACATCTCTTGTTTCAACTTCTAGAGTGTATACTTTTAAAATTATTAACCCCCCAAAATCGAATATCATACAAGTTTTTGAAAAAATATCAGATTTTGTATTTGCCATAGCTCTAAAAGGAAACAAATGTAAGAGTGAACCTTTTGGCCCTGTAACCATTGACCATATATATAACATTCACCAAAATATTAAAAAAATTGAAAGGGGTTATTTTGAAAAAAGATGTTATGAAGTCATCCCATTTTGGCGAACAGGGGTGGGGGTATGGCTCCCACAAAAATTTTGCGGAGCATATCTTGCCATTAGGTAATAAATATCACTAAAGTAGCAGTAGCTCTAGTTAACAGGATAGAAATCATTTGTGTAAACCAAATACAAATACATTTTACGGCATCACCAAATTTGGATTAAAATATGAAAAATCACATTTTTTGGCATTTTTGACGACCCCTAATATATGCCTAAAACAGGTCAGCACAAAATGCTTGTGATTTTCTCGAACTATGGTGACCAGACTGTTAAAATAAAAAGACCTAGTATTGTGAGCACTGTAGGCGGTGAGATATGAAGCCTCAAACATTGAAATTTTGTTACAAATTTTTGTCAATTTTAGGCAGGGGGTATTGGATAGGCCAGTTTTCAAAAAGTATTTGACCGTTCACTATAATACTTGGAATTTCCTGTTAATACATACATATGCTTACTCTGACAAAGTTTGAAGAAAATCTGAAACTATGACTTGGCGGATTTCAAAAATTTTGGTCCTTCTTATATGGAATGACCCTCACCCTGGGCCTGGTTTGTAGTCAGAACCGTGATGTCTGCGGATTTTGACAACAAACCAACTAATCAGCTTTCTGACAATGATGCCCATAGATGAAGGTTTCATACCTTGTGTATAATATATATAATTGGGGGAATATGTGGTAGAGGGATGGATGGACGAAAATTCAAAGGCCTGTGGTTTATTCTTATAATACTTATTCTAATCTTTTTAAAGCAACAATTGTTGTTCCAGTGTTTTTATAAATTATTTGCTAAGCAGTAAGTGACACAGTTAATCCCTATTGGCTGTGAAGTGCTTAACATTGCTATTTATTAAGTGAACAACACAAACGTATTAATTCAATTTATATCTGACATATAACGTACAGTTTTCTGTTTCTTTTTGTGTTTTGGTTCTCGTATTGCTTCCGCCATCTTGTAATCTGTTTACATCACATGATTACTCACGTGGTTTAGCGACGGCTCTAAAGGGTAACAATGAAACGTGAATTTTGCGACTTTAACGGTGGGTTTTCACGACAGAACGTGCGCGCGTATCCAATAACGCAATAACGAACGCACAGGCGCACACAAAAACGTATACAGGCATGCACACAATAACACATTCACGCACACAAGTTCAAGTTCAAGTTCAAGATTATTTATTTTGATATAGAATATACATTTACAGTTTCACAACAGGTAGTCCACCAAAGGCAGAGCCTATGTGGCGGTGGACCCCTACATATAACATATAACATATAACAACAACAGTATAGGACATGAGAATACTGAATACATACGGTTAACATGTTATAGTCCTATATATACATATAGTTAACTGTCTCGCTGCCAAGCCTCTGCAGTCTACATTTTCCATGGAGCCTAACTCAGGGTATGCTGAGTACCTCTAAAACAATTTGACCAAACGTTGTCGGTGGCTAAGCCACAAGCAACTTTCAGTCAAATTTTTCTAGAATACTCAGCCAATCCAGAGTCATTGCCAATTGGAGTTATTGTCCGCTTCCAGCAGTCCAACAGTTAATAGACGTATGACAATTTACATTTTTACAGGGAAAGACATGACAGAGGGATGTGTGCTTATCTTGCTTAAGTTAATAATTCTATATTACATATTCTTATTATCAATGACAAAGTATTTTTTAGGCTGTGATGGTAGAGTTAGTTGTTTGGTAGTTACCATTATGACAGATATTCTTCTTATTATTAATATTATTATTATTATTATTATTATTATTATTATTATTATTATTATTATTATTATTTGTTCTGGTGACTGGGTGCAAGTATGAGAATAGCATGCCATGATGATGTGTGTTTTCCAGAGTCTAGTAGGTTTCTATAATCTTCTTTTTGATATTCTGCTTAAAGTACTGTAGCTTTATGATGTCTGTGCGTGTGCTTGTGTCTGTATTATTCCATAACTGAATTGCTTTGTATGAGGGTTTTTGTTGTGCTGCTTTTGTTTGGTGGTGTGTTGAATGGAGGTTATCTCTTGTTCTTGTGTTGTGAGGATGCAATTGTGTATTGAGCATAAAAATGTTAGATAAGGATGAGGGTAAGTTGCCATTGTGGAAGTCCCTTAAGATTGTGTATAGTTGGAGCCCTCCTATGTCCTCAAGTTTTAAGACCTTTTCAGATTTAAAGATATCCTGGCCACCTGCTGTTTGTGAAAATAGTTTAATAGATTGCTTTTGCAGAGATTTTAGTTTTTTTAGTCTAGCTTGAGATGTATTAGTCCAGATAGCATTGCAGTAGGTGATGTGAGGAAGTATCATTGTGCAGTACAGGGTTTTAATAATATTAGGTGTTAGATAGGGTTTCAGTCTGCGAATGATGCCAATGCTTTTTGCTACCCTGGTAGTAATAATTTCAATATGCTTCTCCCATGTTAAATTTTTGTCCAGATATACTCCTAAAAACTTAGCATATTGTGCTTCTTGAATTATCTGGTTGTCGATATAGAGGTTTGGGAGAGCTATTTCTTTTAGTTTCTTAGATTTTGTGAATAGTATATAATTAGTTTTTGATACATTTAAGGACAATTTGTTTACTTTAAACCAGTCTATTAATTTTGCCATTTCATTATTGACATTTTTGTATAGAATTTCTATATCCTTGTGGCTGCAGAAAGCATTTGTGTCATCTGCAAAAAGTATTAGTGAGAGATGTTTGCAGACTTTGGGTATGTCATTCATATATAGGAGAAACAGCAGGGGCCCAAGAACTGAACCTTGGGGAACACCACAAACTATATTTTTGTATTCAGAGATAGCCCCATTGAATTGTACACACTGTTCCCTGTTTGACAGGTAACTCTGTATCCAGTTCAATGCAGTACCTCTTATTCCATAGTATGCAAGCTTTTGCAGTAAAATTGTATGATCAATTGTATCGAAGGCTTTGGAAAGATCCAAGAATACACCTAGCGTATGTTCATTATTCTCAAGGGAGGTTGATAATTTTTCTATCATATCCACAATGGCAAGCATAGTAGAGTGTTTTTCTCTGAAACCATATTGAGAAGGATATATGATTGAGTTTTTGTTTAGATATTTAGTAATTCTACTAAAATACAGCTTTTCTAAGAGTTTTGAGAAAAGTGGAAGTACCGAGACTGGCCGATAATTAGTAAAGTCAGATACATCTTTAGCTTTGTATATGGGTGTCACACGTGCAACCTTTAATCTTGATGGAAATACTCCCTGTGTAAGTGAGAGATTACAGATGTGGTCCAATGGTGTTAGTATTTCTGTTACACAGTGTTTAAAAATTTTCCATTTGAAATTATCGATTCCAGCACTTTTAGCTGTGTTAATTTGCATTAGTATTTTGTAGATTTCGTGAGTATCTGTTGGATTTAGGAAAATAGAGTGTTGATAACTACCTGTTAGAAAGTCCGTTATATGTATGTTCGAGCTGGGTTGAATTTTTTGTGATAAATTAGGACCAATGTTAGTAAAATACTCATTAAATTTGTCTGCTATTTCTTTTTTGTCGTTAATGACTCTATTATTATAAATAAACCGTGATGCTTCAGTATTGGTTTTTTTCTTATTTAGTAATGATTTAATCAGTTTCCATGTTTCCTTTATATTATCTTTTTGTTCATCAAATTTATTATGAAAATAATGTATTTTTGCTGTCCTAATTATCTGATTTAGCCTGTTTCTATATTTCTTGAACTGTGAGTCATTATACTTTGTCGGATATTTAATAAAATTCAGATATAACTTGTTTTTCTTGTGACAGGCAGCTATCACTCCTCTTGTAATCCATGGTTTAGTAGGATTTTGTTTAAATTTCTTAATATTTTTAAGTGGAAAGGCAGATTCATAGATGTTAGAGCATATAGTGTGGAAGGTGTTGTAGGCATCTTCACATGACTGGGATTCAATTACCTGGTTCCAGTTTATGTTAGCCATATTGTTTTTGAACATTTCTATATTTTCCTTTTTGAAGTCTCTACAAGTTACTGTTTCTTTTACAAATGATTTTCCTTTTTTGTTTTCTTTTTCTATATAGAAAATAGGTAAATGGTCTGAAATATCTACAACAAAGATACCTGTTTGATTCTTGCCACTTACAGCATTATTCGAGATGATGTTGTCAATAACAGTAGCCGAGCATTCTGTAATTCTTGTTGGTTTCGTTATAAATGGATAAAAGCCAGATATTTTAAATAAATTTAATAGGTCTTGAGTGTAGAAGCTATGTTGTTTTAGCAAATCAATATTAAAGTCACCTAATATATAAGCGGATTTCTTTTCATTTTGTATGGTATTTAGAATTTTTTCGAATGATTTCATAAATTTGTCGTTGTCACGTCCAGGAGGTCTGTATGTGACACCGACAAGTTTATTTTTAGTTTTTTCATTGGGAATTTCAATAAAAATAGTTTCAATAAATTCTTCATTCATTGACAGGTCATCTCTCAAATCATACTGTAAACTGTCCTTTATGTAGATGCCTACACCACCACCTTTTTTAGTTGGCCTGTGTTTTTCAATGAATTTGTAATTTTGCATATTAATTAAGTCCAGTGGTGAGTCAGGTTTCAACCATGTCTCAGTAATTCCTATGACGCTAAATTCATGTGAGCTGGAATCCATAAAGTTATTAAATTTATCAAAATTTTTTAGCAGCGATCTAATGTTAATATGAATCATTGAAAAGGTGATAGCATCAGTACTCTTGATAATATTATCATTAAATTCTTTCTGAAGTATATAGTCACAGAGTGGAAAATTCATACCTTCATTATCAATATCGGTTTCAGAGAAATTTGTGTATTCATTGCCCTGGTTAGAAGTATTTAGCTTGAATGGGTTTACAAGTATGTTTGCATTTATATATGTACTGTAGTCATATTTGGCACCTATGATATTAAGCAGAAATTCAGTATCGTTTTCATAGTGATTAAAAGGAAAATTAGTTTGGTTACATTGAAAACACCACCATGGCTCATCAGAACTCTGGAGTTCTTCATAATCTGTGATAGTTAGCCCTTGGGAGCATCTTAAATGCACCCAATCATCACAACAGTCACATAGAATTGCACGCTGATTAGATTTGACAGGTTTGTTGCAGGATAAGCATGGGAACCGGACAGGCATGGACAGCAAAAAATGGGGTGGCTAAAGGCTATTGCTGGCTACTGTGATGGAGAGATAGTGTTTATCTAATAAAATGAGATTATATAAAATGTTAATGGATTAGATGGACATAGTTATGATATTGTCTGACAGTAAGAGAAGATCTATTGTTGGAGTTTGATAGATCACAAGTAAAGCGAGGCGACATATATGGGTAGCGGTGAGCATTTATGTAACCATAAGTTATGGCAGTTAGGCCATGGACAGATATGAGCGAAGGTAAGGCCAGGTGACATGTATTTTCGGAGAGTGACGAGTATTCAGATCACAGGTTAGACAAGCCTATGGGCATTGGGATCGTAGCTACATTTATGGATACTCACGTAACAATCATTTAAGTCATTGAAGATAGAACATCTTAGCCCTTACATTGAGAGGTTTCAAAGAAAGTAGAGTCTTTGTGATATCGAACGTATACTGTTGTGTCTTTTGAAGTCAACCTGACTGGGAACCATTGCTGCCTAAGACAAAGTGGTGACATTGAGAATGAGATATATTGGGAGTTCACCTTGTTACTTCACCTACTTAGGTAATTGGTAGAACAGACAGATGTACATTTGGACTACATTTAGCACATACAATATAACAGTATGTACAACACCACTTACCAAAACAGACAGACAACAGATAACACATAGTGGTTTGTGTACTATATATTACCGTGTTGAGGATTTGCTTGGTGTCACAGTTTGCCAACTATTCTATGTGGATTCAAGTGATATCATCAGCTGTAGAATAATAATATGAAAGATTAGAACATTATATACATTTAACCATTTCACGGCGGCCAGCCTCTGCAGTGGCCTTGAGGAACTTCCATTCTTTCCAGACCAAGAGAATGCCATTTTTGAAATTTTAACACTAGAATGACTGACTCGATAGCGGAGCCCTTCATTCAAGTGGTACACCCTGGGGAAAATAATCTCTTGGCTTGCAAAGGGCATTCAGGATATTTTTATTTTCTTGACCAGATTAGCCATTACAGGGTTAAACAAATACATATGCATCCATACATACCATTTATACACACTTGGAAACACATAGTCATGATATTGTCTAGCAGTAAGAGAAGATCTATTGTTGGAGTTTGATAGATCACAAGTAAAGCGAGGCGACATATATGGGTAGCGGTGAGCATTTATACAACCATATATTATGTCAGTTACGTCATGGGCAGATATGAGCGAAGGTAAGGCCAGGTGACATGTATCTTCGGAGTTTGACAAGTATTCAAATCACGAGTTAGACAAGCATATAGGCATTGGGAATGTAAGTTCATTTATGGATATTCAGGTAACAATCATTTGGGTCATTGAAGCTAGAACAGCTTAACCATTTCATTGAGAAGTTTCAGAAAAAGTAAAATCTTTGTGTTATCGGGCGTATACTGTTGTGTCTTTTGAGATCATCCTGACTGGGAACCATTGCTGCCTAAGACTGCAACGGTTTCCAGACAGATTTAACTGATAATATTCAGCAGTTTTCCGAAGTGGTGACGTTGAAACTGAGATATATGGGTAGTTCATTGGTGAAAGTGTTGGGTAATGGTTTCAGGCATTTAAACATTATTGTTAATTCACATACTTAGGTAATCGGTAGGACAGACAAATATACATTTGGACTACATTTGGCACATACAGTATGTACAACACCACTTACCAAAGCAGACAGACAACAGATAACACATAGTGGTTTGTGTACTATATATTACCGTGTTGAAGATTTGCCTGGTGTCACAATTTGCAAACTATTCTGTGTGGCTTCAAGTGTTATCATCATCTGTAAAATAATAATATGAAAAATTAGATTATATAAATTTAACCCTTTCGCGGCAGGCCAGCCTCTGCTGTGGCCTTGAGGAACTTCCATTTTTTCCAGACCACGAGAATGCCATTTTTTGAAATTTTAACACTGGAATGACTGACTCGATAGCGGAGCCCTTCATTCAAGTGGTAAACCCTGGAAAAAATAATCTTCTCTTGGCTTGCAAAGGGCATTCAGGATATTTTGATTTTGTTGACCAGATTACAGGGTTAAATAGATATATGTCTATACATACTCCTTATACATATTTGGAAACACATAGTCTTGATACTGTCCAACAGTAAGAGAAAATTTGTTGTATATTATTTACATTTAATCCTTACACGGCAGGCCGGCTTCTTCGGTAGCCTTGGGGAACCTACATTTTTCCCAGACCAAGAGAGTAGCATCTTTGAGATTTTAACACTGGAATGACTGGCTCAGTAGTCGAGCCTTTCATTCCAGTGGTAAACCCTGAAAAATAATCTTATCTTGGCTTGCCAAGGGCATTTAGGATATTTTGATTTTATTGACCAGATTAGGGTTAAATAGATATATGTGCATCTATACATACTATTTATACACATTTGAAAACACATAGTCTTGATATTGTCCAACAGTAAGAGAAAAACTATTGTTGGAGTTTGATAGATCACAAGTAAAGCGAGGCGACATATATAGGTAGAGGTGAGCATTTACATAACCATATGACGAGTATTCAGATCATGGGTTAGACAAGCGTATCTATAGGGATTGGGATCGTAATTACATTTATGGATATTCAGGCAACAATCATTTAAGTCACTGAAGCTAGAACAGCTTAACCCCTTCCTTGAGAAGTTCCAGAAAAAGTCGAATCTTTGTGATATCGAACGTATACTGTTGTCTTTTGAAATCAACCTGACTGGGAATCATTGCTTCCTTAAGACAGCAATGGCTTCCAGACAAATTTAAACGTTGAAATTGAGATATATGGGGAGTTCATCGTTGAAAGTGTTGGGTATCGGTTTCAGGCATATAAACATTATTATTACTCCCTGTACTTAGGTAATCGGGAGGACAGACAATTAGACATTTGGACTACTTTTAGCACATACAATTTGATAGTATGTACAGCACCGCTCACCAAAGCAGACAGACAACAGATAACACATAGTGGTTTGTGTACTATATATTACCGTGTTGACGATTTGCCTGGTGTCACAATTTTGCCAACTGTTCTAGATGGGTTCAGGTGCTTTCATCCTCTGTAAAATAATAATATGAAAGATTAGAGTGTTATATACATATAATTTCACGGCAAGACAACCTATGCAGTGGCCTTGAAGAACTTCCATTTTTTTTTTCTCCAGACCAAGAGAATGACATTTTTGAAATTTTAACAATGGAATGACTGGCTCGATAGGCTGAGCCCTTCATTCCAGTGGTAAACCGTGAAAAATAGTCTGTTGGCCTACAAATGGGCATTCAGAATATTTTGTTTTTTCTTGAGCAGATTAGCTGTTATATGGTCAAATAAATGTGCATCTGTGCATACTATTTATACACATTTGGAAATACATAGTCATGATATTATGTAACATTAAGAAAGAATTCAAAAAGCTAGAGTTTGGATAGATCATTTGGTGACATGATTGGTATTTTTCTACCAGATCTGAGTAGGCATGTCACTCTTCCATCGATTGTCCAAGCATTTTCAACAGACTGATGTCGTTGAACATCCTTAAGTAGTTGGAACCTTGCTGGTGTCAGGCTTTCTGTTGTTTCTTATTGTACAATAAAATATGCACACAATAACGCACGCACGCACGAACGCATTCATGCAATTAGCGCACGCAATAACGCATGCAATAATACATGCATACATGCACACAATAATGCATGCACGCACACAAATATTATTCACACAATAATTCACACGCACGCACGCACGCACGCACGCACGCACGCACGCACGCACGCACGCACGCACGCACGCACGCACGCACGCACGCACGCACGCACGCACGCACGCACAAACGAATGAATGAACAAGCGCATGCATGCATTCACACACGCAACACATGAATGCACACACGCACCCGCACCCGTGGACACACGCAGGCGCACACCCACACACCCACCCACGCACGCACGCCCCACTCACGCACGCACGCACGCACCCACCCACCCACGCACGCAAGCACGCGTGCGCACACACACATGAACGAATAAATGAATGAACGAATGAATGAACGAGCGCATGCATGCATTCACACACGCAACACATGAATGCACACACGCACACGCACCCGTGGACACACGCAGGCGCACACCCACACACCCACACACCCACCCACCCACGCACGCACGACCCACGCACGCACGCACCCACCCACGCACGCACGCACGCACGCACGCACGCACGCACGCACGCACGCACACATGAACGAATGAATGAATGAACGAATGAATGAACGAGCGCATGCATGCATTCACACACGCAACACATGAATGCGCACACCCACCCACCCACGCACGCACGCCCCACGCACGCACGCACGCACGCACGCACGCACGCACCCACCCACCCACCCACGCACGCACGCACGCACGCACGCACGCACGTACGCACGCACGCACGCACGCACGCACGCACGCACGCACGCACGCACATACATATATATATATATATATATATATATATATATATATATATATATATATATATATATATATATATATATATACTCATGCAATTAGTGCACGCAATAATGCATGCATGCACACAATAATTATAATTCACAAAGTAATACACGCACACATGAACGGATGAATGAATGAACGAACGCATGCATGCATTCACACACGCAACACATGAATGCACACATGCATGCACGCGCGCACTCACTCACGCACGCACGCACGCACGCACACACGCACGCACGCACGCACGCACGCACGCACGCACGCACGCACACTCACACATGCATATATGCAATCGCATACAATCGCATGCACGCACACATGCACACAATAACACACGCATGCACACATACCACAAAAATACATGCACGCACACATTGTAGCTCGCCGGGTCACGTCGGGCTGCTCCGGTGTGTATCGCTGATTCGCCGCACTGCACGCGCATGACGAACGATGACGTTGGCTAGCTCCCTGAGTTACAGATCCCGAACGACGCTGACCTGCGGGAAACAAAGACCGGCTCCTAAGGCCGGTGGAACTCAATTGTTCCGGTGGGGCCATGCGACCATCGCTGCTAACATTAAACTAAATGGTGTCAGCCCACGAATTTGTGTCACTGGTATTCCTGTCCATAGCAATTTGAGTTCTATGGACTTACAAAGATTATGGTGGTGATCAAATATAAAATTAAGAAAAATAAATAAAATATGTCTTAAAACAAGCCGCAAAGTTTGTAAGATAACAATGAGCATTCAATAATACGTAACATAGAGACAGCCTGATGAACTTTTAAACGTGGAGTCAATGGAGGTACCACCCAGACTCGCAGGTCCGCAGAGGTACCCCTGTAAAGGAGGCTCCCGCATACGAGATCACTAATTAACTTAATATAAGTTACTATACCACTAGGCTGAAAAGGAAAAGGAAAAGAAACTCCTGACATGGCGAGAGGCGTTGTGCCTCATGCGGACATTACTTCTGATGCAGCTGTTCTGGGTGAGAAGTAGTAGCCTCGTGCGGGCCGCCGTCACTGGATCCTTGCGAGAGGTAAGTACCTCGTGTGGGCCTCCATCATGGGAAAATGCTTCCACCGCCGAAGCGGAGGAAAAGATTTGGCCAAAAAGGGCCACTCTTTTATTCAACCAAAAGTGCTGCAAAGAAAGGACCATCCTAGTGAAAATATAACTAAAGTGTTGCGTGCTGTTTTACGTGAAGACAGGACGAGCGATTCCCGAAGGATTCCCAAGTCCCCATCTTATGAAGTTCCAGGATACTGTATTATTAGGTGCCGCTTTTATTTTTGCGGGCCTTCCTCTTTGCCTAACCTACCAATTAGGTTTTAAAGATAAGAACTAGTTTAGGCCGCAAGTGGCATGCACTTTACCTGTCTTTGGATACGGCTGTCAGTGGGTGCAGACACTCCAAGGCATCCCCCCCCCACCCAAGGACAGCGAGCGTACATGTTACTTTACCAGACATCTGAGCTTGATGAGAATCCAGATGCCGAGCTCCGTAACCAGATAAAACATCACAGGACAATGGCTACCTTTTTACACAAGCAGATTTATATAACTGACCTGTCGTTATGGTGGGGATTGGAGAGATGACAATCCACTGCAAATGTCCTTCCCATAAGGGCGTGGCAGATTCCAACACCTTGCCCAGACAATTTGACAGAGTTCGTTGGAGATGCGCATCTCGTCCGTCACCAAGTCCTATGGAGCTAAATTATTGACTTGACGTTAGGTTTTATTTGCAAGTGTAGTTCGGATCAACCGGTCAGGTACCAATCATACCAGCCAAGCTGGGTACGCGCCGCCCATCCTGGATTCGTTCCCTGAACACGCCCCCCCCCCCCTGGATAGAGACATAAGCGTATATGGGCCTATGAGAGAGATCACGTTGTAAAAACGACTAAGTTCGTTAAAGCGCATAATGCGCATGCGCACGCTTAGATGGTATTTTTGATGGAGCACATAGTTTACGACCAAGATAGGATGAAGTTTTTGGTGTACCGAGATGGTACCCTGTAATCCTTTTTGATTACCTATTCCCACAGAATCTGACATTAACCAAGACCAGAATTCGACGGGCTTTTTAAATCTGTAAACCATTTCAAAATCGGTTAAGAAATGGCTGAGTTATACACAGAAAACCCTTCTTGATTATCTTCAAAATATTGCCGTGACGTCATAACCATGTGGCGCAAAACTTCTAGAATGTTTTAGAACATTCGACTGCGCTATTATTACCTATGCGCTGATTGGCTGTTGCTCGGCCGATGATTGTTTGGAGCTTGCGCCTGTGACGTCATGAGGAGTATAAAAGGAGACGCGATCCAGAGATCGAGTAATGCTATTGTATCTCTTGCTGACTACTCATTAGACATTCAATATTGTGCTTACAGTCCTGAGCGATGCACTCTCGCCATGAGCTGCTTGCGGGAATCCTGTTTGCGTGAACCAACCTGCGGGAACTTTCCAGCTTCCTGAGAATGCATCAACTCACGTCAACCAAAGACTGACGTATCAATTTCAGTAACACGATAGCCTAACTTAAGAATGGCTACCGAGTATTAAAGTAACTATACATAACATCTTAATTATTCCGCTAAAAGTACTCTTCTAATTATATTGTATCCGTATAAATGGTCCCAATGACTAAAAGGTACCGTAACAGTCTTAGGACCGCTAGCTATAATTTCTCTATATGTTTATAGTTATTCTCATTTTCTGTAAGGTGTTTTCACTAACCGCACCATAGTAGGTTCGTTAACCTGTACTAAGATATATAATTCTGATCATTTGATACTGTATTGATTGTTCTGGTTAGTTTATATATATATATATATATATATATATATATATATATATATATATATATATATATATATATATATATATATATATATATATATATATATGTCTTATTATATATATATATATATATATATATATATATATATATATATATATATATATATATATATATATATATATATATATATACACCTGTGCAAAGGTTAAGCACCAGCAAAAACAATAGAACGTAGAAACATGATGGTACAACTAGGCTGCCATACTTTTTGTCCCCGTGTTAGCTGACATAATTTCAAGTACGAAATGCACATGCATGCATGACTTCACGACGCTTGATGTCCGTGCGTGGCGGGAAACAGCACACGTGTTCAGTTATGTAAAAGTCCAGTTTGATGTGTAGAACATTACATACAGATTTAGGCGACAATATTAGGAATTTTGTGTTCATGACCGTGGTTTATTTGTACAGAGAGAATTAGCTCTTGATTGTGAACCGCTATGGCAAGACGAAGGTTAAGTGATCGTGTGAAATGGCAAATCATAGGCATGCATACCACTGGTATGTCATGCAGAGAGATTGGCAGACAGCTGAACATTAACCATACTGTAATCAGTCGTTTGATTGCAAAACATGGGCAAACTAACGAGGTGAAGGACAGGCCTAGATCTGGAAGACCGAAGAAGACTACTGCCTGTGATGATCGAGCCCTAGTACGCCTTGTTAGGAGATCTCCATTCACCAACAGCAGAGTGCTCAGCCAGCAATGGGAAACGCGCAATAGAGTGTCAATGTCTACCATCAAAAGGAGACTGTATGCTGCTGGCATGAAAGCTAGGAGACCTGTCAGACGTCCTCTCCTCACTGCACACCACAAAGAGGAGCGTCTGAGGTGGTGCAACGAAAGAAGACACTGGACCATGAGATCCTGGAGACGGGTACACTGGTCCGATGAAAGTCGGTTCCTGCTTCATGCCACAGATGGTCGAACTCGTGTATGGAGGTCCAGACGCACGGCGTACGGCCAATGTAACATCATGGAAGAAGTTCCATTTGGTGGAGGTTCCGTTATGATATGGGGGTGCATCTCATTTGATTGTAAGCTGGATCTGTTGACTGTACCTGGAACACTAAATGGACAAAGATATCAAGATTCCATACTGGATAGAGTTGTGGTCCCTAATTTTGTAAATCATGCACCTGGAACCCACCCTATATTCATGGATGACAACGCCCGACCACATCGTGCTAGAGCTGTGCATGAATACCTCCGCCAGAATGCCATCGAAACCCTACCATGGCCAGCAAGGAGCCCTGACATGAACCCTATTGAGCATATCTGGGACATTCTGGGAAATATGGTGAGAAGGAGGGATCCTCCTGTGCAGAACCTACAGGAATTAACAGACGCACTCCATCTTGAATGGCAACGAATACCACAATGGCGTATCAGTCGTTTGGTGACCAGCATGAGACGTCGTGTCCAGGCCGTAATCCAGGCACAAGGTGGATATACCCGGTATTAATAATGACAGTCTCAAACTCGTGCACAGATGTTAAACTTCGTTTTCAGACACCATTAATGACAATCTAGCCACGTGTGTCAACTGTAGGGCAATAGTTGTCAGTTGTGTCAACGTAACCATATTCAGGGCTCGTTTTCAAGTTCAAACAAAAACATACAGTGTTTCCCCACCATCATAATCAGCATTCCTCTAGTTGCATTATTACCTCTTGCACTAAGATGGATGGGTACATACATGTTTATGCTATTGCTTTCTTCATAGCACATGAATATACCCTCGCATGTGCGTAAAAATAGGGTGGTGCTTAACTTTTGCACAGGTGTATATATATACCCCTTGGAGTGTTTCTACAATTATTTGTAACATATTTACAGTCAGTCTAGATAGTGAACCAGGGAGCCACAGCCAGTGTCGCTGACAGCTGTGATGCAGATTGGTTAGAGTAGGCTGCACAGTGAAGTCCAGTCTGCTCACATCTGTACCATCCATGATGATGATGATGATGATAGGCGTCTTAAACATGCCTCAGTTATGGCATCTTGGATATACTGATGACAGGGCTGACATCCGACATCTACTATTTACACTATCAGAGTGTATTCTCGACTGAACTCCCGATACAGGGCCTGACACTCAGCATGTGTTCTTTTATGTCCCCCATGGCACAGACACCACACTAGACAGGTACGACGGCTTTACGTCCCCTCCAAAGGATGTGTCATGTGAATGACGTATGAGATATTGCCGGTGTTTACACTTTGATCACATTGATTTGATTTGATTTTTGATTTGATTTGATTTATTCTCTTGGTAAATATTACAAATTAAAATATGATAACAGGGAGTCCACTGGAGGCTGTGCCTATTAGCTTGTGGACCCCTGACATAAAATAACATACAAGTTACACATGATTTGACATAAGTAGACATAAGGCATTATGACAATATATTATACATAACTACAGACAAATAATATAGGATTTGACATAGAAAGAGAAGAGAAAAAAAAAAGAGAAAAAGACAAGACATTTGACAAACATGGTTCACTTGTTTTTTATTGTTCTTCATACTGTGGGTAACATATTTCACTCATTGGAATGGGCTAGGGGATGAAGGGGGTGGGGTGGGTGCTGGAGTTCATCCTGTTTCTACTATTATTACTATTATTATTATTATTATTATTATTATTATTATTATTATTATTATTGTCTATCACCTTCTTTCCCTAGAGGAAAGAGAGTAAACCGGCTATGTGAATCTGTGTTCGAGTCTATTTCTTAGTGTGTTTGTCATGGCTGGGTTTTTAGAGCTCTTAGATATGATCAAGTTCTGGATCTGTGTATATCTTGAGGAGTGCTGGTCCAATTTGACTCAGGATTTAACACAGAAGCTGCACACTTGCTGAATATTCAGAAAAGCCACCCGACCGAGAGTTGTTGGTGGCTTAGCCAACCACAGCCCCCAGTCAAGTCCTCTTCAAAACACCCAGCAGGAGGAGCTATGTCCCTTTGGATGTGTTGTCTGTAAGACCCAGGAGCCAGACATTCACATAAAATACAATATAATAAAATAAATTAAATATGATTATGGTTAATGATACAGTAAAGATAACAATGGCCAACATGATTCTAGCAACAAACTGATTTGGTTATGACGTAAGTAATCTTCTGTACACATTTGGAATAGAAGACATTGCTGCTTTATGCAGAAAATTCTCCCACAAATTCCCCTAGGTCCAGAATATTCAGCAGTATCGGTACCTTTTATTTTATGTAGACAATATGTCAAACCGGAGTGTAGAGGCAGGGCAAGAGCAGTAATATCAGTATTGGTAACAGGTGGTTCTTCATGATGAATTGCTGGTAATTGCTGTGGTGTCCGGGCGCATGAAGGTGTAGTAACTAATATATGAGTGAGGTCCAATTACCCGATTTAGTACTTATTAATGAACATTTGTTTAATAATATGTTTGCAGGAATTTTGACTAATAATCCGTGTACGTGTGTTCGTGTCTGTGTTATTCCAGAGTTTTGTAGCTTGAAAGGATGGTTTTCGTTTTGAGATTTCCATTCTATTGTATTCTGTGTGAAAGTTGTGTCTAGATCTGGTGTTGTATGCATGTATTTCAGTGTTTAGGGTAAAGAGAGAAGACAGTGAATTTGGTAGATTACCTTTGAAAAAATCTTCTGTTATTGTATATGTAACAGGGTAAATACATTTTGCAATATGGTTGTACTACCCGGCTACGAGTGACAAAGTTCTTATATGTCACCTTAAGTTCGTTGAATTGAGGAATAGATGAAACATAAACACTGGCTGATGAAATGCTATATAGGCGAATTTATTTACAGTGATGTTGCTTTGAATACCATGGTTTTCAGGTTAAAACTCATGTATCAGAAACCCATGAAGCCTGGTTATTCAGTTCTCATCCTTTAATTTGCCATACAATGCCGAAAAACAGCCATGTCTATATTTTTAGGTAAATGCCATGCAATTCACTGTGCTAACCTTTATAGGTTTTTACTCTCACTCCTGCTATGCACAGTCCGGTCCTATTAAACACAGTTCTGACTTCCTCTCTCACTCAGCTGTTCTCCCTGCCTCCCATTACTGCAACCTGATCTGGTCAGATTTTAATTGACGCCAAATAGTCCTGAACTATATCTTAGTTACTAAATTACACCTATGGGATAGCCGGATTAAACCAACTCAGTTTCACATGGATACCTCAAGTTATCTCATGTGACACAAGATTACTATCCAAGATGCACTCAGCAACCAAGTCCAGCTCCTCTCTTAGATACATATTCATACACCAAGCATGCATAAATTAGCTGGGAGGGTGACAGGTTAATTAATATGACCAGCGAATGCTGGAATTGAGCATATACCGTGTGGCTTAAACAAGTACATAGGCTGGGTGGAAAGTTATTTATTCATTAATTAAAGTCATGTAAATTCACTCTCTCACATTCTCCCCAACTTTCATTTTGTCGTCCCGACAATTATTTATCAACTGGGCTAAGTTGTTTTGTTAGAACTAGTGCTAATAAACGTTGAGCCTTAGCTAGGTCGGCTATGATTCCTGATGTGCTTTCACTCATAAACCCTTCTTGTTTCACCACAACTTGTACGGCTTCACTGGTGAGTTGACTGGTATCTGTATACCCTAACCTGTCGCTATGCTTTCCCGCTGTGATCCGTGTAGATCGCCTAAGAATTGGAGGTTCCCCAATGTCCTCAGAGACTTTACTAGCATCCTGGCATATCCTACCATGTCCAATGGCTAATCCATCTGTCACTCCTAACCGTAGATCAGGTCCAATATTATCCAGTGACTCTGCTATTTCCTGAACCGTTTTACTTGTCATACTCCTTAAGCGGTTTGCTGATTCTAAATGGTTACTGTGATGATGTGTGACTGGTGTTCGATTAATATCTGCATTATTTAAAGCAGCAGCTACATTAGACAAATCAATATCTTCATTCTCTGATGTAGATATATCTGGTTGATCATCATCTGTGTTGTCCTCACCTTGCTGGAACTCCTCATCACAAGAATTCTTATCGTCACTGGGGATAACATCTCTGTCACACATACTAACATATTCATGCACATTTAACAATTCAGTCCTATGTACTCGCCTAATATTGCCAATGCCAGTTATTGGTTGAATCTCATAGACATGATTTAATGGATCTATTCGTCTAATTACTACATAGGGTTTATCACACCACCGATCTTGAATCTTGTTTCGCCCTTTTATTCCTCTATTCTTGATGTAAACTTTGGTTCCTGGGGATATATCAAAATCACTAGCTTTTTCATCACATCGTTTCTGACGTTTTTCTGCTTCCTCCCTGAGTTTGTTTCCTGCTAATTTCTGAGCGATCTCCATTTTCTTTTGATGCTGTTCTATCCAGTCATGCATAGCCATGTCCTCATGTGTATCCGTGCCACCTGACAACATACTATCAATGGGCAACCAGGCTTCTTGGCCAAAGAAAAGAAAATGAGGTGAATAACCAGTTGATGCATGAGGTGTCACATTGTAAGCCCAGACCAACTCTGGAATGTACTTAGGCCATTTCCGCTTCTGTTCTGGTGTTAATGTCCTCAACAAATCATGAAATGTCCGATTAAACCTCTCAGTCTGTCCGTTTCCCTGGGGATGGTATGGTGTAGTTCTGGTCTTTTTGATATTATACATGCTACACAATTCTGCAATAACGGAAGATTCAAAATTCTTGCCTTGGTCACTATGAATGGAGCGTGGTATACCATATCTTAAAAACCATTCCTTAACCAATGCTTCTGCAACGGTATGTGCCTTTTGGTCACGTGTTGGAACACACAGGACTAGTTTTGTAAAGACATCAGTCATCACTAGTACATTTTCACGTCCATCACTAGATCGTTCTAACAGTGTAAAATCAATAGCCAATATGTCCAATGGTTTCCTAGCAATCAAACTTTTCATGGTAGTGTGAACCTTTGGCTTTGATTTGGCTAACAAACAACGTTCACAATGTTGACAGTGACTTTCTATTTCGGCAAACATTCTTGGCCAATAGCACCGTGCTCTGATCAACATCCAGGTTCGTTCCTTACCTTGATGTCCCATCTTGTCATGAATGGCTTCCAGAACTTGACTCTTCAATGAGGAGGGTAACAATAATTGGGTCACTTCTTGGCCATCCACCCAAATGATACGATATAGAACACCCTTAATTTCCCTCAAATGATTCCATTGATTGACTAATTTCTGAACGTTACTAGATTCATTGCGAGTCTGGTTTCTAGCAGGTTTTCCATGTTTCCAAAAATATACCAGTCTTCCAACCTCACTATCTAATCTCTGCAGTTCAGCTAATTCTGTACTACTGTATGATGGCAAGGTATCTGAAACACTATGCGCATCCGTTGATGGGCTTGATTGACCCGAGGTCTGCATCTCCTCTGCTGATACATCCAATCTTTGCAACTCACTGATTTTCCTTCTTAATTCCACCGGTACGACTATTCCCCCAAAAACGGTTCTACGATCCAGGAACAATTCTTCTGCTTTAGCATGAACCTTAGCATGTAACCGGCTAAGAGCATCTGCATTCCGATTGGACTTCCCTGAACGATATTTAACAGTAAAATCAAACTGAGACAACTGTGCCATCCATCTAGCTTCTGTCGCTCCTAATTTGGCTGTTTGTATATATGAAAGAGGATTACTGTCGGTGTATACTACAAATTTTGAACCTAATAAATAGTCTCGGAACTTATCTGTTATGGCCCACTTCAAACCTAACATCTCGAGTTTCATAGAACTATAATTTGCATCATTTCTTTCAGCTGGTCGGAGTCCTCTACTTGCATAGGCAATGACAACACACCTGCCATCCTGTTGTTGCGAAAGAACAGCACCGAGGCCTCTGTAACTGGCATCTGTTTCCACGATGAATGGTTGCGAAAAATCAGGGTATCCTAATAATGGACAGCTGGTTAGCATTTCTTTGAGGTTTTCAAAGGCTTTGTCACAGGAATCATCCCATCGTTCACAAAATGATCGGCGGTTTTGCTTAGACTTTAGCTGTTTCTTCTTTTTATTATGTCCTTCAAACAGTTGATGGAGAGGTTTGGCTATCTGTGCAAATCCTTTCACAAATCTTCTATAGTATGAGGCGAGGCCGATGAACGATCTTAACTCTGTCTCGGTCTTTGGAGTTTTCCAATTCTTCACACACTCTATTTTGTCTGGATCTGTGGCAATGCCTTCTTCTGAGATTTGGTGTCCTAAATATTTTACTTTCTTCTTGAATAGATGGCACTTCTCTGGTTTGAGCTTGAGACCAAATTTCAATAGACGCTGAAAAACTAGTTCTAACCTCTCTATCATTTCCTCAAATGATTGTCCATACACCAAGATGTCATCTAAATAAACAATTAATGTAAGCAGATTTTGATCACCTAAACAAGCTTGCATAAGACGGGCAAATGTTGCAGGAGAATTGCATAACCCCATGGGCAATCTTGTATATTCAAAGAGTCCAAAGGTTCCTACACGTATAGCAGTCTTGGGCATGTCTTTTTCCTCCAGCGCACATTGAAGGAAGCCATGTGCAAGATCGATTGTGGAGAAATATCTTACACCTTTTAAGGCATCCAGAGCTTCTTCAACACGTGGGAGTGGATGGGCATCTTTCACAGTCTTTGCATTTAATAACCGGAAATCTCCACACACCCTGATGGTTCCATCAGTTTTCTTAACTACCACTATTGCCGAGGCATATGGCGATATACTTGGCCGAAGGATTCCAGAAGCAAGTTGTGTATTGATGTACCTAGTTACTTGCTCCATTTGATTTGGAGGAATTCGTCTATGTGGCAATTTAACTGGTATGTCATCTGTCAGCGTAATTTTGTGCTTAATCAAGTCACAGTAGCCTAAATCATGATCACCTTTACTGAAAATCCTTTTATGCCTGAAAACTAAATCATTTATCTGCTCCCGCTGTTGTAGTGTAAGGTCACTTCCAATATCCAATTTTGAAACAATATCTCTAGTAGATAAATCTGCTTCTGCTTGGTTCACTTCTAACTTATCTATTGAGGAGTCATACTGTTTGGATTCTACTTCAAATGTCTCTGTGTTAATAAGAAGCCCTTTGGTCAAGATTCCAACCCGTTGGTGCGGTTGCAGATATACGTCGTCCTCACTAAAGTTGGCAATACTTACGGCTAGACAGCCCTGCTCCACTTTTACATATGCTGGTGTTACTACTACTCCTTTTGGGAGATGAGTACTTACCTTCAAGTTCTCCACTAGGGCATAATAATTTGCACAAATATCACTACGACTTGTGGCTGTAACAACACGGGCAGATCCGGCTGGAATTAAAATAGGTTGTCTACCAGAAATTCTAACATATCCATAGGTGGAAAGTTCTTCATGCTGATACATGATACCAGGAAGCTGACCATATAAAGATAACACTTCCAACCATGGTTTTGCTCCTGGATTCTGAGAAATGGATTGACTCATTGTTTGGTTTGCCCCCAGTAGCACATGTAGTTTCTGTAGGATATTACTTCCAACAACTCCTGGTAAGCGTTTTTTTCTAGTGACAGATGGCCCACTAAAAGGATCCTTAACAATTAAAAATCCTACATCCTGAATACACATGCCAAACAGGTCAATGTTAACCTCAACATAGCCAATGAAAGGCAGTTCTGTTCCATTAGCTGTGGACACCGTTATTTGTGAACCTATGTCAACTAATGAAACATCCCTCTCTTTCAAATGTGTCAAATAAAAAGACTCAGTGATAGTGGATATCTCTGCTCCACTATCAATGAGACATGGTATCTCTACAGAGCCTATCTTAATTTTACTCTCAGGACAACGACCAATTGCATTACTAATTATAGCAGGTTCTCCTGTATTATAATCGCCTACCGTCTGGCTCGCAACGGCAGGCGAAACTAGTTTAATGGTGCCTTACCTTGCTGTGATGGGTTGTAGTCATATCTTGCCAGACCCTGATTCGACGGATTTCCCTGATGTCCTAGTCTAGCTTGAGGACAGTCACGTATAAAGTGCTGAGGACTTCCACACTGAAAACAAGCTGGTACTGATTGCTGTTTACTGACTTGACTTTTATTGGGTGTTGACTGGTTCCTGGTCTGCTGCATCATCAGTTTCATAAGTCCATCCATGTGCTCTTCAATTTTCTGGGTTTGTTCTGCTTGCTTGTGCAACTGTTGCTCCCACAACTGATTTTGCCGTTTCATTAGGTCAATGAGGGGAAGATCTCCATCAATGCTGTTGGCTGCTGCTTCTCTAACTTGTGCTCTTCCCTCATTTCGCTGGCCCCTTCTGCACCACTCAATGGCCCAGTCACGCACTTCAAAGAAAGTGTCCTCTTCGTATTCTGAAATCCGCCTGTGAAGTTCTCTTTTGAGACTGATATCGGCAACACCCTCAGCAAATTGAGATTTCAGCATGTCATCCTTTTCATTTTTACTTCTAAGGTCAAGTTGTTCAATGGAGCGTATTAACTTTAGTAGCTCATGGGAAAACTCTAGTATTGTTTCTCGTGGATCTTGTCGACGCCGATAGAAAGCTTGTCGGCGCTGGTGTACAGTTCCAGACTCGTTAAAGATTTCCTGCAACACGTGGAAAACTTCATCTACCGTTTCTACCTCTTCTCTGCTTTCAATTTCAGCTCGGGCTGGTCCCACAAGGTTATTTCGGATGAAGCAGTAAGCTTGGGCACTGGACATGGGATGTGATTCTATATAATTTTTCATATCTGATATCCATTCCTCAAGGGTTAACCTGTGATCCCCTGGCCCACTAAATTTCTCCAGACGTTTCTCTGGTGCTAGATAAACTATGCGGGAGGGTTCTGCTTGTTGTGACATTTCACTTTCCCCAACCCCACCTGTGGTGCCCTTATGATCATTACCCCCAGGTAGAGTAGGTTTACTTTTCTTAACCCTTTCCCTTAGTTTCGTGTTCTCATCTTTGGCTTGGTCTAGTTCTAGCTTTAATTTGGCCACTTCAGCCTGCAACAATTCGGCATCCATTTCAAAGTTATTTGTTAGAATTAATTTATGTTGCAATTGAAATCAACTTATTTTGCAATTGAATTTAATGTATGTTGCAATTTAAATTAATTTATGTTGCAATTGAAATCAATTTTATTGCCATTGTTTATATGATTAAGGAGTCATACAAATGTACACGATCTTGTAATTTCCAAGTTTGATAGGAAATTCAACACTCAATCAAACAGGCATGTATGAACTTTGGCATCTCTACCGACAGACTGAAAGACCGCCAAATATTCAATAGCTGTGTCCCACAGCTACCAACTTGGGGATTTCCAAATAGATGTTCCTTGCATCGGCGTAAGCAGATTTTCATGGACTGTATGGAACATGAATATATGCTATAGGCCTATGCCTCTATGCAGCTGCAGTCACACAGACACCAACATTAGCGTAACTATCAATAGATACACACTTAGTTTAGGAACAAAGCAAGTGTGAAACACAATACAAGCGACCACCATATACGAAAAAAAACAATTATGTAGTACATTTCTAATATAATGAGCAATTAAGGAGGTCATGCAACTAATTGGTTAATAGCCAATCATTATGAACCGTGTATCATCCTTTAACACCGTGATGAACTTATCAACAATAAACAACATGTCTCTTAAATATATCTTGGAGATGAATCTGGCTAAGCGTCACAATCATGGTAATAGTATGAGTCTATAATGTTACCGTATCGGATAGCAACTTGATGATGTTCTTCCATAATAACGGACCATTGCATATGGGGGTTTCTGATGCTGCTGTCGTATGTGTGATGCTGGGATGTCCCTTTGCCTCTCAGCCTTCACTGTACTGCTCCCAGGTGCCTATTATGATGATACATCAGTGTCTATGTCCCTAACTTAAATTAATAAAGTTCTACAGTGTCCTCAATCCTACTCGCGGCGCCAAACTGTAACAGGGTAAATACATTTTGCAATATGGTTGTACTACCCGGCTACGAGTGACAAAGTTCTTATATGTCACCTTAAGTTCGTTGAATTGAGGAATAGATGAAACATAAACACTGGCTGATGAAATGCTATATAGGCGAATTTATTTACAGTGATGTTGCTTTGAATACCATGGTTTTCAGGTTAAAACTCATGTATCAGAAACCCATGAAGCCTGGTTATTCAGTTCTCATCCTTTAATTTGCCATACAATGCCGAAAAACAGCCATGTCTATATTTTTAGGTAAATGCCATGCAATTCACTGTGCTAACCTTTATAGGTTTTTACTCTCACTCCTGCTATGCACAGTCCGGTCCTATTAAACACAGTTCTGACTTCCTCTCTCACTCAGCTGTTCTCCCTGCCTCCCATTACTGCAACCTGATCTGGTCAGATTTTAATTGACGCCAAATAGTCCTGAACTATATCTTAGTTACTAAATTACACCTATGGGATAGCCGGATTAAACCAACTCAGTTTCACATGGATACCTCAAGTTATCTCATGTGACACAAGATTACTATCCAAGATGCACTCAGCAACCAAGTCCAGCTCCTCTCTTAGATACATATTCATACACCAAGCATGCATAAATTAGCTGGGAGGGTGACAGGTTAATTAATATGACCAGCGAATGCTGGAATTGAGCATATACCGTGTGGCTTAAACAAGTACATAGGCTGGGTGGAAAGTTATTTATTCATTAATTAAAGTCATGTAAATTCACTCTCTCACATATATAATTGGAGATTACCAATATCTTCTAGTTTTAATAAATTTTCTGTCTTGTAAACATTTTGGGCCTCTTCTGTTTGTGCAAAAAGTTTAATGGCTTGCTTTTGAAGTGATTTTAGTCTTGCCAGTCTGATTTTATATGTATTAGTCCAAATAGTGTTGCAATAAGTAATTTGTGGGAGTATTAACGTGCAATATAGTGATTTTAGTATGTTAGGTGGCAAGTATGATTTAAGTCGTCGCATGATCCCAATGTTTCTTGCCACTTTAGATGTTACAATCTCTATATGTTTCTCCCAGGTTAGATCTGTATCCAGGTAGACACCTAAGAATTTAGCAAACTCAGCCTCCTGTATTTCCTGATTATCAATGTACAATTTTGGCAAGTCATTTTTCTTTAGTTTTCTAGATTTTGTAAAGAGCATGTAATTAGTTTTCCCGACATTCAGTGATAATTTATTTACTTTAAACCAATTTATTACTTTTTCCATTTCTTCATTTACATTTTTATATAGTGTTTCTATATTCTTGTTGTGCCAAAAAGCATTGGTGTCATCTGCAAACAGTATTAATGAAAGGTGCTGACAAACATTGGGTAAATCATTCATATATATATTAAAAACAGGAGAGGTCCAAGTACTGATCCCTGCGGGACACCACAGACTAGGTTTTCATTGCTAGAGCAAGCTCCATTGTATTGTACTCTGTTTGATAAATAACTTGTTATCCAATTTAGGGAAATTCCTCTCACTCCATAATAAGATAGTTTTTTTTATTAGAATCTTATGATCAATTGTGTCAAAAGCCTTAGAAAGATCAAGAAATATGCCAAGAATATGTTCTTTGTTTTCTAGAGAATTTGTTATTTTTTCCAACATATCTATCAAAGCCAGCATTGTGGAGTGGTTTTGTCTAAAACCATATTGCGCTTTATAGAGAATAGAATATTTATTTAAGAAAGTTATCAGTCTATTGTAGAAAAGTCTTTCTAGAAGTTTAGAAAATAGTGGAAGTACTGAGACAGGCCAGTATTTAGTGAAGTCAGAAGAGTCCTTGGCTTTATATATTGGTGTCACCCGTGCTACTTTTAGTCGAGATGGGAATATACCCTGCATCAGGGAAAGATTACAAATGTGGTTCAATGGGATTAATATTTGTGAGAGACAGTTTTTAAAAATGTTCCATTAAAAATTATCAATGCCTGCACTTTTGTTCAGGTTGATTTGCATTAAGATTTTTGAGATTTCATCTGTGTTAGTAGGATTTAGAAAAACTGAGGATTGATAGCTGCCTGTCAGATAATCTTCTATATTTGTATTAGAGGTATTCCTATTTTTTTCCGATAGGCTGGGTCCAATGTTGATAAAATATTCATTAAATTTATTTGCTATATCTTGGTTGTTTGTTAAAACTTTGTCATTATATATAAATCTTGATGTCTCTGATTTCTTGTTTTGTTTATTCAGTAGAGACTTTATTAACTTCCACGTTTCTTTGATATTGTCTTTCTGATTGATAAATTTATTATGGTAATGATTGATTTTGGCTCTCCGGATTACTTGGTTTAGTCTGTTGCGATATTTTTTATATTGAGATTCATTGTACTTTGTAGGGTGCTTGATAAATGTTAAGTACAGTGTGTTTTTCTTATGACAAGCAGCTATCAATCCCCTAGTTAGCCATGGTTTAGTCGGGTTTCGTTTAAATTGTTTAGCTGTTTTTAGTGGAAAGGTGCGATCATATACATCTGTGCACCCAGTATGGAATGTGTTATAGGCATCTTCACATGACTGACAATCAATAATGTAGTTCCAGTTTATAGCAGACATAGCGTTCTTAAATTTGTCAATATTTTCTATTCCAAAGTCCCTACACATTAGATTTTCTTTTATAAATGATTTTTGTTTAACTTCTGTTTTTTCCAGGTAGTAAATAGGCAAGTGATCAGATATGTCTGCAACAAAAATACCTAATTGATTTTTCCATTCAACAATGCTATTTGTGAAGATATTGTCAATGATGGTCGCAGTTGTTTCTGTAATTCTAGTCGGTTTTGTTATGAGTGGATAGAAGCCATATGAGCCAATTAAGTTTAGTAGGTTTTGTGTATAGAAGCAGTTTTGTTTTAGTAGATCAATGTTGAAATCTCCCATAATGTGTCCTATCTTGTTTTCCTTTTGGATAGTTTGCAAAATGTTATCGAAAGCTTTGATAAAATTATCATTATCCGTTCCTGGGGCTCTATAAATAACACCAACAATTTTGCTTTTTGATTTACTTCTGAGTATTTCAATAAAAAGGCCTTCTATATCTGCTTCCATCATGCACAGATCCTCTCTTATAGTATATTGAATGGTATCCTTTGCATAGATGCCTACACCACCTCCCCTTGTGGCTGTGTGTTGTGCTGGTCTATGCTTTTCAATGAAATTATAGTGCTGTCTATCAATTAAGCTTAGTGGTGAGTCTGGTTTCATGCCTGAACGGGGGATCGTACCCGGCTTTTTGGATTGGAATTCCAAACATGTGCGGCACACCGCTTTTGCCAATCGAGCCAATGCGCACACGATGAATCTTTGTGCCCCTCATACAATGTTAATAATAATGATGATGATGATGAACAGTAGAAATATACAGATTAACAAGAAGAAATAAAGCAAAAAGAAAGATATAAAAAAAAAATGAAAGAAAGGTAGAATAAATTATTATGTGGTTGTTATTTTGCCAAAATGAATACACAGACAGGACAATATACATATATGTTTTTTGTTGACTAACCTTACACATATGAAAAAGAACCACATGCGCTTCTAAATATATAGTTACCAGTTTTCGGTATACAATGATACAATGAAAGGACATCTGACAGCAGGCCTCAGGCATCTAACGTCAAGAATAACAGTTTCTCATCACTCAACTAGTATTGAAGTAGAATTGGAAATACATGTAGGTTTAGCTTCAAAGTTGAAGCGCATAGGGTGACTGCCAAAGTTTGTCCAATCGGTGTATAGACATTTCGACAGCCAACCATTTTTGGCAGCTTGGAGTACATTTTCAGCAGCCCATTTTCGGCAGCCTATATTAGTGTGTGTTTTATTATTATCCCTCTGTTACGTATATGTTACCCTATATAACAGTATTATATACGAATAGGGCCTACTACACGTGTGTATTATATAGTAATAGTATATATTTCTGTTATATTGACTCTGATAGACTGAAATCCATATCTAATTACCACTAATTGCTGGTTGACAAATTTTATTATTATGTTTGTTTTTTCAGCCATGCCGAAGAGCAAAACGAACCTAAGAGCCAGGTGCTGCGATGAAAGTCAAGCGCCGTGACGAAGATTAGGCCTACTGTTGTGACGCTGTGAAATATAATTTCAT